>JAWZYU010000006.1:104050790-105250790 GCA_038380435.1 Ryuthela nishihirai
ATTTATTATACAGTCGCTGTAAAAGTATCCGAAAATTATGGCTGATTACAGAATTCAGAAAAAATATCTGGCAACGTTTTGTTTAGAAATTAGTGATCTGGCAACCTTCAACAAATCAACAAATTAAGAAAAGAATTAAGACGAAACTTCGAAAAATTAGAAATTAGTGATCTGGCAACCTTCAACAAATCAACAAATTAAGAAAAGAATTAAGAAGAACCTTCAACAAATTAGAAATTAGTGATCTGGCAACCTTCAACAAATCAACAAATTAAGAAAAGAATTAAGACGAAACTTCGAAAAATTAGAAATTAGTGATCTGGCAACCTTCAACAAATCAACAAATTAAGAAAAGAATTAAGAAGAACCTTCAACAAATTAGAAATTAGTGATCTGGCAACCTTCAACAAATCAACAAATTAAGAAAAGAATTAAGACGAAACTTCGAAAAATTAGAAATTAGTGATCTGGCAACCTTCAACAAATCAACAAATTAAGAAAAGAATTAAGAAGAACCTTCAACAAATTAGAAATTAGTGATCTGGCAACCTTCAACAAATCAACAAATTAAGAAAAGAATTAAGACGAAACTTCGAAAAATTAGAAATTAGTGATCTGGCAACCTTCAACAAATCAACAAATTAAGAAAAGAATTAAGAAGAACCTTCAACAAATTAGAAATTAGTGATCTGGCAACCTTCAACAAATCAACAAATTAAGAAAAGAATTAAGACGAAACTTCGAAAAATTAGAAATTAGTGATCTGGCAACCTTCAACAAATCAACAAATTAAGAAAAGAATTAAGAAGAACCTTCAACAAATTAGAAATTAGTGATCTGGCAACCTTCAACAAATCAACAAATTAAGAAAAGAATTAAGACGAAACTTCGAAAAATTAGAAATTAGTGATCTGGCAACCTTCAACAAATCAACAAATTAAGAAAAGAATTAAGACGAAACTTCGAAAAATTAGAAATTAGTGATCTGGCAACCTTCAACAAATCAACAAATTAAGAAAAGAATTAAGAAGAACCTTCAACAAATTAGAAATTAGTGATCTGGCAACCTTCAACAAATCAACAAATTAAGAAAAGAATTAAGACGAAACTTCGAAAAATTAGAAATTAGTGATCTGGCAACCTTCAACAAATCAACAAATTAAGAAAAGAATTAAGAAGAACCTTCAACAAATTAGAAATTAGTGATCTGGCAACCTTCAACAAATCAACAAATTAAGAAAAGAATTAAGAAGAACCTTCAACAAATTAGAAATTAGTGATCTGGCAACCTTCAACAAATCAACAAATTAAGAAAAGAATTAAGAAGAACCTTCAACAAATTAGAAATTAGTGATCTGGCAACCTTCAACAAATCAACAAATTAAGAAAAGAATTAAGACGAAACTTCGAAAAATTAGAAATTAGTGATCTGGCAACCTTCAACAAATCAACAAATTAAGAAAAGAATTAAGAAGAACCTTCAACAAATTAGAAATTAGTGATCTGGCAACCTTCAACAAATCAACAAATTAAGAAAAGAATTAAGACGAAACTTCGAAAAATTAGAAATTAGTGATCTGGCAACCTTCAACAAATCAACAAATTAAGAAAAGAATTAAGAAGAACCTTCAACAAATTAGAAATTAGTGATCTGGCAACCTTCAACAAATCAACAAATTAAGAAAAGAATTAAGACGAAACTTCGAAAAATTAGAAATTAGTGATATGGCAACCTTCAACAAATCAACAAATTAAGAAAAGAATTAAGAAGAACCTTCAACAAATTAGAAATTAGTGATCTGGCAACCTTCAACAAATCAACAAATTAAGAAAAGAATTAAGAAGAACCTTCAACAAATTAGAAATTAGTGATCTGGCAACCTTCAACAAATCAACAAATTAAGAAAAGAATTAAGACGAAACTTCGAAAAATTAGAAATTAGTGATATGGCAACCTTCAACAAATCAACAAATTAAGAAAAGAATTAAGAAGAACCTTCAACAAATTAGAAATTAGTGATCTGGCAACCTTCAACAAATCAACAAATTAAGAAAAGAATTAAGACGAAACTTCGAAAAATTAGAAATTAGTGATCTGGCAACCTTCAACCAATCAACAAATTAAGAAAAGAATTAAGAAGAACCTTCAACAAATTAGAAATTAGTGATCTGGCAACCTTCAACAAATCAACAAATTAAGAAAAGAATTAAGACGAAACTTCGAAAATTAGAAATTAGTGATATGGCAACCTTCAACAAATCAACAAATTAAGAAAAGAATTAAGAAGAACCTTCAACAAATTAGAAATTAGTGATCTGGCAACCTTTAACAAATCAACAAATTAAGAAAAGAATTAAGAAGAACCTTCAACAAATTAGAAATTAGTGATCTGGCAACCTTCAACAAATCAACAAATTAAGAAAAGAATTAAGACGAAACTTCGAAAAATTAGAAATTAGTGATCTGGCAACCTTCAACAAATCAACAAATTAAGAAAAGAATTAAGAAGAACCTTCAACAAATTAGAAATTAGTGATCTGGCAACCTTCAACAAATCAACAAATTAAGAAAAGAATTAAGAAGAACCTTCAACAAATTAGAAATTAGTGATCTGGCAACCTTCAACAAATCAACAAATTAAGAAAAGAATTAAGAAGAACCTTCAACAAATTAGAAATTAGTGATCTGGCAACCTTCAACAAATCAACAAATTAAGAAAAGAATTAAGAAGAACCTTCAACAAATTAGAAATTAGTGATCTGGCAACCTTCAACAAATCAACAAATTAAGAAAAGAATTAAGACGAAACTTCGAAAAATTAGAAATTAGTGATCTGGCAACCTTCAACAAATCAACAAATTAAGAAAAGAATTAAGAAGAACCTTCAACAAATTAGAAATTAGTGATCTGGCAACCTTCAACAAATCAACAAATTAAGAAAAGAATTAAGACGAAACTTCGAAAAATTAGAAATTAGTGATATGGCAACCTTCAACAAATCAACAAATTAAGAAAAGAATTAAGAAGAACCTTCAACAAATTAGAAATTAGTGATCTGGCAACCTTCAACAAATCAACAAATTAAGAAAAGAATTAAGAAGAACCTTCAACAAATTAGAAATTAGTGATCTGGCAACCTTCAACAAATCAACAAATTAAGAAAAGAATTAAGAAGAACCTTCAACAAATTAGAAATTAGTGATATGGCAACCTTCAACAAATCAACAAATTAAGAAAAGAATTAAGAAGAACCTTCAACAAATTAGAAATTAGTGATCTGGCAACATTCAACAAATCAACAAATTAAGAAAAGAATTAAGAAGAACCTTCAACAAATTAGAAATTAGTGATCTGGCAACCTTCAACAAATCAACAAATTAAGAAAAGAATTAAGACGAAACTTCGAAAAATTAGAAATTAGTGATCTGGCAACCTTCAACAAATCAACAAATTAAGAAAAGAATTAAGACGAAACTTCGAAAAATTAGAAATTAGTGATCTGGCAACCTTCAACAAATCAACAAATTAAGAAAAGAATTAAGACGAAACTTCGAAAAATTAGAAATTAGTGATATGGCAACCTTCAACAAATCAACAAATTAAGAAAAGAATTAAGAAGAACCTTCAACAAATTAGAAATTAGTGATCTGGCAACCTTCAACAAATCAACAAATTAAGAAAAGAATTAAGACGAAACTTCGAAAAATTAGAAATTAGTGATCTGGCAACCTTCAACAAATCAACAAATTAAGAAAAGAATTAAGAAGAACCTTCAACAAATTAGAAATTAGTGATCTGGCAACCTTCAACAAATCAACAAATTAAGAAAAGAATTAAGACGAAACTTCGAAAAATTAGAAATTAGTGATCTGGCAACCTTCAACAAATCAACAAATTAAGAAAAGAATTAAGAAGAACCTTCAACAAATTAGAAATTAGTGATCTGGCAACCTTCAACAAATCAACAAATTAAGAAAAGAATTAAGACGAAACTTCGAAAAATTAGAAATTAGTGATCTGGCAACCTTCAACAAATCAACAAATTAAGAAAAGAATTAAGACGAAACTTCGAAAAATTAGAAATTAGTGATCTGGCAACCTTCAACAAATCAACAAATTAAGAAAAGAATTAAGAAGAACCTTCAACAAATTAGAAATTAGTGATCTGGCAACCTTCAACAAATCAACAAATTAAGAAAAGAATTAAGAAGAACCTTCAACAAATTAGAAATTAGTGATCTGGCAACCTTCAACAAATCAACAAATTAAGAAAAGAATTAAGAAGAACCTTCAACAAATTAGAAATTAGTGATCTGGCAACCTTCAACAAATCAACAAATTAAGAAAAGAATTAAGACGAAACTTCGAAAAATTAGAAATTAGTGATCTGGCAACCTTCAACAAATCAACAAATTAAGAAAAGAATTAAGAAGAACCTTCAACAAATTAGAAATTAGTGATCTGGCAACCTTCAACAAATCAACAAATTAAGAAAAGAATTAAGAAGAACCTTCAACAAATTAGAAATTAGTGATCTGGCAACCTTCAACAAATCAACAAATTAAGAAAAGAATTAAGAAGAACCTTCAACAAATTAGAAATTAGTGATCTGGCAACCTTCAACAAATCAACAAATTAAGAAAAGAATTAAGAAGAACCTTCAACAAATTAGAAATTAGTGATCTGGCAACCTTCAACAAATCAACAAATTAAGAAAAGAATTAAGACGAAACTTCGAAAAATTAGAAATTAGTGATCTGGCAACCTTCAACAAATCAACAAATTAAGAAAAGAATTAAGAAGAACCTTCAACAAATTAGAAATTAGTGATCTGGCAACCTTCAACAAATCAACAAATTAAGAAAAGAATTAAGACGAAACTTCGAAAAATTAGAAATTAGTGATCTGGCAACCTTCAACAAATCAACAAATTAAGAAAAGAATTAAGAAGAACCTTCAACAAATTAGAAATTAGTGATCTGGCAACCTTCAACAAATCAACAAATTAAGAAAAGAATTAAGACGAAACTTCGAAAAATTAGAAATTAGTGATATGGCAACCTTCAACAAATCAACAAATTAAGAAAAGAATTAAGAAGAACCTTCAACAAATTAGAAATTAGTGATCTGGCAACCTTCAACAAATCAACAAATTAAGAAAAGAATTAAGAAGAACCTTCAACAAATTAGAAATTAGTGATCTGGCAACCTTCAACAAATCAACAAATTAAGAAAAGAATTAAGACGAAACTTCGAAAAATTAGAAATTAGTGATATGGCAACCTTCAACAAATCAACAAATTAAGAAAAGAATTAAGAAGAACCTTCAACAAATTAGAAATTAGTGATCTGGCAACCTTCAACAAATCAACAAATTAAGAAAAGAATTAAGACGAAACTTCGAAAAATTAGAAATTAGTGATCTGGCAACCTTCAACAAATCAACAAATTAAGAAAAGAATTAAGAAGAACCTTCAACAAATTAGAAATTAGTGATCTGGCAACCTTCAACAAATCAACAAATTAAGAAAAGAATTAAGAAGAACCTTCAACAAATTAGAAATTAGTGATCTGGCAACCTTCAACAAATCAACAAATTAAGAAAAGAATTAAGAAGAACCTTCAACAAATTAGAAATTAGTGATCTGGCAACCTTCAACAAATCAACAAATTAAGAAAAGAATTAAGACGAAACTTCGAAAAATTAGAAATTAGTGATCTGGCAACCTTCAACAAATCAACAAATTAAGAAAAGAATTAAGAAGAACCTTCAACAAATTAGAAATTAGTGATCTGGCAACCTTCAACAAATCAACAAATTAAGAAAAGAATTAAGACGAAACTTCGAAAAATTAGAAATTAGTGATCTGGCAACCTTCAACAAATCAACAAATTAAGAAAAGAATTAAGAAGAACCTTCAACAAATTAGAAATTAGTGATCTGGCAACCTTCAACAAATCAACAAATTAAGAAAAGAATTAAGACGAAACTTCGAAAAATTAGAAATTAGTGATCTGGCAACCTTCAACAAATCAACAAATTAAGAAAAGAATTAAGAAGAACCTTCAACAAATTAGAAATTAGTGATCTGGCAACCTTCAACAAATCAACAAATTAAGAAAAGAATTAAGACGAAACTTCGAAAAATTAGAAATTAGTGATATGGCAACCTTCAACAAATCAACAAATTAAGAAAAGAATTAAGAAGAACCTTCAACAAATTAGAAATTAGTGATCTGGCAACCTTCAACAAATCAACAAATTAAGAAAAGAATTAAGAAGAACCTTCAACAAATTAGAAATTAGTGATCTGGCAACCTTCAACAAATCAACAAATTAAGAAAAGAATTAAGAAGAACCTTCAACAAATTAGAAATTAGTGATATGGCAACCTTCAACAAATCAACAAATTAAGAAAAGAATTAAGAAGAACCTTCAACAAATTAGAAATTAGTGATCTGGCAACCTTCAACAAATCAACTAATTAAGAAAAGAATTAAGAAGAACCTTCAACAAATTAGAAATTAGTGATCTGGCAACCTTCAACAAATCAACAAATTAAGAAAAGAATTAAGACGAAACTTCGAAAAATTAGAAATTAGTGATCTGGCAACCTTCAACAAATCAACAAATTAAGAAAAGAATTAAGACGAAACTTCGAAAAATTAGAAATTAGTGATCTGGCAACCTTCAACAAATCAACAAATTAAGAAAAGAATTAAGACGAAACTTCGAAAAATTAGAAATTAGTGATATGGCAACCTTCAACAAATCAACAAATTAAGAAAAGAATTAAGAAGAACCTTCAACAAATTAGAAATTAGTGATCTGGCAACCTTCAACAAATCAACAAATTAAGAAAAGAATTAAGACGAAACTTCGAAAAATTAGAAATTAGTGATCTGGCAACCTTCAACCAATCAACAAATTAAGAAAAGAATTAAGAAGAACCTTCAACAAATTAGAAATTAGTGATCTGGCAACCTTCAACAAATCAACAAATTAAGAAAAGAATTAAGACGAAACTTCGAAAAATTAGAAATTAGTGATATGGCAACCTTCAACAAATCAACAAATTAAGAAAAGAATTAAGACGAAACTTCGAAAAATTAGAAATTAGTGATCTGGCAACCTTCAACAAATCAACAAATTAAGAAAAGAATTAAGACGAAACTTCGAAAAATTAGAAATTAGTGATCTGGCAACCTTCAACAAATCAACAAATTAAGAAAAGAATTAAGACGAAACTTCGAAAAATTAGAAATTAGTGATATGGCAACCTTCAACAAATCAACAAATTAAGAAAAGAATTAAGAAGAACCTTCAACAAATTAGAAATTAGTGATCTGGCAACCTTCAACAAATCAACAAATTAAGAAAAGAATTAAGACGAAACTTCGAAAAATTAGAAATTAGTGATCTGGCAACCTTCAACAAATCAACAAATTAAGAAAAGAATTAAGAAGAACCTTCAACAAATTAGAAATTAGTGATCTGGCAACCTTCAACAAATCAACAAATTAAGAAAAGAATTAAGACGAAACTTCGAAAAATTAGAAATTAGTGATATGGCAACCTTCAACAAATCAACAAATTAAGAAAAGAATTAAGAAGAACCTTCAACAAATTAGAAATTAGTGATCTGGCAACCTTCAACAAATCAACAAATTAAGAAAAGAATTAAGACGAAACTTCGAAAAATTAGAAATTAGTGATCTGGCAACCTTCAACAAATCAACAAATTAAGAAAAGAATTAAGAAGAACCTTCAACAAATTAGAAATTAGTGATCTGGCAACCTTCAACAAATCAACAAATTAAGAAAAGAATTAAGACGAAACTTCGAAAAATTAGAAATTAGTGATATGGCAACCTTCAACAAATCAACAAATTAAGAAAAGAATTAAGAAGAACCTTCAGCAAATTAGAAATTAGTGATCTGGCAACCTTCAACAAATCAACAAATTAAGAAAAGGATTAAGAAGAACCTTCAACAAATTAGAAATTAGTGATCTGGCAACCTTCGTGTTTTATCTGGCAATGATTTTTTTAGAAATTAGTGATCTGGCAACCTTCGTGTTTTAACACGAAGGTTGCCAGATCACTAATTTCTAAAAAAATCGTTGCCAGATATTTTTTCTGAATTCTGTAATCAACCATAGTGTTCGGATACTTTTTTGAGTGACTGTACGCGAAGGTTGCCAGATCACTAATTTCTAAAAAAATCGTTGCCAGATATTTTTTCTGAATTCTGTAATCAACCATAGTGTTCGGATACTTTTTTTGAGTGACTGTACGCGAAGGTTGCCAGATCACTAATTTCTAAAAAAATCGTTTCCAGCTATTTTTTCTGAATTCTATAATCAACTATGGTGTTCGGATATTTTTTGAGTGACTGTACGCGAAGGTTGCCAGATCACTAATTTCTAAAAAAATCGTTTCCAGCTATTTTTTCTGAATTCTATAATCAACTATGGTGTTCGGATACCTTTTTGAGTGACTGTACGCGAAGGTTGCCAGATCACTAATTTCTAAAAAAAACCGTTGCCAGATATTTTTTCTGAATTCTCGAATCAACCATAGTGTTCGGATACTTTTTTGAGTGACTGTACGCGAAGGTTGCCAAATCACTAATTTCTAAAAAAATCGTTGCCAGATATTTTTTTCTGAATTCAGTAATCAACCATAGTGTTCGGATATTTTTTGAGTGACTGTACGCGAAGGTTGCCAGATCACTAATTTCTAAAAAAATCGTTTCCAGCTATTTTTTCTGAATTCTATAATCAACTATGGTGTTCGGATACTTTTTTGAGTGACTGTACGCGAAGGTTGCCAGATCACTAATTTCTAAAAAAAACCGTTGCCAGATATTTTTCTGAATTCTCGAATCAACCATAGTGTTCGGATACTTTTTGGAGTGACTGTACGCGAAGGTTGCCAAATCACTAATTTCTAAAAAAATCGTTGCCAGATATTTTTTTCTGAATTCAGTAATCAACCATAGTGTTCGGATATTTTTTGAGTGACTGTACGCGAAGGTTGCCAGATCACTAATTTCTAAAAAAATCGTTTCCAGCTATTTTTTCTGAATTCTATAATCAACTATGGTGTTCGGATACTTTTTTGAGTGACTGTACGCGAAGGTTGCCAGATCACTAATTTCTAAAAAAAACCGTTGCCAGATATTTTTTCTGAATTCTCGAATCAACCATAGTGTTCGGATACTTTTTTGAGTGACTGTACGCGAAGGTTGCCAAATCACTAAAATTTCTGAAAAAATCGTTGCCAGATATTTTTTTCTGAATTCTCGAATCAACCATAGTGTTCGGATATTTTTTGAGCGACTGTATGTTAACGCTCCCGAATTTAAACTCCGTTTTGTTATCTACTCGCGATGTCGAATATAAAACTCTAATCTTTCGACTGCTCCTGTTTTCGAGTAATCCCCTATGTATTTTAAAAACTCACGCTATCGAATTTAAACCTCGATTTATTTTCTAAAGAAGCGACGATAGCAAATGAAGAATTTCAATTTACTCCGCCACGCTATCAAATATAAAGCGAAAATTCATTATCTACTAACGCTATCGAATTTGTAGCCCAATTTATCGTCTACTCACGCTATCGAATTCAGAAGCTTAATTTATCTTCGTATCAAGCTACAATTTTCGAAATCCTAATTTATGATCTACTCATGTTGTCAAATTCAAAACGACAATTCATTGTCTACTCACGCAATCGAATTCAAAATCCCAATTTATCGTCAAATTACGCTAACGAATTCGAAATCCAAATTTATCATCTACTCATGCTATCTATTGGAAAACCCCATTTTATAATCTAACTCATGCTACCGAATTCAAAACCAGAATTTATCGTCAACTCACGCTAACGAATTCAAAATCCAAATTTATCATCTGCTAATGCTATCTAATAGAAAACCCCATTTTATCATCTTACTCATGCTATCGAATTCAAAACACCAGTTTATCGTCTACTCACGCTAACGAATACGAAATCCAAATTTATCATCTACTCATGCAATCTGATGGAAAACCCCATTTTATCATTTTATTCACGCTATCAAATTCAAAACCACAATTTGTCGTCAATTCAAGCTAACGAATTCAAAATTCAAATTTATCATCTACTCATGCAATCTAATGGAAAACCCCATTTTATCATCTTACTCACGCTATCAAATTCAAAACCACAATTTGTCGTTAACTCACTCTAACAAATTCAAAATCCAAATTTATCATCTACTCATGCAATCTAATGGAAAACCCCATTTTGTCATTTTACTCACGCTATCAAATTCAAAACCACAATTTTTTGTTAACTCACGCTAACGAATTCAAAATCCAAATTTATCATCTATTCATGCTATCTGATGGAAAATCCCATTTTATCATCTTATTCACGCTATCAAATTCAGAACCACAATTTATCATCTTACTCACGCTATCAAATTCAAAACCACAATTTATCGTCAACTCACACTAACGAATTCAAAATTCAAATTTATCATCTACTTATGCTATCTAATGGAAAACCCCATTTTATCATCTTACTCACGCTATCAAATTCAAAACCACAATTTATCGTCAACTCACACTAACAAATTCAAAATCCAAATTTATCATCTACTCATGCTATCTAATAGAAAACCCCATTTTATCATCTTACTGACGCAATCAAATTCAAAACCACAATTTGTCGTCAACTCACGCTAACGAATTCAAAACCCAAATTTATCATCTACTCATGCAATCTAATGGAAAACCCCATTTTATCATTTTACTCATGCTATCGAATTCAAAACCACAATTTATCGTCAACTCATGCTAACGAATTCAAAATCCAAATTTATCATCTACTCATGCTACCTAATGGAAAACCCCATTTTATCATCTTACTCACGCTATCAAATTCAAAACCACAAATTGTCGTCAACTCACGCTAACGAATTCAAAATCCAAATTTATCATCTACTCATTCTATCGAATTCAAAACTCCAATTTATCATCTACTCACGGTATCGAATTGAAGCCCAAATTTATCATATACTCACGCTATCTAATCCAAAACCCAAATTTATTGTCTACTCCCTCTATCCAAAATAAAAAACCCAATTTATCGTGTATTATTACTTATCATGCAGGATACCAGGTATAAATTGGGTTCTCATTTCCCTGGGAATCTATCGTCAACTTATATTCACAGTCGTATCAGAATATGACCACCTACCATAGTATTATATGTATGGTAGGTGGTCATATTATTCTGATACGACTGTGTATATTTATGAGTGTAATTTAAATTTTTTTTATGCAGAAACTCATTTTAAAGCCGATTTCGCCGTTGTCATTTATGAGCCTCGTACGCCACCTATTGAATCAGCCCATGCTGTTCGTACGAATCTAATCATAAACCATAACATTGCATTTATGGGGAATTGACTACGGCAGTGGTTCTCAACTTTTATGCTTCACGTACCCCCTGGAAATGTGTATGTAACTGGCGTACTCCTTGTATAGATAAAACTATAGTTATATTATAACAATGGTTATTTTTGCTTTGTTACTAGATCTAGCGACTTTTGAGCTCTCACGGCGTACCCCCAAAATTTTTACCACGTACCCCATGTTGAGAACTCCTAGATTGCGGAATTTTGGAAAAAAACTTCCAAAAGGACATATGTTTTCTTCCCTGTGTTCTGTATTATTATTTTCAATAAAAAAAAGAACATATTTCAACTTAGATTCCAACCATAGCTAATACCGAGAGATCACTTCCACAATAAACCCATTCTAGCACGAAAGCGATACTGATGCTTCTGTCCAGCGATAGCCTAGGCAAAGCTATTTTTAATACTAATATAAAATTATGGTTTAAAATTATACAGGTAGTTTTTGAATGAAATATCAACAGTAGTCAATTTTAAATGCTTTTATAATATTCTTATACAATTTCAAAAAATAAAAATTTTCCTTCTTCTGTTTTATGAAAGACAATAAAAGGCATATAAAAGTCAGATAGTGAATTACAAACGAGATGTTCACACTTTGAAAGTTAGTGGGAAAATGAGAAATATTGCCGGAGGCAAATGGTGGCGCTGCAAACAGTGGTATTAAGTTGTCTATTTGTGGCAAACAGTTTGTGGATTCCCATCGACAAAACACGAAAATTCTCTAATATTTTGGTAGGGAATTGCATATACGGTGATTATTATTTTTGGCTTTATTCCGTTATTAAAATAATTCCCCTTGTTGGGTGACTTCTTCCTCCTCTCACGTGATCTTATCCTGCTCCTCTTAATATAATACACCTGATGAACATGTTCGAGGAAATAAGAAAATTCAACTTAAAATATAAATTACCGCTCTGAAATTAAGCAGCGTCTTTATTTGAAGTGAGATTCACCAAAGATTACTTCGACTTTCTTTTAAAGCTTACCTGTCTATTAGGAGTCAATATCACCTCTTGCTAATTACATATCCCAAGCGGCTTAAAGTTGAGCACATAATGGGCAGGTTATTAGCACTTAATGAAAAGGAAGTTCCCGATGTTTACACAAAATCAATTACGAAGAGCGGCTAGCTCTCCAAGGATGACTTGGTTGCTATGGTGACGAAGGTTTCTTGAGACATGTTGTCTTCGTTCCTTTTGACCTGAGGTCATCATCTCATGAGTAACTTCATGGTACCGACGGAAGCCTTTGAACATCAAAGCAAAGACGAAGATTTGTCAGTGCTCTTTGAATGTCTTATCTCAAGACTTGAGAAAACCGATTAATTTTCTTGTAGCTAGTAGGAACATCGTCAAAAGTAAAATTTATTAATTTGTTTAAGTGGATGATTTAAGTCTCTTGCTAGCTAAGATGGTTCTTGAATAACCAACACCAGAGAAAAAACAATGAAAAATCGCATTAGTTTGCTCTTTGAATGTCTTTGAATCTTTGAATGTCTTATCTCAAGACTTGAGAAAACCGATTAATTTTTCTTGTAGCTAGGAACATCGTCAAAAGCAAAATTTATTAATTTGTTTAAGTGGATGATTTAAGTCTCTTGCTAGCTAAGATGGTTCTTGAATAACCAACACCAGAGAAAAAGCAATGAAAAATCGTATTAGTTTGCTAATTGTAGGGATCTAACTTATGGCGTGAAATTGTTACACACGTATCACAGCAAGTCTACATATATAATGAAAACAATGACATTGAGTTTGATATGATAGTTTTTGTTTCTTTTTTATTAATATAAATTTTAATTTAATATTATTACAAGTGATTTTAGAATATATATATGAGTCTAGCAAATGAATAATATACTGACAAATATGTTACTTTTACAGTACTAGCCAAAATTTAAAAAATATTAAAATTTTTAGATGAATACATATAAAGTTATTATTATGTTAATTACTATTTTATTCATTTGTTAGATATATCCTAAAGCAACCTGTAGAAATATTAATAATATATATAAATTACGACAAAAGGTAATCTACGAAAGATTTGATATAATCACGCTGCAAGGTACCTCAGATGTTATGACTACTGAGTTGATTGCAATTAAAATGGCTCTAAAGTGGTATTTTAAACAACCAAAGTCTAATTTTGTTGCATTTGTACTTAGTAGTTCATCTCCATTATTTCTGCGGGAAGACCCATGTCAATTCAAGAATACTAGGCTTTTCCAAAACATCCTTGAAACCATTGATCAAATAATTTGAAAAGGGATCCACAATTATGAAATAGTGAGCTGAAAAAAAAAACCGGAAAGTATATAACGTCACATAAGCTGAGAAAATGTTAGCCATGGTGGCCATATTAATATTAAAAGAGCGTTTTCTACATCGCTTCCGCAAAATTCCCCGCCCTGCCCACGGTCAGTAGGGGACACCGATGGGCTTGGAAAGGCCGCCGTCCGTCGGATGGGACGTTAAGCCGCGGCCCCGTGTGTGGGAGAGCCATACCCTGTGCACGTTAAAGAACACGCTGGGTGGCCTTGACGGGAGGCTACCATCTGTCTCTCAACAGCTGTTCCAGTGGGTCCCCTCCCCCAACCTTCTCTGAGCCTTCGGGGTCCATGTGACCTGGCCATTTAGCCCATGGTGTGCAAAAAAGTGCGCTCAGAGGTAAAACAACCCAACGTTAAAGACCACACTGGATGGCATTGACGGGAGGCTACCATCTGTATCCTAACAGCTGTTCCAGTGGGTCCCCTCCCCCAACCTTCTCTGAGCCTACGGGGTCCATGTGACCTGGCCGTTTAACCCATGGTGTGCAAAAAAGTGCCGCTCAGAGGCAAAACAACCCAACGTTAAAGAACACACTGGATGGCCTTGACGGGAGGCTACCATCTGTCTCCTAACAGCTGTTCCAGTGGGTCCCCTCCCCCAACCTTTTCTGAGCCTACGGGGTCCATGTGACCTGGCCGTTTAGCCCATGGTGTGCAAAAAAGTGCCGCTCAGAGGTAAAACAACCCAACCCAATCTACATCGCTTCAAGCCATCGCTGAAAAAAGACCAATCATCGACAATTAATAGAGAACAAGATTCTTTCACTAAATGATCTGCACCTTTCAAGAAGAAATTTTGTTTTCAAGAAGAAAAACCAGACTCAGAACAGGTGCATCACTCTTGAACGACTCACTTTTCAAGATGAGAAAGGTTTTTTCCCCCCAACTGTTAGACGTTCAACGTAAAGGAAACTGTGATTAATGTTTTGCTGAACTGTACTGCTTACTTGATCCAGAGAAACAACTGACTAGCATGAGTAGAAAAAGAGAACATCTTTGAACTAAGTCTGCATACTTTACTTCGACAAAAGGATCTGACTAAGTGCAAAGTTTGCTATGGTGAAAGAATCAAATTTTTACAAGATGCGAATCTTTTCCATAGGATTTAAGAATTTTTATCATGGTTATGTAGCATAAACGTCATCAGCTTCTTGGCATTATCCAACCTTGTCATAAGGAAGAGAGGGTCGAAAGACTCGAACATATCCAGAGGAAAATTTATATTTGATGATGATGAAATATCAACCGCTCATATTCATGATATTATCACTAAAGTTAACGCAGTGAGATGTCAACTAGGACCTTTCCTTCGGAGAAATGCTGCCCTGCTAATTGACTATAAATTATTATTGTACAATATGATCATTCGTCCCATAATCACTTATGCTTCCCTATGTGGGCGAACACCATAAGTATATACGCAAATTCAGGTCTTGTAAAACAGAACATTGAGATCTGCGGTCGATTCCTCTTGGTTTTTTACTAACAGACAACTTCGTAAAGACTTGGGCATCGACCATATATATATATACTCATATTAAAAGCATCTCAAAAAGGTTTTTTGAGGCTGTTAAAATTAATCCTAATGAGATTATTTCTCTTTGTTTAATTTTGAGAACAATGTTCTTAATAAGTACAAGAGAAGAGGCCTAAAATGATGGCTTTCTCTGAGGAAAGCTACTCGTTTTAGGTGTCTTGTGCATGATATATATTATTTTTTAGTTTGTGTTTTATGTTGGCCTCTAGGGGGCCCAGCCACGGGTGATTTATTTGTTATATGTTTTTACTAATGCCATCTGGGCTTATTTTCAGATTTTAGGTCTCTTGTGCATGATATATGTTATTTTTTAGTTTGTGTTTTATGTTGGCCTCTAGGGGCCCAGCCACGGGTGATTTATTTGTTATATGTTTTTACTAATGCCAACTGGGCTTATTTTCAGATTTTAGGACTCTTGTGCATGATATATGTTATTTTTTAGTTTGTGTTTTATGTTGGCCTCTAGGGGGCCCAGCCACGGGTGATTTACTTGTTATATGTTTTTACTAATGCCAACTGGGCTTATTTTCAGATTTTAGGTCTCTTGTGCATGATATATGTTATTTTTTAGTTTGTGTTTTACGTTGGCCTCTAGGGGGCCCAGCAACGGGTGATTTACTTGTTATATGTTTTTACTAATTCCAACTGGGCTTATTTTCAGATTTTAGGTCTCTTGTGCATGATATATGTTATTTTTTAGTTTGTGTTTTATGTTGGCCTCTAGGGGGCCCAGCCACGGAGATTTACTTGTTATATGTTTTTACTAATGCCAACTGGGCTTATTTGCAGATGGCGATGGTAATGGGTAATGTTTATCCTGGAACATCGCATATCCATAGACGATCTATGATCTACGAAATGCATAACCGTAAACTGAGTTATTACTCAGCATATATTGTCCAAAAAAAAAGATTTGTCACATGATAATTTCTATTGTTGTATTTGAATGCTATATTTATACAAGTGTGTATTTAAAAATATACATTATTTAGAAGAGAAGTTGTTCATATGTATTAGCATTATGACAATGATAATAAATGCGAATAATTTTCCTTCAAAAGAAGTATATTTAGAAACAAACATTAGTATTAAAATTCACCAGTAGCAATAATAGAAGCAAAGGTACAAGAAATTTTGGATTTTAACAGAAATTTTGGATTTTAACACAACCTACTCTGACGTCTTAACCTGATTTTAAGGCCTTCTGCTATAGCTGTTGAAGAAGTTTTCCATCATTATAGGTGTTATTGTTTAGTGTTTAAAATACAATTTGTAAAAAATATAAACATAAAACTATATATATTACACATGCAATGTTTTTCACTCCATTTTTTTTTTTTTTTGGGGGGGTGCATATCGGGGCGGGGGGCATATCATTGCATATCGAGGCGGGGGAGGCTCAGTCGGTAGCGCGCCAGTCTCGTAATCTGTAGTTCCCAGGTTCGAGTCCCAGCTGGGTCAGCGTTGAGATTTATCTCCGCAAAATTCCCCGCCCTGCCCACGGTCAGTAGGGGACACCGATGGGCTTGGAAAGACCGCCGTCCGTCGGATGTGACGTTAAGCCGTGGCCCCGTGTGCGAGAGAGCCATACCCTGTGCACGTTAAAGAACACGCTGGATGGCCTTGACGGGAGGCTACCATCTGTCTCCCAACAGCTGTTCCAGTGGGTCCCCTTCCCCAACCTTCTCTGAGCCTTCGGGGTCCATGTGACCTGAACATTTAGCCCATGGTGTGCAACAAAGTGCCGCTCAGAGGTAAAACAACCCAACCCAAAATTACTCCATTTTTCATTTTTTTTGTTTAACAAAATGAACGAATTTTATTTTTTCTCAAGATATAAATTTCCTGAAACTGTTATACACTAGTTTCCATAAATTAAGGAAAATCCCTATGTTAAGTCAAAGGGAAACTAACGTGAAAATAATTTTCTTTTGTTTTGAAACATGTGATTGCAGATAAAGATCTCAATGCATGTCTCTCCCCAAAGGGGGATACGGCTTTACGCCCCGTCCCACGGACTGCGGCCTTTCCAAGTCCATCGGTGTCCCCTACTCATCGAGGGAGCGGCTGACAGCCCCTACGCGTGCGTGTGAGACATACCCTGGGCACGTTAAACAACACAACTAAATAGCTTGGATAGGATATAAAATAAATAAATACCCCCTCAAGCAGCTGCTTGCCACAGAGGTCTGACAGGAGCCTATCAGTTTATATGCCATAGTAGAAGGTCTGAGAGGATGGCAGGACCTCAGCAGAAAAACGACACATACAACCATGCCTTACCCGGGGCTCGAACCCAGGTCCCTTAGATCAGTAGCCAAGCGCGCTAACCACTCGCCCATGGGACGGCTATTGCATAGGATACACCCACATATATGCTAACAACTGTCAAGTAGGTCTCTTTTCCACAGCCTTCTCTGAACCCTTGGGGTCCTTGTGACCTGAGCCCATGGTGTGCAAAAAGTGCCTCTCAGACTCAAAACAACCCAACCCGTTATTTGTTATCTCATTTTTCGAAATGAAAAAATAATCTTATTTTAGAAGTTATAGAACTTCGACATTAGCTTCCCATTGACATAACATAGGGTTGTAACCTTGATTTTCTCCGCCAGAGTATTTTGGTAAGGCAGGACGGACGTTGGAATAACGTCTAAGATCAAACAAGCCAAATTGGATGTGATGAACTCATTAGGTGATGGCATTTCACTCTGCCATATGCACCTGCAGATCCATTGCCTCTTGGTACACGTGGCCAGGGGTGTGGTCCCCTCTCTCCCCCAAGTCAACGGTTCACTTGACACGTCTGTCAGCTCCCCATGTGATGAGCCTTCACACCCCTCTGTCTGGGGGGAGTAGGGGGCACGGAGAATTGGCGGATGCTTCCCTATCGGCCACATGCCCTTGCTGACGAAAACATACAGAGCTACCGAGCAGCGCCCAAACTGTTGTAGATGAAAGCAAGGTATGCCACAAGTGCGTAGCTACCACCCCTTCAAGTAGCGTATTTTGAAAATGTGTTTGGAGGATTTGATTTTTTTCTCCTAAAGATAAAAAAAATACATAATCGATAAGTATAAAATATATAACTATAAAGTATAAAATATATAACTATAAAGTATAAAATAAATGTAAAATTTATAAAAAATATGCAAAAAAATATTTAAAAAAGCTACCAATAAATAAATAATAATAACCAATATTACATTTAATACGAATCTCTCCACTTTGTGCCATCTGTAAAACTCCAGAAAATATTTCTCATGTCTTTTTACATTGTCCTCTCTATCAATTTCAACGACAAATTCTGAAGGAAAAGATGAAGAAGATTATTGATGAAGAATTGTCAATGAAATCTCTTCTCTGCAGAAGCTACAGTAAAAGCAATAGATTTAAAATTCAGACCCTGATTCTCAGTTTCTTGGAGGAAAGTTCTTCATTACAGATTCTGAATTCATCCTTTGCTGGGTTTTCGTTTTTCGAAAATAAAAAGAAGAGGAATTTAATATACAAATTTGAAATATTGACTGTTCAAGAAAAATGTGTTTTTGCTTACAAACTTTCTCTAGTGGCCAGTATCTCAAGTGATAACCTCATGGTTATTTTTGTGGTGGAACTGAAGAAAGAACTGTGACCTATTTTTTTATACCTTGTTCGAAGGGTTAATTTTGTTTTTGAAATCTCTTTTGGCTCAGAAAAGAAAAGAAATTAAGATCCAAGAGTATTGGATTACAGAAAGTCTACTCTGCATAAGTAGGAACTTTTAAAAAATTCAGAAAAACTATTATTTTTATTTTCTACATTGTGATTTACACGTCCGATTCTTTGTTTGGGATAGCAGGAAGCCCATTGTTGAAGGGTTTCTAACCTTCCCATCACATTTTATCACATTTTATCACATCACATCAGCAGACCACATATATTGTTTTCACACTGACTCGAATGATACTTAAATTGGAATATGATCCTGTCACAGACAAGATCTTGCTTGGATCTAGGAAAAAAAAAAGCCATGTTATAACTTCAATTCGGATTCACCCCTCTCTTTAAATTACTAGTTTTGTAAGAACACAGGGTTGATTCAATATCTAAAGAACCTCCTTGGACCTTTACAAGTCCAAATTGCTCATTTGATATCCCTGGTGTCTCCACTAAAATAAATGGATATTGCGACTCAAAATATAATTGCTTCAGAATTCATTTACAACCACTATAAAGATCATGTGAAGATCTTCACGGACGGATCTTTTGAGAGCCAGTTGGGAAAAGCGGCTGCTGCCTTTTGTGTTCCCGAAGTCTCGCATTTTGAGGCAGTACAACTTCAAAACGTAACAGAAGTTCTCATTTGTTTGTCTGGTTTGTTTTACCTCTGAGCGGCACTTTTTTGCACACCATGGGCTAAATAGCCAGGTCACATGGACCCCGAAGCCTCAGAGAAGGTTGGGGGAGGGGACCCACTGGAACAGCTGTTGGGAGACAGATGGTAGCCTCCCGTTAAGGCCATCCAGCGTGTTCTTTAACGTGCACAGGGTATGGCTCTCCCGCACAGGGAGACACGGCTTAACGTCCCATCCGACGGACGGCGGCCTTTGCAAGCCCATCGGTGTCCCCTACTGACCGTGGGCAGGGCGGGGAATTTTGCGGACAGAAGTTCTCACCTCGGAATTGTATGCCATCACTTGGCACTTAAATAGTGCATTAAACAGTCACACCAAAAAATAGTTTTATTAACAGACAGCGGTTCCTCTTTACATTTTCTTAAAGGTGACCCCTGCCGATCCAGCAATAATGGAATTTTTTAGAGCATAATCATCAGCAATCATCATGAAAAATGGTGCAGAATTTATACTACAATAGATCTCTGCACATGTGGGGATCCAGGGCAATGAATTCGCTGACCTTTTGGTAAAAGCAGCACTCTTGCATGAAAAATCCCTCTACTCCTACATGGGAATTACACATCTCAAGAAGTTAATCAAGAAAAAATTAAACGAAACATTTCAACATCATTTTGAGGTATTAACATTTTGGAGATCTGCATGACATCGAAGCATACTGAGAATGAGATTTATCCCTTTCGAAACTTTGGTTTGACCAGAAGGAATATTATCTGTATCACCAGGCTCAGAACGGGCTCAAATTTATTAAACGATTCCTTATTCAAAATGAAAAAATTAAATTCTCCGAACTCTGTTCATTGCAATGTGAAAGAAACAGTATCACATGTGCTTCTTAATTGTGGAGAATATGAAAATCAAAGGAGAGAATTAATAAACAGTCTAAAAAGAAATAATGTTTCTGAATTAAGTCTTAAAAGTCTATTAGGCCAAGAAGAACCTTCTTTAAGAAGATTTTGTTTTCAAGAAACTTTGAAATTTCTACATAATTGTGATCTTTTTGAAAGAATTTAAAGTAACTTTGAACTAAGGTGAGGTCTTGCTTTTAGGCAATTGCTCCATTCTTGACGATCTGGAAGAGAGGGACGAAAAGCCACGAGTTTCCGGTATCTAGAGATTTTTTTGACTGACTGACTCAGCACTTACCCCAATGATCATCATACTGGTGATTATTCATGCTTCACCCATATGGGCGAAAACTACACCCACCAATATTCGTAAGATTCAGGTCTTACAAAACAAGATTTTGAGAACTGAGGTCGATGCCCCCTGGTTTGTCACTAACAGACAACTCCATAAAGACCTGGGCATCGACCATATATATACACGTATAAAACGCACCTCAAAAAGATTTTTTGAGGCTGTAAGCAATAATCACAATGAGAATATTTCTTCACGATCATACTTTTTGAACAAGTACAAGAGGCCTAAAACGGGAGCGTTCTCTGAAGAGACCTACCCGTTTTAGGTTTCTTATACAATTCTACTGCTTTTTTTTAGCTTTTCTTATGTTTGCCTTTAGTGTTCCTCGATTAACGTTCGTCAAGTAAAGGAGATCTTGATCAGCGGCAGGTAACTCAGCGGTCAGAGCACCGGACATGTTATCAGGAAGTAGTGTGTTCTCATCCCACCTGGTTCAAGATAATTTTTCCTCTAAATTTGATCGACGTTAAATTCAGAGTGGTAGCTTCCTTAATACTGTATATAAATAAATACGTCGAAAAAAATCTCTTTAATATTTATTAATGCATTTTTTAATATATATATTAACATTATGCTAAAGCCGCTCCGTGGCCGAGTGGTAGCGTGCTTAGCTACTGGTCGAAAGGATCTGGATTCGAGTCCGGGTAAGGTATGGATGTTGTGCTGTTTTTCTGCTGAGTTATCGTCTTCCTCACAGAACTTCTAATATGACGTACAAATTTGAGAGGCTTTTGCCACAGATCTCTGAGGAGCCTCTCAAATGTGACAAGGAACTGCTTAAGGAATTATTATTCCTTAAAGATTGTGGCAAGTAGCTTCTTAAGGAATTATTTATTTTTCATTTTTTACGAAATTGTTAATACAAACGAATAATTTTCTTTCTAAAAAGGTATATTTGTAAATAAACATTAGCACAAAGATTAGTTTCAAAACTTACCAGTAATAATAACTGAAATAAATATAGAAGAAATTTCTATTTCTTTTTAAGGATATACCTATGGTGATGTAATGCAACAGTGGTGTTACTTTCCAGATGGTGTTGGCTTGGTCAGTACCTCATATAACAGGCGGCCAATGGTCGAAGTTATGAGGTCTAGGTAGTTCTTATTTGTTGATTTGTATTATCATTACTGACGAACATTTATACTAATGTTCATTTACAAAAAGACCATATTTAGAGAGAGAAATTTTTCGCATTTTTTAGTATAATGATAACTACTGATAAATACGAATAATTCTCTTTCTAAATATGATATATTTCTAAACATTAAAATGAAGGAAAATGCAAAACTACACCAGTAATAATAACATTCATAAATATATAAGACACGTCTAGATTAAGATCATCTATGTGACGTCATAATTTTGTACACTGGCCTTCTGTTGTAGAGGGAATTGGGTTGGGTTGTTTTACCTCTGAGCGGCACTTTTTTTGCACATCATGGGCTAAATAGCCAGGTCACATGGACCCCGAAGGCTCAGAGAAGGTTGGGGGAGGAGACCCACTGGAACAGTTGTTGGGAGACAGATGGTAGCCTCCCGTCAAGGCCATTCAGCGTGTTCTTTAACGTGCACAGGGTATGTCTCTCCCACACACGGGGCCACGGTTTAACGTCCCATCCGACGGACGGCGGCCTTTCTAAGCCCATCAGTGTCCCCTATTGACCGTGGGCAGGGCGGGGAGTTTTGCAGAGATAAATCTCAACGCTGACCCAGCTGGGACTCGAACCTGGGAACTACAGATTACGAGCCTGGCGCGCTACCGACTGAGCCACCCCCGCCCCGCAGAGGGAATTGGATTGGTACGCCTCGGTCACCACTCAAGGTCTGATAGACTCGGATCTAGAGCATCCACGTTATCATCCGAATGAAGCAAAACACGTGTTTCCGATTTGGGTCTCTGAGATAAGACATCTCCTCCCCGCAGCTGACATGCGAAGCTGACAGTGGCAACGGTAGAGAAGATCTCCGTTTCCTGGTCCTCTCTCGCTCTCCTGTCTGATGACGTCACTGAGCTGTTGGGAAATGAGGAACCAAAAGCAACTTGAAGAGTTAATTACGAGCAAAAACAGCTGTCATAATGACTGAGTAATGCTGGCCACAATTCTCACTGTGTTTACTGGCAAATGTTTATCTTGTTTGTGTGAATGAAAACAACCTAAATTGAGTCGCAGTTTCAGAAGTGGTAAAAAGAATCAGAGGAAAGGATTAACTCGTAATTTACAATGCAATGACTTCAGTTCAAGGTTGGGTTGGGTTGTTTTACCTCTGAGCGGCACTTTTTTGCACACCATGGGCTAAATGGCCAGGCCACAAGGACCCCGAAGGCTCAGAGAATGTTGGGGGAGGGGACCCACTGGAACAGCTGTTGGGAGACAGTTGGCAGCCTCCCGTCAAGGCCATCCAGCGTGTTCTTTAACGTGCACAGGGTATGGCTCTCCCGCACACGGGGCCACGGCTTAAAGTCCCATCCGACGGACGGCGGCCTTTTCAAGTCCATCGGTGTCCCCTACTGACCGTGGGCAGGGCGGGGAAATTGTGCGGAGATAAATCTCAACGCTGACCCAGCTGGGACTCGAACCTGGGAACTATAGATTACGAGCCTGGCGCGCTACCGACTGAGCCACTCCCGCCCCTTCAGTTCAAGAACCTTTAGTGACAAAGTATCAGTTTTCCTGTCTTTAGGTGCATGTTAAGAAAGAGGCATAAAATATATAGTTTTTACAAAAGAATATTAACTGTTAAGAAACATTTCCTGTGACGTATGTAAAAGTTTAACGATGCTTTTTTGTATAAATTCAGTTAAGTATTCTTGACGACAGATGTTTAACTTAATACTTACGTGTCCACTTGCACCCAAATAAGGCAGAAACACTTTGATACACCGGCCTTGGACAGCCATCAACAAATGAGAGCGAAAAAAAGAGGGAAATTATATATGCGTAAAGCGTTTTAATTTACATAAGTTTAATTGAAAGCTAGTTAATTTAGAATAGCTAAGAGAAGATAATTTATTTGCTTTATATTTTAAAAATATCATTGAATATTTTAGAATCAATAGCTAAATTAATTAATAAAAGAATTTCCAGAAATATTTTAGAGAATAATACTTTGAAAAATTCATTTTTTATATTTTAATAATACCAGTTCTGCTGGGGTCGGGGGTGGCTCAGTCGATATTGCAACAGGCACCTGCACCGGTTGAGATTTATCTCCCAGAAAACTTCATGCCCTTGGTCAGTAGGGGAAACCGATAGTCTTGGAGAGGTAGCCGTCCGTCTTATGGGAGTTAAGCCGTGACTCCGTGTGGAAGAGAGCCATACCCACATGCTGGGAGGCTACCATCTGTCTCACAGCAACTGTCAGTGGGTCCTCTCCCCCCAAATTTCTAGGTCCTTGTGATCCGACCAATTAGCAAAGGTGCAAAAAAGTGCTGCTTAGAGGTAAAACAATCTCTTCTGTTAGTACACTGTCCGGAATTAGCCAACATATTCTGTAAGAGAAGGCCGTAGATCTAAGTAATGACGTACAGTCGCTCAAAAAAGTATCCAAACACTATTGTTGGTTACAGAGTTCAGAAAAAATATCCGGCAACGATTTTTTTTAGAAATTAGTGATCTAGCAACCTTCGTGTACGTACAGTCGCTCAAAAAAATATCCAAAACACTAAGGTTGATTATAGAATTCAGAAAAAATATCTGGCAACGTTTCTTTAGAGATTAGTGATCTGGCAACCTTCGTGTCACGTGACACGAAGGTTGACAGATCACTAATCTCTAAAAAAATCGTTGCCAGATATTTTTTCTGAATTCTGTAATCAACCATAGTGTTCGGATATTTTTTTGAGTAACTGTACACGTTAAAGAACACGCTGGATGGACTTGACGGGAGGCTACCATCTGTCTCCCAGTAGCTGTCAAGTGTCCCCTTCCCCAAACCTTCTATGAGCCCTTGTGACCTGGGCATTTAGCCCATGGTGTGCAAAAAGTGCCGCTCAGAGGTAAAACAACTCATGTCTTTATGGCCTTTAAAGGGATTTCGTATTGACCTAAAATATTTACGTCAATACGAAATTTTGCCCACATTAGCATGTTTCATGGTACTTAGTGCGTGGTGCAGTGTTCATAATAATTTGGAGAAGCAGTGACTTTCTGTTTTTATGTAGAAAGTGTAATTAGATACAAAATACGAATATTTATGTCGTATTTGAATGAAATTCACGTATGTTAGTGAAAGCGAAATTTTTAGTGAAAATCTCAGCTTACTACATGACCTAGAGCTTGAAACAACGCTATTTAAATAATCATCACTTCCAAAATTCATTGGCGAACGCAAACAATATTTTGCATTAATTTCCTTCAAAAGTCTCTTAGGAAAGCGAGACCTCAGCAGAAAAGTAACACAAGGATTCATGCCTCACTCTCAGTTCCTTTTAATCAGAGGCAAAGTGCGCTAAACACTCGGACACGGTGTTTAAAAATTTATTCATTTGTTAGGTTATATCCTACATATACTTGTCATAACGTTATACCATAAATTTATAAAAAAATTTCCTCCCATCGTGACATCATTAACATAGCTGTCATAACCTTACCCATCGACGTAACCTTCTCCAGGCCAGTTCTATCGAAGTGGCTCTGGTGAAGGTTTGTTTCATAATGAAAGCCATGCAAGACTTTTAATGACCTCACTCAATAATCGTAGACCGTTACATCATAAAATGAAGTACCAGGTATAATAGTACCCATAACCTTCTTCATCTGGAAATATGTCTAATTGGCATCAGTTTGAAAAAACGAACAGAAGTTAACCACATATTGTTGGGCCCCAAAGGTCAAGATCTCACTCAATAAGAATTTTTTCTTCTTTTATAAAATTTTGTATAATATTACTACAGGTAGCTATATTACCTATTAAATGAATAAAACAATAAATAATATAAAAATAATTAATCATGAATTCCATTAAAAGTTTTATTATCTTTGACTTTACATATTGCTTAAGAGTAAAATATTTAATATTATATTTATTTTTTTGGTATACACGTGACATCACCAAGACAACTATTATGGGTTTAACCATCGAGTAGCCTTGTTCTGGCCAAAACTATTCTGTACCGAAGATCACGAAAATGACATAGTGATATAACGAACGGAGGAATTTCTTCTGTAAATTTTAGAAAAATAATTTTCTAGGTTGCTTTAGGATATAAATACAAATTAATGTAATACTAAACATATTATTTTTACAGCAATTGAATATATAAAGATGTTTAAAACTTTTAGTTAAATATACATATTTAATTATTTTCAAATTAATTAGTGTTATTTGTTTGATAAATATGTCCTAAAACAACCTGTAATAATATTATACTGAAGTATAGATAGAATAAAATACCCAGCCCTAAGTAATGTAAGTTAAATCGATGCTATAGTGTTAATTATTAAGATTAACTTGATACTTAAGATATGGATTGAAATAAGCAACGAAGTGATCGACTTTCATCCTCTCGGAAGTTTACACTCTATTTTAAGAAACAGAGTAATAAAATATTTCATCTTAACTCTTTATTTAAAAAAAAACAAAAATGAAGCTCCTGCAGCCTGAGAAGTTCTTTCGAGATGAATGCCTATAAAACTTCGCTTTCTTCCACGCTCCGCTTTATCTGCCGTTGCCTGACAACGTCTCTTATCAAGCGTCAAGCTCCACACAGCATCCCAGATGCTGTCATCTCTATCCGCAGGGATGCGGGCACTTTATGAAGCATCTTTCCTCAGCCAGCGTGCCGGCATGGTGCCATGTGGCTTGCGAGGCGACCGAAGCCCTAATTAGTATTTTTAGTGTCCTCTGACTTACTACTTCCGGCCCGGCGACCCCGGGCTAACTATAGAGTTGTGGGCTCGCCGAGGAGGCCGCCACTAGCAGGATGGGGAAGTAGAACTGCTTACATGAGTTCTGCAGCTCTTGTTTCTGCAGATTCAGAATTTCGTTGTTCTATGTTCACTTGTCGATAACGTTACCATTCTTTTGGGTTCTTTTACCTCTGAGCGGTACTTTTTTGCACACCATGGGCTAAATGGCCAGGTCACATGGACCCCGAAGGCGCAGAGAAGGTTGGGGGAGGGGACCCACTGGAACAGCTGTTTGGAGACAGATGGTAGCCTCCCGTCAAGGCCATCCAGCGTGTTCTCTAACGTGCACAGGGTAGGGCTCTCCCGCACAAGGGGCCATGGCTTAACGTCCCATCCGACAGACGGCGGCCTTTCCAAGCCCATCGGTGTCCCCTACTGACCGTAGGCAGGCCGGGAAATTTTGCGGAGATAAATCACAACGCTGACCCAGCTGGGACTCGAACCTGGGAACTACAGATTACGAGCCTGGTGCGCTACCGACTTAGCCACCCCCGCTCCCTGAATTCGGCAGCTCTGCTTTCTTAAGAATTGGAATTTGCCTGTTCGATGTTCATTTGCCGATAACACAACCATTCTTCTGTAGCAGAAGAGGGTGGGTTGGGTTGTTTTACCTATGAGTGGCACATTTTTGCACACCATGGGCTAAATGGCCAGGTCACATGGATCCCGAAAGCTCAGAGAAGATTGGGGGAGAGGACCCACTGGAACGACTGTTGGGAGAGAGATGGTAGCCTCCCGTCTAGGGCATACAGCGTGTCTCCCGTCAAGGCCATCAAGCGTGTTCTTTAACGTGCACAGGGTATAGGCTCGCCCGGCCTCTAACGTCCCATCCGACGGACGGCAGCCTTTTCAAGCCCATTGTTGTTCCCTACTAATCTGGGGTCAGGCGGGGAATTAGGCCATCCAGCGTGTTCTTTAACAATGCGCTAAATAGCCAGGTCACATGGACCTCGAAAGCTCAGAGAAGGTTGGGGGAGAGGACCCACTGGAACAGCTGTTGGGAGACAGATGGCAGCCTCCCTACAAGGCCATCCAGCGTGTCTCCAGTCAATGCCATCCAGCGTGTGCTTTAACGTGCACAGGATATGGCTCTCTCTCACACGGGTCCACGGCTTAACGTCCCATCCGACGGACGGCGGCCTTTCCAAGCCCATCGGTGTCCCCTACTGACCGTGAGCAGGGCGGGGAATTTTGCGGAGATAAATCTCATTGCTGACCAAGCTGGGACTCGAACCTGGATTGGGTGGGGTTGTTCTACCTCTGAGCGGCACTTTTTTGCACACCATGGGCTAAATGGCCAGGTCACATGGACCCCGAAAGCTCAGAGAAGGTTGGGGGAGGGGACCCACTGGAACAGCTGTTGGGAGACAGATGGTAGCCTCCCGTCAAGGCCATCCAGCGTGTTCTTTAACGTGCACAGGGTATGGCTCTCCCGCACACGGGGCCCCGGCTTAACGTTCCATCCGACGGACGGCGGCCTTTCCAAGCCCATCGGTGTCCCCTACTGACCGTGTGCAGGGCGGGGAATTCTGCGGAGATAAATCTCAACGCTGACCCAGCTGAGACTCGAACCTGGGAACTACAGATTACGAGCCTGGCGCGCTACCGACTGAGCCACCCCCGCCCCCTCGAACCTGGAAACTGCAGATTACGAGCCTCGCGCGCTACCGACCGAGCCACCCCCGCCCATAGCAGAAGAGAAACTAGTAGCAGGAATGGGGAACTAGAGCTGCTTACATGTTTTCTGCATCTCTTTTTTCTGCAGAATGGGAATTTCTCTTTCCTATGTTCATTTGTCAACAACATAACCATTCTTCTGATGTTCTGTAGTAAAAGAGAAACTAGTAGCTTGATGGGGAAGCAAGGATGATTCCACGTGTCTGTAACTCTTGTTCCTGTAAAATCGGAATTTCGCTGTTGGTTGTTCATTAGTCAGTAATTACAACATGAGAACCGAACATAACCGTAAGAACCTGAGAAACTAGAAGCACAGATGCCTTAGTGAGTTCGGAGGGGCGGGGATGGCTCAGTCGGTAGCGCGCCAGGCTCGTAATCTGTAGTTCCCAGGTTCGAGTCCCAGATGGGTCAGCGTTGAGATTTATCTCCGCAAAATTTCCCTGCCCTGCCCACAGTCAGTAGGGGACACCGATGGGTTTGGAAAGGCTGCCGTCCGTCGAATGGGACGTTCAGCTGTGGCCCCGTGTGCGGGAGAGCCATACCCTGTGCACGTTAAAGAACACGCTGGATGGCCTTGACGGGAGGCTGCCATCTGTCTCCCAACAGCTGTTCCAGTGGGTCCCCTCCCCCAACCTTCTCTGAGCCTTCGGAGTCCATGTGACGTGGCCATTTAGCCCATGGTGTGCAAAAAAGTGCCGCTCAGAGGTAAAACAATCCAACGTTAAAGAACACGCTGGATGGCCTTGACGGGAGGCTACCATCTGTCTCCCAACAGCTGTTCCAGTGGGTCCCCTCCCCCAACCTTCTCTGAGCCTTCGGGGTCCATGTGACCTGACCATTTAGCCCATGGTGTGCAAAATAGTGCCGCTCAGAGGTAAAACAACCCAACGTTAAAGAACACGCTGGATGTCCTTGACGGGAGGCTACCATCTGTTTCCCAACAGCTGTTCCAGTGGGTCCCCTCCTCCAACCTTCTCTGAGCCTTCGGGGTCCATGTGACCTGACCATTTAGCCCATGGTGTGCAAAATAATGCCGCTCAGAGGTAAAACAACCCAACCCAAAGCCTTAGTGAGTTCTGAAGTTCTTGTTTCTACAGAATCCGAATTTCGTTTTCCGATGTTCATTTGTCAACAACATAACCATTCTTCTGGTATTCTGTAATGGAAAGAAAACTAGTAGTGGAAACGGGGAAGCAGAGATGCTGCCATTTGTTCTTCAGCTCTTGTTTTTGCAATACTGGAATTTCGCTGTTGGATTGTCATTTGTCAATAACATAACTATGAAAATTTAACTGTGAGAATCTGAGACAAAAACAAGCAGAAATGAGAAAGCAATGATGCTTTTTCACGAGTTCTGCAGCTGTTGTTTCTGGAGAATTGAATTTCGTTGTATGTGACATTCGATGTTCATGTGTTAATAACAATACCGTTCTAAGAAAAATCTAAGAGTTGGGTTGGGTTGTTTTACCTCTGAGTGGCACTTTTTTGCACACCATCGGCTAAATGGCCAGGTCACATGGACCCCGAAGGCTCAGAGAAGGTTGGGGGAGGGGACCCACTGGAACAGCTCTTGGGAGACAGATGGTAACCTCCCGTCAAGGCCATCCAGCGTGTTCTGTAACGTTGGGTTGTTTTACCTCTGAGCGGCACTTTTTTGCACACCATGGGCTAAATGGCCAGGTCACAAGGACCCCGAAGGCTCAGAGAAGGTTGGGGGAGGGGACCCACTGGAACAGCTGTTGGGAGACAGATGGTAGCCTCCCGTCAAGGCCATCCAGCGTGTTCTTTAACGTGCACAGGGTATGGCTCTCCGGCACACGGGGCCACGGTTTAACATCCCATCCGACGGACGGCGGCCTTTCCAAGCCCATCGGTGTCCCCTACTGACCGTGGGCAGGGCGGGGAATTTTGTGGAGATAAATCTCAACGCTGACCCAGCTGGGACTCGAACCTGGGAACTACAGATTACAAGCCTGGCGCGCTACCGACTGAGCCCCCCCCCGCCCCCCCCAAAAAAAATCTAAGAGACTAATAGCGTGAAAGGGGGAGTGAGATGCTTACAAGAGTTCTACAGTTCTTGTTTCTGTACAACTGGAATTCCGCTGTTAGTTATATGGGATTTTAAAAAAAGTTAATTCACTTGAACTGGGAAAAATATAAAATCGCATGAAAATTTTTCGGGAGCAGAAAAAGCAAATCAATGGGACGTAAAAAAAAATTAAAATCCTTGGGGCAGTGACAAATATAAATTCGTTTGAAGGGGAAAAAAAAACCCAATAAGCTTTGGATGCGAAAAAGGAAATTTTTTTGGGACGACAAAAAAAAATGTCTTGGAGTGGTAAAAAGTAATAATCTTGAGGCGATAAAAAAGTAAATTATCTTGGGGTGACAAAAAAGATATTATCTTGAGGCAACAGAAAAGTAAATTATCTTGGAGCTACAAAAAATTATCTTTGGGTTACAAAAGAGTATTATATCTTGGGGCGGCGGAAAGTAATAATATTGGGGGGAGGGCTTAACCCTTTCAGGATCATAAGGTTTCTAAGAGTAAATATTAGTATGTAACTGTTTATTTTAGTTTGTTTAGACTTAAAATAAATAAAAATCATAAGAAAAATACATAACAATGTATCATTTTTTTGGAATTTTATGGGAAATATTTTTCCCAATGGACTATAAAGGTAACACAAATTATAGTTAGGCTTATTATGCAATGTCTTTTATTTATTGGTTTATTAGAACAAAATGTTAACTAAAATAATACAAAATTATGAAATAAAATTACTATACAAAATGATGTGCTAATTATGATATTCGGCGAAGCAATTTCTTTTGGTAGGGAGGCAAAGATGGACATTGCACATAGTACATATATTATGCGTCCTGACAGTTCTGTTTTTGTTTTCTAAACGTTCCCGTTTACGTAATTGCGTTCGGCATACGTTCTATTTTGACATTCTGTATAAAAAAATGCAGGTAAGGTTATAATTAAATACGACAATCACCAATTTTAAAATGGGAAAAATGTTTCCCTTAGTCGTGAAAGGGTTAATAAATAAAAAAGGTAAATTATTTTGGAGCGAGAAAAAAGTAAATTGTCTTAGGGGGGGGGGCAAAAAATAATAACCTTGGGGGGAGGACGATCTTAATAAATGAAAAGGAAAAAAAAAATATTTTGGGGTGAGAAAAAAGTAAATTATCTGAGAGTGGCAAAAAGTAATATTCTTGGGCCCCGAAAAGTTAATTATTTTTGGGTCGGCAGAAAAACAAATTGGCCCGTGGCCGAGTGGTTAGCGCGCTTGGCTACTGATCTACGGGATCTGGGTTCGAGCCCCGGGTAAGGCATAGCTGTTTGTATCGTTTTTCTGCTGAGGTCCTGCCATTCTCTCAGACCTTCTACTGTGGCATATAAACTGACAAGCTTCTGTCAGACCTCTGTGGCAAGCAGCTGCTTGAGGGGGTATTTTTTTTAGGCGACAAAAAGTTCTGGTCGTTGATCATACACGGTCGTAATATCGAAAGAGCTTATCATTGACAAACGTAAATGAGATCCAACACGTAATAAATCTCTAAAAACATTCACCAGTGAAAATGCTGTTGCCTTTAGCATCTGCTCCTTATTATTCCACGAAACGATTAAGAAGAAGACGGAGATAAGAAGCATCAGCACGTGCCACATTCTCTTGAGATAAAGCATCTGAGAGGTGATGCGACTTTGGACAAGTGTTGGCCCATCTCCCTGTAAAGAGAAATGATTCAACAAATATTTTCTCTTTCTGACTCAGTCACTAAACAGACTTTAAAGCTATCCGTTCAATCAGTAAGAGGACCTCCGCCAGATGATACGTGTCAGAAAGCGCCATCTTCTACCGATGCTACTGTTAAAGGTGTCACGACAAGGGACCGGAAAAAATTTCGTCCCATTACGGAGGCTTGCTTTATTGCCCGTTCAGCAACTAATCGCTAGCCGTATGGTGTTTATCGTGGTGGGAGAATTCCCCTTTCTTTCAAACTCTATATTCCGAGTCGTTCCCCGCAGCGCAGAGCTGGAACACTGGGCCACTGTTCGGCAGAGCCCACGTGCAGTCCGGGGTGATGACAAGCCCGACCCAGAGCGTCGGGTATCGGATTTCCATCGCTGGCCTGCAGGTGTTGAGTCGGCATATCCCGGGTCCACACCAAGGCCCTCCGCTGCTCTTTGCTTCCGACTCCAGCTGCGACGGTTGGGCGTTCCCAGAAGAAGTTCAGGGAGGCTATAAGTGTTACGTCACTTCCAAGGCTGTGATGTGAAAAACAGAGAGTCGGGTTGAGGTGCGGAGGGTGGGGGCGGATAGTGAGGAGGGAGTGACATTCATAGCTGAGCGCTCCGACTCTCGCTTGCAGTTGCTATGGAGAGTTGGACCAAAAAAAATAGCGAGTGTAAAGCAAGAAGTAGACATGCCGCAGATGCCAGGGGACGTGCTTGCCGCTGCACTAACAAGGAAACTACAGAAGGAGAAGACTAATTGGAAACTAATGCAAGCTAAAATAGAATTTAAAAAAATAAGGAATTTGCTGCCACTTTGGTTATTTATTATTACTCGATATGTAAGCCTATAACAATATAAAAACTGCATGCGACAGAATGTAGAGTACTTAAAGGATTAGCTTGTGGTGGTTGACATTCCTTGCAGTTAATGATTAACTTCTTGATTTTAATGTGGGTGGCTTTTATTTCAGTTCTTGGATATTATGTGGCGAATTTTTATTTAGCTTCTGGAATTTATGTAGTTAATTTTTTAACTGTGTTGTTTTATGTGTGAGATTTTTATTGCATATTTTGGATATTATATTAAGGCATGGTTGTATGTGTTGTTTTTCTGCTGAGGTCCTGCCATCCTCTCAGATCTTCTACTTTGGCGTATAAACTGACAGGCTCCTGTCAGACCTCTGTGGCAAGTAGCTGCTTGAGGGGGTATTTACTTTATTTTATTTTTATGGTCAATTGCCAACTTTTGAGTTTTTTGTGGTAGGTTTATAATTTATTTTTCTGATATTATGAAGTCAGTTTTTTACTTTTGGGTTTTATGTGACATAGTTTTATTCTAAATAAAAAATAAATACCCCATCAAACAGCTGCTTGCCACAGAGGTCTGACAGGAGCCTGTCAGTTTATATGCCAGAGTAGAAGGTCTGAGAGGATGGCAGGACCTCAGCAGAATAAACGACCTATACATTTTGGATATTTTGTGGCCAGTTTGAAACTTTTGGGTGTTATGTGACAGTTTTCTTTCCACATTTGGGATATTATATGGCGAATTAGTAACTTTCGAGTTTTATGTGGTAGGTTTTTATTTTAGGTTTCGGATATATGCAGTCAGGATATATGTGTTCGGATATTTTTTTAGCGACTGTACACGAAGGTTGCCAGAACATTAATTTCTAAAAAAAACGTTGCCAGATATTTTTTTCTGAATTCTGTAATCAACCATAGTGTTCGGATATTTTTTTGAGCGACTGTACACGAAGGTTGCCAGATCATTAATTTCTAAAAAAAGTTGCCAGATATTTTTTCTGAATTCTGTAATCAACCATTGTGTTCCGATATTTTTGGAGCTACTGTACACGAAGGTTGCCAGAACATTAATTTCTAAAAAAAAAATCGTTGCCAGATATTTTTTTCTGAATTCTGTAATCAACCATATTGTTCGGATATTTTTTTGAGCGACTGTACACTTTTCCACCAAGGACAGGGTGCTGGTTCAGCGGAGATAAACGTCAAAGCTGGCATATCTGCGACTCGAAACTGGGAACTGCAGATTATGAACCTCGAGCTCTACTGACTAGGCAAACCCCGCCAACAAAAACTAAGTTTTTTAAATTAAGTATAATATTTTTAAGACAACTAATGATATTTTTTTTAATGATTCCGAGCTCTAATGGGGCGGGGGTGACTCAGTCGGTAGCGCGCCAGGCTCGTAATCTGTAGTTCCCAGGTTCGAGTCCCAGCTGGGTCAACGTTGAGATTTATCTCCGCAAAATTCCCCGCCCTGCCTACGGTCAGTAGGGGACACCGATGGGCTTGGAAAGGCCGCCATCCGACGGATGGGACGTTAAGCCGTGGCCCCGTGTGCGGGACAGCCATACCCTGTGCACGTTAAAGAACACGCTGGATGGCCTTGACGGGAGGCTACCATCTGTCTCCCAACAGCTGTTCCAGTGGGTCCCCTCCCCCAACATTCTCTGAGCCTTCGGGGTCCATGTGACCTGGCCATTTAGCCCATGGTGTGCAAAAAAGTGCCGCTCAGAGGTAAAACAACCCAACCCAACCCAGGTTCGAGTCCCAGCTGGGTCAGCGTTGAGATTTATCTCCGCAAAATTCCCGCCCTGCCCACGGTCAGTAGGGGACACCGAAGGGCTTGGAAAGGCCGCCGTCCGTCGGATGGAACGTTAAGCCGTGGCCCCGTGTACGTTAAAGAACACACAGGATGGCCTTGACGGGGGGCTACCATCTGTCTCGCAACAGCTGTTCCAGTGGGTCCCCTCCCCCAACCTTCTCTGAGCCTTCGGGTCCCTGTGACCTGGCCATTTAGCCCATGGTGTGCAAAAAAGTGCCGCTCAGATGTAAAACAACCCACCCAACCGGAGCTCTAGTATTTCTCTGATTATTTACTTGTCAACTCTACGCCATATAAGAAAACAGAAATCATTTTCGGAATTAATGCAAAAAAGACTGAGGATCAGCTATTTTTTAAATCAAACAAAAAATATGTTGCTCACTGTAATTTCATTGATTTCTTAGCTGCGGTGTGTCTAATTAGATAAATTATAATTTACTGCTGTTTGTGTGTATGTAAGAGTTATTGGTACTTTTTAATTTATTCTAATATTATTATTTGATATATACAAAATCAAGAAGATGCATACAGATATAAATATTTTCAGAATAATAAATCGACATATAAAAAAAATCAAGCGTTTGTTTTTGCATATGTTACCGCTAAAGTGCAGAAATCAGTTATTCTACAGATTATCTAGGTATTGTGCAGATTAAATAGGGTGATCCGTTAACGTGCGGAAAATTGTTCCATTTCTCAAATTACCTAGGTAATCTGCAAATTACCTACTAGGGACTCGTTAAAGTGAAAATAAGATCTTTGCTGGAACAACAAGAACGTTTCTGTACGCTTAAATTAACATAATGTTATTTATCTAGTGTCCGAGAGTAGAGTTGAAACCAGAGTCATCCCTCTGTCAACATGAATCAGTCGTCCGAATTATAAAAAACACCCCCAAAATGAGCAGACCAAGTGAGAACGAATCATTTTAGTGATTCGTTATCAAGAATGAATCACTTTACCGATTCGTTCTCACTTGGCCTCCGCTCATCCGGGGCGTTTTTTATAATGCGGACGAGTGAATCACGTGACACGAAGATTCATATTCAAGAGATTATTCACCACTATGAGAGAAACAAACTTTTGAACTTTAACGATACGGAAGCCGTTAATGTGCACATTACCTAGGTAAAATGCGGAAAACTCTTGATTCCGCACGTTAACGGAGCAAATCAGTTAATCTGCAGATTAGCTAGGTAATGTGCACATTAACGGCTTTCGAGCTTTAGCGGTAACACATATATATTTATCTCTTAATGTCCAATGCAGCCCGCTTACAAATTCCACAGTTCCAATGTGGCCGGCTTTCGAAATTCCTTAGTTCAGTTTGGCTCACTTATATATTCCATAGCTCCAATATGACACACTTACCAATTCCATATTTGTAATATGGCCGGCTTTCGAAATTCCTTAGTTCAAAGTGGCTCACTTACAAATTCGACAGTTCTAAGTGGCCCACTTATAAATTTCATAGTTCAAAATGTCTCACTTACAAATTCCATAGTTCTAACGTGGCTTGTTTATAAATTTCATAGTTCAAGATAAAGCCCACTTACAAATTCCATATTTCCAATTAGCTCGCTTACTAATTCCATAAATCTAACGTGGTCCATTTACTAATTTCCCAATTCTAAGTGGCCCGCTTACAAATTTCCCAATTCTAAGTGGCCCGCTTACAAATTCCGTAGTTCCAATGTGGTCTGTTTACTAATTGCACAGTTCTAAATGGTCCTATTACGAATTCCACATTTCTAAATGACCCGCTTTACAAATTCCATAGTTCTAATATGGCATGCTTACCAATTCCATAGTTGTAAGTGGTCCTCTTACAAATTCCACTGTTATAGTGACCCACTTACTAATTCTACAATTCTAAGTGGCCCTCTTACAAATTACACAGTTTTAAGTGGCCCACTTACAAATTCCATAGTTCTAATGTGGCCCATGTTAAAAAAAGTTGTCGACCGTTGGTTCAGGGTAATTTTCATTCTCTTTCAAGCTTCATTTCATATAATTCAAGATATTAGATATAATCTCTCAACAATTAGGGGCGGGGGTGGCTCAGTCGATAGCGCACCAGGCTCGTAATCTGTAGTTCCCAGGTTCGAGTCCCAGCTAGGTCAGCGTTGTGATTTATCTCCGCAAAATTCCCCGCCCTGCCCACCATCAGTAGGGGACACCAATGGGCTTGGAAATGTCGCCGTCCGTCGGATGGGACGTTAAGCCGTGGCCCCGTGTGCGGGAGAGCCATACCCTGTGCACGTTAAAGAACAATCTGGATGGCCTTGACGGGAGGCTACCATCTGTCTCCCAACAGCTGTTCCAGTGGGTCCTCTCCCCCAACCTTCTCTGAGCCTTCGGGGTCCATGTGACCTGGCCATTTAGCCCATGGTGTGCAAAAAAGTGCCGCTCAGAGGTAAAACCACCCAACTCTCAACAATTACGTTTAACAAAACATAAATTACAATCTAGTGTTGTTAAATTTTAAGATTCATATTCTCATAGTACCAGTCCCTTGGAGAGTGGTTAGTGCATTTGGTTACTGATCTAAAGGACCTGGATTCGATACCGGGTAAGGCAGGGCGTTTGTGATATTTTTCTGCTGAGGACCCGCTATCCTTTCAGACCTTGTACTCTGGCGTATAAACTGACAGGCTCCTGTCAGACTGGGGCAGGGTGGCTCAGTCGGTAGCGCGCCAGGCTCGTAATCTGTAGTTCCCAGGTTCGAGTCCCAGCTGGGTCAGCGTTGAGATTTATCTCCGCAAAATTCCCCGCCCTGCCCACGGTCAGTAGGGGACACCGATGGGCTTGGAAAGGCCGCCGTCCGTCGGATGGGACGTTAAGCCGTGGCCCCGTGTGCAGGAGAGCCATACCCTGTGCACGTTAAAGAACACGCTGGATGGCCTTGACGGGAGGCTACCACCTGTCTCCCAACAGCCGTTTCAGTGGGTCCCCTCCCCCAACCTTCTCTGAGCCTTTGGGGTCCATGTGACCTGGCCATTTAGCCCTTGGTGTGCAAAAAAGTGCCGCTCAGAGGTAAAACAACAACCCAAAATCCTGTCAGACTTCTGTGGCAAGCAGCTGCTTGAGGGCGTATTTATTTTATTATTATTATTATAGTGGTAACCTCACCGATAGTATATTGATAAACTTTTCAAGTTTGGGCTCATGTTGTTTAGTGTATTTATCATCTGCATTAAGTATAATTCGAGAAATTACAATTAATCACTAAAAGACAACAATTGTGTTTAATTTTACTTACAGTGAAACAGTAATAACAATATTGAGCGGTTAATTATAAGCTTCAGCTTAGTATAGTATGTTAGCTTTACTTTAAAGAATATAAAGATAAATTCTCCCCAGCAATGTCCGCAGCAGCACCAGCTAGCAGCTGCATCTTTCTCGGAAGTCAGACGTGATGACAAAAACACCCGTCGTTGCCATGCTAATGGGGATGTCAGTGTCAGGGTCCCTGGGACAGGGAGGGTGGGACGATGGGGACCTGGGTGGTCGACCATCCAGCTACTTGAAACGCGATACTTCCAGCACACTTGTGAAATTACCATTAATACACGTGGTGTCGACATCACAAGAGACATGGATGGTGGCAGAATCACCTAGAGAGGAAAAGGGAGAGACAGCTTATTAACAGGACAAGATATATTTACTCTAAATATTTCATGTGAATTTATATGTATTAAAGTTTTACTGGTAGTGTTATTTTTTTAAAAAAATGTGTGTTAATGTTCAATTCTTAAGTAATATTTCAACACAGTTATCTAATTGATTTTACTTTATATATTTCTAAATTAAAGTGCTTACATAAGGCTTAAAATTTTCACACATAGAGTTAATTCTTTTCATACCAGGGCAGGCTGGGTAAACGTTTTATCTGAAGGTCGCGTAGGAAACAGAAAGGGCGGGCCGCCAAAGAAAAGTTAAACGGAAGGGTAGGGAGTCAAAAGAATGTAATCAATAATGTATGTATACAACAAAAAAGGTGCAGCGGGCCGTAGTTTACCCAGACACGAAGAAGTGCAGTGGGACGTAGTTTTCCCCGGCAATACCTCCTATAACAGAAGGCCACTGGACAACTTATGACGTCAGCACATAATAGAAATCAGAAATCATTTACGCAATGAAAAGAGTTGGGTTGTTTTACCTCTTAGCGGCACTTTTTTGCATACAATGGGCTAAATGGCCAGGTCTGCCTTATGAGATTCGGATTCATCAGTTTTTCTTGATTTGCTGGTGATTTCCACAATTTCCAGCAGGGACTTAACCAGGATTTAACTTCGAGGGAGCGAATCGGTCGAGAATAAGGTTTCCCAATTAATAAAATATTCTAATAGAGAGGAAAGATTAAAATAATATTATTTATGTGATAAAATTTCATAGTGGTACTTTTAAATTTATTTTAATATTCAGATATATACTATGGGGGAAAATTATTTTGAAAGAAAAAACACTGTTTTGGATTTCAAAGCAGGTAGACAGGTTTAAGATTTCTTATAAGATGACAATATTTTCGGGGGGGGGGGACTCCAGATCCCCTGGTGTCCTTCTCCCTGGGTATGTACAGTCGTTCAAAAAATATCCGAACACAGTGGTTGATTACAGAATTCAGAAAAATATCTGGCAACGATTTTTTTAGAAATTAGTGATCTCCCAACGTTCGTGTCACGTGACACGAAGACACACGTGACATCAGGCTCGTAATCTGTAGTTCCCAGGTTCGAACCCCGGCTGGATCAGCATTGAGATTTGTCTCTGCAAAACTCCCCGCCATGCCCACTGTCGGTAGCGGACACCGATGGGCTTGAAAAGACCGCCGTCCGTCGAATGGGATGTTAAGCCGCAGTCCCCGTGTGCAGGAGAGCCATACCCTGTGGACGTTAAAGAACACGCTGGATGGCGTTGACGGGAGGCTACCATCTGTCTCCCAACAGCTGTTCCAGTGGGTCCCCTCCCCAACCTTCTCTGAGCCTTCGGGATCCATGTGACTTGGCCATTTAGCCCATGGTGTGCAAAAAAGTGCCGCTCAGATGTAAAAGAACCCAACCCAAATTGGAGCATAAAGTGAGTATTATTTATAAGTCCAAACAATTAAAAAAAAAAGAAAGAAATTTCATTTTTTTTTGAAGTAATAAAAATTAAAAGAATTAAATAAATTTCTGGTGTATATATTTTTTTTCAGAAGCGGTTTCATGCAGCTTGATAAGTCAATTGTTAGCTAAATATAATACAAATTTTAATTAATCTCATAAAATGCATTTCGACTTGTAGTTTCCTTTGACAATCTGAGGTCTCATATACCTGAGGCCTAATCTCCATTCTTACACTACCTGCTCGAATTTTTTTCTATTATGTTGAAAATCTCTTCGTTTGAGCGAGTCTCGATTTTACTCTCAAGTATGTGATTTTGAATTTGATAACGGATTGAACTTTATCATTTATCTCTCCTTCAACAGCAATATTAAGTAATTATAACGTACTTAAAATAGAAACAATAAAGATATATAAATATTTAAATAAATAATTTGTTTTTTATCAGCTTTTTCTCTCTTTATGTGTTTCTTACTACTACCGGTAGGAAGATTAAATATGAATATTACAATAATTCAATTTAAGTTAATTACTTAACATTTTACTGTAAAAGTTTATGAATCTTGAAATGTTTCTGAATATTCAGGAACTAAAATGCTCTTGTACAAATATAAATGAGAAAAAGGAAACACCATCGCTCTCTTGATTCCTCGTATTTTGAAACTACCGCATTATCCTATTTAAATTGACATATATTATGTACGGCATGGCAAAGGTTGCGCTGTTTTTTTTACCTCTAGCGTCACTTTGTTGCACATAATATGGCAAATCACAAGGATATCATGGACTTAGAAATTTAAGAGGAAGGGTTGGGTTGTTTTACCTCTGAGCGGCACTTTTTTGCACACTATGGGCTAAATGGCCAGGTCACATGGACCCCGAAGGCTCAGAGAAGGTTGGGAGAGGGGACCCACTGGAACAGCTGTTGGGAGACAGATGGTAGTCTCCCGTCAAGGCCATCCAGCGTGTTCTTTAACGTGCACAGGGTATGGCTCTCCCGCACACGGGGCCACGGCTTAACGTCCCATCGGACGGACGGCGGCCTTTCCAAGCCCATCGGTGTCCCCTACTGACCGTGAGCAGGGCGGGGAATTTTGCGGAGATAAATCTCAACGCTGACCCATCTGGGACTCGAACCTGGGAACTACAGATTACGAGTCTGCGCGCTACCGACTGAGCCACCCCCGCCCCTTAAGAGGAAGGATACCTACTGAATAGCTGTTGGGAGACAAGATAACTGCAGATTACGAGCCTGTGAGCTATCGACTTTTTATCGCTTTATGTTATTTATCCTCATGGAAAGGAGAAAAAGTCAATATTTGAAATTCACACATTGTCATAGTTCAAACATTTCTGTAAATGTTGCCACTTTGTTTTGGCAAATGAACCAGGAGTGACACGGATATTTTGACCTTATTCTCTATCACCTAGGGAATAGAGAATAATAGGGGAGAGAGATATTTTGGCCTTTCCTTATCAATTAATTAATTAACGTCACAATCAATTGGCGCTGGAATAATTAACGGCACAATCAATTGGCGCTGGAATAATTAACGGCACAATCAATTGGCGATAGAATAATTAACGTTGCGATGAATTGAAGCTGCAATTAATTAACGTTGCGATGAATTGAAGCTGCAATTAATTAACGTTGCGATGAATTGACGCTGCAATTAATTAACGTTGCGATGAATTGACGCTGTGATTAATTGACGTTGCGATGAATTAACGCTGTGATTAATTAGCGTTGCGATGAATTAAAGCTGTAATTAATTAACGTTGCAATCAGTTGGCGGTGGAATAATTAACGTTACGATTAATTAATGCTGCAATTAATTAACGTTGCGACGAATTGACGCTGTGATTAATTAACGTTGCGACGAATTAACGCTATGATTAATTATCGTCGCAATCAGTTGGCGCTGGAATAAATAACGTTGCGATTAATTAACGATGCAATTAATTAACGTTGCGATGAACTAACGCTGTAATTAATTAACGTTGCGATGAATTGACGCTGTGATTAATTAACGTCGCAATCATTTGGCGTTGGATTAGTTAACTTTGAGATGAAATGACGCTAGAATGAATTGATTTCGCAGTGAATTGACGCTCAGAATCGATGCTGCGATCAACTGGCGTAGAACTAATGTTGATTGTTGAATATCACAGGAAACCTCTGTTGATGCCAAAACTGGAAGATTTTGTAAAGAGTTTCCAATGCCTAGTGGTTAATGCTACGAAAATTCGCAATGCCATCTCTTGTGAATTGCGATTTATTGGTGAAAAGCAGACAATGGATAAAAACAGGTGCAATACACTGCTACAGAAGCCATTGCGAAAACGCGACTCATGGATGCACATCAGCTGGTGAGAAGGCCTGTACTCGCTGCACGTGATATGAAAAAAGTTGTTCCTGATGACAACTTCTCTATATAGTTGGATGTGAAACAACTACATCTGCTGCCATTCTTCTCATTATAGTCCGGGGATCCTCCGCGACCATGTCCATGGGGGCAGGAGTGGCTCAGTCCGTAGCGCGCCAGGCTCGTAATCTGCGGTTCCCAGGTTCGAGTCCCAGATGGGCCAGCATTAAAATTTATTTCCGCAAAATTCCTCGTCCTGCCCTCGGTCAGTAGAGGATATTGCTATGCTTGGAAAGCCGTCGTCCGTCAAATGAGTTGTTAAATCGTGGTCCCGTGTGTAGGAGGGCCATATCTATGTACGTTAAAGAACATGCTGGATGGCCTTGACGGGAGGCTACCATCTGTCTCCCAACAGCTGTCCAGTGGGTCCTCTTCCCCAACCTTCTCTGAGCTCTCGGGTCTTCGTGACATGACCATTTAGCACACTGTGTGCAAAAAAGTGCTGTTCAGAGGTAAAACAACCCAACCAGTGGCCGACTGGTTAGCGCATTTGGCTAATGATCAAAGAGATCTTGGATCGAGTCACAGGTAAAGTATTAATGTTTTGTGTTGTCTTTCAGATCAAGTCTCGCCCTCCTCACAGATCTCTACTAAAATTTAACTAATACATATTTAGTTTAATAATAATAAATGGAAGGTAAATACTATTTACACTGACTCCATTTGGGAAAATTAACAAGCATATTTGGCATTACAAATATAAAATGAATTAAATGATTATGTACAACATCAAATATAAGAAAACGTATAGCATTCAAGATATAAGTCCGTGCTTCGTAAATTCTTTTTAAAAACCGCTGTGGTAGGAGAGATGGGTTGCGTTGTTTTACCTCTGAGCGGCACTTTTTTGCACACCATGGGCTAAATAGCCAGGTCACATGGACCCTGAAGGCTCAGAGAAGATTGGGGGAGGGAACCCACGGGAACAGCTGTTGGGAGACAGATGGTAGCCTCCCGTCAAGGCCATCCAGCGTGTTCTTTAACGTGCACAGGTTATGGCTCTCCCGCACACGGGGCCACGGCTTAATGTCCCATCCGACGGACGTCGGCCTTTCCAAGCCCATTGGTGTCCCCTATTGACCGTGGGCAGGGCGGGGAATTTTGCGAAGATAAATCTCAACGCTGACCCAGCTGGGACTCGAACCTGGGAACTACAGATTACGAGCCTGGCGCGCTACCGACTGAGCCACCCCCGCCCCAGGTAGGAGAGATGACTACATCCTCTGGAAAATCATTCCATACTCTTCCTACTCTGCAAACAAAGAAATGGTATTTGGAATCTCGTCGTGCAAATACACAGCGGGTGTTGCCTAGTCCTGCTACTACTATGTGAAAGAAAGGTTGTTCAGGATTAAAGCACAAAAGTCCGTGGATGATTTTGCAGCATATGATTAAATCATACTTAAGTCGTCTCCATTCCAGAGAGTGCACGGATAGTTTATTTAGATCGCTGCTTGAGGGAATATATTTTTTTGTTTAGAGATCGTGTCACAGAATGAAGGCGGATTGACAATAACAACAAGACTACTAGACTCGCTTACCCCGTAAGTTAAGAACAACTGCCGACTCAATTTATGTAGCAATACTTCACCCAGGAGTGGTCAATCCTGTCCAATATTTGCATACATATACTATGCCATCATAATATGCAAATTCAGCTAGCATTGTACTTTTTGACAGGACTTCTTGCTTCCACTTAGAATATTCTCTATCTGGAAATATAATTTAATGAAAATAATGGTTTTATAATTTAAACGTAAAATATGAGGTCTTCCTAGCCCAGTGTTCACAGGAACTTTTTTTGTCACTGTCCAGTACAGTCACTTAACATAGTGTTCAGATATTTTATTTGAGCGACGTTATAACACATTCCCAAAGTTGGGCATCAGCTTGTTTAAAAAGACTTAAAAAATTGAATTTTCTGTGAAACAATTTGGGTTGTTGGGTTGTTTTACCTCTGAGCGGCACTTTTTTGCACACCATGGGCTAAATGGCCAGGTCACATGGACCCCGAAGGCTCAGAGAAGATTGGGGGAGGAGACCCACTGGAACAGCTGTTGAGAGACAGATGGTAGCCTCCCGTCAAGGCCATCCAGAGTGTTCTTTAACGTGCACAGGGTATGGCTCTCCCGCACACGGAGCCACGGCTTAACGTCCCATCCGACGGACGGCGGCCTTTCCAAGACCATTGGTGTCCCCTACTGACCGTGGGCAGGGCGGGGAATTTTGCGGAGATAAATCTGAACGCTGACCCAGCTGGGACTCGAACCTGGGAACTACAGATTACGAGCCTGGCGCGCTACCGACTGAGCCACCCCCGCCCCCCTGTGGAACAAAGGCGGTTGTGTAATAACTCACATTAACGTAAAGTCTTAATAGTTTATATATTGCCATTCCAAAAAAAAAATTTATGAAAAAATTTTGGTATAAAGCGATTAAAGAAAATATCCTAATACTTCTTGAATAACTTAGTTATGCATATTTTATTTCGACAGAAATATTTGAAAACTCGGAGATGGGTTGGGTTATTTTACCTCTTAGCGGCACTTTTTTGCACACCGTGGGCTAAATGGCCAGGTCACAAGGACCCCGAAGGCTCAGAGAAGGTTGGGGGAGGGGACCCACTGGAACAGCTGTTGGGAGACAGATGGTAGCCTCCCGTCAAGGCCATCCAGCGTGTTCTTTAACGTGCACAGGGTAAGCCTCTCCCGCACACGGCGCCACGGCTTAACGTCCCATCCGACGGACGGCGGCCTTTCCAAGCCCAGCGGTGTCCCCTACTGACCGTGGGCAGGGCGGGGAATTTTGCGGAGATAAATCTCAACGCTGACCCAGCTGGGACTCGAACCTGGGAACTACAGATTACGAGCCTGGCGCGCTACCGTCTGAGCCACCTCCGCCCCAACTCAGAGATGAAAACACTCGTTAAATTGCGTATAAAATAACATTTTTCCGTACTAGTTTTATACATAAAAATTGAGTTGTAGGACAGACAAAATATACTTGTTACAGGAATTATGGTCAAAATTTCCATATGTAGTAGACTCCATCTTATTCGGCCCTTACGGGACCGGACCCCTGGCCGGATGAACGAAAGGCCGGTTAATCCGAAAATTGTGTCAGAAAATAAATAAAAACGGCAAATGACAAAAATACTAACTGTACTGTATTTTAATTAATAATTTGTTGTACAATATTAACAGTTTACTCACACTCACTTGAAAAAGTCCGTGATTTTCTTTTGTTTCTTTGAACTTAACACTTTTATACCAGCAAAGTCTTGTCATATTTTAAAAAACATCACTACAATCGCAGATGAGGCCTGTTGTTGTTCAATGTATCTTACTGAGGGGCGGGGGTTTCTCAGTCGGTAGCGTGCCAGGCTCGTAATCTGCAGTTCCCAGGTTCGAGTCCCAGCTGGGTCAGCGTTGAGATTTATCTCCGCAAAATTCCCCGCCCTGCCCACGGTCAGTAGGGGGACACCGATGGGCTTGGAAAGGCCGCCGTCCGTCGGATGGGACGTTAAGCCGTGACCCCGTGTATGGGAGAGCCATCCCTGTGCATGTTAAAGAACATGCTGGATGGCCTTGATGGGAGTCTACCATCTGTCTCCCAACAGCTGTTCCAGTGGGCCCCTCCCCCAACCTTCTCTGAGCCTTCGGGGTCAATGTGACCTGGCCATTTAGCCCATGGTGTGCAAGAAAGTGCCGCTCAGAGGAAAAGCAACCCAACGTTAAAGAACACGCTGAATGGCCCTGACGGGAGGCTACCATCTGTCTCCCAACAGCTGTTCCAGTGGGTCCCCTCCCCCAACCTTCTCTGAGCCTTCGTGGTCCATGTGACCTGGCCATTTAGCCCATGGTGTGCAAAAAAGTGCCGCTCAGAGGAAAAGCAACTCAACGTTAAAGAACACGCTGGATGGCCTTGACGGGAGGCTACCATCTGTCTCCCAACAGCTGTTCCAGTGGGTCCCCTCCCCCAACCTTCTCTGAGCCTTCGTGGTCCATGTGACCTGGCCATTTAGCCCATGGTGTGCAAAAAAGTGCTGCTCAGAGGCAAAGCAACTCAACGTTAAAGAACACGCTGGATGGCCTTGACGGGAGGCTACCATCTGTCTCCCAACAGCTGTTCCAGTGGGTCCCCTCCCCCAACCTTCTCTGAGCCTTCGTGGTCCATGTGACCTGGCCATTTAGCCCATGGTGTGCAAAAAAGTGCTGCTCAGAGGCAAAGCAACTCAGCGTTAAAGAACACGCTGGATGGCCTTGACGGGAGGCTACCATCTGTCTCCCAACAGCTGTTCCAGTGGGTCCCCTCCCCCAACCTTCTCTGAGCCTTCGTGGTCCATGTGACCTGGCCATTTAGCCCATGGTGTGCAAAAAAGTGCCGCTCAGAGGAAAAGCAACCCAACGTTAAAGAACACGCTGAATGGCCCTGACGGGAGGCTACCATCTGTCTCCCAACAGCTGTTCCAGTGGGTCCCCTCCCCCAACCTTCTCTGAGCCTTCGTGGTCCATGTGACCTGGCCATTTAGCCCATGGTGTGCAAAAAAGTGCCGCTCAGAGGTAAAGCAACCCAACGTTAAAGAACACGCTGAATGACCCTGACGGGAGGCTACCATCTGTCTCCCAACAGCTGTTCCAGTGGGTCCCCTCCCCCAACCTTCTCTGAGCCTTCGTGGTCCATGTGACCTGGCCATTTAGCCCATGGTGTGCAAAAAAGTGCCGCTCAGAGGAAAAGCAACCCAACGTTAAAGAACACGCTGAATGGCCCTGACGGGAGGCTACCATCTGTCTCCCAACAGCTGTTCCAGTGGGTCCCCTCCCCCAACCTTCTCTGAGCCTTCGGGGTCCATGTGACCTGGCCATTTAGCCCATGGTGTGCAAAAAAGTGCCGCTCAGAGGTAAAGCAACCCAACCCAAATCCATACCTCTTGATTCCTTTACCGTTACTCCGACCTTTATTTGACCTTGAATGTGACAGAGGATATGAAAATTCCTCTTTTCTTTAGTTCTAATGTCTGAAATAGACTGAAATTCATCTATTTTTAGCTCTCTATCAGCGGAATAGCGAAATCTGACATTTGACCTTCAAGAACTCGCTGAATCCAAAATTTGACCAAATGACTGAGATCTACGACTCAGCATACCCCTAGAAACCAATTTTTAATACCCCTAGAAACCAATTTTTAGTATTCTACTACCGTATTTCCCCGAAAATAAGACCGGGTCTTTTATTAATTTTTGCTCCAAAAGTCGCATTAGGGCTTATTTTCAGAGGATGTCTTATTTTTTCATGTACAGCCACTCAAAAAAGTATCCGAACACTACGGTTGATTACAGAATTCAGAAAAAATATCTGACAACAATTTTTTTAGAAATTAGTGATCTGGCAACCTTCGTGTCACGTGACGCGAAGGTTGGCAGATCACTAATTTCTGAAATAAATCGTTGCCAGATATTTTTTGACACGAAGGTTACCAGATCACTAATTTCTAAAAAAATCGTTGCCAGATATTTTTTGACACGAAGGTTGCCAGATCACTAATTTCTAAAAAAATCGTTGCCAGATATTTTTTCTGAATTCTGTAATCAACCGTAGTGTTCGGATACTTTTTTGAGCGACTGTACAACAATCTACATTTATTCATGTACAAAAATCTACATTTATTCAAATACAGTCATATCATCTTCTTCTGGAACATCATCATAACTCTAATTATAATTAATAATTATAATTTATATTATCATTTATTTTAAGTATTAATGTCGATAATATTATTTACTTATATTTAAATATATATTAATATTATTGTTTTATAATTCACTACGTCCGTCGTGTGTTGCAACGGACGTACAAAACGCGTCCGTCTGGCTGACGAACTTAACTGGGGCTTACTTTTGGGGTAGGGCTTATATTACGAGCATCCTGAAAAATCATGCTAGGGCTTATTTTCCGGTTAGGTCTTATTGTCGGGGAAATACGGTAGCAGGAGATATATTAGTTGAACTTTGACCTCGAAGGATTCATGGCATCCAAATTTTCACAATTTTACTGAGATCTACCACGCAAATTATCAGCAGGAACCAATTTTAAGTTTTCTAGGTCCAGGAAATTTAAAATTGACCTTTGACCTCAAAGGACCCTCTGGATTCGAAATTTCGTAAGGTTCCCTACATCTACAACCCGAAATAATCCCAGACAGCAATTTTCACATTTCTAGCCCTCGTAAATCGAGGTTTGACCTTTACATGACGTTTATTTGATCTTGAAGCATACGTCGGAGGTCGAATTTCGTATTTTTTCAGATATTTACCGTACATTTCCGCAGATAAGACGACCTTCAGATAAGACGAGGTATAAATTTTCGTCAAAGTTTTATAGTTTTAGCATTTATATGTCCTATAAGATGACCCCAAACTATCAACGGCCTATGAATTTAGTTTAGATCGGCGATCATCATCTGAATAATAATACTGTATAGCGTATACGGAATTATGTCCTATTCGCAAACATTCGCACTGATTCGGGCATTCGGGTAATGACCTTGACTATTCACAAAAGCGTCGTATGGGCTCTTCTATTTTGTGGACATACCCTACACTGTACTAGTAAATAATTACGGGTTGTCCGTTTTTTCCTCGGTAGCTCAATAAACATAACTTTTAATATTTATGTTGTTTTAGTATTGTTTTACTATTACAATGTAATGTATTATTTACTATTACAATGTAATGTATTATCATACAGCGTATTTAAATAATATGATAAATTTTTCGAATAGTTGTAGTAATAATGGTTTCAATTTATATAAATTTCAATCTAATTTTTTTTGTATCTGTCCTATAAGACGACCCGGATTTTGGGGGCCTTTTTTATGATTCAACTATCGTCTTATCTGCGGAAATATACGGTATGTCCCGGATTTCCCCTAGGTGCAAATGTTCAGAATTCCACCATTTCATCATAGTTAGAATTACCGTAATCCCCTTTCAGCCAACACACTTGAATAATTTTTCCCTTCTGATTACAGTTTTAAAACATAAAAATCGGTTATTTTTAAAGAAAAATGTCAGATGATGTATTTCTTTTTGTTCAGTAGAAAATGTTATGCGTAGCGATGACTACAATTTGGAGGTTATCGAGCTCTGGTTTGTATATATAATGGACTGAACGGCCAGGACGTAGAAGGTGCTGGATGATCATGACGGGAGATTGCAGTTTGTTTACTCGGTTCATGTTATTTCACCAGTAAACGGCATTTTTTTAGACATAATCTGATAAATAACCAGGTCACAAGGACCCTGAAGCTTGTAGGGAAGGGATCCAATGAACTGTTCTTTAGGGACAGTTGGTAACCTATCCAGAGGTAGCCAGCGTATTCTTTAATGTACACAGAGTATGGTTATCCCGCACACGGAGACATAGCTAATAACGTCTCAAACGACGGACGGCGGCCTTTTCAAGACCATTGGTGTCCCCTACTGACTGAGGGGTTGGGTTATTTTACCTCTGAGCGGCACTTTTTTGCACACCATGGGCTAAATGGCCAGGTCACATGGACCCCGAAGGCTCAGAGAAGGTTGGGGGAGGGAACCCACTGGAACAGCTGTTGGGAGACAGATGGTAGCCTCAAGTCAAGGCCATCCATCGTGTTCTTTAACTTTGGGTTGTTTTACCTATGAGCGGCACTTTTTTGCACACCATGGGCTAAATGGTCAGGTCACATGGACCCCGAAGACTCAGAGAAGGTTGGGGGAGGGGACCCACTGGAACAGCTGTTGGGAGACAGATGGTAGCCTCCCGTCAAGGCCATCCAGCGTGTTCTTTAACGTGCACAGGGTATGGCTCTACCGCACACGGGACCACTGCTTAACGTCCCATCCGACGGACGGCGGCCTTTCCAAGCCCATCGGTGTCCCCTACTGACCCTGGGCAGGGCGGGGAATTTTGCGGAGATAAATCTAAACGCTGACCCACCTGGGACTCGAACCTGGGAAATACAGATTACGAGGCTGGCGCCCTCTGGAGAGGAGGTTACCAACTGTCCCTAAACAGCAGTTCACTGGATTCCTTCCCTACATGCTTCACGGTCCTTGTGACCTGGCCATTTATCAGATTATTTATAAAAAAGTGCCTCTTAGAGGTGAAATAACATGAACCGAGAAAGCAAATTGTAATCTCCCATCATGATCATCCAGCACCTTCTTTGTCCTGGCCGTTTAGCCCATTGTATACACAAAAGGTCGTTCAGAGGTAAAATAACAACCCCTATTTCAGGAAGGAAATAATTTGAACTACTGTGGTCTACGCCGCTGAACTGACCTCTGCCACTATTAATGATAACGAATGACACCTCATAACTTAATTATCAGGGCATTATATTCTTCTATTCTATAACGAGGTACGATGTTAAGTATCGTTACAAAGTGGTCCAGATACAGTGAAGAATAAAGTTCTACACAATAGGTGCCCTGCACCAGCGCGATCTGGGGGCGCGGGTGGCTCAGTCGGTAGCGCGCCAGGCTAGTAATCTGTAGTTCCCAGGTTCGAGTCTCAGCTGGGTCAGCGTTAAGATTTATCTCCGCAAAAATTCCCCGCCCTGTCCACGGTCAGTAGGGGACACCGATGGGCTTGAAAAGGCCGCCGTCCGTCGGATGGGACGTTATGCCGTGGCCTAGTGTGCGGGAGAGCCATATCCTGTGCACGTTAAAGAACACGCTGGATGGCCTTGACGGGAGGCTATCATCTGTTTCCCAACAGCTGTTCAAGTGGGTCCCCTCCCACAACCTTCTCTGAGCCTTCGGGGTCCTTGTGGCCTGGCCATTTAGCCCATGGTGTGCAAAAAAGTGTCGCTCAGAGGTAAAACCATCCAATCCAACGCGATCTTTTTTATCTGCTTGATTTCGCATATGACGTACCTAATGGTACACACTAGAAGAATGTAAGAGTCTTTATAAACTAAAGGGTAGTAAATATTTTTTACTGAAGAGCCTAAGATATGCAAAAAATTTAAATTTGTATGTAGTATAAAAAATAAGAAGTTTTAAGAGCCAAAATACGACACTAATCATTTAGTTGAAATATATAAGCCATAGATGTAATTTCCAAATTTGAACAATACCAATTCACTAAACGTTTATGAAAGTTTTTCACTGTTTGAAAAGCATAGCTGTCTTATTCCTACCATTTTTATGCTCAAGGAGAGAATATAAAAGATTTCAAACATTCTTAAAACTATGGGTCGCAAGTTGCCGATGACTAGTGAGGGATGAAGTAATTTCAGTTCTATTTAGTATATATGTTACCGCTAAAGCTCGAAAGCCGTTAATGTGCACATTACCTAGCTAATCTGCAGATTAATTGATTTGCTCCGTTAACGTGCGGAATCAAGAGTTTTCGGCATTTTACCTAAGAAATGTGCACATTAACGGCTTCCGTATCGTTAAAGTTCAAAAGTTTGTTTCTCTCATAGTGGTGAATCTTTTGAATATGAATCTTCGTGTCACGTGATTCACTCGTCCGCATTATAAAAAACGCCCCGGATGAGCGGAGGCCAAGTGAGAAGGAATCGGTAAAGTGATTCATTCTTGATAACGAATCACTAAAATGATTCGTTCTCACTTGGCCTGCTCATTTTGAGGGCGTATTTTATAATTCGGACGACTGATTCATGTTGACAGAGGGATGACCCTGGTTTCAACTCTACTCTCGGACACTAGATAAATAACATTATGTTAATTTAAGCGTACAGAAACGTTCCTGTTGTTCCAGCAAAGATCTTATTTTCACTTTAACGAGTGCCTAGTAGGTAATGTGCAGATTACCTAGGTAATTTGAGAAATGAAACAATTTTCCGCACGTTAACGGATCACCCTAGTTAATCTGCACAATACCTAGATAATCTGTAGAATAAGTGATTTCTGCACTTTAGCGGTAACATATAGACCACCAGTTTCAAGACACAATTTTGACGTCATATGCACAATGGAAAAATGATTTCACTTCCGCTAAAAGAGACACGAGTGACAACATAGTCAATAAACATCTATAACATATTAGGTAAATACGCTGACTGCTGATGAAAGGGATAAGACATTAAGACACCTGAAATTTCAACAATATAATATTTGAAAGTTGTAGTGCGACTCCGCAGCTAGTCTCGTACTAACAGTTGAGACATACTAAAAATGCCTTTATCCTTTTTGTCCTTATCTGTGGGGCGAGGGTAGTTGAATTGTTTTACCTCTGAGCGGCACTTTTTTGCACATCATGGGCTAAATGGCCAGGTTACGTGGAACCCGAAGGCTCAGAGAAGGTTGGGGGAGGGGACCCACTGGAACAGCTGTTGGGAGACAGATGGTAGCCTCCCGTCAAGGACATCCAGCGTGTTCTTTAACGTGCACAGGGTATGGCTCTACCGCACACGGGGCCACGGCTTAACGTCCCATCCGACGGACGGCGGCCTTTCCAAGCCCATCGGGGTCCCCTACTGACCGTGGGCAGGGCGAGGAAGGACGAGGGTCGTTCAGCCGGTAACGCACCAGCTCGTAAACTATATTTCTCAGGTTTGAATATCACTTAGGCGAGCTTTGAGATTTATCTCAGGAAAACCCCTATCTTACCCATAGTAAGGGACACTAATGGGCTTGAAAATGTCACCGTCCGTCGGATGGAACTTTAAACTGTGATCCTCTCTAGGACAGCCAAAACTTGTGCACGATAAAGAAATCTCTGGAAGATCTTGATAGGAGTTTTCCGTTTCCTAACAGCTGTCCAGTGACTTCCCTTGGCCAAGCATCTCAAGTCTTCGAACCTTTGTTTTAAAAACATAATGGCAAGTTTAGGGGCGGGGGTGGCTCAGTCGGTAGCGCGCCAGGCTCGTAACCTGTAGTTCTCAGGTTCGAGTCCCAGCTGGATCAGCGTTGAGATATATCTCCGCAAAATTCCCCGCTCTGCCCACGGTCAGTAGGGGACACCGATGGGCTTGGAAAGGCCGCCGTCCGTCGGATGGGACGTTAAGCCGTGGCCCCGTGTGGGGGAGAGACATACCCTGTGCACGTTAAAGAACACACTGGACGGCCCTGACGGGAGGCTACCATCTGTCTCCCAACAGCTGTTCCAGTGGGTCCCCTCCCCAACCTTCTCTGAGCCTTCGGGGTCCATGGGACCTGGCCATTTAGCCCATGGTGTGCAAAAAAGTGCCACCCAGAGGTAAAACAACCCAACCCAACAACCCAACTCAAGTCTTCGTATAAGTCTTTGTTTACCCCATTGCATATACACAAAAGGACCGATCAGAAGTAAAACAACATAACCCTCTCCGAGGAAAGAAATTATTTGGACCAATGTATTCTACGCAGCTGGCCTCACTTGTGCCAAACTGAATAATAAGAGACGATACCTTATAAGTTAATTATCCTTGTGTATTAACCGTTTAGTACCTTGTGTGCTAGGGGCGGGGGTGGCTCAGTTGGTAGCGCGCCAGGCTCGTAACCTGTAGTTCCCAGGTTCGAGTCCCAGCTGGATCAGCGTTGAGATTTATCTCCGCAAAATTCCCCGCCCTGCCCACGGTCAGTAGGGGACACCGATGGGTTTGGAAAGGCCGCCGTCCGTCCGTCGGATAGGACGTTAAGCCGTGGCCCCGTGTGCGGGAGAGACATACCCTGTGCACGTTAAAGAACACACTGGTGGCCTTACGGGAGGCTACCATCTGTCCCCCAACAGCTGTTCCAGTGGGTTCCCTCCCCCAACCTTCTCTGAGCCTTCGGGGTCCATGTGACCTGGCCATTTAGCCCATGGTGAGCAAAAAAGTGCCGCTCAGAAGTAAAACAACCGAACGCAACCTTGTGTGCTAGCCGTTAAGAAAATGTATGCAAAAAAGGACAATTTAGAGGAAAAACAATATAATCCAGTCCGAGAACGGAAACCACTGTCACTGTGAATGATAATTGATGACATGTGATCCATTCCTGATAGAGATATAATGTTAAATATTGCCCGGTAGCATGGAACCATTCACAAATAACTCTCGGTATGTGCCCTGCATCAACGTAATATAAAACGATGTTTTCCATATGAGCAATTTTACCGATTCATTTGCGATATAACGTACCCATAGGATACATACTTGAATACACGGAATATAAAAAGAGATCGGCGATTCAAAAAAGGATTAAGCATTTCTTCTATTCATCATTTTAATTTGAACGGTGATAGAAATGCGAAAAACGTAATGTTGTTGACGTAGATATTGTTGAAAGAAATAGCAAATTTTTCAGAGTTAACATATATCCCCGAACATTTAGTTGAAATATTTAAGCCATATTTATATTTAAACCTTTATTTCAACAATACCACTTCACTATTTGAATATTTCTGAAAGATTTCTGAAAGACTTTCAGTACATCACGAGACACGAGTGTCTCATAGTTATAATTTTTATGATCATGTAGTGAATATCAAAACTTTCAAACATCCTGACAGCTGTGGGTCTCAAGTCACCCACGAATTCTTGAGGGGTGAAGAAGTTTCAGCTCCATTGGCAACTTTGTGTTGGGTTGTTTTACATCTGAGCGGCACTTTTTTGCACACCATGGCCTAAATGGCCAGGTCACATGGAGCCCGAAGGCTCAGAGAAGGTTGGAAGAAGGGACCCACTGGAACAGCTGTTGGGAGACAGATGGTAGCCTCCCATCAAGGCCATCCAGCGTGTTCTTTAACGTTGGGTTGTTTTACCTCTGAGCGGCACATTTTTGCACACAATGGGCTAAATGGTCAGGTCACATGGACCCCAAAGGCTCAGAGAAAGTTGGGGGAGGGGACCCACTGAAACAGCGGTTGGGAGACAGATGGTAGCCTCCCGTCAAGGCCATCCAGCGTGTTCTTTAACGTGCACAGGGTATGGCTCTCCCGCACAAGAGGCCACGGCTTAACGTCCCATCCGACGGACGGCGGCCTTTCCAAGCCCATTCGCAACATGGGACTACGAGTTTCAAGGCTCGAATGTGAGGTCAAAAATGCATTGCATGCATCGCAATGTGACGCCACATTGTGACGTCAGACCATGCACTGCAGCTGTCAATGATGCAATGCGAAAATGATTTTCTTTGCTCTGAAAAAAGCATCAGTCACAACACAGTAAAAAAAAACTTATTCGGTAAAAGCGCTCAATGACGATCAAAGGAATCATGAATAAGACATTAAGACACTTGAATTTTTAAGCAATATAATATTCGAATGTTGGAGTATAAGTTTTGAAATAATATGACGACCCTGCAGCAGCCACGTACTAACTGTTAAGAATCACCAAAAATAACTGAACCCCTTTTGTCGTCATGCAAGGGGCGGGAGGGGCTCAGTCGGTAGCTGTCGTAACCTACAGTTCCGAGGTTATAGTCCCAAAGGTTGCGCCAGCATTGAAATTTATCTCAGGTAAAACCAGGCCTCCCCTCGGTCAGTTGGGGACATCGATGAGCTTGGGAAAGCCCCCGTTCATCGGGCTGGACTTTAAACTGTTGTTTCTGTGTAGGAGATCTATATCCCAAGCACTGGGGCGGGGGAGATTCAGTCGGTAGCGCGCCAGGCTCGAAATCTGCAGTTCCCAGGTTCGAGTCCCAGCTGGGTCAGCGTTGAGATTTATCTCCGCAAAATCCCCGCCTTGCTCACGGTCAGTAGGGGACACCGATGGGTTTGGAAAGGCCGCCGTCCGTCGGATGGGACGTTAAGGCCCCGTGTGTGGGAGAGCCATACCTTGTGCACGTTAAAGAACACCCTGGATGCCCTTGACGGGGGGCTACCATCTGTTTCCCAACAGCTGTTCCAGTGGATCCCCTCCCCCAACCTTCTCTGAGCCTTCGGGGTCCATGTGACCTGGCCATTTAGCCCATGGTGTGTAAAAAAGTGCCGCTCAGACGTAAAACATCCCAACCCAACTCTCAAGTATGTTATAGGACACACTGGATGATATTGATGGAAATATTCCATCTCCTGACAGTTGTTTGTTGATCTCTTTCTCCATCCTTACACGAGTCTTTGTAATCCTTGTGACCTGGTCATTTACCCCATTGCATATATACAAAATGACCGATCAGAATAAAACAACATAACCCACTCCGAGGGTTGGGTTGAGGTGTTTTACCTCTGAGCGGCGCTTTTTTGCGCACCATGGGCTAAATGGACAGGTCACATGAACTCCGATGGCTCAGAGAAGGTTGGGAGAGAGGACCCACTGGAACAGCTGTTGGGAGACAGATGGTAGCCTCCCGACAAGGCCATCCAGCGTGTTCTTTAACGTTGGGTTGTTTTACCTCTGAGCGGCACTTTTTTGCACACCATGGGCTAAATGGCCAGGTCACATGGATCCCGAAGGCTCAGAGAAGGTTGGGAGAGGGGACGCACTGCAACAGATGTTGGGAGACAGATGGTAGCCTCCCGTCAAGACCATCCAGCGTGTTCTTTACGTGCACAGGGTATGGCTCTCCCGCACAGAAACCACAGCTTAACGTCCTATCCGACGGACGGCGGTCTTTTGAAGCCCATCGTTGTCCCCTACTTACCGAGGTCAGGGCGGGGAGTTTTGTCGAGATACATCTCAATGCTGACCCAGCTGGGACTCGAACCTGGGAACTACAGATTACGAACCTGGCGCGCTACCGACTGAGCCACCCCCGCCCCTATTCGAGGAGAGAAATGATTTGGACCAATGTATTCTACGCCGCTAGCCTCTGATTGATAAAATACGACACGACACCTTATAAGTTAATTGTCATTGAATTTTATTCATCTACTGTAGAGTTGTTGTGTTGTTTTACCTGTGAGCGGCACTTTTTTGCACACCATGGGCTAAATGGCCAGGTCACATGGACCCCGAAGGCTCAGAGGAGGTTGGGGGGAGGGGACCCACTGGAACAACTGTTGGGAGACAGATGGTAGCCTCCCGTCAAGGCCATCCAGCGTGTTCTTTAACGAGCATAGGGTATGGCTCTTCCGCACACGGGACCTAACGTCCCATCTGAAGGACGGCGGCCTTTCCAAGCCCATCGGTGTCCCCTACTGACCGTGGGCAGGGCGGGGAATTTTGCGGAGATAAATCTCAACGCTGACCCAGCTGGGACTCGAACCTGGGAACTACAGATTACGAGCCTGGCGCGCTACCGACTGAGCCACCGCCGCCCCTACTGTAGAGAGTTATACAATGTTAAGCATCACCGTGATGGGGAAGGACCATTAAACAATACACTCTCGTCCTGAATCAATGAAATCCAAAACGTTGCGTTCCCTGTGAGGTGTTATTTACTGATTTATTTTGCATATACAACGTACCAACAGGATACACACTAGAATAATCAGGATTGAAAGAGTGTATAAAGAATTTCTCTGATATCTGATGTTTTTAATTAAATTTTGAACTCCAAACTCAGCTTATATCTCAAAGTGTAAAATAGTGCCTGATTGCCAATAACAAAAGAAAAACACATAAACCCCAAAGAGGCCACAAGGGCAAAACAAGCTTGTTAAAGAAGCACAACTAAAAGGAAAATAACTCGGGTCTAATGAAAACTAAAAGGAATTAATACACAATCTTTGGATGCTTGAAATGGTTTAAAACCAAAGGATCATAATCAACCAAAGATCTATTTATATCATAAGGATTATCTCCCACTGCCTCGAAAAAAGGGGCGGGGTGGCTCAGTCGGTAGCGCGCCAGGCTAGTAATCTCTAGTTTCCAGGTTCGAGTCCCAGCTGGGTCAGCGTTGAGATTTACCTCCGTAACATTCCCCGCCCTGCCCACGGTCAGTAGGGAACACCGATGGGCTTTGAAAGGCCTCCGTCCGTCGGATGGGACGTTAAACCGTGGTCCCTTGTGCGGGAGAGCCATACCCTGTGCACGTTGAAGAACACGCTGGATGGCCTTGACGGGAGGCTACCGTCAGTCTTCCAACAGCTGTTCCAGTGGGTCCCCTCCCCCAACCTTCTTTGAGCCTTCGGGGTCCATGTGACCTGGCCATTTAACCCATGGTGTGCAAAAAAGTGCCGCTCAGAGGTAAAACAACCCAACCCAACCGAGAACGGAAATGATTTGGACCACTGTGGTCTACTTACTACCAATGTCACTCTGAATGATAATTGATGACATGTGATCCATCCCTGATAGAGATATAATGTTAAATATTGCCCGGTAGCATGGAACCATTCAGAAATAACTCTCGCTATGTGCAAAGCATCAACGTAATATAAAACGATGTTTTCCATATGAGCAATTTTACCGATTCATTTGCGATATAACGTACCCATAGGATAGATACTTGATTACAAGGAATACAAAATAAGATCGGCGATTCAACAAAGGATTAAGAATTTCTTTTATTCATCATTATACTTTGAACGGTGGTAGAAATGCGAAAAACCTAATGTTGTTGACGTAGATATTGTTGAAAGAAATAGCAAATTTTTCAGAGTTAACATATATCCCCGAACATTTAGTTGAAATATTTAAGCCATATTGATATTTAAACCTTTATTTCAACAATACAACTTCACTATTTAAATATTTCAGAAAGATTTCTGAAAGACTTTCAGTACATCACGAGACACGAGTGTCTCATAGTTATCATTTTTATGATCATGTAGTGAATATCAAAACTTTCAAACATCCTGGTAGCTGTGGGTCTCAAGTCACCCACGAATTCTTGAGGGGTGAAGAAATTTCAGCTCCATTCGCAACTTGGGTTGTGTTGTTTTACCTCTGAGCGGCACTTTTTTGCACACCATGGGCTAAATGGCCAGGTCACTGGAGCCTGAAGGCTCAGAGAAGGTTGGGGGAAGGGACCCACTGGAACAGCTGTTGGGAGACAGTTTTTAGCCTCCCGTCAAGGCCATCCAGCGTGTTCTTTAACGTGCACAGGGTATGGCTCTCCCGCACACGGGGCCACGGCTTAATGTACCATCCGACGGACGGCGACCTTTCCAAGCCCATTCGCAACATGGGACTACGAGTTTCAAGTCTCGAATGTGATGTCACAAATGCATTGCATGCATCGCAGTGTGACGCCACATTGTGACGTAAGACATGCACTGCAGCTGTCAACGATGCAATGCGATCAATGTGAAAATGATTTTCTTTGCTCTGAAAAAAGCACCAGTCACAACACAGTAAAAAAAGAACCTTTTTCGGTAAAAGAGCTCAATGACGATCAAAGGAATCATGAATAAGACATTAAGACACTTGAGTTTTTAAGCAATATAATATTCGAATGTTGGAGTATAAGTTTTGAAATAATATGACGACCCTGCAGCAGCCACGTACTAACTGTTGAGAATCACCAAAAATAACTGAACCCGTTTTGTCGTCATGCAAGGGGCGGGAAGGGCTCAGTAGGTAGCTGTCGTAACCTGCAGTTCCGAGGTTAGTGTCCCAAAAGTTGCGCCAGCATTGAAATTTATCTCAGGTAAAACCAGGCCTCCCCTCGGTCAGTTGGGGACATCGAAGAGCTTGGGAAAGCCTCCTTTCATCGGGATGGACTTTAAACTGTTGTTTCTGTGTAGGAGATATATATCCCAACAATGTCAAAGAACACACTGGATGATATTGATGGAAATCTTCCATCTCCTGACAGTTGTTTGTTGATCTTTTTCTCCAGCCTTACATGAGTCTTTGTAATCCTTGTGCCCTGGTCATTTACCCCATTGCATATATACAAAATGACCGATCAGAATAAAACAACATAACTCACTCCGAGGGTTGGGTTGAGTTGTTTTACCTCTGAGCGGCGCTTTTTTTGCGCACCATGGGCTAAATGGCCAGGTCACATGGACCCCGAAGGCTCAGAGGAGGTTGGGGGAGGGGACCCACTGGAACAACTGTTGGGAGACAGATGGTAGCCTCCCGTCAAGGCCATCCATCGTGTTCTTTAACGTGCATAGGGTATGGCACCTCCGCACACGGGGCCACGGGTTAACGTTCCATCCGACGGACGGAGGTATTTTCAAGCCCATCGGTGTCCCCTACTGACCGTAGGCAGGGCGGGGAATTTTGCGGTGATAAATCTCAACGATGACCCAGCTGGGACTCGAACCTGGGAACTACAGATTACGAGTCTGGCGCGCTATCGACTGAGCCACCCCCGCCCCCCGGGGCTGATCAAAGGGATCAGGGATAAGACATTAAGACACTGGAATTTTCATTTTCAACAATAATAGTATTTGAAAGTTGGAGTATACTTTTTGAAGTAATATGGCTACTCCGCAGCAGGCCACGTAATAACAGTTCAGACAGAAAAATGTCTTCACTATTTTTATCCTCAAGTCGGGGGTTGGTCAATCGATAGCGCATCAGGCTCGTAGTACGTTGTTCCCAGGTTCAATTCCGACTTGGGCAACTTTGGCAGGTGTTGCTCAGTCGGTAGAGTGCCAGGCTCATTATCTGCAGTTGACTAGTTCGAGTCCCACTGGGGTAGCGTTGAGATTTATCTCCGCTGAAATTCCCCGCCCTGCTCTCCATCAGTAAGGGGGACACCGGTGGGATGAAAAGACCACTGTTCTTTGGATAAGACATTAAGTCATGGCCATCCTATTAGGGAAAATCATACCCTGTGCATGTTAAAGATGATGGGAGGCTATCATCTGTCTGCCAACAGCTTTTTCAGTGGGTCCCTCCCCAACCTTCTCTGAGCCTTCGGGATACTTACGACCTGGCCATTGAGCTCATTTTGTGCAGAAAAACGCTGTTGAGAAGTAAACTACCCGACCCACTTTGGTCAGTGTTAAGATTTGTCTCAGGAAAACCTACCGTCTTCCCTATGTCAGTAAAGGCCGCCGATGGACATTAGTAGTCCGTCGTTCGTCTATTGGGACTTTAAGCTGTGGACCTCTGAGTAGGAGAGCCATACCCTGTTCACCCTAAGAACACGATGGATGGTCGCAATGGGAGTCTTCCGTTTCCTAGCAGCTGTGAAATTGGTGTCCTCCAGTTTTCTCTGAGTTTTCGGAATCCTTGTGACCTTGCCATTTAGCCATTTGTATACACAAATGAACGGTTTGGGGGTAAAACAGCATTACCCATTCCGAGTTAGAAAATGATTTGACCACTGTGGTCTGGGCCGCTGAACTCACCTCTGTCACTCTGAATGATAAGGGACAACACATCATAAGTCAATTATCAATGCATTATATTCTTCTACTGTTGGAAGTGATAAAATATTTATTAGTATCACCCTAAAACGAAGGACCATTCACAAATATACTCCCGGTAGATTCACTGAACCGATTTAATCCAAAACCTTGCTTTCTCATTGAGGCAGAAATGGACTGGTAATGGACTGATTTGAGGCAAAATGGAATGGTAAGAATGGATTGGTAAGTCTCTTTGAGGCAGAAATGGACCGAGCGCTGTTGGGTTCTGAGCCGTTAGTGTTGTGTTGACCTGTAATCATCTCATAAATGCAGGACATTTTTAATAAAGATAATTCTTATTTTGTATAAATTATATAAATTGCGCAGAATTGGGGAAACCCATTGAAAATTTTACGTATGTACTCTAAGGAATAAGTACTTATATCTTCAAAAAGAAGCATAATTTCTACGGCACACCAGGCTCGTCCATTACAGCTGCGTGACTGAAAAAAAGTGCTGGAACACCCCACCCCTGCTGTGAGGTTTTGCTGTTTCAATTCGGATATAATGTACCCATAGGATACACTCTAGAATCAGAGGAGAAGCTTACACCATACCCCTGTACGTTACATAGAACAAGAAAGTAACACTTTTCGTTTATAATTTGAACGGTAGCAGAAAATTTGCATGGAAAAGATGCAGAAATTAAAAAAGTTTAGTGTGGATGTTATTTAAAAAATAAGTTTCAAGAACGAAATTATGATGCTTATCATTTAGTTGAAATATCTTATCGATAGATAAAATACGACGAGTTTATCAATCAAATTCAGTAAAGTATTATAAAAGGCTTATGAAACACTTTCACTGCCTCGTTAGGTATAGTGGTTAGGTATACCTAACGAGGCAGTGAAATTACCATTTTATGGTAATTTCACTGCCTCGTTTTAAATTTACCATTTTTATGGTTAAAGAATGAATTTAGAAGTTTTCAAACATCGTGGCATCTGTGGGTCGCAAGTCACCCGATGCCTCATATGAGGTGAAGTATTTTCAATTACATTTACTACATGGACTACCAGTTTCAAGACTCAATTGTAACGTCACATGCAAAATACAAAAATGGTTCACTTTTCTTAAAAGAGGCACCAATGACAACACAATAAAGAAAGAGCATTTTAGCATATTATTTAAGAGCGCTGACTGGCGATCAACAGTATTAGAACCAAGAAATTATTTCACTTGAAAGTTTGAGCAATATAGAATTTCAAAGTTGGAGTATACTTTTTGAAATAATATGGCGACAGGCAGAAGACCATAATAATATCTATTCAAACCATAATAAAATCTATTTAAGCAGTAACAAAATAAACGGATACATTTCCACTTCCTTGCCCCCGGCTCTAGATAAGCACGGCTTTTCATAACCAGGTAGTGCTGGTACAAGCGGAACCGGGAATTGTCGCGGTTGCATAAGATCGCAACAAAAGAGATTCACCATTTTCACTCATTTTCATCCCCCCCTCCGATAGGGTTGGGTTGGGTTGTTTTACCTCTGAACGGCACTTTTTTGCACACCATGGGCTAAATGGCCTGGTCACATGGACCCAGAAGGCTCAGAGAAGGTTGGGGGAGGGGACTCACTGGAACAGCTGTTGGGAGACAGATGGTAGCCTCCCGTCAAGGCCATCCAGTGTGTTCTTTAACGTGCACAGGGTATAGCTCTCCCGCACACGGGGCCAAGGCTTTACGTCCCATCCGACGGACGGCGGCCTTTCCAAGCCCATCGGTGTCCCCTACTGACTGTGGGCAGGGCGGGGAATTTTGCGGAGATAAATCTCAACGCTGACCCAGCTGGGACTCGAACCCCCCGATAGGGAACCACCTTGGTGTGGTGGTGGTGGTGGTGGTGGGGGGGGGGGGCTTCTGGCCCAGCAACCCGGTCGAAGGCTGTGCCGACCGGATTGGTCCCCCGGTTGGACATAGCCAAGACCAACCGAAGCCGACGACATCGCCGACCGGTTGGACGGTGTCTTAGGGCTCAACCTCAGGTGATCTGTGTGAGCAAGTTCAGGGCTCTGCTGAACGGTCTGAGCCCGCCTAGTAGGCACGAGCCCTATCAAAAGTCTGGGCCTTACTAAGAGTCTCCACCCCGGGTGCCGAGCGAACTTGGATCTATATATCCTTGTTCATGGCTAACCGGGGAACAGATGAAATAATTGGTTTCTTCCGGTGGCTAGCTTTCCTTCTATAGGACTGCTGCCATGTGAGGTCGGGGTTGAGGTGCGTCTATATGGCGCATTCTTGCTCCCGACTCTAGTTAATCACGGCCTTTCTTAACTGCGTAGTGTCGTAAGACTGAACCGGGAATTGCCGTGGTTACATAACATCGCAACAAATAGTACAATCACCAGGGTACCAAATCAATAGTAATTCATGTAGAAAAAGAACAAATTTAACTCTATTAATAAGTATGTTTAAATGTAACTATGATAAAATTGATTGTGTAGGCAAAATAAAATATTTCGGTTTATTCTTCGACAATATTTTTTCTCTGGAATACAGATACAGAAAAAAGTATGTCAGAAATTAAGACACCGCTCAACAAAATTATACAAATTACGATACACAGCAAACACGAAGCCATGTCTACTATTTTACAAAGTGGTCTGTGAGTCAATTGCAATGTATGGGATAACAGTAATGGCACAGCTCACTTAACAAAATTTGAAAAAAAAATAGAAGGAATTCAATCTCCAATAGAAAAACATAATATAACTTACACTTGAAAACACATGAGAGCGATTCAATCCCCTAAAAATTAACTATCTTTCATGTACTTATAGAGATACAACTTAGTAGTGCAAAATCTCTTTGAAAACAAACATAGAATATCCAACATGAAAGGAATACAAGACGGAAACAAAATGATTACTATCAATTGCCATATTTTGAAAACAATTACGGACACTGCGGGGGTGGCTCAGTCGGTAGCGCGCCAGGCTCGTAATCTGTAGTTCCCAGGTTCGAATCCCAGCTGGGTCAGCGTTGAGATTTATCTCCGCAAAATTCCCCGCCCTGCCCACGGTCAGTAGGGGACACCGATGGGCTTGGAAAGGCCGCCGTCCGTCGGATGGCACGTTAAGCCGTGGACCAGTGTGCGGGAGAGCCATACCCTCTGCACGTTAAAGAACACGCTGGATGGCCTTGACGGGAGGCTACCATCTGTCTCCCAACAGCTATTCCAGTGGGTCTCCTCCCCCAACATTCTCTGAGACTTCGGGGTCCATCTGATCTGGCCATTTAGCCCATGGTGTGCAAAAAAGTGCCGCTCAGAGGTAAAACAACCCAACCGAGAACGGAAATGATTTGGACCACTGTGATCTACTTACTACCACTGTCACTCTGAATGATAATTGATGACAAGTGATCCATTCCTGATAGAGATATAATGTTAAACATTGCACGGTAGCATGGAACCATTCACAAATAAATCTCGGTATGTGCCCTGCATCAACGTAATATAAAACGATGTTTTCCATATGAGCAATTTTACCGATTCATTTGCGATATAACGTACCCATAGGATACATACTTGAATACAAGGAATATAAAGAGAGATCGGCGATTCAACAAAGGATTAAGAATTTCTTTTATTCATCATTATACTTTGAACGGTGGTAGAAATGCGAAAAACCTAATGTTGTTGACGTATATATTGTTGAAAGAAATAGCAAATTTTTCAGAGTTAACATATATCCCCGAACATTTAGTTGAAATATATAAGCCATATTTATATTTAAACCTTTATTTCAACAATACCACTTCACTATTTAAATATTTCTGAAAGATTTCTGAAAGACTTTCAGTACATCACGAGACACGGGTGTCTCATAGTTATCATTTTTATGATCATGTAGTGAATATCAAAACTTTCAAACATCCTGGTAGCTGTGGGTCTCAAGTCACCCACGAATTCTTGAGGGGTGAAGAAGTTTCAGCTCCATTCGCAACTTGGGTTGGGTTGTATTACCTCTGAGCGGCACTTTTTTGCACACCATGGGCTAAATGGCCTGGTTTCAAGAACCCTGAAGGCTCAGAGAAGTTTGGGGGAGGCGACCGACTGAAACAGCTATTGGGAGACAGATGGTCGCCTCCCGTCAAGGCCATCCAGCGTGTTCTTTAAAGTGACAGGGTATGGCTCTCCCGCACACGGTTGGGTTGGGTTGTTTTACCTCTGAGTGGCACTTTTTTGCACACCATGGGCTAAATGGCCAGGTCACATGGACCCCAAAGGCTCAGAGAAAGTTGGGGGAGGGGACCCACTGGAACAGCTGTTGGGAGACAGATGGTAGCCTCCCGTCAAGGCCATCCAGCGTGTTCTTTAACGTGCACAGGGTATGGCTCTCCCGCACACGGGGCCACGGCTTAACGTCCCATCCGACGGACGGCGACCTTTCCAAGCCCTTTCGCAACATGGGACTACGAGTTTCAAGTCTCGAATGTGATGTTACAAATGCATTGCATGCATCGCAGTGTGACCCCACATTGTGACGTCAGACTATGCACTGCAGCTGTCAACGATGCAATGCGATGAATGTGAAAATGATTTTCTTTGCTCTGAAAAAAGCACCAGTCACAACACAGTAAAAAAAGAACCTTTTTCGGTAAAAGAGCTCAATGACGATCAAAGGAATCATGAATAAGACATTAAGACACTTGAATTTTTAAGCAATATAATATTCGAATGTTGGAGTATAAGTTTTGAAATAATATGACGACCCTGCAGCAGCCACGTACTAACTGTTGAGAATCACCAAAAATATCTGAACCCCTTTTGTCGTAATGCAAGGGGCGGGAAGGGCTCAGTAGGTAGCTGTCGTAACCTGCAGCTCCGAGGTTAGAATCCCAAAGGTTGCGCCAGCATTGAAATTTATCTCAAGTAAAACCAGGCCTCCCCTCGGTCAGTTGGGGACATCGAAGAGCTTGGGAAAACCTCCTTTCATCGGGCTGGACTTTAAACTGTTGTTTCTGTGTAGGAGATCTATATCCCAACAATGTCAAAGAACACACTGGATGATATTGATGGCCATGGGCCTTCGGGGCCAGGTCACATGAACCCTGAAGGCTCTGAGAAGGTTGGGAGAGGGGACGCACTGGAAAAGCTGTTGGGAGACAGATGGTAGTCTCCCGTCAAGACCATCAAGCGGGTTCTTTACGTGCACAGGGTATGGCTCTCCCGCATACGGGGCCACGGCTTAACGTACTGTCCGACGGACGGCGGTCATTTCAAGCCCATCGTTGTCCCCTACTGACTGTGGTCAGGGCGGGGAGTTTTGTGGAGATAAATCTCAACGCTGACCCAGCTGGGACTCGAACCTGAGAACTACAGATTACGAGCCTGGCGCGCTACCGACTGAGCCACCCCCGCCCCTATTCGAGGAGAGAAATGATTTGGACCAATGTATTCTACGCCACTGGCCTCACTTGCGAGATGTCTTTCTACGCCGCTAGCCTCTGAATGATAAAAGACGACACGACACCTTATAAGTTAATTGTCATTGAATTTTATTCATCTACTGTAGAGTTGTTGTGTTGTTTTACCTCTGAGCGGCACTTTTTTGCACACCATGGGCTAAATGGCCAGGTCACATGGACTCCGAAGGCTCAGAGGAGGTTGGGGGAGGGGACCCACTGGAACAACTGTTGGGAGACAGATGGTAGCCTCCCGTCAAGGCCATCCAGCGTGTTCTTTAACGTGCACAGGGTATGGCTCTGCCGCACACTGGGCCTTAACGTCCCATCCGAAGGACGGCGGCCTTTCCAAGCCCATCGGTGTCCCCTACTGACCGTGGACAGGGCGGGGAATATTGCGGAGATAACTCACAACGCTCACCCAGCTGGGACTCGAACCTGGGAACTACAGATTACGAGCCTGGCGCGCTACCGACTGAGCCACCGCCGCCCCTACTGTAGAGAGTTATACAATGTTAAGCATCACCGTGATGGGGAAGGACCATTTAACAATACACTCTCGTCCTGAATCAATGAAATCCGAAACGTTGCGTTCCCTGTGAGGTGTTATTTACTGATTTATTTTGCATATACAACGTACCAACAGGATACACACTAGAATAATCAGGATTGAAAGAGTTTATAAAGAATTTCTGTGATATCTGATGTTTTTAATTAAATTTTTGAATTTCAAACTCAGAGCTTATATCTCAAAGTGTAAAATAGTGTCTGATTGCCAAAAACAAAATGGGGCGGGGGTGGCTCAGTCGGTAGCGCGTCAGACTCGTAATCTGTAGTTCCCAGGTTCGAGTCCCTGCTGGGTGAGCGTTGAGATTTATCTCCGCAAAATTTCCCCGCCCTGCCCACGGTCAGTAGTGGACACCAATGGGCTTGAAAAAGCCGCCGTCTGTCGGATGGGACTTTAAACCGTGGCCCCTTGTGCGGGAGAGCCATACCCTGTGCACGTTAAAGAACACGCTGGATGGCCTTGACGGGAGGCTACCATCTGTCTCCCAACAGCTGTTCCAGTGGGTCCCCTCCCCCAACCTTCTCTGAGCCTTCGGGGTCCATGTGACCTGGCCATTTAGCCCATGGTGTGCAAAAAAGTGCCGCTCAGAGGTAAAACAATCCAATCCAAAGCCAAAAACAAAAGAAAAACACATAAACCCCAAAGAGGCCACAAGGGCAAAACAAGCTTGTTAAAGAAGCACAACTAAAAGGAAATAACTCGGATCTAATGAAAACTAAAAGGAATTAATGCACAATCTTTGGATGCTTGAATTGGTTTTAAACCAAAGGATCATAATCAATCAAAGATCTAATTATATCATAAGGATTATCTCCCACTGCTTCGAAAAAGGTCTGTGCGAGTTTCCGAATGTGAGTGTATATGTGGTCAGTGCTCAAAGCAGTGTGAATTGCCTTGTTTTTCGCAAACCACGGAGTAATAATGACCACAGATTTGAGAATTTTATTTTGGAAGCTCTGAAGACTCCTGAACTTGGTAGTAGTACCACATATTAGTGAGGCATACGGTCACGACTGGCCGCAATATACTTTTGTTTCTTTAAAAAAAAGAAACAGTTCTATATTATTAATATTTAAGATCTGAATGGTAGTCAATTACTTACGCTGAACAGCGGCAGAAATCAAAATACTTTATCTGCATGTTATTGTAAAAATAAATAAAAATAAATACCCCTTCAAGCAGCTGCTTGCCACAGAGGTCTGACAGGAGCCTGTCAGTTTATATGCCACAGTAGGAGATCTGAGAGGATGGCGTGACCTCAGCAGAAAAACGACACAAACAGCCATGCCTAATCCGGGGCTCGAACCCAGGTCCATTAGATCAGTAACCAAGCGTGCTAACCACTCGGCCAATAGCAAGCTTTAATAGCGAATAATTAAATTTACTATTTAGTTGAAATATCTAAAAATAAATTGTATAAAACCTTAATTTTAAGATTACCAATTCAACAAAGTTATATGAAAACTTTATGAAGGACTTTCACTGCCTAGTGAAGCATGGGTGTCTCATTCCTACAATTCTTAAGCTGGAGGAGTGAAATTCAAAGATTTCAAACATCCAGGACGCTGCTAGTCGCAGGACACCGATGGCTAGTAAGGGGTGTAATAGTTTCTATTTCATTTACTACACGGACTATTTAATTTAAAGAGTCAATTTTGACGTTTTATGCACAATATGAAAATAATTTCATTTGCTGTAAAAGAAACACGAGAACACAGTAAAAAAAAACTCTATTTCATATTAGGTAAAAATGCTGACTGCTGATCAAAGGGTTGTTGTTGTTGGGTTGTTTTACCTCTGAGCGGCACTTTTTTGCACACCATGGGCTAAATGGCCAGGTCACATGGACCCCGAAGGCTCAGAGAAAGTTGGGGGAAGGGACCCACTGGAACAGCTGTTGGGAGACAGATGGTAGCCTCGCGTCAAGGCCACCCAGTGTGTTCTTTAACGTGCACAGGGTATGTCTCTCCCGCACACGGGCCACGGCTTAACGTCCCATCCGACGGACGGAGGTCATTCCAAGCCCATCGGTGTCCCCTACTGACCGTGGGCAGGGCGAGGAATTTTGAGGAGATAAATCTCAACGCTGACCCAGCTGGGACTCGAACCTGGGAACTACAGATTACGAGCCAGGCGCGCTACCGACTGGGATCCCCCTGCCCCCCGGGGCTGATCAAAGGGATCACGGATAAGACATTAAGACACTGGAATTTTCATTTTCAACAATAATAGTATTTGAAAGTTGGAGTATACTTTTTGAAGTAATATGGCTACTCCGCAGCAGGCCACGTAGTAACAGTTCAGACACAAAAATGTCTCACTATTTTTATCCTCAAGTCGGGGTTGGTCAATCGATAGCGCATCAGGCTAGTAATACGTAGTTCTCAGGTTCAGTTCCGACTTGGGCAAATTAGGCAGGTGTGGCTCAGTCGGTAGAGTGCCAGGCTCATTATCTGCAGTTCACTAGTTCGAGTCCCACTGAGGTAGCGTTGAGATTTATCTCCGCTGAAACTTCCCGTCCTGCTCTCCACTAATAAGGGGGACACCGGTAGAATGAAAAGACCACTATTGGTTGGATAGGACATTAAGTCATGGCCACCGTGTCAGGGAGAATCATACCCTGTGCATGTTAAAGATGATGCGAGGCTATCATCTGTGGGGCGGGGGTGGCTCAGTCGGTAGCGCGCCAGGCTCGTAATCTGTAGTTCCTAGGTTCGAGTCCCAGCTGAGTCAGCGTTGAGATTTATCTCCGCAAAATTCCCCGCCCTGCCCACGGTCGGTAGGGGACACCGATGGGCTTGGAAAGACCGCTGTCCGTCGGATGGGTCGTTAAGCCGTGGCCCCGTGTGTGGGAGAGCCATACCCTGTGCACGTTAAAGAACACGCTGGATGGCCTTGACGGGAGGCTACCATCTGTCTCCCAACAGCTGTTCCAGTGGGTCCCCTCCCCCAACCTTCTCTGAGCCTTCGGGGTCCATGTGACCTGGCCATTTAGCCCATGGTGTGCAAAAAAGTGCCGCTCAGAGGTAAAACAACCCAACCCAACGCTATCATCTGTCTGTCAACAGCTTCTCCAGTGGGTCCCTCCCCAAACTTCTCTGAGCCTTCGGGATACTTACGACCTGGCAATCAGCTCATTTTGTGCAGAAAAACGCTATGAGAAGTAAAACTACCCGACCCACTTTGGGTCAGTGTTAAGATTTGTCTCAGCAAAACTCACCGCTCTTCTCTATGTCAGTAACGGCCGCCGATGGACATTAGTAGGCCGTCGTTCGTCTGTTGGGTTGGGTTGTTTTACCTCTGAGCGGCAATTTTTTGTACACCATGGGCTAAATAGCCAGATCACATGGACCCTGAAGGCTCAGCGAAGGTTGGAGGAGGGGACCCACTGGAACAGCTGTTGGGAGACAGATGGTAGCCTCCCGTCAAGGCCATCCAGCGTATTCTTTAACGTTGGGTTGTTTTACCTCTGAGCGGCACTTTTTTGCACACCATGGGCTAAATGGCCAGGTCACATGGACCCCGAAGTCTCAGAGAAGGTTGGGGGAGGGGACCCACTGGAACAGCTGTTGGGAGACAGATGGTAGCCTCCCGTCAAGGCCATCCAGCGTGTTCTTTAACGTGCACAGGGTTTGGCTCTCCCGCACACGGGGCCACGGCTTAACGTCCCATCCCACGGGTGGCGGCCTTTCCAAGCCCATCGGTGTCCCCTACTGACCGTGGGCAGGGCGGGGAATTTTGCGGAGATAAATCTCAACGCTGACCCAGCTGGGACTCGAACCTGGGAACTACAGATTACGAGCCTGACGTGCTACCGACTGAGCCACTACCGCCCCCGTCTATTGGGGCTTTAAGCTGTGGACCTCTGAGTAGGAGAGCCATACCCTGTTCACCCTAAGAAAACGATGGATGGTCGCAATAGGAGTCTTCCGTTTCCTAGCAGCTGTGAAATTGGTGTCCTCCAGTTTTCTCTGAGTATTCGGAATCCTTGTGACCTTGCCATTTAGCCATTTGTATACACAAATGAACGGTTTGGGGGTAAAACAGCATTACCCATTCCGAGTTAGAAAATGATTTAACCACTGTGGTCTAGGCCGCTGAACTCACCTCTGTCACTCTGAATGATAAGGGACGATACATCATAAGTCAATTATCAATGCATTATATTCTTCTATTGTTGGAAGTGATAAAATATTTATTAGTATCACCCTAAAACGAAGGACCATTCACAAATATACTCCCGGTAGATTCACTGAACCGACGGAATCCAAAACATTGCTTTCTCTTTGAGGCAGAAATGGACTGGTAAGGGGCGCTGAGCGCTGTTGGGTTCCGAGCCTTTAGTGTTGTGAGAATATATAATCACCTCATAAGTGCAGGACATTTTTAATAAAGATAATTCTTATTTTGTATAAATTACGCAGAATTGGGGAAAACCATTAAAAATTTTACGTATGTACTCTTTAAGGAATAAGTACTGATATCTTCAAAAAGAAGCATAATTTCTACGGCACACGAGGCTCGTCCATTACAGCTGCGTGCCGGAACACACCTGCTTTGAGGTTTTGCTGTTTCAATTCGGATATAACGTACCCATAGGATACACTCTAGAATCAGTAAAGAAGCTTACAACACACTCATGTACGTTACATAGAACAAGAAAGTTAACACTTTTCATTTATAATTTGAACGGTAGCAGAAAATTTGCATGGAACAGATGTAGAAATTAAAAAAGTTTAGTGTGGATGTTATTAAAAAATAAGAAGTTTTAAGAACGAAATTATGACGCTTATCATTTAGTTGAAATATCTAAGCGATAGATAAAATACCACGAGTTTATCAATCCAATTCATTAAAGTATTATGAAAGACTTATGAAACACTTTCACTGCTTGGGTTGGGTTGTTTTACCTCTGAGCGGCATTTTTTGCACACCATGGGCTAAATGGACAGGTCACATGGACCCCGAAGGCTCAGAGAAGGGTGGGGGAGGGGACCCACTGGAACAGCTGTTGGGAGACAGATGGTAGTCTCCCGTCAAGGCCATCCAGCGTGTTCTTTAAAGTGCACAGGGTATGGCTCTGCCGCACACGGACCACGGCTTAACGTCCCATCCGACGGACGGCGGCCTTTCCAAGCCCATTCGCAACATGGGACTACGAGTTTCAAGGCTCGAATGTGAGGTCACAAATGCATTACATGCATCGCAGTGTGACGCCACATTGTTACGTCAGACCATGCACTGCAGCTGTCAATGACGCAATGCGATGAATGTGAAAAGGATTTTCTTTGCTCTGAAAAAAAGCACCAGTCACAACACAGTAAAAAAACCTTATTCAGTAAAAGAGCTCAATGACGATCAAAGGAATCATGAATAAGACATTAAGACACTTGAATTTTTAAGCAATATAATATTCGAATGTTGGAGTATAAGTTTTGAAATAATATGACGACCCTGCAGCAGCCACGTACTAACTGTTGAGAATCACCAAAAATAACTGAACCCCTTTTGTCGTCATGCAAGGGGCGGGAAGGGCTCAGTAGGTAGCTGTCGTAACCTGCAGTTCCGAGGTTAGTGTCCCAAAAGTTGCGCCAACTTTGAAATTTATCTCAGGTAAAACCAGGCCTCCCCTCGGTCAGTTGGGGACATCGATGAGCTTGGGAAAGCCCCCTTTCATCGGGCTGGACTTTAAACTGTTGTTTCTGTGTAGGAGATCTATATCCCAAGCATGTCAAAGAACACACTGGATGATATTGATGGAAAAATCCTCCATCTCCTCACAGCTGTTTGTTGATCTCCTTCTCTAGCCTTACACGAGTCTTTGTAATCCTTGTGACCTGGTCATTTACCCCATTACATATATTCAAAATGAACGATCAGAATAAAACCACATAACCCACTCCGAGTGTTGGGTTGAGTTGTTTTACCTCTGAGGGGCGCTTTTTTGCGCACTATGGGCTAAATGGCCAGGTCACATGAACCCCGAAGGCTCAGAGAAGGTTGGGAGAGAGGACGCATTGGAACAGCTGTTGGGAGACAGATGGTAGCCTCCCGTCAAGGCCATCTAGCGAGTTCTTTACGTGCACAGGGTATGGCTCTCCCACACACGGGGCCACGGCTTAACGTCCTATCCGACGGACGGCGTCTTTTCAAGCCCATCATTGTCCCCTACTGACCGTGGTCAGGGCAGGGAGTTTTGTGGAGATAAATCTGAACGTTTACCCAGCTGGTACTCGAACCTGTGAACTACAGATTACGAGCCTGGCGCGCTACCGACTGAGCCACCCCCGCCTCTATGCGAGGAGAGAAATGATTTGGACCAATGTATTCTACGCCACTGGCCTCACTTGCGAGATGTCTTTCTACGCCGCTAGCCTCTGAATGTTAAAAGATGACACGACACCTTATAAGTTAATTGTCATTGAATTTTATTCATCTACTGTAGAGTTGTTGGGTTGGGTTGTTTTACCTCTGAGTGGCACTTTTTTGCACACCACGGGCTAAATGGCCAGGTCACATGGACCCCGAAGGCTCAGAGAAGGTTGGGGGAGGGGACCCACTAGAACAGCTGTTGGGAGACAGATGGTAGCCTCCCGTCAAGGCCATCCAGTGTGTCTTTAACGTGCACAGGGTATGTCTCTCCCACACACGGGGCCACGACTTAACGCCCCATCCGACTGACGGCGGCCTTTCCAAGCCCATCGGTGTCCCCTACTGACCGTGGGCAGGGTGGGGAATTTTGCGGAGATAAATCTCAATGCTGACCCAGCTGTGACTCGAACCTGGAAACTACAGATTACGAGCCTGGCGCGCTACCGACTGAGCCACCCCCGCCCCTACTGTAGAGAGTTATACAATGTTAAGCATCACCGTGATGGGAAGGACCATTAACCAATATACTCTCGTCCTGAATCAATGAAATCCAAAACGTTGCGTTCCCTGTGAGGTGTTATTTACCGATTTATTTTGCATATGTTACCGGTAAAGCTCGAAAGCCGTTAATGTGCACATTACCTAGCTAATCTGCAGATTAACTGATTTGCTCCGTTAACGTGCGGAATCAAGAGTTTTCCGCATTTTACCTAGGTAATGTGCACATTAACGGCTTCCGTATCGTTAAAGTTCAAAGTTTGTTTCTCTCATAGTGGTGAATCTCTTGAATATGAATCTTCGTGTCACGTGATTCACTCGTCCGCATTATAAAAAACGCCCCGGATGAGCGGAGGCCAGGTGAGAACGAATCGGTAAAATGATTCGTTCTCACTTGGCTTGCCCATTTTGGGGGCGCTTTTTATAATTCGGACGACTGATTCATGTTGACAGAGGGATGACCCTGGTTTCAACTCTACTCTCGGACACTAGATAAATAACATTATGTTAATTTAAGCGTACAGAAACATTCCTGTTGTTCCAGCAAAGATCTTATTTTCACTTTAACGAGTGCCTAGTAGGTAATGTGCAGATTATCCAGGTAATTTGCAGATTACCTAGGTAATTTGAGAAATGAAACAATTTTCCGCACGTTAACGGATCACCCTAGTTAATCTGTACAATATCTAGATAATCTCTAGAATAACTGATTTCTGCACTTTAGCGGTAACACATATACAACGTACCAACAGGATACACATTAGAATAATCAGGATTGAAAGAGTGTATAAAGAATTTCTCTGACATCTGATGTTTTTAATTAAATTTTTGAACTCCAAACTCAGAGCTTATATCTCAAAGTGTAAAGTAGTGTCTGATTGCCAATAACAAAAGAAAAACACATAAACCCCAAAGAGGCCACAAGGGCAAAACAAGCTTGTTAAAGAAGCACAACTAAAAGGAAATAACTCGGATCTAATGAAAACTAAAAGGAATTAATGCACAATCTTTGGATGCTTGAATTGGTTTTAAACCAAAGGTTCATAATCAATCAAAGATCTAATTATATCATAAGTATTATCTCCCAGTGCCTCGAAAAAGGGGCGGGGGTGGCTCAGTCGGTAGAGCGCCAGGCTCATAATCTGTAGTTCCCAGGTTCGAGTCCCAGCTGGGTCAGCGTTGAGATTTATCTCCGCAAAATTTCCCGCCCTGCCCACGGTCAGTAGGGGACACCGATGGGCTTGGAAAGGCCGCCGTCCGTCGGATGGGACGTTAAGCCGTGGCCCGTGTGCGTGAGAGCCATACCCTGTGCACGTTCAAGAACACGCTGGATGGCCTTGACGGGAGGCTACCATCTCTCTCCCAACAGCTGTTCCAGTGGGTCCCCTTCCCCAACCTTCTCTGAGCCTTCGGGGTCCATGTGACCTGGCCATTTAGCCCATGGTGTGCAAAAAAGTGCCGCTCAGAGGTAAAACAACCCAACCCAAAAAGCCTCGAAAAAGGTCTGCGCGAGCTTCCGAATGTGAGTGTATATGTGGTCAGTGGTCAGTGCTCAAATCAGTGCGAATTGCCTTGTTTTTCACAAACCACGGAGTAATGACCACAGATTTGAGAATTTTATTTTGGAAGCTCTGAAGACTCCTGAAATTGGTAGTATTACCACATACTAGTGAAGTATACGTCACGACTGACCGCAATATACTTTTTTTCCTTTTAAAAAAAAGAAACAGTTCTATATTATTAATATTTAAAATCTGAATGGTAGTCAATTATTTACGCTGAACAGCGGCAGAAATGCAAAATGCTTTATCTGCATGTTATTGTGGTTAGCGCGCTTGGCTACTGATCTAAGGGACCTGGGTTCGAGCCCCGGGTAAGGCATGGATGTTAGTGTCGTTTTTCTGCTGAGGTCCTGCCATCCTCTCAGACCTTCTACTCTGGCATATAAACTGGCAGGCTCCTGTCAGACCTCTGTGGCAAGCAGCTGTTTGAGGGGGTATTTATTTTTTTTTTATTTATTGTAAAAATAGCAAGCTTTAATAGCGAAAAATTAAATTTACTATTTAGTTGAAATATCTAAAAATAAATTGTATAAAACCTTGATTTTAAGATTACCAATTCAACAAAGTTATATGAAAACTTTATGAAGGACTTTCGCTGCCTAGTGAAGCACGGGTGTCTCATTCGTACAATTCTTAAGCTGGAGGAGTGAATTTCAAAGATTTCAAACATCCAGGACGCTGCGAATCGCAGGTCACCGATGGCTAGTAAGGGGTGTAATAGTTTCTATTTTATTTACTACACGGACTATTTAATTTGAAGAGTCAATTTTGACGTTTTATGCACAATAGGAAAATAATTTCATTTGCTCTGAAAGAAACACGAGGACACAGTAAAAAAAAACTCTATTTCATATTAGGTAAGAATGCTGACTGCTGATCAAAGGGATCAGGGATAAGACATTAAGACACTGGAATTTTCATTTTCAACAATAATAGTACAGTGGACCCCCGATATAACGCGCATGTCGGGCGGGAAACAACACCCGCGTTATAAGGTGAACCGCGTTATACCGAGCGGCGCAGTGGCGACACAATAAATTTCACACAGTAAGCTTTTCTTGTACTCATCATGCATACAATAATTAAACACTATTCAAAATACATGCAGGAACTCAATACATACACAATTACTCAATACGCAGTAACAATAAAATGTGATACTCACTAACGCCGCACGGACCTGTATAAACATGTTTGAACTTATCGCGAACATCGCCCGCGCTATAACCTAGTACGCGGTATAGCGAGTAGCGCTATAACGAAGGTCCACTGTATTTGAAAGTTGGAGTATACTTTTTGAAGTAATATGGCTACTCCGCAGCAGGCCACGTAGTAACAGTTCAGACACAAAAATGTCTCACTATTTTTATCCTCAAATCGGGGGTGGGTCAATCGATAGCGCATCAGGCTCGTAATGCGTAGTTCTCAGGTTCAATTCCGACTTGGGCAAATTAGGCAAGTGTGGCTCAGTCGGTAGAGTGCCAGGCGCATTATCTGTAGTTCGCTAGTTCGAGTCCCACTGGGGTAGCGTTGAGATTTATCTCCGCTGAAATTCCCCGTACTACTCTCCATCAGTAAGGGGGACAAAGGTGGAATGAAAAGACCACTGTTCGTTGGATAGGACATTAAGTCATGGCCACCCTATTAGGGAAAATCATACACTGTGCATGTTAAAGATGATGGGAGGCTATCATCTGTGGGGCGGGGGTGGATCAGTCGGTAGCGTGCCAGGCTCGTAATCTGTAGTTCCCAGTTTCGAGTCCCAGCTGGGTCAGCGTTGAGATTTATCTCCGCAAAATTCACTGCCCTGCCCACGGTTAGTAGGGGACACCGATGGGCTTGGAAAGACCGCCGTCCGTCGGATGGTACGTTAAGCCGTGGCCCCGTGTGTGGGAGAGCCATACCCTGTGCACGTTAAAGAACACGCTGGATGGCCTTGACGGGAGGCTACCATCTGTCTCCCAACAGCTGTTCCAGTGGGTCCCCTCCCCCAACCTTCTCTGAGCCTTCGGGGTCCATGTGACCTGGCCATTTAGCCCATGGTGTGCAAAAACGTGCCGCTCAGAGGTAAAACAACCCAACCCAACGCTATCAACTGTCTGTCAACAGCTTCTCCAGTGGGTCCCACCCCAAACTTCTCTGAGCCTTCGGGATACTTACGACCTGGCAATCAGCTTATTTTGTGCAGAAAAACGCTATTGAGAAGTAAAACTACCCGACCCACTTTGGGTCAGTGTTAAGATTTGTCTCAGCAAAACTCACCGCTCTTCTCTATGTCAGTAACGGCCGCCGATGGACATTAGTAGGCCGTCGTTCGTCTGTTGGGTTGGGTTGTTTTACCTCTGAGCGGCACTTTTTTGTACACCATGGGCTAAATGGCCAGATCACATGGACCCTGAAGGCTCAGAGAAGGTTGGGGGAGGGGACCCACTGGAACAGCTGTTGGGAGACAGATGGTAGCCTCCCGTCAAGGCCATCCAGCGTGTTCTTTAACGTTGTGTTGTTTTACCTCTGAGCGGCACTTTTTTGCACACCATGGGCTAAATGGCCAGGTCACATGGACCCCGAAGGCTCAGAGAAGGTTGGGGGAGGGGACCCACTGGAACAGCTGTTGGGAGACAGATGGTAGCCTCCCGTCAAGGCCATCCAGCGTGTTCTTTAACGTGCACATGGTTTGGCTCTCCCGCACACGGGGCCACGGCTTATCGTCCCATCCCACGGACGGCGGCCTTTCCAAGCCCATCGGTGTCCCCTACTGACCGTGGGCAGGGCGGGGAATTTTGCGGAGATAAATCTCAACGCTGGACTCGAACCTGGGATTTACAGATTACGAGCCTGACGTGCTACCGACTGAGCCACCCCCGCCCCCGTCTATTGGGGCTTTAAGCTGTGGACCTCTGAGTAGGAGAGCCATACCCTGTTCACCCTAAGAAAACGATGGATGGTCGCAATAGGAGTCTTCCGTTTCCTAGCAGCTGTGAAATTGGTGTCCTCCAGTTTTCTCTGAGTATTCAGAATCCTTGTGACCTTGCCATTTAGCCATTTGTATACACAAAGGAACGGTTTGGGGGTAAAACAGCATTACCCATTCCGAGTTAGAAAATGATTTGACCACTGTGGTCTAGGCCGCTGAACTCACCTCTGTCACTCTGAATGATAAGGGACGATACATCATAAGTCAATTATCAATGCATTATATTCTTCTATTGTTGGAAGTGATAAAATATTTATTAGTATCACCCTAAAACGAAGGACCATTCACAAATATACTCCCGGTAGATTCACTGAACCGACGGAATCCAAAACCTTGCTTTCTCTTTGAGGCAGAAATGGACTGGTAAGGGGCGCTGAGCGCTGTTGGGTTCCGAGCCTTTAGTGTTGTGAGAATATGTAATCACCTCATAAGTGCAGGACATTTTTAATAAAGATAATTCTTATTTTGTATAAATTACGCAGAATTGGGGAAAACCATTGAAAATTTTGCGTATGTACTCTTTAAGGAATAAGTACTGATATCTTCAAAAAGAAGCATAATTTCTGCGGCACACGAGGTTCGTCCATTACAGCTGCGTGCCGGAACACACCTGCTGTGAGGTTTTGCTGTTTCAATTCGGATATAACGTACCCATAGGATACACTCTAGAATCAGTAAAGAAGCTTACAACACACTCATGTACGTTACATAGAACAAGAAAGTTAACACTTTTCGTTTATAATTTGAACGGTAGCAGAAAATTTGCATGGAACAGATGTAGAAATTAAAAAAGTTTAGTGTGGATGTTATTAAAAAATAAGAAGTTTTAAGAACGAAATTATGACGCTTATCATTTAGTTGAAATATCTAAGCGATAGATAAAATATCACGAGTTTATCAATCCAATTCATTAAAGTATTATGAAAGACTTATGAAACACTTTCACTGCTTGGGTTGGGTTGGGTTGTTTTACCTCTGAGCGGCATTTTTTTGCACACCATGGGCTAAATGGCCAGGTCACATGGACCCCGAAGGCTCAGAGAAGGTTGGGGGAGGGGACCCACTAGAACAGCTGTTGGGAGACAGATGGTAGCCTCCCGTCAAGGCCATCCAGTGTGTTCTTTAACGTGCACAGGGTATGGCTCTCCCACACACGGGGCCACGACTTAACGCCTCATCCGACTGACGGCGGCCTTTCCAAGCCCATCGGTGTCCCCTACTGACCGTGGGCAGGGTGGGGAATTTTGCGGAGATAAATCTCAACGCTGACCCAGCTGTGACTCGAACCTGGAAACTACAGATTACGAGCCTGGCGCGCTACCGACTGAGCCACCCCCGCCCCTACTGTAGAGAGTTATACAATGTTAAGCATCACCGTGATGGGAAGGACCATTAACCAATATACTCTCGTCCTGAATCAATGAAATCCAAAACGTTGCGTTCCCTGTGAGGTGTTATTTACGGATTTATTTTGCATATGTGACCGCTAAAGCTCGAAAGCCGTTAATGTGCACATTACCTAGCTAATCTGCAGATTAACTGATTTGCTCCGTTAACGTGCGGAATCAAGAGTTTTCCACAACTTTAGCTAGGTAATGTGCACATTAACGGCTTCCGTATCGTTAAAGTTCAAAGTTTGTTTCTCTCATAGTGGTGAATCTCTTGAATATGAATCTTCGTGTCACGTGATTCATTCGTCCGCATTATAAAAAACGCCCCGGATGAGGGGAGGCCAGGTGAGAACGAATCGGTAAAATGATTCGTTCTCACTTGGTTTGCTCATTTTGGGGGCGTTTTTTATAATTTGGACGACTGATTCATGTTGACAGAGGGATGACCCTGGTTTCAACTGTACTCTCGGACACTAGATAAATAACATTATGTTAATTTAAGCGTACAGAAACGTTCCTGTTGTTCCAGCAAAGATCTTATTTTCACTTTAACGAGTGCCTAGTAAGTAATGTGCCTAGTAGAGTAATTAGTGCCTAGTAGGTAAATTATCCAGGTAATTTGCAGATTATCTAGGTAATTTGCAGATTACCTAGGTAATTTGAGAAATGAAACAATTTTCCACACGTTAACGGATCACTCTAGTTAATCTGTACAATACCTAGATAATCTCTAGAATAACTGATTTCTGCACTTTAGCGGTAACACATATACAATGTACCAACAGGATACACATTAGAATAATCAGGATTGAAAGAGTGTATAAAGAATTTCTCTGACATCTGATGTTTTTAATTAAATTTTTGAACTCCAAACTCAGAGCTTATATCTCAAAGTGTAAAGTAGTGTCTGATTGCCAATAACAAAAGAAAAACACATAAACCCCAAAGAGGCCACAAGGGCAAAACAAGCTTGTTAAAGAAGCACAACTAAAAGGAAATAACTCGGATCTAATGAAAACTAAAAGGAATTAATGCACAATCTTTGGATGCTTGAATTGGTTTAAAACCAAAGGTTCATAATCAATCAAAGATCTAATTATATCATAAGTATTATCTCCCACTGCCTCGAAAAATGGGCGGGGGTGGCTCAGTCGGTAGAGCGATAGGCTCATAATCTGTAGTTCCCAGGTTCGAGTCCCAGCTGGGTCAGCGTTGAGATTTATCTCCGCAGAATTTCCCGCCCTGCCCACGGTTAGTAGGGGACACCGATGGGTTTGGAAAGGCCGCCGTCCGTCGGATGGGACGTTAAGCCGTGGCCCCGTGTGCGGGAGAGCCATACCCTGTGCACGTTAAAGAACATGCTGGATGGCCTTGACGGGAGGCTACCATCTGTCTCCCAAAAACTGTTCCAGTGGGTCGCCTCCCCCAACCTTCTTTGAGACTTCGGGGTTCTTGTGGCCTGGCCATTTAGCCCATGGTGTGAAAAAAGTGCCGCTCAGAGGTAAAATAACCCAACCCAAAAAGCCTCGAAAAAGGTCTGCGCGAGCTTCCGAATGTGAGTGTATATGTGATCAGTGCTCAAATCAGTGCGAATTGCCTTGTTTTTCACAAACCACGGAGTAATGACCACAGATTTGAGAATTTTATTTTGGAAGCTCTGAAGATTCCTGAAATTGGTAGTATTACCACATACTAGTGAAGTATGCGTCACGACTGACCGCAGTATACTTTTTTTGTTTTTTAAAAAAAGAAACAATTCTATATTATTAATATTTAAAATCTGAATGGTAGTCAATTATTTACGCTGAACAGCGGCAGAAATGCAAAATGCTTTATCTGCATGTTATTGTAAAAATAGGAAGCTTTAATAGCGAAAAATTAAATTTACTATTTAGTTGAAATATCTAAAAGTAAATTGTATAAAACCTTGATTTTAAGATTACCAATTCAACAAAGTTATATGAAAACTTTATGAAGGACTTTCGCTGCCTAGTGAAGCACGGGTGTCTCATTCGTACAATTCTTAAGCTGGAGGAGTGAATTTCAAAGATTTCAAACATCCAGGATGCTGCGTATCGCAGGTCACCGATGGCTAGTAAGGTTTGTAATAGTTTCTATTTCATTTACTACACGGACTATTTAATATGAAGAGTCAATTTTGACGTTTTATGCACAATAGGAAAATAATTTCATTTGTTCTAAAAGAAACACGAGGACACAGTAAAAAAAAATTCTATTTCATATTAGGTAAGAATGCTGACTGCTGATCAAAGGGATCAGGGATAAGACATTAAGACACTGGAATTTTCATTTTCAACAATAATAGTACAGTGGACCCCCGATATAACGCGCATGTCGGGCGGGAAACAACACCCGCGTTATAAGGTGAACCCGCGTTATACCGAGCGACGCAGTGGCGACACAATAAATTTCACACTGTAAGCTTTTCTTTTACTCATCATGCATACAATAATTAAACACTATTCAAAATACATGCTGGAACTCAATACATACACAATTACTCAATACGCAGTAACAATAAAATGTGATACTCACTAACGCCGCACGGACCTGTATAAACATGTTTGAACTTATTGCGAACATCGCCCGCGCTATAACCTAGTACGCGGTATAGCGAGCAGCGCTATAACGAAGGTCTACTGTATTTGAAAGTTGGAGTATACTTTTTGAAGTAATATGGCTACTCCGCAGCAGGCCACGTAGTAACAGTTCAGACACAAAAATGTCTCACTATTTTTATCCTCAAGTCGGGGGTGGGTCAATCGATAGCGCATCAGGCTCGTAATACGTAGTTCTCAGGTTCAATTCCGACTTGGGCAAATTAGGCAGGTGTGACTCAGTCGGTAGAGTGCCAGGCTCATTATCTGTAGTTCGCTAGTTCGAGTCCCACTGGGGTAGCGTTGAGATTTATCTCCGCTGAAACTCTGCGCCCTACTCTCCATCAGTAAGGGGGACAAAGGTGGAATGAAAAGACCACTGTTCGTTGGATAGGACATTAAGTCATGGCCATCCTATTAGGGAAAATAATACCCTGTGCATGTTAAAGATGATGGGAGGCTATCATCTGTGGGGCGGGGGTGGCTCAGTCGGTAGCGCGCCAGGCTCGTAATCTGTAGTTCCCAGGTTCGAGTCCCAGCTGGGTCAGCGTTGAGATTTATCTCCGCAAAATTCCCTGCCCTGCCCACGGTCAGTAGGGGACACCGATGGGCTTGGAAAGACCGCCGTCCGTCGGATGGGACGTTAAGCCGTGGCCCCGTGTGTGGGAGAGCCATACCCTGTGCACGTTAAAGAACACGCTGGATGGCCTAGACGGGAAGCTACCATCTGTCTTCCAACAGCTGTTCTAGTGGGTCCCCTCCCCCAACCTTCTCTGAGCCTTAGGGGTCCATGTGACCTGGCCATTTAGCCCATGGTGTGCAAAAAAGTGCCGCTCAGAGGTAAAACAACCCAACCCAACGCTATCATCTGTCTGTCAACAGCTTTTCCGGTGGGTCCCTCCCCAACCTTTTCTGAGACTTCGGTATACTTACGACCTGGCCATTCAGCTCATTTTGTGCAGGAAAACGCTGTTGAGAAGTAAAACTTTCTGACTCACTTTGGGTCAGTGTTAAAATCTGTCTCAGCAAAACCCACCGTTCTTCCCTATGTCAGTAAGGGCCGCCGATGGACATTAGTAGTCCGTCGTTCGTCTATTGGGACTTTAAGGTGTGGACCTCTGAGTAGGAGAGCCATATCCTGTTCACCCTAAGAACATGATGGATGCTCGCAAGGGAGTCTTCCGTTTCCTAGCAGCTGTGAAATTGGTGTCCTCCAATTTTCTTTGAGTATTCGGAATCCTTGTGACCTTGCGATTTAGCCATTTGTATACACAAATGAACGGTTTGGGGGTAAAACAGCATTACCCATTCCGAGTTAGAAAATGATTTGACCACTGTGGTCTAGGCTGCTGAACTCACCTCTGATACTCTGAATGATAAGGGATGACACATCATAAGTCAATTATCATGCATTATATTCTTCTATTGCTGGAAGTGATAAAATATTTATTAGTATCACCCTAAAACGAAGGACCATTCACAAATATACTCCCGGGAGATGCACTGAACCGACGGAATCCAAAACCTTGCTTTCTCTTTGAGGCAGAAATGGACTGGTAAGGGGCGCCGAGCACTGTTGGGTTCTGAGCCGTTAGTGTTGTTGGAACCTGTAATCAGCTCATAAGTGCCGGACATTTTTAATAAAGATAATTCTTATTTTGTATAAATTATATAAATTGCGCAGAATTGGGGAAAACCCATTGAACATTTTACGTATGTACTCTTTAAGGAATAAGTACTGATATCTTCAAAAAGAAGCATAATTTCTACGGCACACCAGGCTCGTCCATTACAGCTGCGTGACTGAAAAAATTGCCGGAACACCGCCCCTGCTGTGAGATTTTGCTGTTTCAATTCGGATATAACGTACCCATAGGATACACTCTAGAATCAGTGGAGACGATTACACCATACTCTTGTACGTTACATAGAACAAGAAAGTAACACTTTTCGTTTATAATTTGAACGGTAGCAGAAAATTTGCATGGAACAGATGTAGAAATTAAAAAAGTTTAGTGTGGATGTTATTTAAAAAATAAGTTTCAAGAACGAAATTATGATGCTTATCATTTAGTCGAAATATCTAAGAGATAGATAAAATACCACGAGTTTATCAATCGAATTCACTAAAGTATTATGAAAGGCTTATGAAACACTTTCACTGCCTGGTTAGGTATCGGTGCTCATGTTTACCATTTTTATGGTCAAAGAATTAATTTAGAAGATTTCAAATATCGTGGCATCTGTGGGTCGCAAGTCACCCGATGCTTCATATGAGGTGAAGTTGGATTGGATTGTTTCACCTCTGAGCGGCACTTTTTTGCACACCATGGGCTAAATGCCAGGCCGCAAGGACCCCGAAGGCTCAGAGAAGGTTGGGGTAGGGGACCCACTGGAACAGCTGTTGGGAGACAGATGGTAGCCTCCCGTCAAGGCCATCCAGCGTGTTCTTTAACGTGCACAGGGTATGGCTCTCCCGCACACGGAGTCATGGCTTAACGTCCCATCCGACGGACGGCGGCCTTTTCAAGCCCATCGGTGTCCCCTACTGACCGTGGGCAGGGCGGGGAATTTTTGCGGAGATAAATCTCAACGCTCACCCAGCTGAGACTCGAACCTGGGAACTACAGATTACGAGCCTGGCGCGCTACCGACTGAGCCACCCCCGCCCCTTATGAGCTGAAGTACTTTCAATTACATTTACTACATGGACTATCAGTTTCAAGACTCAATTGTGACGTCACATGCATAATATAAAAATGGTTCACTTTTCTTAAAAGAGGCACCAATGACAACACAGTAAAGAAAGAGCATTTTAGCATATTAGTTAAGAGCGCTGACTGATGATCAACGGTATTAGAACCAAGACATTAATTCACTTGAAAGTTTGAGCAATATAGAATTTCAAATTTGGAGTATGCTTTTTGAAATAATATGGCGAAACGCAGAAGACCATAATAATATCTATTCAAACCATAATAAAATCTATTTAAACAGTAACAAAATAAACGGATACATTTCCACTCATTTTCATCCCCCCCCCGATAGGGGACCACCTTGGCGTGGTGGTGGTGGTGGTGGTGGGGGGGGGGCTTCGGGCCCAGCAACCCGGTCGAAGACTGTGCCGACCGGATTGGTCCCCCGGTTGGACATAGCCAAGACTAACCGAAGCCGACCTGTTGGACGGTGACGGTGTCTTAGACCTCAACCTCAGGTGCTCTGAGTGAGAGGGGCGGGGGTGGCTCAGTCGGTAGCGCGCCAAGCTCGTAATCTGTAGTTCCCTGGTTCGAGTCCCAGCTGGGTCAGCGTTGAGATTTATCTCCGCAAAATTCCCCGCCCTGCCCATGGTCAGTAGAGGCCACCGATGGGCTTGGTAAGGCAGTCGGATGGGACGTTAAGCCGTGGCCCCGTGTGTGGGAGAGACATACACTGTGCACGTTAAAGAACACGCTGGATGGCCTTGACGGGAGGCTACCATCTGTCTCCCAACAGCTGTTCCAGTGGGTCCCCTCCCCCAACCTTCTCTGAGCCTTCGGGGTCCATGTGACCTGGCCATTTAGCCCATGGTGTGCAAAAAAAGTGCCGCTCAGAGGTAAAACAACCCAACCCAACCGTCTCACAGTAGGGGACAGCGATGGTCTTGTAAATCCGCCGTTCATAGGATGAGATTATAAGCTGTGCCCCTCTGTATAGGAGTTTGCTGATCAAAGGGATCAGGGATAAGACATTAAGACATTTTAATTTTCATTTTCAACAATAATATAATTTAAACTTGGAGTATACTTTAAAAGTAACAAGGCTACTCCGCAGCAGGCCACGTACTAACAGTTCAGATACAGTACAAATGTCTTTACTATTTTTATCCTCAAGTGTGGCTCAGGAGTGGGTCAGTCGATAGCGCATCAGACTCGTAATACTTAGTTCTCAGGTTCAATTCCGAATCGGGCAACTGAGGCAGGTGTGGCTCAGTCGGTAGTCACTGTCACTCTGAACGATAAGAGACGACACCTCAAAAGCTAATTATCACTGCATTATATTCTTCCATTCTCTACAGAGAAACAATGTTAAGCATCGCCTGAAGTGACGGACCATTCACAAATATATTCCCTCTTCGTGCCCTATATCAACGGAATACAAAACCTTGATTTCCATGTGAGATGTTATTTAGCGATTCATTTCTGATATACCGCACCCATAGGATACATACTATAATGCAAAAAATTAAATTCCGATACATGGCCAATCTGAAACAAACGTTAAATCTTTTTTTCATTATTAATCGTTATAATTTTAACGGTAGTTGAAAATTTATTCTCAACGGCCGTGTAAATGCAAAAAAATAATGTGAATAATTGTTTAAAAAAAAGCAATTTTTAAGAGCGAAAATATATCACCGGACATTTAGTTGAAATGTTTAAGTCATAGATATATTTAAACCTAAATTTTAACAATACCACTTCATTATTTAAATATTCATGAAAGATTTATGAAAGACTGTCAGAGCAACACGGGTGTGTCATTGTTATCATATTTTGATCAATGAATAAATATCAAAGATTTCAAATATCATGACAGCTATTGGCCTTAATAATCACCGATGACTCTTGAAAGGTGAAGAAGTTTCAGCTCCATTCGCTACATGGGCTAAGTATTTCAAGGCTCGAATGTGACGTTACAATATATTCAAGGCATGGCAACATTGTGATGTCAGACCAGGCATTGCCGCTGTCAACGATGCAATGCAATGTGAAAATGATTTCACTTGCTTTTGAAAAAAGGACCAGTGACAACACAGTAAAGAAACATATATATCTTATACCAGTGTCTCGCAAACTTTTTTACTCTGCGGCACACTGAATCTAATTTTTTCCGCGGCACACTGAATCTAATTTTTTTCCGCGGCACACTGAATCTAATTTTTTTCCGCGGCACACTGAATCTAAAAATTTTCCCGCGGCACATTGAATCTAATTTTTTTTCCGCGGCACACCTAAAAAAGAATAAAAGCAAACTCTATATAATCGTCATTATATTTGCGCTTTGTTGAAGTCATCAGCCTTGTTTTACTTGAAGATTTGCTCTCGTTCTTTAATTCATAACTCGGTGTTTGTTTTAAATATTTGTCCATTCTATGACTTGAAATAATCAAAAATTAATACCAAAATTTGGAAAAAGCTTGATAAATACTTACAAGATCCCAGTTGATAAAATCTGAAAGATTTTTATTAAAGCACGTCGATAACACAAGTCAAGTCAAAATGAAATCTTTGGAATATCTAGTGTCAATTTGAAAATCTCTCGCGGCACACTTGGAATCTCTCGCGGCACACTACTGTGCCGCGGCACACAGTTTGCGAGACACTGCCTTATACGGTAAAAGCGCCAATTGCTTATCAAAGGGATCATGAATAAGACATTAAGACACTTGAATTTTTAAGCAATATAGTGTTCGAATGTTAGAGTATACTTTTCGAAATGAAATTACCACCAAGCATGCCACGTACTAACTTTTCAGAATCACCAAAAATACCTGAACGACTTTTGTCCTCCGAGTGGTTAGCGCGCTTGGCTACTGATCTATGGGACCTGGGTTTGAGCCCCGGGTAAGGCATGGCTGTTTGTGTCGTTTTTCTGCTGAGGTCCTGCCATCCTCTCAGACCTTCTACTGTGGCATATAAACTGACAGGCTCCTGTCAGAACTCTGTGGCAAGCAGCTGCTTGAGGGGGTATTTATTTTGTATATGGAGGGAGAGTGGCTCAGTTGGTAGCGGTCGTAATCTGCAGTTCCGAGGTTCGAGTCCCAATTGGGCCAGCTTTGAAATTTACCTCAGGTGAAATCTGGCCTTCCTTTACGACAGTTGGGTAAATCGATGGACTTGGGAAGGCCGCCTTTCATCGGGCGGAACTATAAGCTGTTGCCTCTGTTAGGAGAACTATACCCTAAGTGCGTTAACAACTGGACGGTATTGATGGAAATCTTCCTTCTCCTGACAGCTGTTTGTTGATCCCCTTCCCTAACCTTACCTCAGTTTCATTGTAACCTGGTCGTTTAGCCGATTGTATACAGAAAAGGACAGATCAGAAGTAAAACAACATGATTTGGACCAATGTCTTCTCTGCCGCTGGCCTCACTTGTGTCACTCTGAATGATAAGGGAGGACACCTCATAAGCTAATTATCGTTGCATTATATTCGTCTATTGCAGAAAATGATACAATGTTAAGTATCGGACTGAAGGAAAGAACCATTCACAATTACACTCCAACTACGTGCCCTGCATCAACGAAATTCAAAACGTTGCGTTTCCTGAGGTGTTATTTACTGATTTATTTTGCATATAACGTACCGAAAAGGTACCTTGGGTTGGGTTCGGTTGTTTTACCTCTGAGCAGCACTTTTTTGCACACCATTGGCTAAATGGCCAGGCCACAAGAACCCCGAAGTCTCAAAGAAGGTTGGGGGAGGCGATCCACTGGAACAGTTGTTGGGAGACAGATGGTAGCCTCCCGTCAAGGCCATTCAGCGTGTTCTTTAACGTGCACAGGGTATGGCTCTCCCGCACACGGGGCCACGGCTTAACGTCCCATCCGACGGACGGCGGCCTTTCCAAACCCATCGGTGTCCCCTACTGACCGTGGGCAGGGCGGGGAGTTTTGCGGAGATAAATCTCAACGCTGACCCAGCTGGGACTCGAACCTGGGAACCACAGATTACGAGCCTGGCGCGCTATCGACTGAGCCCCCCCCCGCCCCCCTAACAGTTCAGACACACTAAAAATGACTTTATCCTTTTTGTTTCAACTGGACACCGATGGTCTTGTAAAGAATGTCATTCGTCGGATGGGACTTAAATTGTGGCCCTCTGTGTAGAAGAGCCATACCCTGTGGACGTTGAAGAACACGCTGGATGGTCTTATTGGTGATCTTCCGTCTCCAAACAGCTTTCCAATGGATGTCCTTCTCCAACCTTCTCTGAGTATTCGGAATCCTTTTTACCTGGCCGTTTACCTCATTGTATGCACAAACTAATTGTTCAGAGGTAAAACAATATAACCCACTCCGAGGAAGGAAATGATTTGGACCACTGTGATCTACGCCTCTGACGTCACTACTTTCACTCTCAATGATAAGAAATTGACATATCATAAGCGAAGGACCATTCACAAATACATTCCCGGTAGGTATCTCGCATCAACGCATTCCAAACCTGCAATAATGCTTTACCTGCGTGGTCCTTTTTACTAATTGATATCGAATATACCTACATTATATACTATATACCTAAAATTCTAGTACATACCCACAAGATACACACAAGAATACGAATAAAAAAAATAGCCAGAGAAAAACACTACAAAGAATTAAGAGAAAAAATTTATATTATTCATCATTGAAATTTTAACGGCAGTTTTTTCTAACAGAATATATATATATACAGTAATATGGATGTTGTTGAAAGAAAATGCAAGTTTTAAAAGTAAAAATATATGATAACGCATATTTTGTTCAAATATTTCGCCATATATCTATTTTAATCTTGATGTGAGCAATACCAATTCATTATTTAAAGATTTATGAAAGATTTTTGAAAAACTTTTACTTCAGGACGAGACATGGATTTCTCAATCTTACCTTTTTAGTTTAAGGAGCGAATTTAAAAAAAAAATTTGAAGCATCCTGGTCTTTGTGGTTCACAAGTCACCGACGACTCGTGGGGGGTGAAATAGTTTCAATTTAATATATAACATGGAGCTACCAGTTTCAAGACTTTGACGCCACTAATGTGACATCATAGGGCATGATGTAACCTTGATGAGTGACGTTACATACGTGATGTGCCATTGTGACGTTACGTGTGAAAGGTAAAAATAATTTCACTTGCGCTGAACAAAGCACCAGTGACAACATAGTAAAGAAACATCTATACCTTATTCAATGAGAGAGTTGATTGCTGATCAAAGCAATCAGGTATAATGCATTAAAACGCTTAAAATTTTCAATAATATAGTATTCGAAGGTTCGAGTATAATTTTTGAAATAATATGGGGACCACGCAGCAGGCCCCGTACTACCTGTTCAGTAGCATTAAAAATACTTCATACCAATTTTCCTCATGTGCACGGGCGGGGGTGGCTTAGACGGTAGCGCGCCAGGCTGGTAATCTGTAGTTCCCAGGTTCGAGTCCCAGTTGGGTCAGCGTTGAGATTTATCTCCGCAAAATTCCCCGCCCTGCCCACGGTCAGTAGGGAACACCGATGGGTTTCGAAAGGACGCCGTCCGTCGGATGGGACGTTAAGCCGTGGCCCGTGTGTGGGAGAGACATACCCTGTGCACGTTAAAGAACACGCTGGATGGCCTTGACGGGAGGCTACCATCTGTCTCCCAACAGCTGTTCCAGTGGGTCCCCTCCCCCAACCTTCTCTGAGCCTTCGGGGTCCATGTGACCTGGCCATTTAGCCCATGGTGTGCAAAAAAGTGCTGCTCAGAGGTAAAAAACCCAACCCTCATGTGCACATAAGCGAACATTAGCATGTTTTAATCAATATAACACTGTTACATAAAGTGCATTTTCAAACATTGTTTCCTTTATGAGAACTTATAGTTACAATCAAAATATATTTTTCTAAACTTACTCTATTTTGTAAGTTATTTGGGACATTTCAATCTTTTTTCTTTGGCGTAATATGTTTATTTTGTTCCTAATGAAAATAACATATTGCTCTGAACATTGTTAGATAAATCAAATTAATTCGGAAATGAAACTGTTAAGCCGACACTTCTTATACCCGGTTGAGCTGTTTTATCTCTGAGAGTCACTTTTTTGTACACAATGGGCTAAATGGCCAGATCACTAGGACCCGGAAGGCTCCAAGAAGGTTGAGGGTGGGGACCAACTCTACAGATGTTAGTAGACAGATAAGTAGCCTCCAATCAACGTCAACCAGCGTGTTCTTTAACGCTCACACTGCTTAAAGTCTCATCTGACATACAGGGCCTTTCCAAAACTATCGATGTCCGCTACTGACCGAGTTAAGACAGGAAGTTTTGCGGAAACAAAACTCAGTACTGATTCACGCGGGAGTCGAACCTGGGAACTACAAATTATGAGCCACTTTGCTAAATATTTCTAAATCACTTGTGAAATTCGACAATGAATATCTACAATTTTACTTTAAAACGCAATATTAAAATTGTCATATATCGATAGATGTTAATGCCTACTTTATATACTCCCCAGCTGAGTTTTCTAACCAAACAGTGTACGAAATCTTGGTTTCTTCAATTTATTCATTTCGTATATAATATACCCATTGCATACACACCGGAACTGATTCGTTTGGGATATAATGTATCAATTGGATACGTACTAGAACTTGTCGAACTCGGATACACAAACCATTCCTAATTATTCGGCTCAAAAGATAAACAATTGAATTAAAACTCTTTATAAAAAGAACGGTAGCAGAAATCTTGAATTTAAAAGCCATCGAAAAATGAAAATGTCATGTGGATATTGTTGACAGGAATATTACACTTAAGATCTAATTGAAATTATCAAAGGTAGTTAGGTCAAGCGGTTCATAATATTGTTTAGTTTCATTTCAAAATGCAGAGCCACGATTTTCTGAAACAGTTTAAAATAATAAAAGTTAAAATTTAAACATATTGGATGACTTTGAAATGTTTTGCTTGTACCAGTCGAAAAAAGGCAAAGCAATAGGACCATGGAAAGAAGGCTTGGATTGGTTTACCTCTGAACGGCCCTTTTTTTTGCAAACAATCGGCTAAATGACCGGGTCACATAGACCAAGAGAAAGATGGGGGTAGATTCCACTGGACAGCTGTTAGGAGGAAAATGGTAGTCTCCAGTCAAGGTCATTCAGCGTATCCTTTAACGTTGACAGCTTTCTCGCACGTGGCCCATGGCTTAACCTCCCACGTGACGGACGGATGCCTCTCCAAACCTCATCAGTGTCCCCTACTGACTGAGGGCTCTAGGAGTTTTGCGGAGATAAATCTCAAAGCTGGTACAGTTGGGGCTTGAACCTGGGAATGGTAGATTTCAAACCCAGCACGCTACCGACTGTGCCATCTCTACTTACTGGGAAAGTTGGTTGTTTCAAAATTAAATTACCACTGCATCAGTTTTTTTTTTTATCTTAAACAGAAACACAACGTTAAGCTTTACGCTACTATTAACATCGTAACATATTTCTTTCAACAAACGGTTTAATATAACAAAATTATTCTACACTTCGGTCTGAAACACGAATTATTGTTATTGGCTCACAAATTCCCTCCAGCTGAATTTTCTAACCAAACAGTGTACGAAATCTTGGTTTCTTCGATTTATTCATTTCGTATGTAACATACCCATTGGATACGTACTAGAACTTGTCGAACTGGGATCCACAAACGATGCCTAATTATTTCACTCAAAAGATATACAATTGAATTAAAACTCTGTATAAAAAGAACGGTAGCAGAAATCTTGAATTTAAAAGCCATCGAAATATGAAAATATCATGTGGATATTGTTGACAGGAATATTACACTTAAGATCTAATTGAAATTACCAAAGGTAGTTAGGTCAAGCGGTTCATAATATTGTTTAGTTTCATTTCAAAATGCAGAGCCACGATTTTCTGAAACAGTTTAAAATAATAAAAGTTAAAATTTAAACATATTGTATGACTTTGAAATGTTTTGCTTGTACTAGTCGAAAAAAAGGTAAAGCAATAGGACCATGGAAAGAAGGCTTGGATTGGTTTACCTCTGAACGGCCCTTTTTTTTGCAAACAATCGTCTAAATGACCGGGTCACATAGACCAAGAGAAAGTTGGGGGTAGATTCCACTGGACAGCTGTTAGGAGAAAAATGGTAATCTCCAGTCAAGGTCATTCAGCGTATCCTTTAACGTTGACAGCTTTCTCGCACGTGGCCCATGGCTTAATCTCCCATGTGACGGACGGATGCCTCTCCAAACCTCATCAGTATCCCCTACTGACTGAGGGCTCTAGGAGTTTTGCGGAGATAAATCTCAAAGCTGGCACAGTTGGGGCTTGAACCTGGGAATGGTAGATTTCAAACCCAGCACGCTACCGACTGTGCCATCTCTACTTACTGGGAAAGTTGGTTGTTTCAAAATTAAATTACCACTGCATCAGTTTTTTTTTATCTTAAACAGAAACACAACGTTAAGCTTTACGCTACTATTAACATCGTAACATATTTCTTTCAACAAACGGTTTAATATAACAAAATTATTCTACACTTCGGTCTGAAACACGAATTATTGTTATTGGCTCACAAATTCCCTCCAGCTGAGTTTTCTAACCAAACAGTGTACGAAATCTTGGTTTCTTCGATTTATTCATTTCATATGTAACATACCCATTGGATACGTACTAGAACTTGTCGAACTGGGATCCACAAGCGATGTCTAATTATTTGGTTCAAAAGATATACAATTGAATTAAAACTCTTTATAAAAAGAACGGTAGCCGAAATCTTGAATTTAAAAGCCATCGAAATATGAAAATGTCATGTGGATATTGTTGACAGGAATATTACACTTAAGATCGAATTGAAATCTTTCAGTGGAAGATATACATTTATCTTGATTTTAACAACGCATTCAGAATTTAAAAATTTTGAAAGTCGTGAAATTTAACAAAAGATTTCCTTTTCCTTTTTTTTCTGAACCGCGAGTGGTTAGCGCACTGGATATTACTATTGCTGTCGAAATTTTCAACTGAAATAGTATTATGTCAATGCATTATTTTCTCCTGCAGATAAGCTGTTAGCTTTGTGGAACATTTGTAAATGGAAAAGACTAATTTGAATTTTTTTGAATAAATAATTGGTTAAAAAAATAAGATCAAATTAACTGAAATCGTCGAAAAAATTTAGCTGCGGTTGGGTTGTTTTACCTCTGAGCGGCACTTTTTTGCACACCATGGGCTAAATGGCCAAGTCACAAGGACCCGAACGCTCAGAGAGGGATGCGGGAGGGTTTCCACTGGAACAGCTGTTGGGAGACAGGTGGTAGCCTCCCATCAAGGCCATCCAGCGTGTTCTTTAACGTGCACAGGGTATGGCTCTCCCTTACACGGGGCCACGGCTTAACGTCCCATCCGACGGACGGAGGCCTTTCCAAGCCCATCGGTGTCCCCAACTGACCGTGGGAAAGGCGGGGAATTTTGCGGAGCTAAATCTCAACGCTGACCCAGCTGGGACTCGAACCTGGGAACTACAGATTACGAGCCTGGCGCGCTACCGTAGCTGAGGTAATTAGGTTTTCAAAAACAAGTTAATACTCTCAGATTGTTCGATATTATTGTTATGTAACCGCGAGAAATAAATTTTTGAATTTCATATAGGTTTTTAACTCTTGTGACTCGTGGCAGAAATTTTTTTGGGGCGGGGGTGGTTCAGTCGGTAGCGCGCCAGGCTCGTAATCTGTAGTTCCCAGGTTCGAGTCCCAGCGGGGTCAGCGTTGAGATTTATTTCCGCAAAATTTTCCCGCTCTGCCCACGGTCAGTAGGGGACAACGATGGGCTTGGAAAGGCCGCCTGTCCGTCGGATGGGACGTGAAGCCGTGGCCCCGTGTGCGGGAGAGCCATACCCTGTCCACATTAAAGAACACGTTGGATGGCCTTGAAGGGAGGCTACCATCTGTCTCCCAACAGCTGTTCCAGTGGGTCCCCTCCCCCAACCTTCTCTGAGCCTTCGGGGTCCATGTGACCTGTCCATTTAGCCCATAGTGTGTAAAAAAGTGCCGCTCAGAGGTAAAACAATCCAATCGAATCCTCGTGGCAGAGTACTTAACATATCTTGCTACTGATCCAAGGTACCAGGGTTTGAGCCCCGGGTAAGGCATGAATGTTTGTGTTGGTTTTCTGCTGTGTCCCATCATCCTCACGACTTCCTACTCTGGCGTATAAACTGACAGGCTTCTGTCAGGCCTCTGTGGCAAACAGATGTTTGAGGAAATATTTTTTATTATTATTTATAAAATTTTCCGAAGAGATAAACACTCGGAATTTTGTTACGTATATTCTTATACACAAAACAAAAGATTTCTATAATGAATTTTCTTCAGCAAACTGTTCTCTTCATTCAGATGTACATATTTCCATATTTGATCTTGTTTAAGAATAAAATATCTTCAAATAACAATGGCAGCTATGATTCTTGGTAGTGAAATTATGAAGACACTAATTTTGCATTTATCCAGAAGATGAGGTGCTGTTAATCGCTGCGTTTTTAATTTTATTTCAACTTTTGGTAGGAGGAAGCACGAGAATAAACTTCTTCACTGGCGTCCATACTTAAACCTATTTAGATACGACCGGACAAGACTACCTCAATGATCATGATAACTAACTTAATGATGTAATGAATAGAGATAAATTTTTATTAATATTACTCTAATGTTATATCAGGTAGTTATAAAATATACTTAACAAATGAATAAAATGTTACTCTTATGGCAATAATGCAAAATAAAAAAATAGTTAACCTTTTAATTTAATACATATGTTATTGTTGTTTTATTATTTTAATGAATTGATGTTTTGATCATTTGTAAGGTATAACTTAAGCAATCTGCATCAATATTACATCAAATTTGAAAACAATACCGTCCATACGTGACGTCATCACTGTGCACGTTGAAGAACACGCTACATGATGTTAATGTGAGTCTCCCGTCTCCTAACAGCTGTCCAGTTGATCTCTTTCCCACACGTCCTCTAAGTTTTAGGAACAATGTAAATCTTGATTTGATCAATAACAATTCATGATTTAAAGATTTATTATTTTTGAAACACCTTTACTGGATCACGATACATGGCTGTCTCATTCTTACCATTTTTATGGTCAAGAAGCGACTTTCAAAGATTTCAAATATCCTGGACTCTGTGGTTCATAAGTCACCGATGACTTGTGGTGGGGTGAAGTAGTTTCAATTCCATTTATTACTGGACTATAAGTTTCAAGACTCATTTGTGACGATACAATGCATCTAAATGTTATGACACATTGCATGATGTGACTTCATATTGTGACGTCACATGCATCATGATTTTCGCATTGTGACGTCACATATGAAATGTAAAAATGATTTCACTTCCTACGAATAAAACACCGGTGACAACACAGTAAAGAAACATCTATACCGTATTCGGTAAGAGCAATGACTGGTGATCAAAGGGATCAGAGATAAGTCATTAATACAGTTGAAATTTTAGATAATAAAGTATTCAAAAGTTGGAGTATACTTTTTGAAATGTTCAGTAGCACTAAAAATATTTCAAACCCAATTTTCGTCATGTGCGCATAAGCGAACACTGTTAAATAAGGGGCGGGGGTGGCTCAGTCGGTAGCGCGCCAGGCTCGTAATCTGTAGTTCCCAGGTTCGAGTCCCAGCTGGGTCAGCGTTGAGATTTATCTCCGCAAAATTCTCTGCCCTGCCCACGGTCAGTAGGGGACACCGATGGGCTTGGAAAGACCGCCGTCCGTCGGATGGGACGTTAAGCCGTGGCCCCGTGTGTGGGAGAGCCATACCCTGTTCACGTTAAAGAACACGCTGGATGGCCTTGACGGGAGGCTACCATCTGTCTCCCAACAGTTGTTCCAGTGGGTCCCCTCCCCCAACCTTCTCTGAGCCTTCGGGGTCCTTGTGGCTTGGCCATTTAGCCCATGGTGTGCAAAAAAGTGCCGCTCATAGGTAAAACATCCCAACCCAACTGTTAAATAAAGTGCATTTTCAAACATTGTCTCCCTTATGAGAACTTGTAGTTACAATCAATAATATTTTAAAAATCTTACTCTAGTTTTTAAGATATTTTGTGAGTTTGAATCTTTTTTTTCTTTGGCGAAATACGTTTATTTTGTTCCTAATGAAAATAACATCTTGCTCTAAACATTGTTAGATAAATCAAATTAATTCGGGGTTAAACGGTTAAGCTAAAACCTCTTATATCCGGTTGGGCTATTTTACCTCTGAGAGGCACTTTTTTGCACATAATGGACTAAATGGCCAGATCACAAGGACCCGGAAGGCTCCGCGAACGTTGAGGGAGAGATCCAACTCGACAGATGTTAGTAGACAGATGGTAGCCTCCAATCAATTCCAACCAGCGTGTTCTTTAACGCTCACACTGCTTAAAGTCCCATCCGACATACAGGGCCTTTCCAAGACTATCGATGTCCGATACTGACCGAGTTAAGACGGGAAGTTTTGCGGAAACAAATCTCAATGCTGACTCACGCGGGAGTCGAACCTGGGAACTACAAATTACGAGCCACTTTGCTAAATATTTCTAAATCACTTGTTAAATTCGAAAATAAATATCTAGAATTTTATTTTAAAACGCAATATTAAAATTGTCATATATCGATAGATGTTAATGCCGTACATTATATACTCCCCAGCTGAGTTTTCTAACCAAACAGTGTACGAAACCTTGGTTTCTTCAATTCATTCATTTCGTATATAATATACCCATTGAATACAGACTAGAACTGATTCATTTGGGATATAATGTACCAAATGGATACGCACTGAACTTGTGGAACTTGGATACACAAACCATGCCTAATTATTTGGTTCAAAAGACATGCAATTGAATTAAAACTCTGTATAAAAAGAACGGTAGCAGAAATCTCGAATTTAAAAGCCATCGAAAAATGAAAATGTCATGTGGATATTGTTGACAGGAATATTACACTTAAGGTCTAATTGAAATTATCAAAGTAGTTAGGTCAAGCGGTTCATAATATTGTTTAGTTTCATTTTAAAATGCAGAGCCACGATTTTCTGAAACAGTTTAAAATAATAAAAGTTAAAATTTAAACATATTGGATGACTTTGAAGTGTTTTACTTGTACCAGTCGAAAAAAGGCAAAGCTATAGGACCATGGAAAGAAGGCTTGGATTGGTTTACCTCTGAACGGCCCTTTTTTTTGCCAACAATCGGCTAAATGACCAGGTCACATAGACCAAGAGAAAGTTGGGGGTAGATTCCACTGGACAGCTGTTAGGAGGAAAATGGTAATCTCCAGTCAAGGTTATTCAGCGTATCCTTTAACGTTGACAGCTTTTTCGCACGTGGCCCATGGCTTAACCTCCCATGTGACTGACGGATGCCTCTCCAAACCTCATCAGTGTCCCCTACTGACTGAGGGCTCTAGGAGTTTTGCGGAGATTATTCTCAAAGCCGGCACAGTTGGGGCTTTAGCCTGGTAATGGTAGATTTCAAACCCAGCACGCTACCGACTGTGCCATCTCTACCTACTGGGAAAGTTGGTTGTTTCAAAATTAAATTACCACTGCATCAGTTTTTTTTTTTTATCTTAAACAGGAATAAAACGTTAAGCTTTACGCTACTATTAACATCGTAACATATTTCTTTCAACAAACGGTTTAATATAACAAAATTATTCTACACTTCGGTCTGAAACACGAATTATTGTTATTGGCTCACGAATTCCCTCCAGCTGAGTTTTCTAACCAAAAACTGTACGAAATCTTGGTTTCTTCGATTTATTCATTTCGTATATAACATACCCATTGGATACGCACTGGAACTTCTCGAACTGGGATCCACAAACGATGCCTAATTATTTGGCTCAAAAGATATACAATTGAATTAAAACTCAGTATAAACAGAACGATAGCAGAAATCTTGAATTTAAAAGCCATCGAAATATGAATATGTCATGTGGATATTGTTGACAGGAATATTACACTTAAGATCTAATTGAAATCTTTCAGTGGAAGATGTACATTTATATTGATTTTAACAACGTATTCAGAATTTAAAAATTTTGAAAGTCGTGAAATTTAACAAAAGATTTACTTTTCCTTTTTTTTCTGAACCGCGAGTGGTTAGCGCACTGGATATTACTATTGCTGTCGAAATTTTCAACTGAAATAATATTATGTCAATGCATTATTTTCTCCTGCAGATAAGCTGTTAGCTTTGTGGAACATTTGTAAATGGAAAAGATTAATTTGAATTTTTTTGAATAAATAAATGGTTAAAAAAAACAGATCAAATTAACTGAAATCGTCGAAAAAATTTAGCTGCGATTGGGTTGTTTTACCTCTGAGCGGCACTTTTTTGCGCACCATGGGCTAAATGGCCAGGTCACAAGGACCCGAAGGCTCAGAGCGGGATGGGGGAGGGTTTCCACTGGAACAGCTGTTGGGAGACAGGTGGTAGCCTCCCGTCAAGGCCATCCAGCGTGTTCTTTAACGTGCACAGGGTATGGGTCTCCCTTACGCGGGGCCACGGCTTTAACGTCCCATCCGACGGACGGAGGCCTTTCCAAGCCCATCGGTGTCCCCTACTGACCGTGGGTAAGGCGGGGAATTTTGCGGAGCTAAATCTCAACGCTGACCCAGCTGGGACTCGAACCTGGGAACTACAGATTACGAGCCTGGCGCGCTACCGTAGCTGAGGTAATTAGGTTTTCAAAAACAAGTTAATACTATCAGATTATTCGATATTATTTTTATATAACCGCGAGAAATAAATTTTTCTATTTCATATTGGTTTTTAAATCTGGTGTCTCGTGGCAGAAATTTTTGTGGGGCGGGGGTTGCTCAGTCGGTAGCGCGCCAGGCTCGTAATCTGTAGTTCCCAGGTTCGAGTCCCAGCTGGGTCAGCGTTGAGATTTATCTCCACAAAATTTCCCCGCCCTGCCCACGGTCAGTAGGGGACACCGATGGGCTTGAAAAGGCCGCCGTCCGTCGGATGGGACGTTAAGCCGTGGCCCCGTGTGCGGGAGAGCCATACCCTGTGCACGTTAAAGAACACGCTGCATGGCCTTGACGGGAGGCTACCATCAGTCTCCCAACAGCTGTTCCAGTGGGTCCCCTCCCCCAACCTTCTCTGAGTCTTCGGGGTCCTTGTGGCCTGGCCATTTAGCCCATGGTGTGCAAAAAAGTGCCGTTCAGAGGTAAAACAATCCAATACAATCATCGTGGCAGAGTACTTAACATATCTGGCTACTGATCCAAGGTACCAGGGTTTGAGCCCCAGGTAAGGCATGAATGTTTGTGTTGGTTTTCTGCTGTGTCCCATCATCCTCACAGACTTCCTACTCTGGCGTATAAACTGACAGGCTTCTGTCAGACCTCTGTGACAAACAGCTGCTTGAGGAATATTTTTTATTATTATTTATTAAATTTTCCGAAGAGATAAAAACTCGGAGAATTGTTACGTATATTCTTATACACAAAACAAAAGATTTCTATAATGAATTTTCTTCAGCAAACTGTTCTCTTCATTCAGATGTACATATTTCCATATTTGATCTTGTTTAAGAATAAAATATCTTCAAATAACAATGGCAGCTATGATTCTTGGTAGTGAAATTATGAAGACACTAATTTTGCATTTATCCAGAAGATGAGGTGCTGTTAATCGCTGCGTTTTTAATTTTATTTCAACTTTTGGTAGGAGGAAGCACGAGAATAAACTTCTTCACTGGCGTCTATACTTAAATCTATTTAGATACGACCGGACAAGACTACTTCAATGATCATGATAACTAACTTAATGATGTAATGAATAGAGATAAACTTTTATTAATATTACTCTAATGTTATATCAGGTAGTTATAAAATATACTTAACAAATGAATAAAATGTTACTCTTATGGCAATAATGCAAAATAAAAAAAATAGTTAACCTTTTAATTTAATACATATGTTATTGTTGTTTTATTATTTTAATGAATTGATGTTTTGATCATTTGTAAAGTATAACTTAAGCAATCTGCATCAATATTACATCAAATTTGAAAACAATACCGTCCATACGTGACGTCATCACTGTGCACGTTGAAGAACACGCTACATGATGTTAATGTGAGTCTTCCGTCTCCTAATAGCTGTCCAGTTGATCTCTTTCCCACACCTCCTCTAAGTTTTAGGAATCCTTGTGTACTATCTATTTATACCATGGGATGCACAAAGGTACACTTCAGAGATAAAAAAAACTCATAACACATTCGGAGGAAGAAAATGACTTGGATCACTGTGATCTACGCCGCTGACTTAAACTCTATCACTGTGAATGATAAAGGACGAACCTCATAAATTAATTATCGCTGAATTCTATTCTATTCTTGAAAGAATGTGATGTTAAGTATCGCCCTGAAGAGAAGGACCATTCATAAATATTTCCCCGTATGTGCTTTGAATCAAAGACATACAAAATATTTTTTTTGTCATTTTTGCTGGTGGATTTCAGACATATCGTATCCACTGGATACAAACTAGAACATGAAGAACACAGATGTACTGATACGAAAAGGAACAAGAGAAAAATATCTATAATATTAATAATTATAATTTTAACGGAAGTATAAAATTTGCACTTCACAGGCGTAAAAATGAAGAGAGCATAATGTGGTTATTTTTGAAAGAAATCGCAAGTTTTAGTGAAAAAAAATCACACCTCATGTTTGTTGAAATATTTAGTTATGGAACAATGTAAAGCTTGATTTGATCAATAACAATTCATGATTTAAAGATTTATTATTTTTGAAACACCTTTACTGGATCCCGAGACATGGCTGTCTCATTCTTACCATTTTTATGGTCAAGAAGCGACTTTCAAAGATTTCAAATATCCTGGACTCTGGTTCATAAGTCACCGATGACTTGTGGTGCGGTGAAGTAGTTTCAATTCCATTTATTACTGGACTACAAGTTTCAAGACTCATTTGTGACGATACAATGCATCTAAATATTATGACACATTGCATGATGCGACTTCATATTGTGACGTCACATGCATCATGATTTTCGCATTGTGACGTCACATATGAAATGTAAAAATGATTTCACTTCCTCCGAATAAAACACCGGTGACAACACAGTAAAGAAACATCTATACCTTATTCGGTAAGAGCAATGACTGGTGATCAAAGGGATCAGAGATAAGTCATTAATACAGCTGAAATTTTCGATAATATAGTATTCAAAAGTTGGAGTACACTTTTTGAAATGTTCAGTAGCACTAAAAATATTTCAAACCCAATTTTCGTCATGTGCGCATAAGCGAACACTGTTAAATAAGGGGCGGGGGTTGCTCAGTCGATAGCGCGTCAGGCTCGTAATCTGTAGTTCCCAGTAAGAGTCCCAGCTGGGTCAGCGTTGAGATTTATATCCGCAAAATTCTCTGCTCTGCCCACGGTCAGTAGGGGACACCGATCGGCTCGGAAAGGCCGCCGTCCGTCGGATGGGACGTTAAGCCGTGGCCCCGTGTGTGGGAGAGCCATACCCTGTGCACGTTAAAGAACACGCTGGATAGGCCATCCAGCGTGTTCTTTAACGTGCACAAGACGTGCACGGGAGTACACTTAACGTGCACGGGAGGCTACCATCTGTCTCCTAACAGCTGTTCCAGTGGGTCCCCTCCCCCAACCTTCTCTGAGCCTTCGGGGTCCATGTGACCTGTCCATTTAGCCCATGGTGTGCAAAAAAGTGCCGCTCAGAGGTAAAACAACCCAACCCAACTGTTAAATAAAGTGCATTTTCAAACATTGTCTCCCTTATGAGAACTTGTAGTTACAATCAATAATATTTTTTAAATCTTACTCTATTTTTTAAGATATTTTGAGAGTTTGAATCTTTCTTTCTTTGGCGAAATACGTGTATTTTGTTCCTAATGAAAATAACATCTTGCTCTAAATATTGTTAGATAAATCAAATTAATTCGGGGTTAAACGGTTAAGCTAAAACCTCTTATATCAGGTTGGGTTATTTTACCTCTGAGAGGCACTTTTTTGCACATAATGGACTAAATGGCCAGATCACGAGGACCCGGAAGGCTCCGCGAACGTTAAGGGAGAGATCCAACTCGACAGATGTTAGTAGATAGATGGTAGCCTCCAATCAATGCCAACCAGCGTGTTCTTTAACGATCACACTGCTTAAAGTCCAATCCGACAGGGACGGGGGTGGCTCAGTCGGTAGCGCGCTAGGCTCGTAATCTGTAGTAGCAGGTTCGAGTCCCAGCTGGGTCAGCGTTGAGATTTATCTCCGCAAAACTCCCCGCCCTGCTCACGGTCAGTAGGGGACACCGATGGGCTTGGAAAGGCCGCCGTCCGTCGGATAGGACGTTAAGCCGTGGCCCCGTGTGCGGGAGAGAGTCATACCCTGTGCACGTTAAAGAACACGCTGGATGGCCTTGACGGGAGGCTACCATCTGTCTCCCAACAGCTATTCCAGTGGGTCCCCTCCCCCAACCTTCTCTGAGCCTTCGGGGTCCATGTGACATGGCCATTTAGCCCATGGTGTGCAAAAAAGTGTCGCTCAGAGGTAACCCAACCCATCCGACATACAGGGCCTTTCCAAGACTATCGATGTTCGCTACTGACCGAGTTAAGACGGGTAGTTTTGCGGAAACAAAACTCAGTGCTGACCCACGCGGGACTCGGACCTGGGAACTGCAGATTATGAGCCACTTTGATAAATATTTCTAAATCATTTGTTAAATTCAAGAATAAATATCTAGAATTTTATTTTAAAACGTAATATTAAAATTGTCATATATCGATAGATGTTAGTGCCGTCTTTATATAGTAACGGATTATCAGTGCCAATGCATATCAAAGGTATTTCGGTCAAGCAGTGCATGAGAATATTATTTTTATTTTATAATGCAGAGCCACGATTTTCTGTAACATTTTAAAATAATAACAGTTGGGTTGTTTTACCTCTGAGCGGCACTTTTTTGCACACCATGGGCTAAATGGCCAGGTCACATGGACCCCGAAGGCTCAGAGATGGTTGGGGGAGGGGACCCACTGGAACAGCTGTTGGGAGACAGATGGTAGCCTCCCGTCAAGGCCATCCAGCGTCTTCTTTAACGTGCAAGGGTATGGCTCTCCCACACACGGGACCACGACTTAACGTCCCATCCGACGGACGGCGGCCTTTCCAAGCCCATCGGTGTCCCCTACTGACCGTGGGCAGGGCGGGGAATTTTGCGGAGATAAATCTCAACGCTGACCCAGCTGGGACTCGAACCTGGGAACTACAGATTAAGAACCTGGCGCGCTACCGACTGAGCCACCCCCGCCCCCATAATAACAGTTAAAATTTAGACATATCAGAGGACCTTGAAATGTTTTGCTAGTACTAGTCGAAAAAAAGCAGAAAAACAGGTCCAAGAAAAGAAGGCTTGATTTGGTTTACCACTGAACGCCCTTTTTTTGAAAACAATGGGCTAGATGACCAGGTCACATAGACCCAGAGAAGTATTCTAAAGAAAATGCTCTATTTGGCTTCTGAGTTTAAAATATGTAAGTTGAGTATTGCAAATTGCAATACGAGTGAAACGTTAATTTTCCTTTCTATAAAAATTTCTTTAAGTAAGAAAATAATTTTAAAAACATTTAAATCATATTATTATTTTTTTAATAAGACTGAAATCCAAGAATACAACTAAATCAGCAAGTATTTAAATATATTAATATTTATTTCATATTAAAAATCTAAATCATTCACTATTTGCAGAAAACATGGAATATGAGAAAATCTAAGAGCACTGTACTTTCGTCGCCACACACTTCAATTTATTAACCCCTGTAAGACGACTTCACTGGTGTGATAGCCTGTGTGTGATTTTTTCCCACATAGCTATGCTTTGAAGCATACCGCTAGAAATAAAAACTACTTTCACCACTGAAAATAATAAAGAAGTGATTACATTGACCTTGAACTAATACTAGTCATTAACCATTTCACGACTAAGGGAAACATTTTTCCCATTTTAAAATTGGTGATTGTCGTATTGAATTATAACCTTATCTGCATTTTTTATACAGAATGTCAAAATAGAACGTATGCCGAACGCAATTACGTAAACGGGAACGTTTAGAAAACAAAAACAGAACTGTCAGGACGCATAATATATGTACTATGTGCAATGTCCATCTGTGCCTCACTACCAAAAGAAATTGCTTCGCAGAATATCATAATTAGCACATCATTTTGTATAGTAATTTTATTTCATAATTTTGTATTATTTTAGTTAACATTTTGTTCTAATAAACCAATAAATAAAAGACATTGCATAATAAGCCTAACTATAATTTGTGTTACCTTTATAGTCCATTGGGAAAAATATTTCCCATAAAATTCCAAAAAAACTACACATTGTTATGTATTTTTCTTATGATTTTTATTTATTTTACGTCTAAACAAACTAAAATAAACAGTTACATACTAATATTTACTCTTAGAAACCTTATGGTCCTGAAAGGGTTAAACAATGGTAAGAAAAATGAGATCGATTGGTCTAACGACCGAAGGACTCAGTTATATGTTATGTTCAATAAATGGTAAGAAAAATTACATCTACTGCATTTTGTCGACGATTTCATTAATTTTGCTTTTCACTTATTTATTCAGACAAATTCAAACAAATCATTTTCATTCACAAATGTCCCGCAAAGCTAACAGCTTATCTGCAGGAGAGAATAATGCATTGACATAATACTATCCCAGTTGAAAATTTCGACATTAATAGTAATATCCAGTGCGCCAACAACTCGGCCATGGAACCGCTTCCGAAAAGATAGGACAATGAAATCTATTGATATATTTCACATCTTTCAAAAATTTTCGATACTGAATACGTGTTGTTCAAATCAAGATAAATATACATCTTCCACTGAAAGATTTGAATTTGATCTTAGGTGTAATATTTCTATCAACAACATCCACATGAAATTTTCACATTTCGAAAGCTTTTAAGATTTTTGTTACCGTTCATTTTATACAGCAGTATAATTCAATAAAGAAAAAAAAAGACGGTGTGTGTATGTCAGCATCATATACTTTCTTCGTATACATAGTTCTAGGAAAGAAGGTCTAAGGAGAAGGCTAGCTTTGCACAAGCGTAAGTGGCGCCGTTCTGCGGAATTTTACCGAAGCTGAACGTGGCAAATTGATGTGTTGGCACGAAAACAACCTTTAGGGGCGCTTTGCGCACGCGCAGTGCAATCATTTTAGACCACTGCAGCTATGGTTTGTCTTACTATTGGTACATATACTGCGATTTAACCAGCGTTTCCAAATGTCTAACAGCCATGGCTGTTTGGCACAGTGGTAGCTGACCCTAAAGTTATTCAATGAGTGTTTTATCCCGTTCAGAAGTACATTTTACGATACCTGGAAAAGCCGTTGTATGTTTATTTTGAGTAATTTTGCAGAATTTTTAAAATTAATATGTAAATTAATACATTTAATCATCTTGTGAATATATATATAAGTCAATGTATGTTGCAGGTTTGTAATCCTTGGAGCATATCAATGTACATTGGCTTCTGCACTTTGCTCTAACAGTGTAATTCTTTTTTTTTTATGGTTGATACGGGAAGTGCCTGCTGCCATCTGTTGAACGTTTATACAAGTAAAAAACTCGATATGATATTTATTGAAAATATCAGCAGTTGTATAAAATATAATTATATAGATCATGTTATCGTGCATTGACTCATAAATCTCAATATATTATAATATACTAAATGGTGTAGGTTGTTCAAAATATTGAAATTTTGTTCTTTAGCATAGCTGCTACCAGTTTTACAAAATTGGATTTTACTAAAGAGAATGATTTCATTACTTTTGATATTTTCTCTCTAAACGAAAGGAAAATTATGATTGTATCTCATGAAGGAAATGAACATTTTTCAGAGTCAAAGTGTATGTAAAATTAGTCACAATAATAAAAGGTGTAAGCAATTGAAAACTTCGCGCGGCGGTAGAAAAATAATGCAGGGAACTCGCACCTCTCCCTGGCTAGGTGGCTTCACTGCAACGCACGAATTTACCATGTTTAGAGGGCGCTGCAATCGAAAAGTTTACATTACGTCTATGGAAGCTAGCTCTCTTCTCCCTTAGATACTCCTTGCCCATTGGATACTCATTAGAAGCAGAAATAATCGGAATCTCTTTAATTCTGAATGTCATCAAAGCATAACTAAATTAGTAATATGATATTATAATTTCAACGGTAGCAGAAAATTAAACTCAGCTACCATAGGAAAGCACAAATTTCTCATAAGTATTTTTAAGGAAAAGGGAGCTTATAAACTACGGTTCTAGCGGGCAAACTTTGTGTGTTATGTTAGCACTAACTGAGGCAGTGATCAGCAGTGACTCCGACCTTAGTAGGGCATGTCCTTGAATGAGAAGGCCTGTAAAAACTAAGAGTAGTTTCTAGTATTATTCTCTATCTTATGAGGGGCGGGGGTGGCTCAGTCGGTAGCGCGCCAGGCTCGTAATCTGTAGTTCCCAGGTTCGAGTCCCAGCTGGGTCAGCGTTGAGATTTATCTCCGCAAAATTCCCCGCCCTGCCCACGGTCAGTAGGGGACACCGACGGGCTTGGAAAGGCCGCCGTCCGTCGAATGGGACGTTAAGCCGTGGCCCCGTGTGCGGAAGAGCCATACCCTGTGCACGTTAAAGAACACGCTGGATGGCCTTGACGGGAGGCTACCATCAGTCTCCCAACAGCTGTTCCAGTGGGTCCCCTCCCCCAACCTTCTCTGAGCCTTCGGGGTCCATGTGACCTGGCCATTTAGCCCATGGTGTGCAAAAAAAGTGCCGCTCAGAGGTAAAACAACCCAACTCTATCTTATGTGTCCAAATGAAAACGAAAAAAGTGAAAATATGACACCGAATATATAATTCAAATCTCTAAATTGAAAATCTATCTATATATGGATTTCAACAATACCTATTCAGTATTTAAAAAGTTCTGACAGTTGTAAAATTTAGCAGTAAATTACATGGTCTTATCTTTTCGAACTTTTCTTTTTAAAAAAACATTGTTTCCACTCTCTCGTCTTTCTGTAGACATTTCAATTTAAAGTCAAAGCAGTACCTCCTATGACTGAAGGCTCAACCACTAAGTTATGATGTCAGCAAATTTAGCTAACCCTACAATCTAAAAATTTCTTATATATTTATTTCTCTTAATATTACTGGTAAATTTTAATACTAATCCTTATACTAACATTCATTTATAAATAAATAAATGAAAAAAATATACCCCCATAAGCAGTTGCTTGCCACAGAGGTCTGACAGGAGTTTGTCAGATTATAAGCCATAGATAGGTCCGTGAGGATAGCGGGGCACTCAGGTCCCTTTCATCAGTAGTAGTCAAGGGGTTCTATTTTGTTGCGATCTTATGCAACCACGGTAATTCCCGATTCCGCCTGAAAGCACTACCAGTTATGAAGAGCCGTGCTATCTAGAACCGGGGGCAAGGGATACGCCATATAGATTGACCTCAACCCCGACCTCACATGGCAGCAGTCCTATAGAAGGAAAGCTGACCACCGGAAGAAACCTAACTTTAATCTGTTCCCCGGTTAGCCATGAACAAGGATATGTAGATCCGAGTTCGCTCGGCGTCCGGGGTGGAGACTCTTAGTAAGGCCCAGACTTTGATGAGGGCTCGACCTACTGGGGCACAAATCTTTTCAGAAGAGCTCTCGAACTGCTCACCCAGAGCAACTGAGAAGTGAGGCCTCGGACACCGTCGCCGTCCAACCGGTCAACACGGAACCGGTCAGCGGCATCGTCAACCTCGGTTGGTCTTGGCTGTGTCCAACCGGTGCAGCCACGACGGTCGGCACAGCCTTCGACCGGGTTGCTGGACCCTAGGCCCCCCTACCACGACAAGGTGGTCCCCTATTGCGGGGGGGGGGGGGGGGGGAGTAGCCAAGGGGTATAATCCATTGGAAACGGGACGACACCATTAATCAATATTATTTTGAAACAAATATTCGTATGCCGTAGTGTTATGATGACGCTGTTAAATAGGAATAATTTTCCTGGCCTGGTATAATATAGGAAGCTTTACTCAGGACTTTCTGCTGAGGTCCCGCCATCCTCTCAGACCTTCTACTGTGGCGTATAAACTGGCAGGCTCCTGTCAGACCTCTGTGGCAAGCAGCTGCTTGAGGGGATATTTATTTTTTTTATTTTTATTACTCAGGACAGCCTTTAGTAAAGAGAATGAAACAGAATTTTATTTTTCAGTTTTAATTAATGGGACATATTTATGACATATTATATTATTGCTTTTTATGACATATTACATTATTGCTTTTTATGACATATTGCATTATTACCTTTTTATGACATGTTTAGAAGTGAACAATTCTTTACTGAGTGACAATAACAACATATATGATTGAATAAACGACCATGCCGTACCTGGGACTCGAAATCGGAACCCTGCAGTCGTAGTGTCACCGTGAGCCAACGTAATGCCACTGAGCGACTTTGAGGCGAAAATTAAATATGTATAAAAGTTTATTTGATCTAATGTTTATCTAGAAGCTGTTTATTTATAAATAGCATGAAATAAAATTATTTATTATAACGTTATTAAAATACTTACGAACATCATAAAAATTGACATATTTTAAAATAGATATCGATACCAGTCTTGTTTTAAGTAATAAAATTTTAATTAAAATATGCATATATCACTAGTAGCCGTTATGTCAGCAAATTTTCTCTTAGTCTTATTATCCCGTTAAAGAGCATAATATATAATGTACTTTCTGTATTCTCTATGATGAAGTTGGCTCTGACATACGCTACCTGTGTGTGGTACCAAATTTCTCAATGCGCAGCATTTGGTATCATGGCACACTACACAACCATTCACGTGTACAAAAAACTTGTTTGCTAAGACTTCAACCATTTCTTCATCATCAATAACGCGCTGCGTCAAAGTGAAAAGTAAGAGCAGTTAGGTCGTCGTTCTCTTTGTGCAGGAGGTGGAGGAACGTTACTAAGGAGCAAGTAGATGAAGAAAACCTAACCATAATATGTTGGAGTCGTGTCGGTGACGCTGGAATCGGTTCAAGCACGGCTGGAATGTGTGGCGACACTCTTTCCCGTTCTTAAGTTACAGAACAGCGGGAGAGACACGGGCCGCCCTGACAGACGGAGGGGCCAGCTATGCGACCACTAACAACCCTCCGACACTCTGGAATTCCTGGACGACTTCGTGCTCGCCCCATTCGTCAGCGGCAAACGCCATCTCGTTTGTAGGCAGTGACTTCGGTCCAGCATCCAGCTACGGTGAGCTCACAGGGCACCAATTAGCTCGTGATGCTTGAAACGTGTCTTCTTAGAAACAAAAATAAACGACAAAAATAGCTTTCTCCTACCTTTGGATCGGGAGAAGGAACTATTAAACGGTTTCTCAACACGGTTTCTCAAGTGATATTAACGAGAAGAAGACGTGCGCAAGGTCGAGTCACAAGGAGGGAAAGATAGGGTGAGGCAGATCTGAAATATAATCACTCGCGTTTTTCCTTTTCCCCTTTTTTTGTAAGAAGTTGGGGCGGGGGTGGCTCAGTCGGTAGCGCGCCAGGTTCGTAATCTGTAGTTCCCAGGTTCGAGTCCCAGCTGGGTCAGCGTTGAGATTTATCTCCGCAAAATTCTCCGCCCTGCCCACGGTCAGTAGGGGACACCGATGGGCTTGGAAAGGCCGCCGTCCGTCGGATGGGACGTTAAGCCGTGGCCCCGTGTGCGGGAGAGCCATACCCTGTGCACGTTAAAGAACACACTGGATGGCCTTGACGGGAGGCTACCATCTGTCTCCCAACAGCTGTTCCAGTGGGTCCCCTCCCCCAACCTTCTCTGAGTCTTCGGGGTCATTGTGACCTGGCCATTTAGCCCATGGTGTGCAAAAAAGTGCCGCTCAGAGGTAAAACAAATCAAAGAACTCAAGTTCTGCGCATTCAAATTTTATTTCAGTTTGCGTGTCGGTCTAAGAAACGAGATGGTAAAAATGGGTTGCTTTATCTCTGGTCAGCACTTTTGTGCAAACACTGGGCTCAATCAACGCCTACTACAAAAAAAGGCTGATTGACCAAGTTGAGATGTCTGCATTAGCATATTGTAATCTAGAAAATTATTGTAATCTAGAAAATTACACTTATATATATATTTGTATTATTACTACTAGTGTACTAATATTTTTTATTAAGGTTAAATTATTCGTCTATATTAGCATTATGAAAATTTTTAATAAATAAAAATATTTTTTTCTTCTGAATAAGGTACTTCTATAAATAAACATTACTATAAATAGTAGTACACCAGTAATAAAATAAAAAATAAATTCCTGAGAACTTTTACACACATAGTACTACTTACAATGACGTCATAACTTGGTCCATCGACCTTCTGTTATAGGAGGTTTGGTTAAAGTCATAACAGCTATTTTAGTGACGTAGCTTATGGAGGGATAGTGTCTATCAATTCTACTATAATATTAGGGCAGGTAGTTGTAAGATATACCTAAAAAATGAATAAAATATTAAATGTATGACTGTGCAAAAGGTGGCGCTTAGAAGTGAACCAAAATAAAAATATAATAAAATAAATACCCTTTCAAGCAGCTGCTTGCCACAGAGGTCTGACAGTTTATATGCCACGGTGAAAGGTCTGTGAGGATGGCAGGATCTCGGCAGAAAACGACACATACATCCATGTCTTACCCGGGGCTCGAACCCAGGTCCCTAAGATCAGTAACCAAGCGCGCTAACCCCTCAGCCACGGGACGGTTAGAGGTAAAACAGATCAACCCTAAATATATTCCTCCAACGGAAATAATGCAAATTAAAAAAAAATAGTAGATTATTGGGTTGGGTTGTTTTACCTCTGAGCGGCACTTTTTTTGCACACCATGGGCTAAATGGCCGGGTCACATGGACCCCGAAGGCTCAGAGAAGATTGGAGGAGGGGACCCACTGGAACAGCTGTTGGGAGACAGATGGTAGTCTCCCGTCAAGGCCATCCAGCGTGTTCTTTAACGTGCACAGGGTATGGCTCTCCCGCCACGGGGCCACGGCTTAACGTCCCATCCGACGGACGGCGGCCTTTCCAAGCCCATCGGTGTCCCCTACTGACCGTGAGCAGGGCGAGGAATTTTGCGGAGATAAATCTCAACGCTGACCCAGCTGAGACTCGAACCTGGGAACTACAGATTACGAGCCTGGCGCGCTACCGACTGAGCCACCCCCCCGCCCAAATTTTAAAACTTAATAGCATAATCAATATACAAGAAATTTGTAGGTGTGTAGGTCCATATATGCTGACGTCATAACCTAGTGAAACGGACTTCTGTTCTAGGTGAGGTTGGTAAGGCTACCTTGACCAAAGAACGTATAAATCATCAAGAGGTGACAGCTCCATGGAACTAATGTAAGATCGTGCACTTCTTTGCACTATTATTTGAATCCTCAAATGAAATTGACCAACAAAGGACGCTTTCACACTTTCCACAACTTCTTTTCAAATTATTTAAAAAAGTTGTAATCAAGAATTGAACATTCTTCAAATACATAATAAAAGTAATAACAAAGAATATTGTATTGATTTTTCGTGGTAAGAAAAGCATTTTAAATATTTTGTAAAACAATAAATAATATCAATAGCTGTAGTTCTAAGATAAAATATATATATTACATTTCTGAAATATATAGTTAATCTTCCTACTTATTACCTCACAATAATGTTTTTACAATTTCCAATGGCTAGCATATAACTAAAAGAAACGAGTATTTAATAAAATATCTGGTGACTTCTTTTGAAATTTTAATTGCTTTAATGTTGCATATATTCCCCTAAGCCGTCCCGTGGCCGAGTGGTTAGCACGCTTGGCTACTGATCTACGGGACCTGGGTTCGAGCCCCGGATAAGGCATGGATGTATGTGTCGTTTTTCTGCTGAGGTCCTGCCATACTCTCAGACCTTCTACTATGGCATATAAACTGGCAGGCTCCTGTCAGACCTCTGTGGCAAGCAGCTGCTTGAGGGGTATTTATTTTAATTTATATTCCCCTAAAGGTAAGCTTTCCTGCATTGCAGTTTTAACCTTCAAGTAAAATTTGCCGCAAGAGGGCTCAAATTGCGTCCCTTTTTGTCAATTATATGTTCTTTGACTTGACGATGAAGGTCATGACAACTCTACCGTTAGTGTCAATTATAAAGGAAAATAATTTTCAAATTTTGATTTAATATTATTTGCAGGTTGCTTTAAATTATTCCTTACAAAAAAAAACACATAAATAATAAAACATAAAATTACAATAAATAATGCATTAACAATCAAATATACGCAATTAAGGGTTTTGCTATTTTCTAATTTTGTATTATTCCCATAAGCGTAAAATATTCAATATCATTTTTTTAAATATATCTATAATTATCTGCTATACTATTATAGTACAATTTAAAATAAAAATGTCATCAGGAGGTGGAGGGTTAAGATCCCACTCGGAACAAGAATATTTTTCTTCTATACTTGATCTTGTTACTTAACACAGATTAATAATGATTAAATTTACACACTTTCAACAACTTCTTTTCATATCATTAAAAAAAATCGGAAATCAACGATGAGCTATAAATTCATTTGTTCACTTTAAAAAAAAATCTCTTCTTATGTGAGGGGCGGGGGTGGCTCAATCGGTAGCGCGCCAGGCTCGTAATCTGTAGTTCCTAAGTTCGATTCCCAGCTGGGTCAGCGTTGAGATTTATCTCTGCAAAATTCTACGCTCTGACCACAATCAGTAGGGCACACCGATGGGCTTGGAAAGGCCGCCGTCCGTCGGATGGGACGTTAAGCCGTGGCCCCGTGTGCGCGAGAGATATACACTGTGCACGTTAAAGAACACGCTGGATGGCCTTGACGGGAGGCTACCATCTGTCTCCCAACAGCTGTTCCAGTGGGTCCCCTCTCCCAACCTTCTCTGAGCATTCGGGGTCCATGTGACCTGGCCATTTAGCCCATGGTGTGCAAAAAGTGCCGCTCAGAGGTAAAACAACCCAACGTTAAAGAACACGCTGGATGGCCTTGATGGGAGGCTACCATCTGTCTCCCAACAGCTATTCCAGTGGGTCCCCTCTCCCAACCTTCTCTGAGCCTTCGGGGTCCATGTGACCTGGCCATTTAGCCCATGGTGTGCAAAAAGTGCCGCTCAGAGGTAAAACAACCCAACGTTAAAGAACACGCTGGATGGCCTTGATGGGAGGCTACCATCTGTCTCCCAACAGCTATTCCAGTGGGTCCCCTCTCCCAACCTTCTCTGAGCCTTCGGGGTCCATGTGACCTGGCCATTTAGCCCATGGTGTGCAAAAAGTGCCGCTCAGAGGTAAAACAACCCAACGTTAAAGAACACGCTGGATGGCCTTGATGGGAGGCTACCATCTGTCTCCCAACAGCTATTCCAGTGGGTCCCCTCTCCCAACCTTCTCTGAGCCTTCGGGGTCCATGTGACCTGGCCATTTAGCCCATGGTGTGCAAAAAGTGCCGCTCAGAGGTAAAACAACCCAACGTTAAAGAACACGCTGGATGGCCTTGATGGGAGGCTACCATCTGTCTCCCAACAGCTATTCCAGTGGGTCCCCTCTCCCAACCTTCTCTGAGCCTTCGGGGTCCATGTGACCTGGCCATTTAGCCCATGGTGTGCAAAAAGTGCCGCTCAGAGGTAAAACAACCCAACGTTAAAGAACACGCTGGATGGCCTTGATGGGAGGCTACCATCTGTCTCCCAACAGCTATTCCAGTGGGTCCCCTCTCCCAACCTTCTCTGAGCCTTCGGGGTCCATGTGACCTGGCCATTTAGCCCATGGTGTGCAAAAAGTGCCGCTCAGAGGTAAAACAACCCAACGTTAAAGAACACGCTGGATGGCCTTGATGGGAGGCTACCATCTGTCTCCCAACAGCTATTCCAGTGGGTCCCCTCTCCCAACCTTCTCTGAGCCTTCGGGGTCCATGTGACCTGGCCATTTAGCCCATGGTGTGCAAAAAGTGCCGCTCAGAGGTAAAACAACCCAACCCAACTCTTCTTATGTGACGTCATTAAAATATCCGTGAAGGCATTAACCATCGAAGAGACCTTGACCTGGAACTCTACAGATTTCACCTTTGCACCTTTTTAAGGAAAGGGATTGGTATATATTAAGTTCTGGAGAGCTTCACTTCCTTCATAGCTTCAACATTGTTTTGCGATGGCTTCTTCCAAACGCTCAAAGCAACTTCGCCGGCCAGAAATTATAGTTTGTAAATCCTCTGTAGTTTCATTTACAAGTGGAGAAATATCGAAAAAATCTTAGGAGCGAGCAATTTTTTTCCACTCTCCCCAATACGTTGGGTTGTTTTACCTATGAGCGGCACTTTTTTTCACACCATGGGCTAAATGACCAGGTTACAAGGACCCCGAAGGCTCAGAGAAGGTTGGGGGAGGGAACCCACTGGAACAGCTGTTGGGAGACAGATGGTAGCCTGCAGTCAAGGCCATCCAGCGTGTTCTTTAACGTTGGGTTGTTTTACCTCTGAGCGGCACTTTTTTGCACACCATGGGCTAAATGGCCAGGTCACATGGACCCCGAAGGCTCAGTGAAGGTTGGGGGAGGGGACCCATTGGAACAGCTGTTGGGAGACAGATGGTAGCCTCCCGTCAAGGCCATCCAGTGTGTTCTTTAACGTGCACAGGGTATGGCTCTCCCGCACACAGGGCCACGGCTTAACGTCCCATCCGACGGACGGCGGCCTTTCCAAGCCCATCGGTGTCCCCTACTGACCGTGGGCAGGGCGGGGAATTTTTCGGAGATAAATCTCAACGCTGACCCAGATGAGACTTGAACCTGGGAACTATAGATTACGAGCCTGGCGCGCTACCGACTGAGCCACCCCCTCCCCCTCCCCAATACGATTCTTATGCTGAGTTCTTAAGGAAACAAGTCTCTTAGTTTCATGAACTAGCTTAATGTTGTCGTGTGATCTGATATCTGATATCTTTAATTAATGTTAAGAGCTCGAAGCCTAAGGCTTATATCTCGAAGTCTAAAATAGTGCCTGATTGGCAATAACAAAAGTAAAACACATAAACCCCAAAGGGGCCACAAGGGCAAAACAAACTTGCTAAAGAAGCACAACTGAAAGTTAAACATGCAGGTGCCATACAACACGATCTTAGGACGTTTGAATTGGTTTAAAACCAATGGATCATATTTAATCAAAAATATATAGTTATATCAAAAGAATTATCTCCCACCTCCTCGAAAAAAGAGGGGCGGTGGTGGCTCAGTCGGTAGCGCGCCAGGCTCGTAATCTGTAGTTCCCAGGTTCGAGTCCCAGCTGGGTCAGCGTTGAGATTTATCTCCGCAAAATTCCCGCCCTGCCCACGGTCAGTAGGGGACACCGATGGGCTTGGAAAGGCCGCCGTCCGTCGGATGGGACGTTAAGCCGTGGCCCCGTATGCGGGAGAGCCATACCCTATGCACGTTGAAGAACACGCTGGATGGCCTTGACGGGAGGCTACCATCTGTCTCTCAACAGCTGTTCCAGTGGGTCCCCTCCCCCAACCTTCTCTGAGCCTTCGGGGTCCATGTGACCTGGCCATTTAGCCCATGGTGTGCAAAAAAGTGCCGCTCAGAGGTAAAACAACCCAAAACAACCCAACCCTGGAAAAAAATCTACGCGAGCTTCCGAATATGGGTGTATATGTGGTCAGTTCTCAAATCAGTGTTATTGGTCTTATTTTTCACAAACCAGGGAGCACTAACCACAGATCTGAGGATTTGTTGTCGTGTCCGGAGCGAAAATATTTATTAAGTTTTTGCAATAACATTATTACAAGTAGTTGCAGGATATACCTAACAAATGAATAAAATATTAAATATATTAGTCTTATAGCAATAATACAAAATAATTGAAAAAGAGTAAAAGTCTTAATTGAATATACATTTGATTACTGTTACTTAATTATTATAATTAATGATTGCTCTATTGTAAGGTACAACTTAAAGCAACCAGCAATAACATTAAATCAAAACATGAAGACAAAATCCCTCCATTAGTAACGCCAGAAAGGAGCTGTCATGTTTTTAATTGTCAAGGCAGCCCCTGGTAAAGGTATACAGCATTGAAAGGGGGCGTAATAAAACTTCGATTCCGAATTGCAAGTCAATTCCCATGATGCTGCTTATTTAAAATGTAATGCACCCAGTGAGTACGTACTAGAAATTCACATTAAAATTAAGTATTTTTATTTATCGAAACTAAATTCTAATTAAAATTCTTAAATTTAAAATATCAGTGGTAGTAGTCTTTTTTGAATGAAGTGCTAGAGAATTGAAACACGTTCTGACATTTAAAAAATTTTAAACCAAAAAGTGGAAAAAATTTGATCGAACATGTTGAATATGTAAAATAAATCTCTATTTTGAAAAACTGTGAATTCCGGATTCAAACTGCAGTAGAAGATATAAAATTTAGTAGATTTGATGACTTAAAAGTTCAATTTTCTGCATTAAATAAAAATACTTTTGAAGCAAAGATTGTACTTTTGAGTGTACTTTTTTTTAGGTTGGGTTAGGTTGTTTTACCTCTGAGCGGCACTTTTTTGCACACCATGGGCTAAATGGCCAGGTCACATTGACCCCGAAGGCTCAGAGAAGGTTGGGGGAGGGGACCCACTGGAAAGCTGTTGGGAGACAGATGGAAGCCTCCCGTCAAGGCCATCCAGCGTGTTCTTTAACGTGCACAGGGTATGGCTCTCCCGCACACGGGGCCACGGCTTAACGCCCCATCCGACGGACGGCGGCCTTTACAAGCCCATCGGTGTCCCCTACTGACCGTGGGCAGGGCGGGGAATTTTTGCGGAGATAAATCTCAACGCTGACCCAGCTGGGACTCGAACCTGGTAACTACAGATTACGAGTCTGGCGCTTTTTTTAGGTAAAAAAAATATTATAATAAAAATAAGTGATAAAAATATATATAAAATCAAAATACAAGCAAATGTATTTTTGATATTTCGCTTTTAACCTATTTCCCCTCTCCTTCACACGGGCGGGAGTGGCTCAGTCGGTAGCGCACCAGGCTCGTAATCTGTAGTTCCCAGGTTCGAGTCCAAAAGAATTACTAAATATAGATTCTTTTAGAAGACTTAAAATGGAATAAACAAATTATTTGGTATTTTCTAGTTAACTGATTTTTATGTGTTGTGTTTTGTGGATTTATTTGATGTACACCACTTTTGTGGCTGAATGACCTATGTTTAATATAATTTATTCATTTTCCTGCAGATAAGCTATTTAGTTTTGCTGGTCAAAGTGTAAATGTATTTGTATTATTTACTCTTATGAATAAAAATTATATTCTAAAAAAAAAAAGCTGGGTCAGCGTTGAGATTTATCTCCGCAAAATGGTCAGTAGGGGACACCGATGGGCTTGGAAAGGCCGCCGTCCGTCGGATGGGACGTTAAGCCGTGGCCTCGTGTGCGGGAGAGCCATACCCTGTGCACGTTAAAGAATACGCTGGATGGCCTTGACGGGAGGCTACCATCTGTCTCCCAACAGCTGTTCCAGTGGGTCCCCTCCCCTAACCTTCTCTGAGCTTTCGGGGTCCATGTGACCTGGCCATTTTGCCCATGGTGTGCAAAAAAGTGCCGCTCAGAGGTAAAATAACCCAACGTTAAAGAACACGCTGGATGGCCTTGACGGGAGGCTACCATCTGTCTCCCAACAGCTGTTCCAGTGGGTCCCCTTGCCCAACCTTCTCTGAGCCTTCGGGGTCCATGTGACCTGGCCATTTAGCCCATGGTGTGCAAAAAAGTGCCGCTCAAAGGGAGAACAACCCAACCCGACACTTCTTGAGCAAACCAAAACTTGCGTAAAAATCGAGCGAATAACTAATATTTTCCTCTTGCTTTTATTTATGCGAAATAAAATATAAAAAATTAAGTAATTAATAATATAAACTTAAAATGCACTCACATATTTTTGTCATTTCGTTATAATTTAACCCCCCCCCCTCCATCACTATCTGGGGAAAAAAACTTACGAAATTTGTCTTTTATGAATTTATTGTACATGGAAAAACCAAAAGTTAAAATTAGCTGAAAAAATATCTAATGCTGGTGCAAAGTTAACTGAGAGATAGCCCAGGTTCGAGTCCCAGCTGGGTAAGCGTTGAGATTTATCTCCGCAAAATTCCCCGCCCTGCCCACGGTCAGTAGGGGACACCGATGGGCTTGGAAGGGCCGCCGTCCGTCGAATGGGACGTTAAGCCGTGGTCCCGTGTGCGGGAGAGCCATACCCTGTGCACGTTAAAGAACACGATGGATTGCCTTGACGGGAGGCTACCATATGTCTCCCAACAGCTATTCCAGTGGGTCCCCTCCCCCAACCTTCTCTGAGCCTTCGGGGTTCATGTGACCTGGCCATTTTAGCACATTGTGTGCAGAAAAGTGCCGCTCAGAGGTAAAACAACCCAACTGAGAGATAGAAAGTACGTAGGAAAGCCGAAAGTTCAAATTTTCCTGAAGAAGAGTCTAATATTGATGAAATCGAAACTGAGAGCTGTTACATTCCTTGCGTAAATCACAACTTACATAAAAATCATGCGAAAAACTAAATTTTTCCTCATTGTTTTTGTTAGTGAAAAAAAATTATAGCTATGAAAAAAAATAAGCAATATTCAAAGTACCATCCTGTGGACTAGTATTTAGCGTGCTTGACCCTAATCAACGGGACCTGGGTTCGAGCATCGGGCTAAGGCCTCGATGCTTGTCTTGTCTTTCTGATGAAGTTTGGGCGGCGGTGGCTCAGTCGGTAGCGCGCCAGGCTCGTAATCTGTAGTTCCCAGGTTCGAGTCCCAGCTGGGTCAGCGTTGAGATTTATCTCCGCAAAATTTCCCCGCCCTGCCCACGGTCAGTAGGGGACACCGATGGGCTTGAAAAGGCCGCCGTCCGTCGGATGGGACGTTAAGCCGTGGCCCCGTGTGCGGGAGAGCCATACTCTGTGCACGTTAAAGAACACGCTGGATGGCCTTGACGGGAGGCTACCATCTGTCTCCCAACAGCTGTTCCAGTGGGTCCCCTCCCCCAACCTTCTCTGAGCCTTCGGGGTACTTATGGCCTGGCCATTTAGCCCATGGTGTGCAAAAAAGTGCCGCTCAGAGATAAAACAATCCACTCCAATCTGATGAAGTTTCGCCTTCTGCTATGGCATACAAACTGGTAGGCTCCTGTCAGACCTCCGTGCAAGCTGCTTTAGGGAATATTTATTTCTTTTAAATAATATAAACTCAAAATACACTCATATGTTTATTATTCTGCTTTTAGCTCGCCTATCAGCCTCATCGGGTAAAAACTTTTGCGAATTATTTTCGTTTTATAAATTTCTCGCACAGTCGCTCAAAAAAATATCTGAACACTATGGTTGATTACAAAATTGAGGAAAAATATCTGGCAACGATTTTTTTAGAAATTAGTGATCTGGCAGCCTTCTGAATTCTGTAATCAATCATACTGTTAGGATATTATTTTTGAGCGACTGTACATAGGAAAACCAAAAGTTCAAAATTAGCTGAATTATAGTCTAATATTGATGCAATCCTGATAGATAGAAAGCTCGGACGCATCTTAGGTAAACTGCAACTTACGTAAAATTCGAGAGAGTTGGGTTGTTTTAACTCTGAGCGGCAGTTTTTTGCACACCATGGGCTAAATGGCCAGGTCACATGGACCCCGAAGGCTCAGAGAAGGTTGGGGGAGGGGACCCACTGGAACAGCTGTTGGGAGACTGATGGTAGCCTCCCGTCAAGGCCATCCAGCGTGTTCTTTAACGTGCACAGGGCATGTCTCTCCCTCACACGGAGCCACGGTTTAACGTCCCATCCGACGGACGGCGGCCTTTCCAAGCCCATCGGTGTCCCCTACTGACCGTAGACAGGGCGGGGAATTTTTGTGGAGATAAATCTCAACGCTGACCCAGCTGGGACTCGAACCTGGGAACTACAGATTACGAGCCTGGCGCGCTACCGACTCAGCCACCCCCGCCCCAAAATTCGAGAGAAAAACTAATTCTCCCTCTTTAGTTTTTGTTAGATGACAATAAATGGATGTCACCCTTCCGAACAGCCTTACAGTAGCAGTCTCTACACAAAACTACTGCGCATTGTCTAGCCAATATTGACACAACCCTCCGTGTTAAAAACCGCCTGCTTCTGACAGTTCTGAGCATTACGTCATTGCCAAGTGGTTGCACCTGCCGGCATTGGCTGGCGAACGTTGGTGGAGAGTTTTTGCTCGCACTTGGGATCTGGCACTTCATGGTAATAAGGCGAAAATAGTGACACCAAATGCTGAAACCGAACAGCTTGTGGCCATTGACTAAAAGGATACGATCTGGTTTCGGAGAATTTCGGTTTGACCTCGGCTCCGAATAAAAACAAACGAATTCCTTCAGAAGATTTTTTGTTGTTGTCTTGCTGTGAGTTATGTTTTGGTTTGGGGCGTGTCAGCACCTTTTTTTCCCTTTAGCAGTGTGGAATGTGTAACAGAATTGGACTAATGCAAAATGTTACATCTTTAGCGTTACTGTGCACATAAGTTGGGTTTTTTCATTTAAACCTGGATGACATTTTGTTGTCGCTAAGTATGACCTAGAGTCAGTGGTGGATTTTTTTTTTGTCTACCTATGCATTTTTAGCACTTCTTATTGTAAAACATTTCTCGTTTTGGGTCACTTATGCTAACATATAATAAATGAATGTAAAAAGCAATGAAGAAAAAAGATGCAAATCTTTATCTTTTAGATAGAGTAGATATTGTTCTGTACCCATATCGAGCTCGGACAACACCACCTAGTGTAGAAAGCCTTTCGAAAGTTACGATGTCAGCGTAGTGGTAATATAAAAAGTGCAAATTTCTGTTATTTCTACAGGTAGGTTTTTAAATTAAGTTTATACTAATTCATATTTATAAATATATATTATTTAGCAAAATTTTATTTGTATATATAAATGTTATGACATTAATAATATTTGTAAATAATTTTTAAAATAATGTAATATTTATAAATATAAATTAGCATAAAAATTAATTTCAAACTTATTAGTACAAATAACAGAAATAAATATATAACAAATATGAAGTTTTTTTTATATATCCACAAAATAAGGCAGCCGTTAAGTTTAGACTTGCAACAGAAGGTTACGAACAAGTTTAGACTTGTAGCAGTTTAGACTCTGCAACTGAAGGGACTTAGCTTTCTTTCGCTTGTCCCAACTTATTCGCACAGTATTGTAGATAACGTACTACTCCACTCAGAGCTTTCAACTCTTTGTAGATAACATACTACTCCACTCATAAATTTCAACTCTCTATAGATAACGTACCACTCCAATCATAACTTTCAATGCTATAGATAACTTACTACTCCATTTATAAATTTCAACTCTCTATAGATAATGTACTACTCCATTTATAAATTTCAACTCTATAGATAACGCACTATTAAACTCGTAACTTTCAACTCTCTGTAGATAACGTACCACTCCACTCATAACTTTTAACACTCTATAGATAGAGTACTACCCCATTCATAAATTTTAACTCTCTATGAATAACGTTCTTCCCCATTTATAAATTCAATTCTCTATAGATAACGTACTGCTCTACTCATAGCTTGAAATTCACTATAGGTAATGTACTACTCCACTCATAGCTTTCAACTTTTGATAGATAACGTACTTCACTCACAACTTTCAACTCTCTATAGATAACGTACTACTCCATTCATAAATTTCAGCTCTTTATAGATAACGCAATACTACATTCATAAATTTAGATAACGTGCTACCCCATTCATAAATCTCAACTCTATATAGTTCAACTCTATAAATTTCAACTCTATATATATAACGTCTTCCTCATTCATAAATTCAGTTCTCTATAGACAACGTACTACTCTACTAAGAACTTGAAATTCACTATAGGTAATGTACTACTCCACTCATAACTTTCAACTACCTACAGAATAACGTACTACTCCACTCATAACTTTCAACTCTTGATAGGTAACGTACTACTCCATAACTTTTAACTCTCTATAGATAACGTACTACTCCACTCATAACTTTCAATTCTCTATAGATAACGTATTACTCCATTAATAAATTTTAACTCTCTATAGATAACGTACTATTCCACTGATAACTTTCAACTCTCTGTAGATAACGTACTACTCCACTCATAACTTTCAACTCTCTATAGATAACGTACTACCCCATTCATAAATTTCAACTCTCTATAGATAACGTTCTTCCTCATTCATAAATTCAGTTCTCTATAGACAACGTACTACTCTACTAATAACTTGAAATTCACTATAGGTAATGTACTACTCACTCATAACTTTCAACTACCTACAGAATAACGTACTACTCCACTCATAACTTTCAACTCTTGATAGGTAACGTACTACTCCATAACTTTTAACTCTCTATAGATAACGTAATACTCCACTCATAACTTTCAATTCTCTATAGATAACGTACTACTCCATTAATAAATTTTAACTCTCTATAGATAACGTACTATTCCACTGATAACTTTCAACTCTCTGTAGATAACGTACTACTCCACTCATAACTTTCAACTGTCTATAGATAGCGTACTACCCCATTCATAAAATTTCAACTCTCTATAGATAACGTTCTTCCTCATTCATAAATTCAGTTCTCTATAGACAACGTACTACTCTACTAATAACTTGAAATTCACTATAGATAACGTACTACTCCATTAATAAATTTTAACTCTCTATAGATAACGTACTATTCCACTGATAACTTTCAACTCTCTGTAGATAACGTACTACTCCACTCATAACTTTCAACTGTCTATAGATAGCGTACTACCCCATTCATAAAATTTCAACTCTCTATAGATAACGTTCTTCCTCATTCATAAATTCAGTTCTCTATAGACAACGTACTACTCTACTAATAACTTGAAATTCACTATAGATAACGTACTACTCCATTAATAAATTTTAACTCTCTATAGATAACGTACTATTCCACTGATAACTTTCAACTCTCTGTAGATAACGTACTACTCCACTCATAACTTTCAACTGTCTATAGATAGCGTACTACCCCATTCATAAAATTTCAACTCTCTATAGATAACGTTCTTCCTCATTCATAAATTCAGTTCTCTATAGACAACGTACTACTCTACTAATAACTTGAAATTCACTATAGATAACGTACACTCCATTAATAAATTTTAACTCTCTATAGATAACGTACTATTCCACTGATAACTTTCAACTCTCTGTAGATAACGTACTACTCCACTCATAACTTTCAACTGTCTATAGATAGCGTACTACCCCATTCATAAAATTTCAACTCTCTATAGATAACGTTCTTCCTCATTCATAAATTCAGTTCTCTATAGACAACGTACTACTCTACTAATAACTTGAAATTCACTATAGGTAATGTACTACTCCACTCATAACTTTCAACTACCTACAGAATAACGTACTACTCCACTCATAACTTTCAACTCTTGATAGGTAACGTACTACTCCATAACTTTTAACTCTCTATAGATAACGTACTATTCCACTCATAACTTTCAATTCTCTATAGATAACGTACTACTCCATTAATAAATTTTAACTCTCTATAGATAACGTACTATTCCACTGATAACTTTCAACTCTCTGTAGATAACGTACTACTCCACTCATAACTTTCAACTGTCTATAGATAGCGTACTACCCCATTCATAAAATTTCAACTCTCTATAGATAACGTTCTTCCTCATTCATAAATTCAGTTCTCTATAGACAACGTACTACTCTACTAATAACTTGAAATTCACTATAGGTAATGTACTACTCCACTCATAACTTTCAACTACCTACAGAATAACGTACTACTCCACTCATAACTTTCAACTCTTGATAGGTAACGTACTACTCCATAACTTTTAACTCTCTATAGATAACGTACTATTCCACTCATAACTTTCAATTCTCTATAGATAACGTACTACTCCATTAATAAATTTTAACTCTCTATAGATAACGTACTATTCCACTGATAACTTTCAACTCTCTGTAGATAACGTACTACTCCACTCATAACTTTCAACTGTCTATAGATAGCGTACTACCCCATTCATAAAATTTCAACTCTCTATAGATAACGTTCTTCCTAATTCATAAATTCAGTTCTCTATAGACAACGTACTACTCTACTAATAACTTGAAATTCACTATAGATAACGTACTACTCCATTAATAAATTTTAACTCTCTATAGATAACGTACTATTCCACTGATAACTTTCAACTCTCTGTAGATAACGTACTACTCCACTCATAACTTTCAACTGTCTATAGATAGCGTACTACCCCATTCATAAAATTTCAACTCTCTATAGATAACGTTCTTCCTCATTCATAAATTCAGTTCTCTATAGACAACGTACTACTCTACTAATAACTTGAAATTCACTATAGATAACGTACACTCCATTAATAAATTTTAACTCTCTATAGATAACGTACTATTCCACTGATAACTTTCAACTCTCTGTAGATAACGTACTACTCCACTCATAACTTTCAACTGTCTATAGATAGCGTACTACCCCATTCATAAAATTTCAACTCTCTATAGATAACGTTCTTCCTCATTCATAAATTCAGTTCTCTATAGACAACGTACTACTCTACTAATAACTTGAAATTCACTATAGATAACGTACACTCCATTAATAAATTTTAACTGTCTATAGATAACGTACTATTCCACTGATAACTTTCAACTCTCTGTAGATAACGTACTACTCCACTCATAACTTTCAACTGTCTATAGATAGCGTACTACCCCATTCATAAAATTTCAACTCTCTATAGATAACGTTCTTCCTCATTCATAAATTCAGTTCTCTATAGACAACGTACTACTCTACTAACAACAGATAACCTACTACTTCACTCATAACTTTCAACTCTTGATAGATAACTTACTGCGCCATTCATAAATTTCAACCCTTTATATATAACGTATTACTCATAACTTTGAACACTCTATAGATAACATACTACTCCATTCATAAGTTTCAACTCTCTATAGATAACGTACTACTCCATTCAAATATTCCTACTAATCCACTCATAACTTTTAACTCTTGAGAGATAAAATACTACTCCATTCATAAATTTCAACTCTCTATAGAGAGTTGAAACGTACCACTAACGTACCACTCCAATCATAACTTTCAATGCTATGGATAACGTACTGCTATATTTATAAAATTTCAACTCTCTATACATAACGTACTACTCCACTCATAACATTTAACACTCTATAGATAGTGCACTACCCCATTCTTAAATTTCAACTTTTTGTAAAGTTCTTTTCCATTCATAAATTCAATTCTCTATAGATAATGTACTTGCCGTCCCGTGACCGAGTGGTTAGCGCGCTTGGCTACTGATCTACGCGACCTGGGTTCGAGCCCCTGGTAAGGCATGGCTTTTTGTGTTGTTTTCTGCTGAGGTTCTGCCATCGTCACAGATCCTTCTACTGTGGCATATAAACTGACAGGCTCCTGTCAGACCTCTGTGGCAAGCAGCTGCTTGAAGAGGTATTTATTTATTTATTTATCTATTTATTTAATGTACTACTCTACTCATGGCTTGAAATTCACTATAGGTAATGTAATACTGCACTCATAACTTTCAACTACCTACAGATAGCATACTACTCCACTCACAGCTTTCAACTCTCTGTAGATAACGTACTACTCCAGTCATAGCTTTCAACTCTCTATAGATAACGTACTACTCAACTCATAACTTTCAACTCTCTATAGATAGCGTACTACCCCATTCCTGAATTTCAACCCTCTATGGAAAACGTACTACTCTACTCATAACTTGAAATTAACTATAAGTAATGTACTACTCCACTCATAACTTTCATCTACCTACAGATAACGTACTACTCTACTCAAAACTTTCAACTCTTGATAGATAACATAGTACTCCATTCATAACTATCAATTCTCTGTAGATAACGTACTACTTCATTCATAAATTTCAACTCTCTATAGATACGTACTACTCCACTCAAAACTTTCAACTTTCTACAGATAACGTACTGCTCCATTCATAAATTTCAACTGCCTACAGATAGCCTATTACTCCACTCATAACTTCCAACTCTTGATAGATAACGTACTACTCCATTCATAACTTTCAATTCTTTGTAGATAACGTACTACTTCATTCATAAATTTCAACTCTCTATAGATACGTACTACTCCACTCATAACTTTTATCTCTGGAGAAATAAATTACTGCGCCATTCATAACTTTCAACTCTCTGTACATAACGTACTACTCCATTGATAAATTTCAATTCTCTATAGATAGCGTACTACTCCACTCACAGCTTTCAACTCTCTGTAGATAACGTACTACTCCATTCATAAATTTCAACTCTCTATAGATAACGTACTGCTCCACTCATAACTTTTAACACCCTATAGATAGCGTTCTATCCCATTCATAAATTTAAGCTCTCTGTAAGTAACATATTTCTCCATTCATAAATTTCAATTCTCGATATATAACCTACTACTCCACTCATAACTTGAAACTCACTATAGGTAATGTACTACACCACTCATAACTTTACCTACAGAGAGCGTACTGCTCTACTCATAACTTTCAACTCTTGATAGATAACGTACTAGTCTACTCATAACTTTCAACTCTTGATAGATAACGTAGTACTCTATTCATAACTTTCAACTCTCTCTACAGATAACATACTACTCCATTCATAAATTTCAACTCTCTCTAGATAAGGTAGTGCTCCACTCATAACTTTTAACACCCTTATAGATAGCGTTCTATCCCATTCATAAATTTCAGCTCTCTGTAGGTAACATATTTCTCCATTCATAAATTTCAATTCTCGATAGATAACCTACTACTCCACTCATAATTTGCAACTCACACTATAGGTAATGTACTACTCCACTCATAACTTTACTACAGATAGCGTACTGCTCCACTCATAACTTTCAACTCTTGACAGATAACGTACTAGTCTACTCATAACTTTCAACTCTTGTTGATAACGTAGTACTCTATTCATAACTTTCAACTCTCTAAAGATAACATACTACTCCATTCATAAATTTCAACTGCGTACAGATAACCTACTACTCCACTCATAACTTTTAACTCTTGATAGATAACTTACTACTCCATTCATAAATTTCAACACTCTATAGATAACGTACTACTCCATTCAAACCTTCCAACCCTCTATAGATGACTTACCTCTCCATTCATAAAATTCAACTATCTAAAGATGACGTACTACTCCATTCATAAATTTCAACTCCCTGTAGATAGCGTACTACTCCATTCATAAATTTCAATTATCTACAGATAGCGTACTAATACATTCATAAATTTCAATTATCTATAGATAACGTACTACTCCATTCATAAGTTAGAACTCACAATTACGTACTACAAATATTATGTACTACTACACTCCTCTCTTTCAACTCTTGATAGATAACGTACTACTCCATTCATAAATTTCAATTATCTATAGATAGCGTACTACTCCATTCATAATTTGCAACTCACAATTACGTACTACAAATATTATGTACTACTACACTCCTCTCTTTCAACTCTTGATAGATAACGTACTACTCCATTCATAAATTTCAATTATCTATAGATAGCGTACTACTCCATTCATAAGTTACAACTCACAATTACGTACTACAAATATTATGTACTCTACACTCCAAACTTTCAACTCTTGATAGATGACGTAGTACTCTATTCATAAATTTCAATTATTTATAGATAGCGTACTACTTCATTCATGAGTTACAACTCACAATTACGTACTACAAATATTACGTACTACTACAATCCTAACTTTCAACTCTTGGTAGATAACGTACTACTACATTCATAAATTTCAACTCTCTATAGATAACTAACGTACTACTACATTCATAAATTTCAACTCTCTATAGATAACTAACGTACTACTCACTCTTGACTTTCAACTCTCTATAGATAAGGCATTGCTCCATTCATAAATTTCAACTACCTATAGATAGCGTACTGCTCCATTCATAAATTTCAACTCTTTATAAATAGCGTAGCACTCCATGCATAACTTGAAAGTCACAATAGATTACGTACTACTACACTAATAACTTTCAAATCTTGATAACGTGCTACTCCATTCATAACTTTCATGTTATTCTCCATTCATAAGGTAGGTGACGGCAAAGGCCCCAGAGATTTTGGAAAATTTTGTTTGGTTAATTCCCGATCCACCGCAAATAGAATTCCGACCTATAAATCAACCCTACATAGTTAAACACATTGGGTTGGGTTGTTTTACCTCTGAGCGGCACTTTTTTGCACACAATGGGCTAAATGGCCAGGTCACAAGGACCCCGAAGGATCAGAAAAGGTTGGGGGAGGGGACCCACTGGAACAGCTGTTGGGAGACAGATGGTAGACTCCCGTCAAGGCCATCCAGCGTGTTCTTTAACGTGCACAGGGTATGGCTCTCCCGCACACGGGGCCACGGCTTAACGTTCCATCCGACGGACGGCGGCCTTTCCAAGCCCATCGGTGTCCCCTACTGACCGTGGGCAGGGCGGAGAATTTTGCGGAGATAAATCTCAACGCTGACCCAGCTGGGACTCGAACCTGGGAACTACAGATTACGAGCCTGGCGCGCTACCGACTGATCCACCCCCAGACACATTGGGACCACCACCTAAAATTTGGGACCGATCGGTCAGGTAACTGCAGAATTACAGAGATCTGGAGTCTTTTGCCACTAATGACGTCAGTGGCTATTTTACTTTGAGTCATTAATTAGAGCTCGGGTCTAAATTAAATTATTAAATTAAGATTAAAAATAACTCGGGTGCCAAAGTGAACTTTGAGACCCGAGCTATGCGGAGGTAAGTTCTCTGGTAGAGTATGTATTAAATTTTACCTTCCACGTCTCAGGCTTTAATTTGACATAACACCCGTTACGATTAATTCACCAGTGAAATTTTCCTCCCCTCTTCTACGGGGGAAAATGTGAGGACATAATTTTTTTAGAGTGCTTAAAAATCCCCACATCAAAAGCTTTCTTTATCTATTTAGAGGCTCGGTTTGTTTGTTTTAGCTCTGATTGGCACTGTTTTGTACACAATGGGCTAAATGGCCAGGTCACAAGAACCCTGAGGGCTCAGAGGAGGACCCACTGGAACAGCTATTGGGAGACAGATTGTAGTCTCCCGTCAAGGCCATCCAGCGTGTTCTTTAAGGTGCACAGGGGGTACACCAAACTCCCACCCTGTCCTCAGTCAGAAAGGTGAACTTTGAAAGGCCGTCGTCCATCGGACAGGACATTAATCCGTGACTCCGTGTGATAGAAAGAGAACCATACCCTGCGCACGTCAAGGAAAATGTTGGATGATCTTAACGGGAGGCTACCATCTGTCTCATAGCAACTATCCAGTGGGTACCCTTTCCCAACGTTCTCTGAATCCTAATATGATCATTTAGTTAGGGGCGGGGGTGGCTCAGTCGGTAGCGGGCCAGGCTCGTAATCTGTAGTTCCCAGGTTCGAGTCCCAGCTAGGTCAGCGTTGAGATTTATCTCCGCAAAATTCCCTGCCCTGCCCACGGTCAGTAGGGGACACCGATGGGCTTGGAAAGGCCGCCGTCCGTCGGATGGGAACGTTAAGCCGTGGCCCCGTGTGCGGGAAAGCCATACCCTGTGCACGTTGAAGAACAGGCTGGATGGCTTTGACGGGAGGCTACCATCTGTCTCCCAACAGCTGTTCCAGTGGGTCCCCTCCCCCAACCTTCTCTGAGCCTTCGGGGTCCATGTGACCTGGCCATTTAGCCTATGGTGCGCAAAAAAGTGCCGCTCAGAGGTAAAACAACCCAACCCAAATGACCATTTAGTCCATTGTGTGCAAAAAAGTTCCGCTCAGAGGTCAAACAACATAGTACCTTATACACAAGCCACTGTTTAGCGCCCCACGGATGGCAATCACAGTTTAACGTCCCATCCGACGGACGGCGGCCTTTCCAAGCGCATCGGTGTCCCCTACATAGCCATGGTGGAGAGTTTTGCGAAAATAAATCTCAACGCTGACCCAACTGGGATCCGAATCTGGGAACTGTAGGTTAGGATCCTCCCCCGCTCCATGGATGCTGGGAATTACAGCCAATTTTTCTGCTTAGTATTTTTGAACACGTCGATAAGGGAACACTTTTAAATATTGAGTGAAAGTCACAACAGATAGGACAGAACAAATGACCCTACCGTCCACACCCGAAAAATCGAACCTTTACCGAAGAATGCGGAGGTAGAAGAAGTTCAGCTTCCATAGAGATTAATGTAAAATGAGTATCGTGCATTTGGCGTAGGGGTGAAACGAACTTTACAGGGACGAACACTTCTGTAATACCGTCAACTTCCATTCTCTTCGCTTTTCCTACGTAGGAATTACAAATTCATAAATTACAGAATATATTAATATCAGTTCTGTTCCCTGTTTTGTATAATACCTAGAGAGCTTCTATTTGTAATAATTTATTCCATAAATAGACTTCAGGCTTAATTGAAATATTCTCTATCCGTTCAATTATAACTGTTGGTTCAACAAAAAATAATTCCAATAATTCCAATGGAGAAAATAAACCTTTATTAAAATCACGATATTTTTTTTTCAAATACAAAGTGCGGTTGTTTTTTTTCCTCTTTTTAAATATAATTTTTTTATGCATAGTTCATTTGCCCCTTTAATGTTTGTTTCTCAGCTTAATCAAATGCACGACACGAATCGAAACGCTGCTTGAGGTCGCCACTTACGCTTTGTCAAAGATGAACTTCTTTATCTTATACGTTCTTTGCGTTGACCTCGGTAGGCGTACGGCGTGTCAAAACGACAGCACAGACACCGATGCAGCCAAATGTTTTAATTTGAAAAATTAATTTTTACGGTTGCTTGCTAATCGCTTTATCTGTTGTTTCTGTTGTTTTATCTATTGTTGTTTATAAATACTTTAATCAAGTCTTACTAAATAAATTATTTTCGTTTAGGTAAAAAACCAGCTTTTAGTTAAACATTTGGTGAATGAAATCAAACCTTCTGTTAGTTAACAGGCAAAGGTTATACACTCTGCTTAAGCACTTTATAAGTTTAAGTGATTGAGAATTTTTTTTATATATAAATAAATATCTTAGATTTATCGCTCTTAATATTTCTTTACAAATAAATATTTAAAATACACTGCAAATTAATGCAATATTTTCCGACGTGAGTTTTATACTGTACTGGAAGATTACTTGTCAATTCTTTTCCCGTTAAAGACTAAAGGAGCCATTGAAAGTGTAAAGGGCGCCCTCCTTCGGACATTTTAGGGTTCAGAAATTATATTTTAGGGTTGGGTTGCGTTGTTTTACCTCTGAGCGGCAGTTTTTTGCACACCATGGGCTAAGTGGCCAGGTCACATGGACCCCGGAGGCTCAGAGAAGGTTGGGGGAGGGGACTCACTGGAACAGCTGTTGGGAGACAGATGGTAGCCTCCCGTCAAGGCCATCCAGCGTGTTCTTTAACGTGCACAGAGTTTGTTTTACCTCTGAGCGGCACTTTTTTGCACACCATGGGCTAAATGGCCAGGCCACAAGGACCCCGAAGCATCAGAGAAGGTCGGGGGAGGAGACCCACTGGAACAGCTGTTGGGAGATAGATGGTAGTCTCCCGTCAAGGCCATCCAGCGTGTTCTTTAACGTGCACAGGGTATGGCTCTCCCGCACACGTGACCACGGCTTAACGTCTCATCCGACGGAGGCGGCCTTTCCAAGCCCATCGGTGTCCCCTACTGACCGTGGGCAGGGCGGGGAATTTTGCGGAGATAAATCTCAACGCTGACCAAGCTGGGACTCGAACCTGGGTACTACAGATTACGAGCCTGGCGCGCTACCGACTGAGCCACCCCCGCCCCTACATTTTAAGGTTCAGAAATAACACAGAGAAGCAGTCTTTCAGGTGCACACTTTTGCATTAGTTCTCTAAGGAGTTGTCGCCTCTTTATTTAATTAAATTAAACTTTCTTAATCTGAGGGTTATTTGAGGGTTATTTAATTCTTTATAGTCCATTTACTTCGATGTATATGTTTTTGAAGGAGAAGAATTATAAAGTAGAGAAAGTCAAGCTCTCACTAGGTATAAGTGAGTCTGTCGAATTTTTTGCTGAACCCGATCTGGCAAATTCAAGTTTTGCAAAGACACCAACTATTAGGTGCTTATGAAATTTTTATAAATATATTAGTCCATAAACTCTATTTGAATATAAATGTCATTTTATAGTTATATTATAAGGTGTCACAGTATTTTCATAACTAATTTTTTGTTCATTTATTTCTACCAGTAGTTTTTTTAAATTACCATTTATATCAAAATTCAAATCATTCGTGTTACTGTCCTTCAAGTAAAAGAGTTACGTTTGTATACATTGGAAATAACTTTTGTTTCTGAATGTAAAAGTTTCAGAAATTTAGAGGAAATGCAAATATTTTTTTTTGATTACGACTCCATGTCTTCACTGCAATGTAGATATTTGTCGCATTTGGAGGGCGCTGCAGTTGCACTTTTTATTTTACGTCTATGGAAGTTTCCTCTATTCTTCCTTAGACACTCTTTGATTCATAGGGGGTGGCTCAGTCGTTAGCGCGCCAGGCTCGTAATCTGTAGTACCCAGGTTCGAGTCTCAGCTTGGTCAGCGTTGAGATTTATCTCCGCAAAATTCCCCGCCCTGCCCACGGTCAGTAGGGGACACCGATGGGCTTGGAAAGGCCGCCGTCCGTCGGATGGGACGTTAAGCTGTGGCCCTACCTGTGCACGTTAAAGAACACGCTGGATGGCCTTGATGGGAGGCTACCCTCTGTCTCCCAACAGCTGTTCCAGTGGGTCCCCTCCCCCAACCTTCTCTGAGCCTTCGGGGTCCATGTGACCTGGCCATTTAGCCCATGGTGTGCAAAAAAGTGCCGCTCAGAGGTAAAACAACCCAACCCAACCGCTTAAAAGGAAGTCTTACCATGATCATCAGTTAGAAATGGGAGTCCGCCATGCTCACGAGCTAAAATGTGGCGTTTGCCATGAGCACAGACTAAAAATGATAACCTCGTCGTACTGTGAAAATTGAATTTTAAAATGTTCACAACCTAAGAAATGGGGCTCACAATGCTGACAGACCAAAAATGGGGTCATGCCATGCTAAAATTGATATCATAGAGACTCCTACTTTTACCGACTAAAAATCAAAGTCTTTCGTGCACTGACTAAAAATGAGTTTTAAAATGTTCACAATCTAAGAAATGGGGTTCACAATGCTGACAGACCAAAAATGGATATCTACCATGCTAAAATTCAGGTCACAGAGACTCCTAATTTTACTGACTAAAATCAATGTCTTTCGTGAACTGACGAAAAATGAATTTTAAACTGTTCACAACCTAAGAAATAGGGTTCACAATGCTGACAGACTAAAAATGGGGACTAGCATACTGACTAAAATTGATGTCACGAAGACCACGTTCACTGGCTAAAAATTAAGGTCCTTCGTGCACTGACAAAAAATAAGTTTTATAATGTTCACAAACTAAGAAATGGGGTTTACAATGCTGACAGACCAAAAATGGGGACTACCATGTTGACAAAAATTGAGGTTTAGAGAGATTCCTTTTACTGACCAAAAATCAAAGATCCTTCGTGTACTGACAAAAATGAGTTTTAAAATGTTCACAATCTAAGAAATAGGGTTCACAATGCTGACAGACTAAAAATGGGGGCCTACCATGCTGACTAAAATTGAGGTTTAGAGAGATTCCTTTTACTGACATCAAGGTCCTTCGTGCACTGACAAAAATGAGTTTTAAAATGTTCAAAAAACTAAGTAATGGGTTCACAATGTTGACAGACCAAAAATGGTGACTACCATGCTGACTAAAATTGAGGTTACAGAGATTCTTTTTACTGACTAAAAATCAAAGGTCCTTCGTGCACTGACAAAAAATGAATTTTAAAATGTCACAACCTAAGAAATGGGGTTCAAAATGCTGACAGACTAAAAATGGGGACTACCATGCTGACTAAAATTGAGGTCACAGAGACTCCCATTTTTACTAGATAAAAACGGATTTCCAATGTTCACTGACTGAAAATAGAGCTCACTAATAAAAAACGAGGCTCACTAATAAAAAATTCGTACTCAGTAATAAAAAACGAGGTTCACAATGCTCACAAACTAAAAATATGGGAGTACCACCCTGACTGAAATTGGTCCGGAGACTCCAACTTTTACTGGCTAAAAAGAGATATACCATGTTCACTGGCTACAAATCGAGGTATTTCGTGCTTATTGACAAAATAATGGGTTTAAAATGTTTACATACTAAAATGGGGTTCACAGTATTTACAAACCAAAAATGGAGGTCTACAATGTTGAATAAAATTGAAGTTGGAGATCCCGTTTTTATTGGCTAACAAGGAGTCTCCATATTCACTGGATAAAATTCGAGGCTAATGGCTAAAAAATTCAGGTCCTTCGTGCTCACTGACAAAACATTACAATATTTGTAGAATAAAAATGGGAGCCCACTATGCTGACAAAAACTGAGGTCATGGAGACCCCACATTTACTGGCTAAAAAGGGGTTGGGTTGTTTTACCTCTGAGCGGCACTTTTTTGCACACCATGGGCTAAATGGCCATGTCACAAGGACCCCGAAGGCTCAGAGAAGGGGGGAGGGGACCCACTGGAACAGCTGTTGGAAGACAGATGGTAGCCTCCCGTCAAGGCCATCCAGCGTGATCTTTACCGTGCACAGGATATGTCTCTCCCGCACACGGGGCCACGGCTTAACGTCCCATCCGACGGACGGCGGCCTTTCCAAGCCCATCGGTGTCCCCAACTGACCGTGGGCAGGGCGGGGAATTTTGCGGAGATAAATCTCAACGCTGACCCAGCTGGGAATCGAACCTGGGAACTACAGATTACGAGCCTGGCACGCTACCGACTGAGCCACCCCCGCCCCCTACAAAGTGGGTGCTCCATGTTCACTGCTTAAAATCAGGATCTTCTATGATCACTGAGAAAAAAAAGTAGACCCTAATACCCTAACAAAAACACCCACTCCACTGTTTGTTGCTATTAATTTTAAATTTGTGGTTCTTTCATTTGTAGTAAATTTTGTTGTTAAGTTTCAAACGCGAAATCTTCATATGGAATTTTAATGGATTTATATTACTTGATTACATACATTAAAAGAAAAGTATAGTTTTACATTACTTGGGAAATGGAATTTGTCGTGCCCCTTTATTGCCTATATTTCCATGTCATATCAATAGTAATTTCATTGCACAATTTAAGGTAAATTTTCTTTTGAAAAACCGCAGATATCTCATAGAGTTTGAAACTCATATGGGTTGGGTTGTTTTACCTCTGAGCGGCACTTTTTTGCACACCACGGGCTAAATGACCAGGTCACATGGACCCCGAAGGCTAAGAGAAAGTTGGGGGAGGGGACCCACTGGAACAGCTGTTGGGAGACAGATGGTAGCCTCCCGTCAAGGCCATCCAGCGTGTATGGCTCTCCCTCACACGGGGCAACGGCTTAACGTCCCATCCGACGGACGGCGGCCTTTCCAAGCCCATCGGTGTCCCCTACTGACCGCGGGAAGGTCGGGGAATTTTGCGGAGATAAATCTCAACGCTGACCCAGCTGGGACTCGAACCTGGGAACTACAGATTACGAGCCTGGTGTGCTACCGACTGAGCCACCCCCGCCCCGAAACTCATATAGAGCAACAGTTCCATACAATGGATAAGAGTTGGGCTCTTTCACCACTGAGTGGCACTTTTTGCACAAAATAGCCAGGTCATAAGGACCCCAAGGACTTAAGAGAAGGTTGGGCAACACATTGGAAAGCTGTTAGGAGAAAAATGGTAGCTTCCGTTAAGCATATCCAGCTTGTACATTAACTTGGACAGGTATGGCTCCTTCCTATACACAGAGCCACGGATTAACGACCCATCCGACGGACAACGGCCTTCCTAAGCCCATCGGTGTTTCCCACTGACAGAGGGTTTGGTGGGAAGTTTGCGGAGATAAATCTCACCGATGGCCCAGCTGGGACTCGAACCTGAGAACTATAGATTACGAGCCTGGGGCACTATTGACTGAGCCACCCCTACCCTAAAGTGGCCGCTTAGTCTGTATATATATACTACTTTAAAAAAAAATTAATATTCCCTGAAACAGCTGCTTGTCACAGAGGTCTGACAAGAGCCTGTCAGTTTATAAGCCAGAGAAGAATGCGATGCTACATTCAGTACTCCTTACCTTAACAATACTTAATACTCACAGACTAAATATGGGGTCTACAATGCTGACTAAAGCTGAGGTCACGGATGGGGATATGGGGTCTACAATGCTGACTAAAGCCCCACTTTTACTTGTTAAAAAGGAGTCCGCCATGCTCACTGGCGGGATTCGAGGTCCTTCCTGCTCACTAGCCAAAATTCATGATCCTTCGTGCCTACTGGCCAAACCTCAAGGCCCTTCATGTTCACTGGCTAAAATTCGTCTCTTCGTGCTTACTGGCTAAAAATCGAGGTCCTTCGTGCTCACTACCTAAAATTCGAGGCCCTACGTGTTCACTGGCTAAAATTCTATGCCCTTGTGCTCACTGGCTAAAATTCGAGGTCCTTTGTGCTCACTGGCTAAAATTTGAGGCCCTTCTTCTGCTCACTGGCTAAAATTTGAGGCCCTTCTGCTCACTGCCTAAAATTCGAGGCCCTTCGTGCTCACTAGCTAAAACTCGAACCTTCGTGCTCACTAGCTAAAACTCGAACCTTCGTGCTCACTGGCTAAAAATAGAGGTCCTTCGTTCTCACTGACAAAATATTGTTTTATAATGTTTATTATATATAAATGATTAAAAAAACGGAAAAAATATATCATTTTGCTTTCACTTTTTCCCGTGCATTAAATGAACAACAAAAGATCAAGATAAGACACATTTATTGCATTGTGGATACAGTCACACTTTTGGCAGTACATTTACATCCATGTAAATAAATAAGATGCGATTTTAATTCATAGTCTTAAAATAAGTGCAGTGTGAACTTTATAAGAAATAACAAACAGAAATTATTTACACCATATACGAAAAACTGAGGAGAGTTTGCGAGCAACCCTCCAAATTCGACTGCAAATAAGTGTGGCAGTACAAAACTCGTAGAACTTGTGATATTAGATTCTTCTGCAAAACAAGACGCTTGTGTTAATCCCAATAACTATCTGTAGATTGGAGAGTTTAGTTATTTCGCCACCATGACATGTTATAAATTTTTTTGCTAGGTGATGAACTAATTGCCTGGATTGCAAAAATCAAAGTGCTCATGATAGGATGGTTTCGGATCTACTAGAAAAGTGGTTCCCAAACTTTTATTAGTAGCTATTCGTTTTAACAACCATTTAAAGGGTTGCAGCCATCCTCTCAGACCTTCTACTATGGCATATAAACTGACAGGCCCCTGTCAGACCTCTGTGGCAAGCAGGTGCTTGAGGGGGTATTTATTTTTATTTTTATAATCCTTTTAACAACAATTTAAAGGGTTGTGATCCATTTTAACAGCCATTTCAAGGTTCGTGACCCATTCTAACAATCAGTCAAAGGGTTGTGAGACTGTTAACAACTTTAGAAGTTGTGAGCAGTTGAACAACTATTTAAACGGTTGTGAAACTTATCAATAAACATCTAAGAAGTTTTGATCCATTTTAACAGCTATTTTCAGGTTCGTGGCATAATTTAGCAACCAATTAATGGGTAATGATTGAATTTAACAACCACTTATGACCCATTTTAACGAAAATTTAAAGGGTCGATGCCCATTTTCGTAATCATTTTGAAACTTGTGACTTAATTTAACAATCATTCATAGATTCTTCACTCATTTCAGTGACCGTTATGGTCTACTTGGGGAATTATAACACATTTGAACAAGAAATTAAATGGTCATGACACATTTTAACAAAATTTGAGAGGTTAGAATTTCAGGCATCGTTTTTGCTAATTTCATCAATTCTTTATGGGATCATCATTTTAATAGCTTTTACCGGCCATTTAAAAAGCTTCGACCCATTTTAAGAACCATTTAAAGAAGGGGGATTATTTTAACAGCTACTTAAAGCTCATAGGCCATGTTAACAACCATTAGAAAGCTAAGAACCATTTTAATAACCATTTAAAGTCACAACCCATTTTAGCAACCATTGAAATATCTGCGATTCATTTTTAAAACCGTTTAAAGGATTGTGACCCATATCAGTAGTAATATAAACTAGAGAAGTTTAAAGGTATTGTAATTCAAAACTCAGAAGAAAGTTATATAATACAATATTTTGCCTTTCAAATTTGGAAGATCTACGGATTCCTTGGCAACTTTTCATGAATTATAGACTTGGTAACAGATGTTTTAGGAATTTAAACAGCATTCTTAGGAAACTGCCTAAGTATTCCTATACAACATGTCGGAAGTTTTGCCCATTCGCAATTTTGTGGATTCACTATGAAAGTTTTGTGAATATCCGCGAGTTTACATGGAATTTCAGTAAATTCCATAGCATATATTTATAAATTAGTTAAGATAGTTATCGCTAAACACAAAAAAAAACATATGTACTATTAATTATGAATTCTTGAAAGAGGAAAAAGTAATTTTAAACATTTTAGAGTTTTATATAATTACTGGTAATATAAAGTTAGGGAGAGCGAAGGAATTTTAGAGTATGGTTAGCTGTAGTTATGCGAATCATGTATTGTGCAAAAGGGTGTCTCTGAAATTGTGCACTGCAGTAGAGATGTCTCTAAAACTGTAGCCTGTCTATAGCGGTGCTGGTGCAATTATGACCTGGGGAGGCTCAAATATCATTTATTGATTATCATACAGGTGCTTCTGAAATTGTAGACTAGGTTTTACAGATATCTCTTAAATTGTAGATTATGTATAACATGTCACTTTGAAATTGCGTATAACAGATCACTTATGAAATTGAGGAATGGATGTAGCATGAGGCTTCTGAATTTTGTAAACTATGTGCAGCAGATGCTTCTGAATTTGTAAACTGCGTGTAGCAGAGGTCTCTTAAATTGTAGACACTGCATGGTAGATGCCATTTAAATTGTAGACTGTCTTGCAGATGCCTCTGAATTGCAGAATAGGTGTAGAAGATGCCTTTTAAATTGTAATTCAGTGTTTCGCATGCCTCTTAGGTCTTAGATGGATATTGCGATGCCTCTTAAACCGTAATTGGATGCTGCTTCTGAAATTGTAGACAAGGTGTAACAGATACCTCTGAAATATTAGGCTGATGATGCAAATACTATGAAACTGCATAGAGGGTGTAGAAGATACCTCTGAAATTTTTAGGCTAGTGTTGCAAATACTCTGAAATTATACACAAAATTTTAGAAGATGCTTAGATTCAAGAATTTTAGCAGATGTTTTGGGATTTTTAGACTGGGTGTAGAAAATACTTCGAAATTATAAAGTGGGTGTAGAAAATGCTTCAAAATTATAAACTGGATTGAATAAATGCATCTGAAATTGTAAAATGGATGTTGCTGTTACTCTGAAATTACAGAATAAGCATAAGAGCTACCTATGAAATGTATAGACAGTCCACAGCAGATACCTCTGGAACTGTAGATTGTATGTAGCAGATGACACTTAAATTGTAGATTGTGCGTAGCAGATGTCACTTAAATTGTAGATTTATGTACCAGATGTTTTATAAACTATAGATTTTGTGTAGCAGAGGCATTAAAAAAGCATATGACTCATATTGCAGTCTACGTATAACAGATGTCTCTAAAATTCTAGATGGTGTGTAACAGATGGCTCTTAAATTGTAGATGTGTGTAGGAGATGCCTCTTAAATTGTAGATATGTGTAGGAGATGCCTCTTAAATTGCAGATATGTGTAGGAGATGCCTCTTAAATTGTAAATTGTGTGTAGCAGACGTCTCTGAAATTACAGATGTGTATGTGTAGCAAATGCCTCTTAAATTCTAGATATTGTGTAGACTTGCTTCTTAAATTGTAGATTGTGTGTAGTAGATGCCTCTTAAGTTGTTGGCTATGGGTAGCTTCTTAAAATGTAGACGGTTGCTCAAGACATAATTTTTTTTCTCTGAAATTTTAGACTAGGCAGAGCAGATACTTTTGAAATTGTTAATTGCTGTTGCAGATGCTCTAAAATTATAGAACTGATGTAGCAGATGTCTCTGAAATCGGAGACAGTTCAACAATTGCCTCTAACTATGTGTGTAAGCGACCTCACGAAATGTGAATTGGATACTAGGAATACATTGTAAATGTTGGGCTGTGCACACTGGTGACTCGGAAATTGACTATTGGAAGAAAGATTGGATTACAAATTGTAATCTCGTTAGGGTTGCTCGAAAATTATAGATCCTATATTGAGGTGACTGTTTCAGAAAAAAGCTGAGAACCATTGCCTTACACTTTATAATTTTGATGTTCAGTTGTTCCTTTTACAGTTATAAAGTAAATATTGAAATAAAAAATGAAGAAGAACGCACTGTACGTACACTTCGACATTGTTCATGAAAGATATGCAACTCATACAATGTACATGACTTAGGTGCTAGCACGGTGAACAGATCGAGTTCTCTAAAATACAAATAAAGTCCGAATTCTTCTTGAAACAGTCTGCAGCCAACATTAATTCACACACTGATGTATATACAGGTCCGCAACAACCAGGTGCTGTGGTCAAAGTCTTTTCGGATTTTCCGTTAATTTTCTGAGGAAGTTTGACACCATCTGCAAAAGAAGAAATTAAGGGTAAATGGCAGTTGTCTAAACTGGGCATAAAAACCGCATTATGCATTTATAAAAACAGTAAAAATAACGATTTCCTTTTCCTATCAAGTCAGTTTGAAAAAACTCAAAGGAATAAGCAGAGTTGATATTTATCTCCGCTGAACCAAAGAAAGTATAATTGACAAAAAGGGACAGCAAGCAAAACAGTAATGCGGCGCCATCTTGCGGCAAATTTCGCTTTAGGATTCTAACAGTAATGCAGAAAAGATTACTTTCAGGGGCATACTACAACATTAATAATAAAAATAAAATAAATACCCCCTCAAGCAGCTGCTTGCCACAGAGGTCTGACAGGAGCCTGTCAGTTTATATGCCAGAGTAGAAGGTCTGTGAGGATGGCAGGACCTCAGCAGAAATACGACACTTACATCCATGCCTTAACCTGGGGCTCGAACCCAAGTCCCTTAGATCAATAGCCTAGCGTGCTAACCACTCGGCCACGGGACGGCTTCTACAACATTAAAGCAATCAAAATTTAAAAATAGATCTCCAAATATTTTATTAAATTCTTTTTTCCTTTTAGTTATATGCTAGCGGTTCTAAATGTAAAATTATTAGTGTAAAGTAACAAATATACATTTTGAAAATGTAATATATGAATTATCCTAAAACTACCGTTATTAATATTTTTTATAACACGTATAAAATATTTAAAATTGCCGTTATGATCAATGTTAATAATCTCTGTCATTTTATTTTCCAATTATTTAAATTGTGGGAAAGTAACAGCTTAGAGTGCGAAACGTCCTCTGTTGGCCAATTTCACTAGAGGGTTCAAACAGTAATGCAAAGAAGAAACTTTCAGTGGCACGATCTTACATTAGTTCTATGGAGCTGTCCCACCCTGTCCTCAGTCAGAAAGGGAACACTGATTGGCTTGGAAAGGCCGTCGGGTTTGACGTTAAGTGATTTCCATGTGAGGGAGAGCCATATCCTGTGCACATTAGAGAACACACTCTGGGTGACCTTGGCAGGTGGCTACCATCTATCTCTTAACAGCTGTCCACCAGTAAGTCCCATTCTCTGAGCCTTTGGTGTTATTGTGACCTGATCATTTAGTCCATTGTGTGCAAAAATATGTCGCTCAGAGGTAAAATAACTTAATCTTGTACACATTAAAAATATGCTAGATGTCTTAATTGGAGGTTTCCATCTGTCTCCTAACTGCTTCCCAGTGGGTACTGCTCTGACAACATTCTCTGAGCCCTTGGGGTCTTTGTGATTTGATCATTTAGCCCATTTTGAGCCAAAAAAGTGCCACTTAGAGGTAAAACAGCCCAACACATCCTTGCGTTGTAAAAGTGAGGGCTGGATCTAGAGGTAGGCGTGGGCGGGACCTCTGTATGATATACGCTATGAGATGTAGCTCAGGATAGACTTGCTTGGAGAACTAAATTGCACGGTCTGGTTGGACCTCCGTAGGCCATGGCTGCTTGAGGATGATGATGATGAAATAAATGTTAACCAAAGTATAATAAAGGAATAAAATTAAAAATCTCTCGATCAGGTTAGAGTTCTCGAATTACAATATTTATTAGCAGAAATTCGTATACATATAACGTGATTTCCTTTTGCAAGAATTGTTTGAAAAACGCATCTATCAAGTTAGTCGAGGACTGGGCAAAGTTACCTTGGCGATGAAGGTCATGCAGCTCATTCATTTCTGTTACTTATGGAAGTAAATAATTTTCAAATTTTCATTTAATATTATTGCAGATTGCTTTAAGTTATAATTTTCAAATGAATTAATAATAATGAATTACAATAATTAATTTAACATTAATCAAGTATGTATTGAACTAAGAGTTTTACTATTTTTTTTGCATTATTAACATAAGAGTAATAGTATATTTAATATTTTATTCATTTATTAGCTATATACCACAACTACCTGCCATGATACTAAACCAAAAGGTTAAAAATTCCCCTCTTTACATGACAACGAAATAGATATTGTGGACTTAACCATCGAGGTACCATTGGACTAAGTGTATTCGTAAAAGGCTCAAATGAATCGTATTCAAGTTAATACAGTTGCTATTTTTCAATAAAAATTTAATGGAGTGAAACCAAGGCAGTAACTGAAATTAAAATAGGGTTTCAAAGTTATTAAAATGAGCATCAATTATCACAGAATAACTAACTGCACAGATGAACGACTCAATAGCACTGCTTTTAGCGCCACCTTTAGCAGAAGTCCATAACATTCATTTAACATTACCTTTCCAATTATGGACATTTCGATTTGCAGTTCTATATCTAAATTTTAATTACTTTCCTATTGCTGTTTAGAAAAATATATGAAATCAGGAAATTTAGTTATAAAGATTATATAAAAATATTATAAAACGATTTATAATTAACTAATGGCTTTGTAAAAAAAGATCTACCTGTATATTTTTAAAATCATTATAATAATATTTAAAACGAAAGGTTTTTAGAAGAAGATATGAAGAAAGTTATTGCTGAAGAATTGTTAATGAAATCTCTTCTCTGCAGAAACTACAATAAAAGCACTAGATTAAAAATTCAAACCCTGATTCTCACTTTTTTACAGGGAAGTTCTTTAATAAACAGAATCTGAATTCGTCCTTTGCTGGGATTTCGCTTTTCGAAAAACAAAAAGAGGAATTCAATCTACAAATATGAAATATTGACTGTTCAAGAAAAATGTTTTTTTTACAAACCTTCTCTAGTGGCTAGTATCTCAAGTGATAACCTCATTATTATTTTTGTGGTGGAACTGAAGAAAAAACTGTGACCCTGTTATTTTTTCTACCTTGTTCGAAGTGTTAATTTTTATTTTTAAAATCTATTTTGGTGCAGATAGGAAAGAAAATTGGGATCCAAAATTATTTGATCACAGAAAGTTTACTCTGCACAAGTACTTAAATATTCAGAACAACTATTATTTTTATTTTCTACATTGTGATTTACACGTCCTATTCTTTGTTTGGGATAGCAAGAAGCCCAATGTTGAAGGGTTTCTAATCTTCCCATCACATTTTACCACATCACATCAATAGAGTCTGTTGAGACCACTGAGGGAGGTTATAGAGTCTCCACTCAAGTTCAATTCTGGCAATTAATAGTGCCACACGCGTCGGACTAAAGAACTATTTTTACCCATCATGCATCGCGACTGGTGCCGCGTGTTTCGAGTTTCATAGAGCCTCCATCCTGCACTTCAGTTTATATGTTTGCAGCTCAACTAAGCAAAGACTGCATCATTTTCTTAAAGATCTTTCAAGGTAAGTAATAATTCTTTAAAAGTTACTTTTGTTACCTCCATCCTGCACTTCAGTTTATATGTTTGCAGCTCAACTAAGCAAAGACTGCATCATTTTCTTAAAGATCTTTCAAGGTAAGTAATAATTCTTTAAAAGTTACTTTTGTTACCTTTAGTAAAAGTCGCAGTGTCCTAAATATAAAATATTTTAATATTTAATTGCTTTTTATATAATTTTTCACCATGTGATTTGAGAACCAAAGTTTACATTGCCTCCACAATTATGTTGACATATGCTATGCTAAATATACGGATTATCTTGCTGATACGGAGTAGCACTTTATTATTAAGGCAGAGTTCTACTCGTTGAGTTGGGTTGTTTTATCTCTGAGCGGCACTTTTTTGCACACCATGGGCTAAATGGACAGGTCACATGGACCCCGTAGGCTCAGAGAAGGTTGGGGGAGGGGACCCATTGGAACAGCTGTTGGGAGACAGATGGTAGCCTCTCGTCAAGGCCATCCAGAGTGTTCTTTAACGTTGGGTTGTTTTACCTCTGAGCGGCACTTTTTTGCACACCATGGGCTAAATGGCCAGGTCACATGGACCCCGTAGGCTCAGAGAAGGTTGGGGGAGGGGACCCACTGGAACAGCTGTTGGGAGACAGATGGTAGCCTCTCGTCAAGGCCATCCAGAGTGTTCTTTAACGTTGGGTTGTTTTACCTCTGAGCGGCACTTTTTTGCACACCATGGGCTAAATGGCCAGGTCACATGGACCCCGTAGGCTCAGAGAAGGTTGGGGGAGGGGACCCACTGGAACAGCTGTTGGGAGACAGATGGTAGCCTCTCGTCAAGGCCATCCAGAGTGTTCTTTAACGTTGGGTTGTTTTACCTCTGAGCAGCACTTTTTTGCACACCATGGGCTAAATGGCCAGGTCACATGGACCCCGTAGGCTCAGAGAAGGTTGGGGGAGGGGACCCACTGGAACAGCTGTTGGGAGACAGATGGTAGCCTCTCGTCAAGGCCATCCAGAGTGTTCTTTAACGTTGGGTTGTTTTACCTCTGAGCGGCACTTTTTTGCACACCATGGGCTAAATGGCCAGGTCACATGGACCCCGTAGGCTCAGAGAAGGTTGGGGGAGGGGACCCACTGGAACAGCTGTTGGGAGACAGATGGTAGCCTCTCGTCAAGGCCATCCAGAGTGTTCTTTAACGTTGGGTTGTTTTACCTCTGAGCGGCACTTTTTTGCACACCATGGGCTAAATGGCCAGGTCACATGGACCCCGTAGGCTCAGAGAAGGTTGGGGGACGGGACCCACTGGAACAGCTGTTGGGAGACAGATGGTAGCCTCCCGTCAAGGCCATCCAGTGTGTTCTTTAACGTGCACAGGGTATGGCTCTCCCGCATGTATGTGTACATAGCTCTCCCGCACACGGAGCCACGGCTTAACGTCCCATCCGACGGACGGCACCCTTTCCAAGCCCATCGATGTCCCCTACTGACCGTGGGCAGGGCGGGGAATTTTGCGGAGATAAATCTCAACGCTGACCCAGCTGGGACTCGAATCTGGGAACTACAGATTACGAGCCTGGCGCGCTACCGACTGAGCTACCCCAGCCCCGCAGAGTTCTACTCATTATTCTATTTGTAATAATAGCATAAATTTTAGAAAAAAAATTTCATCATATATAACTTTTTTGGCGTTTTACAAACTGATTTTTTTATTTCCTTTTTCGTCACTGATAAATTTTATGTAATTTTTTTATATATATTATAATCTTTGTAGTTATGCTATTTCCGTAGTAAATATAGGCATCCGTATAAAATTTTATTAATAAATTCAAAATTCATATCGTTTAATTTTTTTAGGGGTGCAAATTGTACTGTAATTGCAAGTAGTTATCTCCCATGCAAACCTTCCCTCATATAGTAGTCCATTTCGGCGTTATGTCTAGTCTTCTAATAATTTTTTTCAGTTAATATAATTTAATTGGAAATCATGTTACTATCTTACTCATATTTAACTTGCAATTATATATGCAATAGTTAAGGTTCTCAAAGCATGGTTAAAATTAGAAGAGTGCACTTTTACTAACTGTACGAAAATAACTTTTAAAGAATTATTACTTACCTTGAAATATCGGTAGAATTATTAATGCTATCAATGTAAACCTGAAAAAAAATCATATTCTAACATAAATATTTTAGATTTCTTAGGATAAGTAGATCGTTTATAATATTCGTTTAAAACTTTAATATTTTTCCGAACTTTTACAGAGTGCTATTCAAGCTTCTGAATGTAAATTGCAATACCACATCAATATCTAAAAAGAATTTTCAATTCTAAAAATTTCAATTTAATTTAAAAATTTTATCTCCAAAAACATAAAAGCCCAATATCTACAGATAGATGACAACTAATGCCAGTGGCTGACGCTATTATGCACACTGTTGCTATGGTAACCAACACTCGGAAGGTAATTCTCTAGTCCGATACTGGAGCGCTGCTCTATGAGAGTTTAACATTGGGAGAATGTTGGCATTACCAGTATAGTGAGTGGCGACTCTCTAACCTCCCTACTCCGTGCGTGAGGCCAATAAAAATCTAACCTTAGATAAAAATTTGAACAATTTGCAAAATACCGAGCATTTTCAGAAGTATCAAAAATAATACTTCCCTTTCAAATCTGACAAACAAATGTTGCAGGAGACAGCATACCCGATTTTCCCATTTGGAATATCTCTAGGCCAGATATTTTACCCTACAGCCCTGATATGATTTCAAAATATCACTACCCATCTGAAGAACTATAGGTTCTTACCATGCAGTATATTGGCAACAGATACGCTGATTTTTGCTACATCTTTACTGATGTTTCTCGAAGTGATGAAACTGGAAAAGTATCCTGTGCTTTCTGCATACCTATTCTCAGTACTCCTCAAAGCACTTAAGTGGTCATTTAATTTTCATTCAAAAAAAAAATTCTGATTCTTTCAGACAGCAGGTCTTCACTCCAAGCTGATCCACTTTCTACCTCTAACTGTTTATTAATTTCAAAAATATTATGGCAATGCAATAAATATATTGAAGAAAAAATAACCAAATTGTGTTCCAGTGGATTCCTAGTATCCATGGAAACGAAGAGGTAGTGAAAACTGCTAGACAGAGCTTAAAGAAGACCACAAGCATATACGTATAACATCATAACATACAAAGACTTCTGCAGTAGAAAAAATAAAATAATTTATTCTGAATGGATTAAACATTTTTAAAAATAATCGCAAAACTGTTGGCATATTCTACCGCAGTATCTTTGATAACCTCCTACTCTTACTTCACACATCTCATCTGAGCAGAAGACAAGAACAGCTCTTTTCAGGATTAACAAAAAACTATCTCCATTTTGTGTCATCTGTAAACCTCCTGAAAATATTTCTCATGTATTTCTACATTATCCTCTCTATCAATTTCAACGATAAATTCTGAAGGAAAAGATGAAGAAGATTATTGATGAAGAATTGTCAATGAAATCTCTTCTCTGCAGAAGCTACAGTAAAAGCATTAGATTAAAAATTCGGACCCTGATTCTCAATTTCTTGGAGGAAAGTTCTTTAACAAATAGAATCTGAATTCGTCCTTTGTTGGAGATTTCGCTCTTGAAAAAAAGAAGAGGAATTTAATCCACAATGTGCAATATTGACTGTTCAAGTAAAAATGTGTTTTATACAAACCTTCTCTAGTGGACAGCATCTCAAGGGATAAAACTCTATATTATTTTTGGTGGTAGAACTGAAGAAAAAACTGTAACTCTGCTACTTTTTATATCTTTTTATATCTGTTGATTTTTGTTTTTGAAATCTACTTTGGTGCAGAAAGGAGAGGAAATTGGGATCGAAGAGTATTGAACCACAGAAAGATTTACTCTGCCCAAGCTGGGAATGTTAAAAAATTCAGAAAACTTTAATTTTTATTTTACTACATTGTGATTTACACGTCCTTTTCTTTGTTTGGGATAGCAGGAAGCCCTGCAATAAGTTCAAGGGTTTCTAACCTTCCCATCATATTTTATCTATGTATCTAGGGCTCATGGCACCTCGGTAACTCACTGGTCTAGCTTTGGTTCGATGTCTAACCGTGAATGCTGATATATGATGTGATTGTACCTTAATGAAAAAATGCAAAAGGGTTCACTTATTAAGATGTCAAAAAAGCTATATTCTCACATTGAGACATAAATCGAACAGCGGCTATAAGCAACACCTCGTATAGCAGAAAGCCAGAGGAAAAGATCTGTGACGTAAAAATAAGTAGTTTTACCATACAGACACTTCTTATATTTTTGATCTAATATTATTACTGGTGGATTCTGTTCTAATCTTCATACTAATGTTTGTCTAAAAAGACATTTTATTTAGGAGAAAATTTATTTGTATTTATTAGCATTATTATATTTGATAATAAATACGAATAATTTTCTTTTTAAATCAAATATTTATAAATAAACATTAATATAAAATTAGCACAAGAGTCCACTAGTAATAATATTTGAAAAAAAAAAACTATGAGAAATGCCTATATATATAGTAGGACTATTTAAGCCAGTCAGTTCTCTTCTCCAGAAAGAGGATTGTTAATCGTGATTCTCCTAAAATATTTGGAGTTGAAACATCCTAGATACCAACGTGAAATACTTTGGTGTCATTCAACATAAAAAAAACTTCGTTGGAATGCACATATTGATCATAGGCTCAAATCATCATATGTAAACTTGCACCCCTAATAGGGTGCAGCTCGAAACTGCCTCCAGAAAAGAAATTATTTCTTTATCAGACTCTTCTGCGGCCAGTCCTGACATATGCCGGGGCCGGGGGTGGCTCAGTCGGTAGCGCGCCAGGCTCATAATATGTAGTTCCCAGGTTCGAGTCCCAGCTGGGTCAGCGTTGAGATTTATCTCCGCAAAATTCCCTGCCCACGGTCAGTAGGGGACACCGATGGGTTTGGAAAGGCCGCCGTCCATTGGATGGGGCGTTAAGCCGTGGCCCCGTGTGCGGGAGAGACCCAGCTAGACCAGTGTTCTGATTTATCTCCGCAAAACTCCCCGCTCTCCCACGGTCACTAGGGGACACCGATGGGGTTAGAAAGACCGCCGTTCGTTGGATGGGACGTTAAGTCGTGGATCCGTGTGAAGGAGAATGTCCACATTAAAGAACACGTTGGATGGCCTTGACAGGAGGCTACCATATGTCATGGCCTTGACAGGAGGCTACCATATGTCCCCTAACAGCTGTACAGTGGGTCCTCACCCCCAACCTTCTCTGAGTCTTCGGGGTCCTTGTGGCCTGGCCATTTTGCCCATGGTGTGCAAAAAAGTGCCGCTAAGAGGTAAAACAACCCAACCCTGACATATGCCTCACCAGTATGGGGTAATATTACCAACACGAATGTCAGGAGACTTCAGAGCTTCCAAAATAAAATCCTCAGATCTGTGGTCAGTGCTCCTTGGTTTGTGAAAAACAAGACCATTCACACTGATTTGAGCAGTGACCACAACACTCTCATACACACAATACTCTCATATTCGGAAGCTCGCGCAGACCTTTTTTTTGAAGCAGTGGGAGATTATCCTTATGATATAATAAGATCCTTGATCAATTAATATCCCTTGGTTTTAAACCAATTCAAGCGTCTTAAGATAATGGTGTTTGACATTCGCATGTTTAACTTTTAGTTGTGCTTTTTATAGAAAATTTGTTTTGCCCTTGTGCGCCCTTTTGGGGTTTATGTGTTTTAGCTTTGTTATTGCCAATCAGGCAATATTTTAGACTTGGAGATATGCGTAAGCTTGGAGCTCATAAACTTAATTCAAGATATCAGATATATTAGGACTACCAAAGTGACATCAACAATTTAATACATTGGTCTTCTGTTATAGGAGGTGTTGGTATAAGTCGCAATAACGAAATTAAAAAAAAATAAACTTGATGCACGGTCTATTACACCCATCCCCGATTTACACGGTAGATGGGTTCCGAGAAATCACCGTGCAAATCGAAACCAAGAAGTTATGGGGAAAAGTTCCGTAAAAACCATTTCTTTGTATAAAACATACATTGAAAGTTTCTTTTATGCATAGTTTTTTACACAGTTATCTCAAATTTCTGTCCAGCAATAATAAACATTAACAATTAATTTCAATCGCGTAATTCAGAGGATTACTGAGTATAGTTATCGTGTATACCTTAAAGCTATTACTATTGTTCTTCCCTTGGTATAATAGTTAACCAATGAGAGCCGAAAGAAAATTTACAGAACAACTCCTTTTCCTTAATTAGTCACTAAACCATACAACTTCGCGTTTGAGCAACACCTCCTATAGCAGAAAGGCATAGGACCAAATTTACGATGTCAGTTTAAGTAGTCCTATCATACAGAAACTTCTTATATTTTTATTCTAATGTTATTACTGGTGGAATCTGCGCTAATATTTATACTAATATTTATCAATAAATATATTTTATTTGAGAAAAATTATTTGTATTAATTAGCATTCTTATATTTGATAATAAATACGAATAAATTTCTTTCTAAATTAAATATATTTATATATAGACATTAGTAAAAAGATTAGCACAAGAGTCCACCAGTAATAATATTAGAATTGAAATTTCAAAAATTTTCTCTATAGTAATGTCATAATATATGTAATGTCATAAATTTTGTCCATTGGCCTTCTGTTATAGGAGGTGTTGGTTTCAGTCACTGAGCAAAGATCACCTACCTGAACATCAGGCCCGGACAGCACATATATTTAAATATGCAGATGTATTAATTAAAATTATTTCATTTAAAATATTTCTAGCAGTTATTTTTTTAAACTTTGGTAATTAATTCTAAAGCATTCCATAATATTTTAATAAGCCATTATAATATTTTAATAAAGCATCTTTTATTCGGTGGCTGTCGTGGCCCGTGTGTCGAGGTGGCTGTCGTGGCTCGTGTGTCGAGGTGGCTGTCGTGACCCGTGTGTCGAGGTGGGTGTCGTAGCCCGTGTGTCGAGTTGGGTGTCGTGACCCGTGTGTCGAGTTGGCTGTCGTGACCCGTGTGTCGAGGTGGCTGTCGTGGCCCGTATTTCGAGTTGGCTGTCATGACCCGTGTGTCGAGGTGGCTCTGCACGGAGTCACTCAGCTTTAATAGAGCCACTGACTCCTACAGCTTCAACTTTGAGCCACTGATTCCTTCATCATTAATTTGGAGATATTGAATCCTTCAACATTAATTTTGAGCTACTGAATTCTCACATTAATTTTTATGCCTTTGAAATTTTCAGCATTAATTCTGAGCCTCTGACTCCTTGAGCATTAATTTTGAGATATTGAATCCTTCAGCTTTAACTTTGAGCCACTGAATTCTTCAGCATTAATTTTTGAACCACTGGGGGTGAGGATGGCTAAGTTCCCAGTTTCGAGTCCCGCCTGGGCCAGCATTGAGATTTATCTCTGCAAAACTCCCCGCCCTCATTCAGTAGGGGAGACTGATGGGTTTGAAAAGGCCGCCGTCCGTCTGGATCGCCTTGACGGGATATGACATCTTCCTCCCAACAGTTGTGCAGTGGGGGTCCAACAGCTCCCCCAACTTTCTCTGAGCCCTCGGGGTCCTTGTGACCTGGCAATTTATCACATTGTGTGCAAAAAAATGCCGCTCAGTGGTAAAACAACCAACCAACCTTCTCTGAGCCCTCGGGGTCCTAATGACCTGACCATTTATCCCATTGTGTGAAAAAAAGGCCGCTCAGAGGTAAAACAACCAACCAACCTTCTCTGATCACTCGAGGTCTTTATGACCTGACCATTTATCCCATTTTGTGCAAAAAACAAAGGCCGCTCAGAGGTAAAACAACCAACCAACCTTCTCTGATCCTTCGGGGTCCTTATGACCTGACCATTTATCCCATTGTGTGCAAAAAAAAAAGGCCGCTCAGAGGTAAAACAACCAACCAACCTTCTCTGATCCTTCGGGGTCCTTATGACCTGACCATTTATCCCATTGTGTGCAAAAAAAAAAGGCCGCTCAGAGGTAAAACAACCAACCAACCTTCTCTGATCCTTCGGGGTCCTTATGACCTGACCATTTATCCCATTGTGTGCAAAAAAAAAGGCCGCTCAGAGGTAAAACAACCAACCAACCTTCTCTGATCCTTCGGGGTCCTTATGACCTGACCATTTATCCCATTGTGTGCAAAAAAAGGCCGCTCAGAGGTAAACCAACCAACCAACCTTCTCTGAGCCCTCGGGGTCCTTATGACCTGACCATTTATCCCATTGTGTGCAAAAAAAAGTGCCACTCAGAGGCAAAGTAAGCAACATTTTCTGAGCCCTCGGGGTCCTTGTGACCTGGCTTTTTATACCATTGTGTGCAAAAATGTGCCACTCAGAGGTAAAACAACCAACCAACTTTCTCTAAGCCCTCGGGGTCCATGTGACCTGGCCATTTAGCCTATTGTGTGCAAAAAAAAAGTCTCAGAGGTAAAATAATCCAACTCTTTGAAACACTTGAAATTTTCAGCATTAATTTTGAGCCATTGTTTCCTACATATTTTCAGTTTTAATATTGAGCCATTGACTCCTTCAACGTTTCAGCTTTAATTTTGAGCCACCGACTCCTTTCAGCTTCACTTTTAAGTCAATAAAAGGCTTTGTAAAGAACCATGGGTTACTTCTTTTTTTACAGCGACATGTTATCATTTCTTATTATGTCAAGTGTGTTTATAAACTCTTGTTTTTCGGGTTGAAATATTCTGCCTCTAAACAGGTTCTTTTCTAAATCGTCAGGTCAGAAGAACTTCCTGACCGTTTCAAGACTTGCGGAAATGTCGTCATGATAGACCATATCCCAAGTGATTGACGGATGACGTAACACTGCCATCAGAGCGAGTGTAACAGGTTTTGTAAGGCCTCACGTCACCTGCCAAGGAATTGCTGAAGAAATCAGAGGATAGTAAATAAAAGGCATTAGGAAAACCTTTCAGGATGATTCGGAGTAATAGAGTGAAATAATTTCTAATTTCATGGAATGTTCCTAATCAGGACCTGCTCATGGGGCGATCATATATATATAACGCATCTGGACCAATATAACACCTACTAAAACAAAATTCTGACGCACCTGGACCAAGACGACAACTACTAAAACAAAATTCTGACGCACCTGGACCAAGACAACCCCTACTAAAACAAAGTTCTGACGCACCTGGACCAAGACAACTCCTACTAAAACAAAGTTCTGACGCACCTGGACCAAGACAACTCCTACTAAAACAAAGTTCTGACGCACCTGGACCAAGACAACTCTTACTAAAACAAAGTTCTGACGCACCTGGACCAAGACAACTCCTACTAAAACAAAGTGATGACGTCACCTTAAGTTAGTCTTTAACAATTTAGAAATTTCTTATAGTTTTATTTCTGTTGTCATTAGTGGAAAGTTTAAATACTGACCTTTACAGTAAATGTTTATTTACAAATTTACCTTATTTGAGGAGGAAAATTATTTATATTTATTAGCGTTATCATAGCTCTAATGTATATAAACAATTTTTCCTTCTAAAAAGATATGTTTAAAAATAATCATTAGTATAAAGATTAGCATTATAATTTATCAAAAAAACAACAGAAATAAATATATAAGAAATATCTAGGTTTTAGGGCCTCCCACGTGAATAGCATGTTGCCAATTTCCGCTTAATTCTATTAGGACTACCTATGATGACGTCACAACTTAGTACGGACTCCCGTTACTACAGGTGTTGCCCAAGGCCACCTTTATATACCAGGTCTGAATAGCTGTTGAAGAAAAGGAGAAAATTAAATTTTCCTAAAATGTTAACCAAATTAAATTTTCTAAAATTTAACTAAAATATATTTATCTTTGAATTACATAAAATAATTTATTGCTTATATTATATTAGGAAATTTATATATATATATTTTAAAAATGATTACTAGATTTTTAAGAATTAACAACTACCAGTAAATTTTTAACAGAGCAAATTTAAATCGAGTTATGAAAAATAATATAGTCTATAAATATTATAGTCTTAGAACAGTGCCGATGGGCTTGGAAAGGCCGCCGTCCGTCGGATGTGACGTTAAGCCGTGACCCCTTATGTGCGGGAGAGCCATACCCTGTACACGTTAAAGAACACGCTGGATGGCCTTGACGGGAGGCCACCATCTGTCTCCCAACAGCTGTTCGAGTGGGTCCCCTCCCCAACCTTCTCTGAGCCTTCGGGGTCCATGTGACCTGGCCATTTAGCCCATGGTGTGCAAAAAAGTGCCGCTCAGAGGTAAAACAACCCAACCCAAACTTAGAACAGTGTCTCGCAAACTGTGTGCCGCGGCACAGTAGTGTGCTGCGAGAGATTTTCAAATTGACACTAGATATTCCAAAGATTTCATTTTGACTTGACTTGTGTTATCGACGTGCTATCGACGTGCTTTAATAAAAATCTTTCAGATTTTATCAACTGGGGTCTTGTAAGTATTTATCAAGCTTTTGAGCCAAGAATAATGCAAAGTTGTTCGCAGAAGCAAGCTCATACATCCCATTGAAATATGTTCATATCTAAATTTTAAATAAAATGCATTTAACGAAACTTCAATTTTCTTCTTATTACGTAACCATCAAAAATTCTTTTTTTAGGTGTGCCGCGGAAAAAAAAATTAGATTCAGTGTGCCGCGGAAAAAAATTTATATTCAGTGTGCCGCGGAAAAAAATTTAGATTCAGTGTACCGCGGAAAAAAATTTAGATTCAGTGTGCCGCAGAGTAAAAAAAGTTTGCGAGACCACTGTCTTAGAAGAACAGTTGTTCTGTTTACATCACTGTCTAGTCCTGATATGATGTAGGAATTCATTTGACACAAGACTAATTCGATGGTTAACACCATGGCAGCTATATTTTTGGGTAAGGAGGGATAAATTCCATTAACTATAATATTATATTATTGCTGGTAGTTTTAGGATATAGCAAACAAATGAATATAATATTAAATATATTACTCCAACAGCAAAAATAAGAAACAGAAAATAATAAAATTTTAAGTGAATGCATCTAAATAATAAAAGAAGGGTCTTTGTCTGTCTGCGTCATACATAACTCATCGGGAAATCAACGTAGAAGCCTGAAATTTTCAGAGAATGTTTCTGATTGTGGTCCGAGTTGCACCACCAAATTTCAAGTTGAAAATCCAAAAGAGGGGCTTGCTAGAAGCAAAACTATTTACCATGCTATTAATAGGGAAAACGATGATCACTGTCAAATTTATTGTTGCCATTTACTGTTCCTTAACAGTGAACGTGAAGAATTAAAATAACATTTAAATCTGGTGTCATTGCCAGATTCCTCGCATTTCCAAATGCATTATTAAGGCGTCCCTTTGCAGCTAGGGACCTGATTTTCTAAGCTACAATAGGGTGAAGAGGGGGAAACCGCCTACGAAATTTCGGACCTTTCGGTTGAATACATCGGGAGTTACAAAATGCCAAAAGGTGTGGAAATAAACACCCCAATGGTTTGTGACAAAGCCACGGGCTATGGGTTGGGTTGTTTTACCTCTGAACAGCACTTTTTTGCACAACATGGGCTAAATGGCCAGGTCACAATGACCCCGAAGGCTCAGAGAAGGTTGGGGGAGGGGACCCACTGGAACAGCTGTTGGGAGACAGATGGTAGCCTCCCGTCAAGGCCATCCAGCGTGTTCTTTAACGTGCACAGGGTATGGCTCTCCCACACACGGGGGCCACGGCTTAACGTCCCATTCGACGGACGGCGGCCTTTCCAAGCCCATCGGTGTCCTCTACTAACCGTGGGCAGAGCGGGGAATTTTGCGGAGATAAATCTCAACGCTGACCCAGCTGGGACTCGATCCTGGGAACTACAGATTACGAGCCTGGCGCGCTACCGACTGAGCCACCCCCGCCCCTACGGGCTATGGGAACGTGCGCTGAGTCAGTAATGAGCTTTGCAATACCGGGAAATTCTTCGTATTAAAACTGTGTTAAAATGTCGGGGGGCGGGAATACTCAAAAAACTAACCCTTAGTTCAGTAAACAATAGAATATGTAGATTAAAAGTGAGACCCGAGCTGCGACAATTTGTGTAGAAGCGAAACCACGGGACAAGGTAGGAACCTGATTTTTAAACCAATCACCGGGGCACAAGGGGGAAAATGAAATTTGGATCATGCGGTCAAATTCACGGGAGTCATACGGGAGCAAAATCTGTCTTAACGAAAATAAAAATCTTGATAATTTTCAGCAACGACCGAAGCCAACACTGGGAATTTTTTTCGTGGTGAATCTGCGCCAAAGTGTCGGAGGCCGGAGGTGGGGGGGGGGTTGTAATTACAACATTTATATTTAGGGCAGTGGAAATAATAATATGCAGATTAAAAGTGACACCAGTATGTATCAGATAGTATGTAATATTTTTGTGATAATTATTTTTTATTAATTGTTATTTTATTGATTTGTTAGACATATATTATATCTATACTTATAAAACATTTTTCTTCTTAGGTGACGTACATAAAATAGGTGGCATAGCCTTAAGTATCAAGGTAGTCATTCCAAGGGTACCTTGCCGATAAAGGCAAATGATATCACGTAAGAAGGGGAAATTATTTTAAAAATTTTATTTAATATTATTGCAGGTTGTTTTAAGTTATATAAATGAATTAAACAATTAATTAATTAATTAATTAACTTCAATTATTAAATATGTACTCAATTAAGAGTTTGACTATATTATATATTGCGTCACTGATATAAATGTTAAATATTTAATAATTTAGTTATTTGTTAGATACATCCTGCAACTCCCTGCCATAATATTATAGCAAAATTTACATAAAAAAATTCCCTCCATATGTGACGTCGTTGAAGTAGTGTCATGACCTTAACCATCACTGTAATCTTACATGACTTCGGGCTGCAAAACTTTTAGGAGCAGTGGAAAATGTCGTTAATTTGTTTCTCATTGTGAAATATTTGAGTTTCCGCATATGATTGGGGGGGGGGGGGGCTCACTGTACAGATTACGCCAGGCTCGTAATCTGTAGTTACCAGGTTCGAGTCCCAGCTGGGTCAGCGTTGAGATTTATCTCCGCAAAATTCCCCGCCCTGCCCACGGTCAGTAGGGGACACCGAAGGGCTTGGAAAGACCGCCGTCCATCGGTTGGGACGTTAAGCCATGGTCCGTGTGCGGAAGAGTTCTCGAGAAATTTCTCGTTTGATAACTTTCAGAATTCTTAAACTACTGATTAATGTAACTCCGTATAGATAGGATATTAATGTTGAAAATCGATTGTTTGCCCAATTTCAACGATTCCATTCTCTTGGATATGGGTTGGGTTGTTTTACCTCTGAGCGGCACTTTTTTGCACACCATGGGCTAAATGGCCAGGTCACGTGGACCCCGTAGGCTCAGAGAAGGTTGGGGGATGGGACCCACTGGAACAGCTGTTGGGAGATAGATGGTAGCCTCCCGTCAAGGCCATCCAGCGTGTTCTTTAACGTGCACAGGGTATGGCTCTCCCGCACACGGGGCCACGGCTTAACGTCCCATCCGACGGGCGGCGGCCTTTCCAAGCCCATCGGTGTCCCCTACTGAGCGTGGGCAGGGCGGGGAATTTTGCGGAGATGAATCTCAACGCTGACCCAGCTGGGACTCGAACCTGGGAACTACAGATTACGAGCCTGGCGCGCTACCGACTGAGCCCCCCCCCCCCCCCCGTGGATAATGAAGTCGCTCTAATTAAGCACTTGGAACACGAAAATCTTTGTTGAACGCTTCAAAAACTAATAATTCAAATCGGAAAAAAATCGTTAATTAATTTGTAAAAAGTGTAAAAACTAATAAGCAAAATATGTTAAGTAAAAAATAATGTTTTTTTTAAAATAATGATAATCAATTTTTCGTAGTACCTATACAGTTTTTCGGCATATCAGCAGTATGCATATCGTAATTGTACATGCATACTACTGAATATTGAAGTTTTAAACTTTTATGTGAGATATTGTAAATTTTTCTAGTAACCAGTCTAGTAACTCTTGGCCCTTGGTTACACACACTGAGAATAGTTTTATTTTTGTTTTATATATATATATACTTTTTTTTTTTATTTTCTGCTTTTATTTTTATTTTGCTTTTCTTTAGCCTTCTCGGACTTTTCATTTTATGTAAATTGCCTTTGTAAATTTACTGTTAATGTAATATGTATATGTAAAAAATGACTAATAAATTTCAATTCAAACCATATTTAATTTTCTTTTTCCATAAAGTTACATATGCCTGTCAAACTGTATCCGACGGACTCTAGTAGGCACGAAATCATTTGAAAAGTTCCATTATCTAAACGAGGCAATTCCGTTTTTCTGACGTAGAGATGATTATACGGTACCGCGAAATAAGTCCATTACTTCTCCAGAACAGAGGTGAAAAATTAAACCGAAGGGTATTGATCATAATGATTTTTATGCCAAATGAAAGCTTGCGACGTGGAGAGTTCCATCTACTCTATATTCTAGAGTTTCAGACCCGAGAAACGCCAGGTAAATCTGCTAGTATTCAATAATGCAAATTTCAATGCCAAAGGGAAAAGCGGCTAAAGGAAATTTAGTAGCTTAGTTTGCTTATACGAAATAATTTAAGTAAATATGTATTAAAAATCTACAGGTAGTTATTTTTTAAGGTCAACAATTAATTCTATATATTCAAAAATATTTAATAAATAATAATAAGCTTATTATTTTATTCACATAATAAATTATTTGAAGTTTAATTTTAAATAAATTAAATCGTTTAAATATTACTTCTATTTAATTTCTCTTCATGTCGCTGATGTCGGTAATTTGTGTCAGCGGCTATTATATATAATATCCTCATTGTAATAGCCGAAGCTCTTTAGCTTAATCTAAAACGACATTGTTACAACACTGGCATCATCTACAATACGAAACCTGTTTGTAACGATTGCCCAGCAGAAAAAATAATATTTACTATATCTATGAAAAATCTTATTGAGGAAAATTTAATGCAGCAGATGTAGCTCAGGACAGACTTGCTTGGAGAACTAAATTGCACGGTCTGGCTGCTTGAGGATGATGACGATGAATCACTCATCACTCAATCGCATCTCTATACAACGATTTTTAATAATCCTTGTGTAGTATCAGCAGAGATGTTGATTATGGAAGTTTAAGAAATAGCGTCAGGTGGTTACGGTCATACTCTTTAAGAATTTGTTTAGGATATATTACTCTTTCCTAGTGTTCGGAAAATGAATTTTAAAAATGATCATTATCTGAAATGCATTACAATATAGGTAAAGATTATACACTTTTTTTTCGGATATTATTTTGACATCGTGCAGTTTTTTTTCTTCACTTACATTTATTAATTAAAAAAAGTGGTAGTTAATTACAAAACAATATTTTTCCCTTTTTACCTAATTTGGGTTGGGTTGTTTTACCTCTGAGCGGCACTTTTTTGCACACCATGGGCTAAATGGCCAGGTCACATGGACCCCGAAGGCTCAGAGAAGGTTGGGGGAGGGGACCCACTGGAACAGCTGTTGGGATACAGATGGTAGCCTCCCGTTAAGGCCATCCAGCATGTTCTTTAACGAGCACAGGGTATGGCTTTCTCCCGCACACGGGGCCACGGCTTAACGTCCTATCCGACGGACGGCGGCCTTTCCAAGCCCATCGGTGTCCCCTACTGACCGTGGGCAGGGCGGGGAATTTTTTTTTTAGCTAATTTTGTCAACTTGTAAAGAAGCAACCATCCCATGGCCGAGTGGTTAGCATGCTTGGCTACTGATCCAAGAGACCTGCGTTCGAGCCCCGGGTAAGGCATGGATATATGTGTGGTTTGCCATCCTCTCAGACGTTATACTATGGCATATAAACTGTCGGACCTCTGGTGGCAAGCAGCTGCTTGAGGAGGTATTTATTATTATAAAGAAGAAAAGTTCTTTAAAGTAGGTAAAAATGGTACTTATTATTTATACAAGAAACAACTTATTTTCTCTTTTCCACTGTTTTTCCGTTTCCCCACACAGCATTAAAAATTCTCCACAATTAGGGTTTTGTTTTTGTTTTGCATGTAAATTTTCTCTTTGGCTATTTCCCCCTCTTTTTCGCTTTTTCCCAAGAGACATTTCGAAATTCCTACAGCAGGAAAATTTCTCTTTTAAGAATTCAAAATTTTCTCTCTTTTTTGGGGGGTGGAGTAGGGCAGTGAGTGCTAATTTTAGCTGTTTTTACGTTTTCTCACAAAGCATTAAATATTCTCCACAAGAAGGAAATTTTCCTGTAATGTACAGAAATTTTCTTTCTGGCTATTTCTCACGAAGCATTTAGAAATTCCTACAGCAGGGAAATTTCCCTTTCATGAATTCAAAATTTTATTTTTTTGAGGGGGGAGGGGGAGCTATAAGTTTAACTGTTATTTCGTTTTTCCACAAAGTATTAAAATTTCCCTACCATAGGTAAATTTACCTATACACACTCGATTACGATATACGTGATATACACAGGATATCTTGTGCGTGTATAAACGAAATCGGAAGCGTTATGTTATAAACATAACTGCTTATGGCGCAAAAAGTAAGGTTTTTTTGTCATCAAGAAACGAAAAAGAAATACTAATTTTTTTAGATAGATAGATAGATAATTTTTATTTCAGATAATGTTTTAGAGCAGGGGTGGGCAAATAGCGGCCCGCATTCGGCCCGCTAAGAGTCTTTTGTGGCCCGCCAAGACAGTCAGAAAAATCCGCCTTGAACCGAGATTTCCTTCCCGTGCGCGACCGAAGATTCGTCTCGTATTTTCCACTAGGACCGCCACGTCAATACGCATTCGCAGTGTAGATACGAAAACAATTGCCCACCCCTGTTTTAGAGTATACAAAAACTTATGAGGCCTCAAAGAGTAGACTCGTTCATGAGATCTCCATACAGAAACAATTTCAATTGAAAACATTAGTCGTCACATTGAATAATACAAAAAAAAACGAAAACAACTCAAAACAAAAAATTTCTAGTAATCCAGAAGTGTAAAAGTCAGAAAGTCAGAAACATTCAATATCCATGATGCATATAAACAGTTGTAGTAGATTAATGCAAAAAAGTTTCCACATCATCCAGTTTCAAAATGTAGTTCTTGAGAACTTTAGAAAACAAATGATAATTCGTGATATTTTTCATGCTGACCGGAAGCTTCGAACTTTCCGCTTGAATTAGACAATTCTGGGCTTCAGTAGCAGTAAAGAAATCCGCTGCTCTGAGTAGCTCACGCTTTTGCCGAGTGGTTAGCACGCTTGGCTACTGATCTACGGGACCTGGGTTCGAGCCCTGGGTAAGGCATGGAGGTGTGTGCTGTTTTCTGCTGAGGTCCCGCCATCCTCACAGACCTTCTACTATGGCATATTAAACTGACAGGCTCCTGTCAGACCTCTGTGGCAAGCAGCTGCTTGAGGGGGTATAGTTGCGCATAACGTAACAAAATCGTCAGCAGTTCAGACACAATAGACTTATTTTGGTTTCGTTTTTAAATTCTGGGCTTCAGTAGTTTCTTTTGTGAGATGAAGGTTAGGTTGTGCATGCTTTTATGTGAAATTAGCACTTACAATATATGCTGACAGATTCCAAAAAGTCAGCGAAAGACAGGTCACTTAGCATGGAAATGTATTGGACAAAGAGTAAAGTGAAATACTAGTATCTTGACTTGAATTAGACAACTTCGAATAGTCATCACTTTACTGAGTCGTTCTAACTTGATCTCCGCTTATCCGGGGCGTTTTATATAATGCGGCATGCGGTGTACTGTCCATATAGATACGTTCAGAATACCATAAAGGAAAAACGAAAGAGTACAATGAGGTTTTGTTTTATTTCTTCATTTAAATTTATTAGTTAAAAAAAGTGGTAGTTAATTACGAAACAATATTTGTCCCTTTTTAGCTAATTTTGTCAACTTGTAAAAAAGCAACCATCCCATTGCCGAGTGGTTAGCATGCTTGGCTACTGATCTAAGAGACCTGAGTTCGAGCCCCGGCTATTCTAATTCGAAACAGCCAATACGCCATACTTTTCTATGGGTCACACTTCGACCAGCGCCCGTCAGGATTGCCTGCGCTCGATTCCAAGCATAAATCTATTGTGTCTGAACTGTTGACGGTTTTGTTACGTTATGCGCAACTATAGCACATACAAAAGCGTGAGCAACTCAGAGCAGAAGATTTCTTTACTGCTCTGAATCAGGGACGCCTAAATACAAATAATAGTGCCTAAAAATTTCCTTATGTAATGCAGGAATTTCATAATTTATGTTTTTATCTCGTCGTAATTGGTAATTATTCGTATCAGTTTTAATGCTATCATTTCTAAAGTAAAAGTATTTAATAATTTCCAAAAAGTAATCATAGCGTAAAGGAAAATTCCTGCTTCTCGAAACAAAGGTAACGAAGGTTGCCTTTTTGAAAATAATCGTAACATTTTAGCGTTACGTAACAAACACAACGTACGAACCCAACCTCGTAAAGCAACGTAAGATAATTATCAGCTTTAAGTCATTAGATTGGGTTGTTTGACTCTCAGCGCACTTTTTTTTGCACACAAGAACCCCCGAGGCTCAGAGAAGATTGGGGGAGACAACTCACTGGACAGTTGTTAAGAGACAAATGTACCTCCCGTCAAGGCCATCCAGTGTGTTCTTTAACAAGCACAGGTTGGGTTGTTTTACCTCTGAGTGGCACTTTTTTGCACACCATGGGCTAAATAGCCAGGTCACATGGACCCCGAAGGCTCAGAGAAGGCTGGGGGAGGGGGACCCACTGGAACAGCTGTTGGGAGACAGATGGTAGCCTCCTGTCAAGGCCATCCAGCGTGTTCTTTAACGTTGGGTTGTTTTACCTCTGAGCGGCACTTTTTTGCACACCATGGGCTAAATGGCCAGGTCATATGGACCCCGAAGGCTCAGAGAAGGTTGGGGGAGGGGACCCACTGGAACAGCTGTTGGGAGACAGATGGTAGCCTCCCGTCAAGGCCATCCAGCGTGTTCTTTAACGTGCACAGGGTATGGCTCTCCCGCACACGGAACCACGGCTTAACGTCCCATCCAACGGGCTGCGGCCTTTCCAAACACATCGGTGTCCCCTACTGACCGTGGGCAGGGCTGGGAATTTTGCGGATATAAATCTCAACGCTGACCCAGCTGGGACTCGAATCTGGGAACTACAGATTACGAGCCTGGCGCGCTACCGACTGAGCCACCCCGCCCCTTAACAAGCACAGCGTATGGCTCTCCTGCACAAGGGACCACGACTTAACGTCCCATTCGACGGAGGGCGGGCTTTCCAAGTTCATCGGTGTCCCCTACTAACCGAGCGGGGAGTTTCGAAGAGATAAATCGCAACGGTGGCCCAGTTGGGAACTCGAACCTGGGAACTGCAGATGACGAGCCTGCCACCCTACCGTATGGAGAGGTAGTCTATTGAACAGAAAAAAAATACCAGTCCATAGGCAATCTTTTTGATTAAGAAAAGCCGTTTTAACCTTGTCTCGCCCAAAATATCTCCCTGAAAAAGCTCCATGGCATATCTCTATCTCTTGTCCCATCCACCCCCGACTTGCCACTCATGACATCAATCAAAGCGGCAGGATTCTGGAGACAGATAGCCTTGACGCGAAGGGCGGCGGACGACCAATCGCCGATCATCAGGAGACGACGCCATGCGCGATAGCTGCGTTGCTAACGCCTCTTGCCACATATATGACAGCTGATCTGTCAACGTCGTTTCTTCGCGCTACAGGTGGCCTATTAGCTCTGCATGGAAAGAGCCCTACAGTCGCTTTGCTCGAATCGTGTGCGTGTATACCGTGAACAATATATGCTGGTTGGGTTGGGTTGTTTTACCTCTGAGCGGCACTTTTTTGCACACCATGGGCTAAATGGCCAGGTCACATGGACCCCGAAGGCTCAGAGAAGGTTGGGGGAGGGGACCCACTGGAACAGCTGTTGGGAGACAGATGGTAGCCTCCCGTTAAGGCCATCCAGCGTGTTCTTTAACGTGAACAGGGTATGGCTCTCCCGCACACGGGGCCACGGCTTAACGTCCCATCCGACGGACGGTGGCCTTTCCAAGCCCATCGGTGTCCCCTACTGACCGTGGGAAGGGCGGGGAATTTTACGGAGATAAATCTCAACGCTGACCCAGCTGGGACTCGAACCTGGGAACTACAGATTAAAATGAAGGAGAAAAAAGATAATATTTCTGAATGAAAACGTCACTTTTTCATCGACCACTCCTACAATTTTTATTTAACATCAGAAATTTTTCTTGAATTTACAATTTCTCAAGGAAGGAAGTTAACCCTTTCGCGACTAAGGGAAACATTTTTCCCATTTTAAAATTGGTGATTGTCGTATTTAATTATAACCTTATCTGCATTTTTTATACAGAATGTCAAAATAGAACGTATGCCGAACGCAATTACGTAAACGGGAACGTTTAGAAAACAAAAACAGAACTGTCAGGACGCATAATATATGTACTATGTGCAATGTCCATCTTTGCCTCACTACCAATAGAAATTGTTTCGCAGAATATCATAATTAGCACATCATTTTGTATAGTAATTTTATTTCATAATTTTGTATTATTTTAGTTAACATTTTGTTCTAATAAACCAATAAATAAAAGACATTGCATAATAAGCCTAACTATAATTTGTGTTACCTTTATAGTCCATTGGGAAAAATATTTCCCATAAAATTCCAAAAAATCTACAGATTGTTATGTATTTTTCTTATGATTTTTATTTATTTTACGTCTAAACAAACTAAAATAAACAGTTACATACTAATATTTACTCTTAGAAACCTTATGGTCCTGAAAGGGTTAAGTAGCTAGAGAATTTGACATTCTTTGGAATCCCCGTCCGTAATTATCATAAAATTTTGGTTGTTTCAAAAAATAAACCCTGTGTCTTTTGTAGTAAGCTTATTATGACAAATATTTTGCTTATAGCTATAATTAAATAAGTTATTTATAACACAAACAAACATACGTAAACTTTCAATAGGTAAAATTTTGAACAAAATATCATATTTTGTTGTAAGGGAATTTTTAACTTCTAAATTACACAATCCTTTTAGCAGACTAATTTGTATTCTTTTAATTTAATTCTGTCCTATATGCTGTCCCATAAACTTTATTCTATATCTAATTATAGACGCAAAATGTGCTAAAACAGTTAATTGTGTATCAACAAACAAGTTAAGTTTCCTAATTTTAAATGCTACAAATCGTAATCTTGAACACATCTAGTCAATATGTCTATTCCATATCATTTTTGAATTTATTTTCAGGCCTAGGTAAATTATTTCATTCACTTCTATTTTAGGGCAATTGCATATACCAGGTAATAAACCTCCCAATTTAGATCAACTGATTTGGTATTTAGTAATACTTCTATTAAGTGTATAAGGTTGAAAATCATTTTATATAAGTTTATTTTTTCGTTTACATTCAGTTTGTTAAGAAAAAACCATTTAACTGTTTTAGTAATTTATTAATATCATTTTGCAGATTGCAAATAGCGGTTTCTAAATCTGAATGGAAGTTGATTAGCACTGTCTCATCAGCATACATATATAATTTACTATTGAAATTAATATCAGCCAAATCATTTATATATATTTTGAAATAGCATAGGGCCGAGAATAGATCCTTGTAGAACTCCAAATTGATCTGAAATTTATTACTATAATTATCATTTATTTTCATAACTATTAGTTATGAATGGAGTAGTGCGTTATCGATTCGCTAAGTTATCAATAGACAGAGTTTTCGCAGCGAATTTTTTATGGAAGGGCCTAATTTTCTGCGGTAGAAAACTTTACAGTGTACTAAAGTACGGTGAGATGAAGCTGTAGAGTGTGTTTTTCAACCTTTTTTTTATATCTCATAGCATACTTGTCAAAACGCGCCATCTATGGACGTGTCGCGAAACCTCATTTTTCAAGGCTACACCCCATCCACTTTAGAAATAAGCCGATGTTATGCACATATATTTTTGCTTATGAATATATATCTTTTACTATATTATGTATACGTTTATTATAACAATGATATACTCGCATAATCAATTTAAAGAGGTTTTAACATTGACATGTACACTTATTGTGCTTTGGATTTCTTTCGAAAATAATTTAATTAATGATCTTTAAAAATTTTCGCGGCACACCTAAGATCCTGTCACGGCACACCGGTTGAAAATCACTGCTGTAGACGAAGTTTGGTCCTAGCTTTTTATTTTGACTGTCTTGCAGGAGATGTCGAACAAACAATCAAACTAACAGTAAAACTCTCTAATTTACATATTTAAATTTACTTCTTGTCGATGTGGATGGATATCGATGAAATTGTGATTGTGGATCGATATTGATGTGATTGTGGATAGATATTGATAAAAGTGAATGTGGATGGATATTGATGTGATTGTGGATAGATATCGATAAAAGTGAATGTGGATGGATATTGATGTGATTGTGGATAGATATTGATAATAGTGAATGTGGATGGATATTGATGTGATTGGGGATAGATATTGATAAAAGTGAATGTGGATAGATAATGATAAAAGTGAATGTGGATGGATATTGATGTGAATGTGGATAGATATTGATAAAAGTGAATGTGGATGGATATTGATGTGATTGTGGATAGTTATTGATAAAAGTGAATGTGGATGGATATTGATGTGATTGGGGATAGATATTGATAAAAGTGAATGTGGATGGATAATGATATGATTGTGCATAGATATTGATAAAAGTGAATGTGGATGGATATTGATGTGATTGTGGATAGTTATTGATAAAAGTGAATGTGGATGGATATTGATGTGATTGGGGATAGATATTGATAAAAGTGAATGTGGATGGATATTGATGTGATTGTGGATAGATATTGATAAAAGTGAATGTGGATGGATATTGATGTGATTGTGGATAGATATTGATAAAAGTGAATGTGGATGGATATTGATGTGATTGGGGATAGATATTGATAAAAGTGAATGTGGATGGATATTGATGTGATTGTGGATAGATATTGATAAAAGTGAATGTGGATGGATATTGATGTGATTGGGGATAAATATTGATAAAAGTGAATGTGGATGGATATTGATGTGATTGTGGATAGATATTGATAAAAGTGAATGTGGATGGATATTGATGTGATTGGGGATAAATATTGATAAAAGTGAATGTGGATGGATATTGATGTGATTGTGGATAGATATTGATAAAAGTGAATGTGGATGGATATTGATGTGATTGTGGATAGTTATTAATAAAAGTGAATGTGGATGGATATTGAAGTGATTGTGGATGGATATTGATGTGATTGTGGATGGATATTGAAGTGATTGTGGATGGATATTGATGTGATTGTGGATAGATATTGATAAAAGTGAATGTGGATGGATATTGATGTGATTGTGGATAGTTATTGATAAAAGTGAATGTGGATGGATATTGATGTGATTGTGGATAGATATTGATAAAAGTGAATGTGGATGGATATTGATGTGATTGTGGATAGATATTGATAAAAGTGAATGTGGATGGATATTGATGTGATTGTGGATAGATATTGATAAAAGTGAATGTGGATGGATATTGATGTGATTGTGGATAGATATTGATAAAAGTGAATGTGGATGGATATTGATGTGATTGTGGATAGATATTGATAAAAGTGAATGTGGATGGATATTGATGTGATTGTGGATGGATATTGATGTGATTGTGGATAGATATTGATAAAAGTGAATGTGGATAGTTATTGATAAAAGTGAATGTGGATGGATATTGATGTGATTGTGGATAGATATTGATAAAAGTGAATGTGGATGGATATTGATGTGATTGTGGATAGATATTGATAAAAGTGAATGTGAATGGATATTGATGTGATTGTGGATAGATATTGATAAAAGTGAATGTGGATGGATATTGATGTGATTGTGGATAGATATTGATAAAAGTGAATGTGGATGGATATTGATGTGATTGTGGATAGATATTGATAAAAGTGAATGTGGATGGATATTGAGGTGATTGTGGATAGATATTGATAAAAGTGAATGTGGATGGATATTGATGTGATTGTGGATAGATATTGATAAAAGTGAATGTGGATGGATATTGATGTGATTGGGGATAGATATTGATAAAAGTGAATGTGGATGGATATTGATGTGATTGAGGATAGATATTGATAAAAGTGAATGTGGATGGATATTGATGTGATTGGGGATAAATATTGATAAAAGTGAATGTGGATGGATATTGATGTGATTGTGGATAGATATTGATAAAAGTGAATGTGGATGGATATTGATGTGATTGTGGATAGATATTGATAAAAGTGAATGTGGATGGATATTGATGTGATTGTGGATGGATATTGATGTGATTGTGGATAGATATTGATAAAAGTGAATGTGGATGGATATTGATGTGATTGTGGATAGATATTGATAAAAGTGAATGTGGATGGATATTGATGTGATTGTGGATAGATATTGATAAAAGTGAATGTGGATGGATATTGATGTGATTGTGGATAGTTATTGATAAAAGTGAATGTGGATGGATATTGATGTGATTGTGGATAGATATTGATAAAAGTGAATGTGGATGGATATTGATGTGATTGTGGATAGATATTGATAAAAGTGAATGTGGATGGATATTGATGTGATTGTGGATAGATATTGATATGATTGTGGATAGATATTGATAAAAGTGAATGTGGATGGATATTGATGTGATTGTGGATAGATATTGATAAAAGTGAATGTGGATGGATATTGATGTGATTGTGGATAGATATTGATAAAAGTGAATGTGGATGGATATTGAAGTGATTGTGGATGGATATTGATGTGATTGTGGATGGATATTGAAGTGATTGTGGATGGATATTGATGTGATTGTGGATAGATATTGATAAAAGTGAATGTGGATGGATATTGATGTGATTGTGGATAGATATTGATAAAAGTGAATGTGGATGGATATTGATGTGATTGTGGATAGATATTGATGTGATTGTGGATAGATATTGATAAAAGTGAATGTGGATGGATATTGATGTGATTGTGGATAGTTATTGATAAAAGTGAATGTGGATGGATATTGATGTGATTGTGGATAGATATTGATAAAAGTGAATGTGGATGGATATTGATGTGATTGTGGATAGATATTGATAAAAGTGAATGTGGATGGATATTGATGTGATTGTGGATAGATATTGATAAAAGTGAATGTGGATGGATATTGAGGTGATTGTGGATAGATATTGATAAAAGTGAATGTGGATGGATATTGAGGTGATTGGGGATAGATATTGATAAAAGTGAATGTGGATGGATATTGATGTGATTGTGGATAGATATTGATAAAAGTGAATGTGGATGGAAATTGAAGTGATTGTGGATGGATATTGATGCGATTGTGGATAGATATTGATAAAAGTGAATGTGGATGGATATTGATGTGACTGTGGATAGATATTGATAAAAGTGAATGTGGATGGATATTGATGTGATTGTGGATAGATATTGATAAAAGTGAATGTGGATGGAAATTGAAGTGATTGTGGATGGATATTGATGTGATTGTGGATAGATATTGATAAAAGTGAATGTGGATGGATATTGATGTGACTGTGGATAGATATTGATAAAAGTGAATGTGGATGGATATTGATGTGATTGTGGATAGTTATTGATAAAAGTGAATGTGGATGGATATTGATGTGATTGTGGATAGATATTGATAAAAGTGAATGTGGATGGATATTGATGTGATTGTGAATGTGAAAGTGGCGAAATTGTGCATATGGACAGATGAAAAAAAAAATGAGAAATAATGGATATGATTAAATTATGATTGTGGATGGATAATGATGAAATAAAGTTAAAGAGAACGAATATTGATGTAAAAAATATTATTGTAGATGGATATTGATGAAATAATACGATTCTCATTTTAATAAAACTCCTAGTAGCTTTCAATGTGCGTTGTAACGGTTGAAAGAGTCGAAAATGGCAAAATTTAAAACATTTATTACAAACAATCTATATATGCTACTTGTTTGAAATTTTGTTGAAAGAGTGTGAGGATCAGCAGGTTTACACTTTCAGCAATGTTTTTTTCCGCCTTACCACCAGGATGTGAGGGAAACTAACAAAAAAGAGATAAGAGAAAAAATTCTTTTACGAAGAAAGCTATTTGATAATAGATTGTTTAATAAATATATATTAGGTTAAAAACTACTAACCTTTATGCAAAACCTTTATTAAATTACCGCAGTGTTTTTATAACTTAATTTTTTCTTCTTTTCATTACTACCATTAATTTTTTCACAAAATATTATTATATGTATTTAAAATTACCCCGAAGTCAGAAACCTGAAAATTGCATTTCTTTGGAAATTTCTGTTTTTCCAACTTTACCTTACGGAGGTTGGGGCGGAGGTGGCTTAGTCGGTAGCGCGCCAGGCTCGTAATCTGTAGTTCCCAGGTTCGAGTCCCAGCTGGGTCAGCGTTGAGATATATCTCCGCAAAATTCCCCGCCCTGTCCACGGTCAGTAGGGGACACCGATGGGCATGGAAAGGTCGCCGTCCGTCGGATGGGACGTTTAGCCGTGGCCCCGTGTGCGGGAGAGCCATACCCTGTGCACGTTAAAGAACACGCTGGATGGCCTTGACGGGAGGCTACCATCTGTCTCCCAACAGCTGTTCCAGTGGGTCCCCTCCCCAACCTTCTCTGAGCCTTCGGGGTCCATGTGACCTGGCCATTCAGCCCATGGTGTGCAAAAAAGTGCCGTTCAGAGGTAAAACAACCCAACCCATTACCCAAATCCCATTACTGTATTAGCATGCCCCATTAATATGAGACTTATTCAAGGAAGTGTAAGGCTCCAGAAATCATTCAAAGAAGTGTAAAACTCCAGAAATCACATTACTGTATTAGCATGCCCCATTAATATGAGACTTATTCTAGAAAGTGTAAGGCTCCAGAAATCACATTACTGTATTAGCATGCCCCCATTAATATGAGACTTATTCAGGGATGTGTGCAGTCGCTCAAAAAAAAATACCGGAACACTATGGTTGATTACAGAATTAAAAAAATATCTGGCAACGATTTATTTTAAAATTAGTGATCTGGCAATCTTCGCGTACTGTACACGAAAATTGCCAGATCCCTAATTTCTAAAAAATCGTTGCCACATATTTTACCTGAATTCTATAATCAAACACAGTGTTCGGATATTTTTTTGAGCGACTGTAAGGATCCAGAAATCAGATTACTGTATTAGCATGCCCCCATTAATTGACACTTATTTAAGGAAGTGCAAGGCTCCAGAAATCATATTACTGTATTAACATGCCCCATTAATATGAGAGTTATTCAGGAAGTATAAAGCTTCAGAAATCACATTACTCTATTAGCATGCCCCATTAATATGAGACTTTTCAAGAAAGTGCAAGGCTCCAGAAATCATATTATTGTATTACCATGCAACCATTAATATGAGACTTATTCAAGGAAGTATAAGGATCCAGAAATCACTTTATTGTATTAGCATGCCCCCCATTAATTGACACTTAAGGAAGTATAAGTCTTCAGAAATCATATTACTGTATTAGCATGCCCCCATTAATATGAGACTTATTCAGGAAGTATAAGGCTTTAGAAATCACATTACTGTATTAGCATGCCCCATTATTATGAGACTTTTCAAGAAAGTGCAAGGCTCCAGAAATCATATTATTGTATTACCATGCCCCCATTAATATGAGACTTATTCAAGGAAGTATAAGGATCCAGAAATCACTTTATCGTATTAGCATGCCCCCATTAATTGACACTTAAGGAAGTATAAGCCTTCAGAAATCACATTACTGTATTAGCATGCCCCCATTAATATGGGACTTATTCAAGGAATTATAAGGCTCAAGAAATCACATAATTGTATTACCTTGCCCCCATTAATATGAGACTTATTCAAGGAAGAGTAAGGCTCCAGAAATCATATTACTGTATTAGCATGCCCATATTAATATGAAACTTATTCAAGGAAGAATAAGGCTTCAGAAATCACATTACTCTATTAGCAATGCCCCATTAATATGAGACTTATTCAAGAAAGTGTAAGGCTCCAGAAATCATATTATTTTATTACCATGTCCCCATTAATATGAGACTCATTCAAGGAAGTATAAGGATCCAGAAATCACATTACTGTATTAGCATGTCCACATTAATATTAGACTTATTCAAGTAAATGTAAGGCTCCAGATATCATATTACTGTATTACCATGCCCCATTAATATGAGACTTATTTGAGGAAGTGTGAGATCCAACATCAATATTACCATGTTGGCACATCTCATTAATAAGACATTTTAGAAAGGAAGTATGAGATCTCAGCAATCAGATTATTATATTATAATATCCCATTACTAAGACACTTTAGAAAGAAAATATGAGACTTCAGCAACCTTTCTCCATTACTAAGGCACTTTAGAAAGCAACCATATCTCATTACTAACCAATCATTACTCCAATCAGTTTTTCCCAGTAACCATACATACATACAAAATCCTCATTCAGCCATGGGCTACGAATAAAAAATAAAATAAATACCCCCTCAAGCAGCTGTTGCCACAGATGTCTGACAGGAGCCTTTCGGTTTATATGCCAAAGTAGAAGGTCTGAGAGGATGGCAGGACCTCAGCAGAAAAACAACACATACATCCATGCCTTACCCGGGGCTCGAACCCAGGTCCCTTAGATCACTAGCCAAGCGTGCTAACCACTCGGCCACGGGACGGAGGTCTGAAAAAAAGTGCAGTCTTGGGGGTATAAATAGTCAGCACCAGGACCCTGTGAAGTTAACCACTCTTCATCAGGGTTAAGAAAAAAAGAATAAAGTGGACATAGATCACCAGATCAGTAGGCCATATTGAACTGGCAGCCCTCCCTTTCAATTCCATTCCAAAAGAGAATATCTCTTTTAAAAGATACTAATGGCCTGCACCACGAGAAGGCGGGGTCGCACATCAGGCGCTAGACCTGGCCAGTTCTGTGCATCGTCACTAGGGATTGGTACACAGCTCTCCTTCCAGTTTATGCCACTAAGACACTTTAGAAAGGAAACATGAGACTCCTGCAACCATATTGCTATATTAGAATATCCCATTTCTAAGACATTTCAGAAAGGAAATTATAGAAAGGAAATGTGAGCCTCCAGCAACCACAATAGCATACCCCATTTCTAAGACACTTTAGAAAGGAAATATGAGACTCCAGCAACCATACTACTATATTCGAATATTCTATTTCTAAGACATTTCAGAAAGAAAATGTGAAACCCCAGAAACCATATCAGCATGCCCAATTAATAAGACAATTTAGAAAGGAAGTATGAGATCCCAGCAACCATATTACTATATTAGCATATCCAATTTCTAAGATACTTTAGAAGCAGCTACGAAACTCCAGCAACCACATGGGGCGGGGGTGGCTCAGTCGGTAGCGCGCCAGGCTCGTATTCTGTAGTTCCCAGGTTCGAGTCCCAGCTGGGTCAGCGTTGAGATTTATCTCCGCAAAATTCCCCGCCCTGCCCACGGTCAGTAGGGGACACCGATGGGCTTGAAAAGGCCGCCGTCCGTCGGATGGGACGTTAAGCCGTGGCCCCGTGTGCGGGAGAGCCATACGCTGTGCACGTTAAAGAACACGCTGGATGGCCTTGACGGGAGGCTACCATCTGTCTCCCAACAGCTGTTCCAGTGGGTCCCCTCCCCCAACCTTCTCTGAGCCTTCGGGGTCCATGTGACCTGGCCATTTAGCCCATGGTGTGCAAAAAAGTGCCGCTCAGAGGTAAAACAACCCAACCCAACAACCCAGCAATCACATTAGCATATCCCATTGCTAAGACACTTTAGGAAGGAAATGTGACACTCCAGCAACCAAGTTACTACATTAGCATACCCCATTTCTAAGACATTTTAGAAGCAGCTACGAAACTCCAGCAACCACATTAGCATACCCCATTACTAAGACACTTTAGAAAGGAAATATGAGACTCCAGCAACCATATTACTATATTAGAATATCCCATTTCTTAGACATTTTAGAAAGGAAGATATAGAAAGGAAATATGAGACTCCAGCAACCGTATTACTCTATTAGAATATCCCATTTCTAAAGACATTTCAGAAAGAAAATGTGAAACCCCAGAAACCATATCAGCATGCCCAATTAATAAGACATTTTAGAAAGGAAGTATGAGATCCCAGCAACCATATTACTATATTAGCATATCCCATTTCTAAGATACTTTAGAAGCAGCTACGAAACTCCAGCAACCACATTAGCATACCCCATTGCTAAGACACTTTAGGAAGGAAATGTGAGACTCCAGCAACCAAGTTACTACATTAGCATACCCCATTTGTAAGACATTTTAGAAGCAGCTATGAAACTCCAGCAATCACATTAGCATACCCCATTGCTAAGACACTTTAGGAAGGAAATGTGAGACTCCAGCAACCAAGTTACTACATTAGCATACCCCATTGCTAAGACACTTTAGGAAGGAAATGTGAGACTACAGGAACCAAGTTACTACATTAGCATATCCCATTTCTAAGACATTTTAGAAGCAGCTACGAAACTCCAGCAACCACATTAGCATACCCCATTGCTAAGACACTTTAGAAAGGAAATATGAGACTCCAGCAACCATATTACTATATTAGAATATCGCATTTCTTAGACATTTTAGAAAGGAAGATATAGAAAGGAAATATGAGACTCCAGCAACCATATTACTCTATTAGAATATCCCATTTCTAAGACATTTCAGAAAGAAAATGTGAAACCCCAGAAACCATATCAGCATGCCCAATTAATAAGACATTTTAGAAAGGAAGTATGAGATCCCAGCAACCATATTACTATATTAGCATATCCCATTTCTAAGATACTTTAGAAGCAGCTACGAAACTCCAGCAACCACATTAGCATACCCCATTGCTAAGACACTTTATAAAGGAAATATGAGACTCCAGCAACCAAGTTACTACATTAGCATACCCCATTTCTAAGACACTTTAGAAGCAGCTACGAAACTCCAGCAACCACATTAGCATACCCCATTGCTAAGACACTTTAGAAAGGAAATATGAGACTCCAGCAACCATATTACTATATTAGAATATCCCATTTCTTAGACATTTTAGAAAGGAAGATATAGAAAGGAAATATGAGACTCCAGCAACCATATTACTCTATTAGAATATCCCATTTCTAAGACATTTCAGAAAGAAAATGTGAAACCCCAGAAACCATATCAGCATGTCCAATTAATAAGACATTTTAGAAAGGAAGTATGAGATCCCAGCAACCATATTACTATATTAGCATATCCCATTTCTAAGATACTTTAGAAGCAGCTACGAAACTCCAGCAACCACATTAGCATACCCCATTGCTAAGACACTTTAGGAAGGAAATATGAGACTCCAGCAACCACATTAGCATACCCCATTGCTAAGACACTTTAGGAAGGAAATGTGAGACTCCAGCAACCAAGTTACTACATTAGCATACCCCATTTGTAAGACATTTTAGAAGCAGCTATGAAACTCCAGCAATCACATTAGCATACCCCATTGCTAAGACACTTTAGGAAGGAAATGTGAGACTCCAGCAACCAAGTTACTACATTAGCATACCCCATTGCTAATACACTTTAGGAAGGAAATGTGAGACTACAGCAACCAAGTTACTACATTAGCATATCCCATTTCTAAGACATTTTAGAAGCAGCTACGAAACTCCAGCAACCACATTAGCATACCCCATTGCTAAGACACTTTAGAAAGGAAATATGAGACTCCAGCAACCATATTACTATATTAGAATATCGCATTTCTTAGACATTTTAGAAAGGAAGATATAGAAAGGAAATATGAGACTCCAGCAACCATATTACTCTATTAGAATATCCCATTTCTAAGACATTTCAGAAAGAAAATGTGATACCCCAGAAACCATATCAGCATGCCCAATTAATAAGACATTTTAGAAAGGAAGTATGAGATCCCAGCAACCATATTACTATATTAGCATATCCCATTTCTAAGATACTTTAGAAGCAGCTACGAAACTCCAGCAACCACATTAGCATACCCCATTGCTAAGACACTTTATAAAGGAAATATGAGACTCCAGCAACCAAGTTACTACATTAGCATACCCCATTTCTAAGACACTTTAGAAGCAGCTACGAAACTACAGCAACCACATTAGCATACCCCATTGCTAAGACACTTTAGGAAGGAAATGTGAGACTCCAGCAACCAAGTTACTACATTAGCATATCCCATTTCTAAGACACTTTAGAAGCAGCTACGAAACTCCAGCAACCACATTAGCATACCCCATTGCTAAGACACTTTAGGAAGGAAATGTGAGACTCCAGCAACCAAGTTACTACATTAGCATACCCCATTTCTAAGACACTTTAGAAGCAGCTACGAAACTCCAGCAACCACATTAGCATACCCCATTGCTAAGACACTTTAGGAAGGAAATGTGAGACTCCAGCAACCAAGTTACTACATTGGCATATCCCATTTCTAAGACACTTTAGAAGCAGCTACGAAACTCCAGCAACCACATTAGCATACCCCATTGCTAAGACACTTTAGGAAGGAAATGTGAGACTCCAGCAACCAAGTTACTACATTAGCATACCCCATTTCTAAGACACTTTAGAAGCAGCTACGAAACTCCAGCAACCACATTAGCATACCCCATTGCTAAGACACTTTAGGAAGGAAATGTGAGACTCCAGCAACCAAGTTACTACATTAGCATACCCCATTTCTAAGACACTTTAGAAGCAGCTACGAAACTCCAGCAACCACATTAGCATACCCCATTGCTAAGACACTTTAGGAAGGAAATGTGAGACTCCAGCAACCAAGTTACTACATTAGCATACCCCATTTCTAAGACACTTTAGAAGCAGCTACGAAACTCCAGCAACCACATTAGCATACCCCATTGCTAAGACACTTTAGGAAGGAAATGTGAGACTCCAGCAACCAAGTTACTACATTGGCATATCCCATTTCTAAGACACTTTAGAAGCAGCTACGAAACTCCAGCAACCACATTAGCATACCCCATTGCTAAGACACTTTAGGAAGGAAATGTGAGACTCCAGCAACCAAGTTACTACATTAGCATATCCCATTTCTAAGACACTTTAGAAAAGAAATGCAAAACTCCAGCAACAACATTAGCATACCCCATTACAAAAACAATTTAGAAAGGAAATGTTAGACTACAGCAACCATATTAGCAGGCCCCATTAATAAGACACTTTAGAAAGGAAGTGTGGAACACTAACAGCTCAATTACCATATTAATATTCCCTATTAATATGATATAGAAAGGAAATGTGAGACCCCCCTCCCAGCAACCATACTGCCATATTGCTTGACCTCATTAATACGATACTTTTCAAAGGGAGTGAGAGACCCATCAACCATATTATCGTGCCCCAAATATTTATGCCTATAATTACTTAAGGGTCTGTAAATGGTAGCTAGGTAGTCACTGGAAGTAGCACCAATCCCCTGTGATGATGCATAGAACCGGCCAGGCCTAGCATCTAATGTCCAACCCCGCCTTCTCGTGGTGCGGACCGTTAGTAACTTTCAAAAGAGATACTCACTTGTGGAAGTGAACGGAAGGGAGGGCTGCCAGATTAGTGTGGCCTACTGATCTGGACAACTATGGCTACTTTTCTTTTTTTTCTACCCTGCTGAGGAGTGGTCAACCACACAGGGTCCTGGTGCTGACCATATAAACCCACTGGACTGGACAGATATATGGCTCTGAGCTTGATTATGGATCCTGATTTTGCTGCACTGGTGGGCTTCTGTGGAGGGAAAATCTTCCGCTGTGTTTTCTGTTTGTTTGTGGGTTGACAGCCCCAAGTGAATAGATTCACAGGATATGTTTATCAGCCGGTGGATAATCCTGAGCAGAAGTCATCGCAGGCACCTGAACTCTTTGCTTCTATTGGCATCGTCAAATTCTACATTGGAGGAAGTCTTACAGTGTAGATGGCTTCAGCCTTTAGTAGTGGGGGAACGGGTCTTTGCCCCATGTCTGCGATTAGGGGGCTGTTTGATATTATTGGCATTCCCTCTCTCAATAAACATAGTTTCTTTAAACATCCCACTAACCATTTTCTCTCCATAGGTAGTTGGAATGTGAGGACTCTGCACAGAACTTTTTCTCTTGATGTCCTCACACAAGAATTCCACCATTATAATTTAGATATTCTCGGCTTGCAAGAGACCAGATGGACAGATAAAGGTCAGATTCTTAAAAATAACTTTAAATTTCTCTTTACAGGGAGGGAGGATGGAAAGCATCACCAAGGTGTTGGTCTGCTGCTCAGCAGACATGCTAGTGATGCTCTTCTAGGATATGAGTGCATTAATGAAAGGTTTCTTACAGCAAAATTTCAGACAAGTGTTAAAGACTTGAATGTTATCTGCTGTTATGCCCCCACTGAGGATGCTGATGAGGATGAGAAGGATAGGTTTTATGAACAACTTCAGGATATTTTGAATTCTGTCAAGAGAGGAGATATTACCCTTGTTCTTGGTGACTTCAATGCCAAAGCTGGTACTGACTCTGACCTTTGGGGAGGAGTAATAGGCCCTTTTGGTATTGGTAGCTGCAATGGCAATGGGCAACGTCTTCTACAGGTAAGTAAACTCAATGGATTCAGAATAACTAACACTTATTACAAACACCGCAACATACATAAGTGCACATGGGTTTCACCTGATGGGCTGCATAAGAATATGATTGATTGCATATTAATTAACAGCAAATGGGCTAGTTCTGTTAGGAATACCAGGGCATATAGGGGAGCTGAAATTGGATCTGACCATTACCTTGTTAAAAGTGTATTGCAACTTAAACTTAAAAAGTGTTGTGCTAGGGTTAAAAAATTTACTTTTAATACTGAAGCTCTGAAAGATCCAGTTATAGCCAAAGCTTACCATGATAGGTTACTTAGTCATTATGACAGTCATGGTTTGCTTACTACTGAAGTTGAGGAAGAATGGGATCATTTTAAACAGGCTTTTTTGGACACTAACAGTACTCTTTTAGGAAAAAAGGAGCAGAAGAGACAGAATTATCTGAGTGATAAGGCACTTGAGCTTATTTCGGAAAGAGAGAATTGCAGGAATGTCTTTAATCAGTACCCTACTAGTCCTAATAGAAAGCATTACAGAGAACTTAATAAACGTGTAAAAGATCAGTTAGCTGCTGATAAGAATCTTTGGCTTGATGGTTTGGCTGACAAAGCTGAGGAAGCAGTTAGACAGCACAACAGCAGAGAGCTGTACCAGATAGTTAATGTTTTGTGTGGTAGAAAACGGACAGGCATACAAGGATTGAAGGATAAACAAGGTAAGGTTATAGAAGGGGAGGATTCTGTCATGGCTAGGTGGGCTGAGCATTTCAGTGATGTTCTAAACAATGTAGTTAATTCTACTCCCATTGTTTGCAATGATGATAGATGCATTGGTGGCTTTAATGTTGGCCCTATAACACAATCTGAAGTTATTTTGGCTGTTTCTAAACTTAACTTCATAAATCCCCAGGGGTAGATGAAATTACTACGGAAATGCTTAGAGCTGGGAATGTTTCGGTTAACACTTGGATGACTGAAATTCTGAATATCTTTTATGATAAAGGCATGGTTCCTAAGGATTTTACCAGAGCTATTGTTATCCCTATTTTCAAAAAAGGTGATCGCAGTTCTTGTGATAACTATAGGGGTATCAGCCTACTCTCTGTTCCAGGTAAAGTTCTTTCCATGATTGTGCTTAATAGAATTAAGAATCTGGTTGACAGGCAATTGCGTGATGAGCAATGTGGATTCAGAAGTGGTAGGGGATGTGTGGATCAGATATTTTCACTTAGGCAGATTCTTGAGAAATGTTTAGAGTTTCAGAAACCTTTGGTTGCTAGCTTTGTTGATTTCAAAGGCTTTCGACTCTGTTGATCGTCATAATTTGTGGTTGATTGTGAGATCATATGGTATACCAGACAAGTTAGTTAACATTATGAAAGCTCTCTATAATAACACTGAGTCGTGTGTGAGAGTTGGTAAGGTTTGTAGCAATTGGTTTAGCATTACTTCTGGTGTTCGACAAGGGTGCATTTTGTCTCCTTTTCTCTTTAGCTTGGTTATTGATTATGTTATGCGAAATTCACTTCAAAGGAAAGATTTTGGCCTTAAATGGACTGGAGATACGAAAATTTCTGATTTAGATTATGCTGATGATTTAGCCCTTTTGGCAAATGATGTTGATGAGATGAACTCTTTCATTCGAGCTGTTGATGAGACTGGTAGTAGAGTAGGTTTGGTTATAAACAGAGAGAAAACTAAAGTGATGAAAATTGGTCAGGCAGGCTGTGATTCAGTTAATCTGATTGGTTGCAGTCTTGAGCAGGTGTCACAGTTTAATTATCTTGGGAGCTATGTAACAGATAATGGTGATGTGCGGCATGAGATTAACAGACGAATAGGGATTGCTGCCGGGACTTTTAAGAATCTATGGAGAGTGTGGAGAAATAGGCGTATACACCTAAAGACTAAAATTAGACTGTATAATAGTTTGGTTGTTTCTAGGGTTAGTTATGGTAGTGAAACTTGGACACTTTGTAAACAAGATAACAGGAAACTAGATGCTTTTGATTCCAGATGCTTACGCAGTATCTTGGGCATTAGGTGGTTCAACTTTGTAACTAATGATGAGATTAGGCAAAGGAGTTTGCAACCTCCTTTAAGCAGCATATTGTGCAGAGAGAGACTCCGTTGGTTTGGCCATGTTGCCCGTATGAATAATTATAGATTGGTGAATAGGGTTATGAACAGTGTGCCTAAAGGCCTCAGAAAGAAGGGGAGACCTAGGATGCGGTGGGCAGACAATGTCAAACAGGACCTTGTTAGAATTGGTGTGCAGTGGCCAGATGTAGTAGATGTAGCTCAGGATAGACTTGCTTGGAGAACTAAATTGAACGGTCTGGTTGGACCTCCGTAGCCCATGGCTGCTTGAGGATGATGATGATGAATTACTTTAGAAAGGAAATGTGAGACCTCCACAACCATAATATGATGCTCCCATATTAATGATATTTGAACAAAGCAGTCTTTCTTTAATCGAACTCGGAAATCAAGATAACTCTTTGTTCCCATCACTAACATCAGTTTGCCAGGAATTCCAGAATAAAACTGGAAAGCTACCGACCATTTTTTCTTCTGTTGTTGTTCAGTAACAGCCGCGATGACAAATACTGTAGAGCATCTGCATTCCAAGATACACATGCACTTTAGGTGTCGTCGCCCGAATAGCCGAAAGTTGGCAAGTGATGCTGCAAGACCGCCTTCTATATCCTCTCTAGGTCTCTTCGGCTTCAGGACATAAACCAAGACAGAAACTTTCTAGAAAACCAGGAGGCCCAACACGAAAGAAGGAAAAGTTTTATTTAAGTGTAAGTATTTCTGGCTTTTGCATCAAGTGGTGTCGAAAACAATGGGAGGTATTGACAGATGCTGGGTGCGGGATGAAGTTACCAGATGGAGATCAGAGATGCTCCTACTGCTGTTGTCATTTCCGCTTCATCACTTCCGGAAATCTGGCCTTGCCAACAGGCGGTCGGCTCCATGCTGTCCTGCCTTCCTCTTTTTCTCTGGCAAACGTAGCAGGAAAAGGAAAAGTAAAGATATAAATAAGGGGAAGGTTCAAAGTTGGGTAATCAGCAAATGAAATATTTCACTGATCGCTCTTCAAGACTTTGGGCCTAGTTTCGTTTTACATTTGTTCTCCAACAACTTACGAACGAGGGGCGGTGGTGGCTCAGTCGGTAGCGCGCCAGGGTTCGTAATCTGTAGTTCTCAGGTTCGAGTTCCAGTTGGGTTAGCGTTGAGATTTATCTCCGCAAAATTCCCCTCCCTGCCAACGGTCAGTAGGGGACACCGATAAGCTTGGAAACGCTGCCGTCCGTCGGATGGGACGTTAAGCCGTGGCCCCGTGTGCGGGAGAGCCAAACTCTGTTGCACGTTAAAGAACACGCTGGATGGCCTTGACGGGAGGCTACCATCTGTCTCCCAACAGCTGTTCCAGTGGGTCCCCTCCCCTAACCTTCTCTGAGCCTTCGGGGTCCACGTGACCTGGCCTAGTTTGCAAAAAAGTGCCGCTCAGAGGTAAAACAACCCAACTCACGAACGATTGGTTCGATTATTTCAATTCTTATACAGCATAAGTTCTTTACGTAAAGAAAAAAGTCGTAGATTCGATGATTAATTAGAAATACGCGTCTCATGTTCGAAAATGAACTACAGGTATGCGTCTCACTCTGAATGATTAACTGCAAGTGTATGTTTTAAGCTCTACGATTAACAGCAAGTACGCGTCTGATGTTCCCAGATCAACTATAAGTAGATGACTTAGGTTTGAAAATTAAATACAAGTAAACTTCGATGATTAACCACTAATATACTTCAAAGATTAAACGTTTAAAAGATAATTATAGTTCGAAGGCTCGACGATTAAATCCAAGTGCCGTCTTAGTTCTAGATGAGGCGTGGACAAATTACTGGCCGCCTGCTCCCCGCCATACATTTTTGTGCGATCAGCGAGCTAAAATTGAAAAATTAAATTTCTAAAGGATAAATACCTCGTTTGAAAGTTACTAATTGGTTCCAATTCAAGAAAAATATCTCATTTGAACTGCAAAATGCAAACAACCAGTCTAATCTAATTGAATTTAGTTCTGCTCTCTTCAGGAACTATCAATGTAACACTAAAGAATTCAAAGCCCCCATTAAAATTTGTTCTTATGCTAAGAAGTAAAAAAGATCACCGCAAATAGGAGAAGAAGTGAAAGAAAAGCTAAAAGATCTGGAAATTTAAAAGATATTGAAGATTACCAAAGAGTTTGTGCTAAAAGTAAAAGAGAAACAAAAAATATTGAGAAAAAACAGTGGCAAAACTTTTGCAAGGATATTAACTTCCAGACTCCTCAGTCAGCTATATGGAGGAAAATAAAGAATATTGGAACAGCTCCTGAACCTACTCCCATCTGGACCCAACTTACTATAGCTCTAAATTGCACAACCGAGAAACTGGCAGAATATTTCGTCCATCATTTCTCTTCTTATTATAAGTTACCTATTCTGATTCATTCAGAAACAGCAGGGATAAAATTTCCAAATTTATGGAAGCAGTCTTGGATGAGTTGCCCCTGTCTCCAGAATATTTCAATACTCCTTTCAACCTATGGAAACTTGAAAATGCTATAAAAAAAACGAAAAATAAGAGCAGTTCTGGACCAGATAGAATCACCAATGTTATTATTAAATCCCTTCCACAGGAAGGACTGATACATTTATTGAAACTACTTAATGAATGCTGGAACAGAGGCACAATTCCAGATACTTGGAAAATAGCCCAGATCATTCCTATTGGAAGACCTAAGAAACCACCTAATTTATTAAGCTCCTACAGACCTGTTTCACTGACTTCTTGTCTTGGGAAAGTATTTGAAAGGATGATACTTTACAGACTCAATTGGTTTCTTGAATACTCTGGACTGCTATCTCCTTTCCAAACGGGCTTTCGGAGAGGAATGTCATCTCAAGATAATTTACTTCAACTAATTGCTGAGTCACAAAATGCTCTTTCCATAAAACAAAGAGTGGCTGTGGTTTTATTCGATATCCAACATGCTTTTGACAGTGTTTGGCATCTTGGACTGCTTTTTAAGCTTTTAAAATTAGGAATAACTGGCAATTTGTTTAACTATATAAACAATTTTCTGAAAGATAGAAAAATTCAAGTAAAATTAGGAAATATTTTTTCAGCTCTTATCCCTGTTTCTGTGGTTCCACAGGGCAGCGTTCTCAGCCCTGTGCTTTTCAACATCATGCTTCAGGACCTACCTAAGTGCTTAAGCAAAAATATTAAATATTCAATTTTTGCTGATGATTTGGCTGTTTGGGTTACTGGCAGAGATCTTGACATCCTTCAAAAGAATCTACAAATAGCAGTCAATCAAGTCCATTAGTTTTTAGATGAATGGGGATTTTCAGTTTCACAAGATAAAACTAAGTGTTTGGTTATTTCCAGACCACGATCTAAGCACTTCCCATTAAGACTACAAATTAACAATGAGCCTATTGAAGTTGTTAAAGAACACAAATTTCTTGGTGTTCTTCTTGACCATCATTTAATTTGGAAACCTCAAATTAATCTAGTCTGTCAAAAAGTTAATAGCAGATTGAATATGCTGAGATATCTAACTGGTACATCGTGGGGAGCTAAATCTAAAACTCTCCTTACTTTCTACAAAGTTTTAATACGCCCGATTCTCGAGTATGGTAGCCAGCTTTACCTTAATGCTTCCGATTCCTTGTGCACAAAGCTTGAAACCTGTCAAAATAAAGCTATTAGATGTTGCCTCGGATTACTACCTGGATCTCCAACCCTTCCATCACTTGCTGAAGCTGCCATACCTCCACTCAGCGTTAGAAGAAATTCCATTGTTTTTAAAAGTATAGCAAGAATGAAAACCAAGACCAATAAAAATCTAATCTTAGATAAAATTTTGAACTGCAAAAGATCGAGCATTTTTAGAAGTATCAAAAGTAATATTTTCCTTTTAAATTTGATTAACAGAAATATTGCAGGAGACAGCATACCCGATTTTCCCATTTGGAATATCTCTAGGCCAGATACTTTTCCTTACATCCCTGACGTGATTTCAAAACATCACTACCCTTCTGAAGAACTATGGACTCTTACCATGCAGTATATTGGTGGGAAATTTGCTGGTTTTTGCCACATCTATACTGATGGTTCTAGAAATGATGAAACTGGAATAGTATCCTGTGCTTTCTGCATTCCTGGTCTCAGTATTAAAGAAGGATTTTCGATGTCTAATCCAACATCTATTATGAATGGCGAACTTTGGGCTATCCTCAAGGCACTTGAATGGACATTCATTTTTCATTCAGAAAAAATTATGATTCTTTCAGACAGCAGGTCTTTACTCCAAGCTCTTCTAGCTGATCCACTTTCTACCTCTAACTCTTCATTAATTTGAGAAATATTATGGCAATGCAATAAACATGTTGAAGAAAATAAAAATCAAATTGTGATCCAGTGGATTCCTAGCCATATAGGAATCCATGGGAACGAAGGGGCTGACAAAACTGCTAGAGAGAGCTTACAGAAAACCGCAAACATATTTAACATCATTACATACAAAGATTTCTGCATTAGAAAAAATAAAATAACTCACTCTGAATGGATTAAACGTTTTCAAAATAGTCGGAAAAATGTTGGCCTATTCTATCGCAGTATCTTTAATAGCCCCCCACCCCAACTTCAAACATCTCATCTGAGCAGAAGACAAGAAACAGCTCTTTTCAGGATTAACCTTGATCACTATGCTTTAAATGAAAAGCTCTTCAAAATTAACAAAAAACCCTCTCCACTTTGTGCCATCTGTAAAACTCCAGAAAACGTTTCTCATGTCTTTTTACATTGTCCTCTCTATCAATTTCAACGACAAATTCTGAAGGAAAAGATGAAGAAGATTATTGATGAAGAATTGTCAATGAAATCTCTTCTCTGCAGAAGCTACAGTAAAAGCAATAGATTTAAAATTCTGACCCTGTTTCTCAGTTTCTTGGAGGAAAGTTCTTTATTATATAGAATCTGAATTCATCCTTTGCTGGGTTTTCGTTTTTCGAAAATAAAAATAAGAAGAATTTAATAATATACAAATATGAAATATTGACTGTTCAAGAAAAATGTGTTTTTGCTTACAAACTTTATCTAGTTGCCAGTATCTCAAGTGATAACCTCATGGTTATTTTTGTGGTGGAACTGAAGAAAGAACTGTGACTGTTATTTTTTATACCTTGTTTGAAGTGTTAATTTTGTTTTCGAAATCTCTTTTGGCTCAGAAAAGAAAAGAAATTAAGATCCAAGAGTATTGGATTACAGAAAGTCTACTCTGCATAAGTAGGAACTTTTAAAAAATTCAGAAAAACTATTATTTTTATTTTCTACATTGTGATTTACACATCCGATTCTTTGTTTGGGATAGCAGGAAGCCCATTGTTGAAGGGTTTCTAACCTTCCCATCACATTTTATCACCTCACATCACATCACGAGTAACTCCAATTTCGGGGAAGAGAACGTTCACTAAAATAATTTTATAAACTAATAGTTATATTTCATTTTAGATTTTTCTTTGCGGTGGTTATACATTTCTTCCAATTTTAGTTAAAATGTATGCCCAAGCCTGCTGTAGATTAACTGCAGGTATTCGTCAAGGATTAACTACATGGTTGTATGTGTCATAGATTCAAAGATTAATATAAACATGTGTCCTAGTTCGAAATTAACTACGTATCATATGTTCGAAGATTAATTATAAGTATGCCTCTTGGTTTCGAAAACTTAGACTCAAAGACTTAACTACAAATCCGCGTCTTATAGTCAAAGATTAACTCCTAATATGCATCTTAGGGTCAAAGATTCACAAGTAGGCATCTTAAGGTAAGAGATTAATTCTTAATATGAATCTTAGGATCAAATATTAATTGCAAGTATGCATCTTAAGGTCAAATATTAATTGCAAGTGTGCATCTTAAGGTTAAATATTAATTGCAAGTATGCATCTTAAGGTCAAATATTAATTGCAAGTATGCATCTTAAGGTCAAATATTAATTTCAAGTATGCATCTTAAGGTCAAATATTAACTGCAAGTATGCATCTTAAGGTAAAATATTAATTGCAAGTATGCATCTTAAGGTCAAATATTAATTGCAAGTATGCATCTTTAGGTCAAATATTAATTGCAAGTATGCATCTTTAGGTCAAATATTAATTGCAAATATGCATCTTAAGGTCAAATATTAATTGCAATTATGCATCTTAAGGTCAAATATTAATTCCAAGTATGCATCTTAAAGTCAAATATTAATTGCAAGTATGCATCTTAAGGTCAAATATTAATTGCAAGTATGCATCTTAAGGTCAAATATTAATTGCAAGTATGCATCTTAAGGTTAATATTAATTGCAAGTATGCATCTTAAGGTCAAATATTAATTGCAAATATGCATCTAAAGGTCAAATATTAATTGCAAATATGCATCTTAAGGTCAAATATTAATTGCAAGTACGCATCTTAAGGTTAAATATTAATTGCAAGTATGCATCTTAAGGTCAAAATTAATTGCAAGTATGCATCTTACGGTCAAATATTAATTGCAAGTATGCATCTTAAGGTCAAATATTAACTCCATATATGCATCTTAGGAACAAATATTAACTACAAGTACGCATATTAGGAACAAATATTAACTACAAGTACGCATATTAGGATTAAATATTAACTCCTAATATGCATCTTAAGGTCAAAATTTAACTACAAGTATGCATCTGGTTTACAAGTATGCATCTTAAGGTCAAAGTTTAACTACATGTATGCAGGTTAAAATTTAACTACAAGTATTAATCTTAAGGTCAAAGATTAACTCCCAATATATATCCTAAGGTCAAAGTTTAACTACAAACATGCATCTTAAGGTAAAAGATAAACTCTTAATATGCATCTTACGCTCAAAGATTAACTTCCTATATGCATATTGCATAAAGTATAGATGCTTCCACTCTTGTCTCTCCTTTTCACAGATCTTCTTTTTGGTGTATTATCCCTATATTGAGAGGCTCCTGTCAGACCTCTTTGTCAAGCAGATACGTGAGAGCTAAATTGAATTGATATAAAGAGTATTGCTCATATAATGAACTTTTCCATATATCCTTTTGTCCCGTTTTGCCCATCTCACTCCCGAAATTAGTTCAAGAACTCCTTGAAAATATCTTCTGGCTAAATGGTTGATATAAATTATCCATTGTCCACACAAAATAAAATTAAAAAAACTGTGGTCCTCAAACTGGGGTCTGTAAATGGTAGCTAGGTAGTCACTGGAAGGAGAGCTATGCACCAATCCCCTGTGATGATGCATAGAACCGGCCAGGCCTAGCACCTAATGTCCAATCCCGCCTTCTCGTGGTGCGGACCGTTAGTAACTTTCAAAAGAGATACTCTCTTGTGGAAGTGAACGGAAGGGGAGGGCTGCCAGATTAGTGTGGCCTACTGATCTGGACAACTATGGCTACTTTTCTTTTTTTTCTACCCTGCTGAGGAGTGGTCAACCACACAGGGTCCTGGTGCTGACCATATAAACCTACTGGACTGGACAGATATATGGCTCTGAGCTTGATTTTGGATCCTGATTTTGCTGCACTGGTGGGCTTCTGTGGAGGGAAAATCTTCCGCTATGTTTTCTGTTTGTTTGTGGGTTGACAGCCCCAAGTGAATAGATTCACAGGATATGTATATCAGCTGGTGGATAATCCTGAGCAGAAGTCATCGCAGGCACCTGAACTCTTTGCTTCTATTGACATCGTCAAATTCTACATTGGAGGAAGTCTTCCAGTGTAGATGGCTTCAGCCTTTAGTAGTGGGGGAACGTGTCTTTGCCCCATGTCTGCGATTAGGGGGCTGTTTGATATTGTCGGCATTCCCTCTCTCAATAAACATAGTTTCTTTAAACATCCCACTAACCATTTTCTCTCCATAGGTAGTTGGAATGTGAGGACTCTGCACAGAGCTTTTTCTCTTGATGTCCTCACACAAGAATTCCACCATTATAATTTAGATATTCTCGGCTTGCAAGAGACCAGATGGACAGATAAAGGTCAGATTCTTAAAAATAATCTTAAATTTCTCTTTTCAGGGAGGGACGACAATAAGCATCACCAAGGCGTGGGTCTGCTTCTCAGCAGACACGCTAGCGATGCTCTTCTAGGATATGAATGCATTAATGAAAGGTTTCTTACAGCAAAATTTCAGACAAGCGTTAAAGACTTGAATGTTATCTGCTGTTATGCCCCCACTGAGGATGCTGATGAGGATGAGAAGGATAGGTTTTATGAACAACTTCAGGATATTTTGAATTCTGTCAAGAAAGGAGATATTACCCTTGTTCTTGGTGACTTCAATGCCAAAGTTGGTACTGACTCTGACCTTTGGGGAGGAATAATAGGCCCTTTTGGTATTGGTAGCTGCAATGGCAATGGGCAACGTCTCCTACAGGTAAGTAAACTCAATGGATTCAGAAAAACTAACACTTATTGCAAACACCGCAACATACATAAGTACACATGGGATTCACCTGATGGGCTGCATAAGAATATGATTGATTACATATTAATTAACAGCAAATGGGCTAGTTCTGTTAGGAATACCAGAGCATATAGGGGAGCTGAAATTGGATCTGACCATTACCTTGTTAAAAGTGTGTTGCAACTTAAACTTAAAAAGTGTTGTGCTAGGGTTAAAAAATTTACTTTTAATACTGAAGCTCTGAAAGATCCAGTTATAGCCAAAGCTTACCATGATATGTTACTTAGTCATTATGACAGTCATGGTTTGCTTACTACTGAAGTTGAGGAAGAATGGGATCATTTTAAACAGGCTTTTTTGGACACTAACAGTACTCTTTTAGGAAAAAAGGAGCAGAAGAGACAGAATTATCTGAGTGATAAGGCATTTGAGCTTATTTCGGAAAGAGAGAACTGCAGGAATGTCTTTAATCAGTACCCTACTAGTCCTAATGGAAAGCATTACAGAGAACTTAATAAACGTGTAAAAGATCAGTTAGCTGCTGATAAGAATCTTTGGCTTGATGGTTTGGCTAACAAAGCTGAGGAAGCAGTTAGACAGCACAACAGCAGAGAGCTGTACCAGATAGTTAATGTTTTGTGTGGTAGAAAACGGACAGGCATACAAGGATTGAAGGATAAACAAGGTAAGGTTATAGAAGGGGAGGATTCTGTCATGGCTAGGTTGGCTGAGCATTTCAGTGATGTTCTAAACAATGTAGTTAATTCTACTCCCATTGTTTGCAATGATGATAGATGCATTGGTGGCTTTAATGTTGGCCCTATAACACAATCTGAAGTTATTTTGGCTGTTTCTAAACTTAAACTACATAAATCCCCAGGGGTAGATGAAATTACTACCGAAATGCTTAGAGCTGGGAATGTTTCGGTTACCACTTGGATGACTGAAATTCTGAAAATCTTTTATGATAAAGGCATGGTTCCTAAGGATTTTACCAGAGCTATTGTTATCCCTATTTTCAAAAAAGGTGATCGCAGTTCTTGTGATAACTATAGGGGTATCAGCCTACTCTCTGTTCCAGGTAAAGTTCTTTCCATGATTGTGCTTAATAGAATTAAGAATCTGGTTGACAATCAATTGCGCGATGAGCAATGTGGATTCAGAAGTGGTAGGGGATGTGTGGATCAGATATTTTCACTTAGGCAGATTCTTGAGAAATGTTTGGAGTTTCAGAAACCTTTGGTTGCTAGCTTTGTTGATTTCGAAAAGGCTTTCGACTCTGTTGATCGTCATAATTTGTGGTTGATTGTGAAATCATATGGTATACCAGACAAGTTAGTTAACATAATGAAAGCTCTCTATAATAACACTGAGTCGTGTGTGAGCGTTGGTAAGGCTTGTAGCAATTGGTTTAACATTACTTCTGGTGTTCGACAAGGGTGCATTTTGTTTCCTTTTCTCTTTAGCTTGGTAATTGATTATGTTATGAAATTCACTTCAAGGGAAAGATTTTGGCCTTTAATGGGCTGGAGATACGAAAATTTCTGATTTAGATTATGCTGATGATTTAGCTTTTTTGGCAAATGATGTTGATGAGATGAACTCTTTCATTCGAGCTGTTGATGAGACTGGTAGTAGAGTAGGTTTGGTTATAAACAGAGAGAAAACTAAAGTGATGAAAATTGGGCAGGAAGGCTGTGATTCAGTTAATCTGAATGGTTGCAGTCTTGAGCAGGTGTCACAGTTTAATTATCTTGGGAGCTATGTAACAGATAATGGTGATGTGCGGCATGAGATTAACAGACGAATAGGGATTGCTGCCGGGACTTTTAAGAATCTATGGAGAGTGTGGAGAAATAGGCGTATACACCTAAACACTAAAATTAGACTGTATAATAGTTTGGTTCTTTCAAGGGTTAGTTATGGTAGTGAAACTTGGACACTTTGTAAACAAGATAACAGGAAACTAGATGCTTTTGATTCCAGATGCTTACGCAGTATATTGGGCATTAGGTGGTTCAACTTTGTAACTAATGATGAGGTTAGGCAAAGGAGTTTGCAACCTCCTTTAAGCAGCATATTGTGCAGAGACTCCGTTGGTTTGGCCATGTTGCCCGTATGAATAATTATAGATTGGCGAATAGGGTTATGAACAGTGTGCCTAAAGGCCTCAGAAAGAAGGGGAGACCTAGGATGCGGTGGGCAGACAATGTCAAACAGGACCTTGTTAGAATTGGTGTGCAGTGGCCAGATGCAGTAGATGTAGCTCAGGATAGACTTGCTTGGAGAACTAAATTGCACGGTCTGGTTGGACCTGCGTAGCCATGGCTGCTTGAGGATGATGATGATGTGGTCCTCAAGTCCTTGTAGTTGATCTCTGAAGTGTACTTGTGGTTAATCAATGATGTATGCTTGCAGTTAATCTTGAAAGTATGAAATGGGTCTGGTGAAACAACTGCCAGTGTCTCCCAATTTCATCGGTTAACTCAAAGTGCGTTAATTGCGGAAAACGGCCCAGGGATTTGAGAGGGTTGAGTAGAGCTAGTTAAACGAATCCTTCGGGTATTTGTGACCACAATGTAGAGTGTTTTAAGTGCAAAAAATATAAATAAATTTAAAAATTAAAAAAAAACTAACTTCGTCTAGCCCTAAAAGAGTAGAAAATAAACACAGATCATATCGATGGTGCAATCAGTCACGAAGTTCGTAACTTCAAGGAAAGATAGGGAGCCGGAAATCTTGTCATGTAGAGTTCAAAGAAAGATAGGGAGCCGATTTACCAAATCGCTCCCTATCTTCCTTTTAAGTGAATAGGAGCTCAGTTACTGATAGCTGTATCGATATGGCAACCTTCGTGTACGTACACGAAGGTTGCAAGATCACTAATTTTCTAATAAAATCGTTGCCAAATATTTTTTCTGAATTCTGTAATCGACAAAAGTGTTCGGATATTTTTTTGAGCCACTGTACGTACACGAAGGTTGCCAGATCACTAATTTCTAAAAAAAATCGATGCCAGATATTTTTTCTGAATTCTGTAATCAACCATAGTGTTCGGATACTTTTTGAGCGACTGTACGTACACGAAGGTTGCCAGATCGTGTATGTACACGAAGGTTGAAAGATCACTAATTTATCGTTGCCAGATTTTTTTCTGAATTCTGTAATCAACCATAGTGTTCGGATATTTTTTTGAGCGACTGTACGTACACGAAGGTTGTGAGATCACTAATTTCTAAAAAAATCTTTGCCAGATGTTTTTTCTGAATTTTGTAATCAACCATAGCGTTCGGATATTTTTTAAACGACTGTACCAACGTTTTTATTTCTCACTTTTATTTCTTTTGCAAGGTACAGAGAAAGTGATAGAAGTATCTTGGAAATGATTGAAAGTATATAGAAAGAGATGTAAGTGTAGAGAATGTGATCGAAAGTATATAGAAAGAGATAGAAGTGTAGAGAATGTGATCGAAAGTATATAGAAAGAGATACAAGTGTAGAGAATGTGATCGAAAGTATATAGAAAGAGATACAAGTGTAGAGAATGTGATCGAAAGTATATAGAAAGAGATACAAGTGTAGAGAATGTGATCGAAAGTATATAGAAAGAGATACAAGTGTAGAGAATGTGATCGAAAGTATATAGAAAGAGATACAAGTGTAGAGAATGTGATCGAAAGTATATAGAAAGAGATACAAGTGTAGAGAATGTGATCGAAAGTATATAGAAAGAGATACAAGTGTAGAGAATGTGATCGAAAGTATATAGAAAGAGATACAAGTGTAGAGAATGTGATCGAAAGTATATAGAAAGAGATACAAGTGTAGAGAATGTGATCGAAAGTATATAGAAAGAGATGCAAGTATAGAGAATGTGATCGAAAGTATATAGAAAGAGATGCAAGTGTAGAGAATGTGATCGACAGTATATAGAAAGAGATACAAGTGTAGAGAATGTGATCGAAAGTATATAGAAAGAGATGCAAATGTAGAGAATGTGATCGAAAGTATATAGAAAGAGATAGAAGTGTAGAGAATGTGATCGAAAGTATGGTGAAATTAATTAAAACAGAGGGGAAAGAACGAGTATTGAGAAAATGGTAGAGGTATACATATTGGATTGGATTGTTTTACCTCTGAGCGGCACTTTTTTGCACATCATGGGCTAAATGGCCAGGTCACATGAACACCGAAGGCTCAGAGAAGGTTGGGGCAGGGGACCCACTGGAAAAGCTGTTGGGAGACAGATGGTAGCCTCCCGTCAAGGCCATCCAGCGTGTTCTTTAACGTTGGGTTGTTTTACCTCTGAGCTGCACTTTTTTGCACACCATGGGCTAAATAGCCAGGTCACATGGACCCCGAAGGCTCAGAGATGATTGGGGGAGGGGACCCACTGGAACAGCTGTTGGGAGACAGATGGTAGCCTCCCGTCAAGGCTATCCAGCGTGTTCTTTAACGTGCACAGGGTATGGCTCTCCCGCACACGGGGCCAGGGATTGACGTCCCATCCGACAGAAGGCGGCCTTTCCAAGCCCATCGGTGTCCCCTACTGACTGTGGGCAGGGCGGGGAATTTTTCGGAGATAAATCTCAACGCTGACCCAGCTGGGACTCGAACCTGGGAACTACAGATTACGAGCCTGGCGCGCTACCGACTGAGCCACCCCCGCCCCGAGGCATACAGAAAACGATAAAAAGTATGAAGGAGTGGTACGTAAAGTGCAGAGAAAATGATTGAATCAGGCAGAAAGTGACAGAAATATAGGAAATATGATCGGAAGTATGAAGGAAGTGATACATGGATGGAGAAAATGGTCAAAGTATGGAGAAAATTATAGAAATTTTGGAAGGAAGAGATATGTATAGAGAAAATGATGGTAGAATGGGGAATGTAATAGAGGAAAAGTTCACAAAAATTGAAAATGGAGAAAGTAATAGAAGTATGAAGAAAATGATTGAAGCCTAGAGAAAATGGTAAAACGCATGGAGGAAATGGTATATTAAGTATTGAAGATGGTATGTTAAGTATTGAAGTTTGCAGAAAGTGATAGAAGTATATAGAAAATTATAAAGTATGGAGAAGTGGTATGTGAAGTATAGAGAAAATGTTAGAAGCACGCAGAATATGAACAGACGTATAGAGAAATGATCGGAAGTATTAAGAAAATGATACACATATGGAGAAAAATTTTAAAAACTATGAAAGAAATGATATAGATAGAGAACATGATGAAGCAGAGAGAGTGTAATAGAAGTCTAAAGAAAATGATCGAAAGTATGGTGAAATTTATGAAAGTATACGGAACATAATCGATTATGGAGAAAACATGAAAAGTATGAACAAAATGATTAACGTGTAGAGAAAATATTGGAGTGTGGAGGAATTGTTGTGTAAGATATAGAGGAAACGATCGAGGCATGGAGAAAAGGATGGAAATTATGCATAAGCTGATAGAAGTATGGAGAAAATGATAGAAAAAATGGAGAAATCAATAAAGGTTTCGAGACAAATGAGGGGATATAGGAATGCGGTCCACTGGATTGGACAGTGGCGTCCAATAACTTAATGGGATAGGATGGACGATGCCCATTTAATAGAGAGTGGTCCGGAGACAATCGAGTGGGTGGAAAAGATGCAGTCCTTTGAATAGAATAGTGGTCCTCAAAACATCGATGGGATGGGAAAGGATGCAATCCATTGAATAGGATAGTGGTCCCGAAAACATCGATGGAGTGGGAAAAAATGCAGTCCTTTGAGTAGGATAGTGGTCCTCAAAACATCGATGGGATGGGAAAGGATGCAGTCCATTGAATAGAATAGTGGTCCTCAAAACATCGATGGGGTGGAAAGGATGCAGTCCTTTGAATAGAATAGTGGTCCTCAAAACATCGATGGGGTGGAAAGAATGTCATTCATTGGCTAGGACACTGATAACCCAAACCTTTCTGGGGTACCACTGTCTTATCGAATGGACGACATCGTTTCTATCCTATCAGTGACCACACTGGCGATCGCATTTCATTTCGCAGGCAAAAGGTTATTTATTATGTAGGGTTTCTTTCATTTAAGGTTTAAGCTGAATGCCTCCCTCAGTTTGCATGGGATACTTTGAACTCTAGGCCAGATTCGCCCTTCAGATGACTTCATCGATCGTAGATCGTTACATCATAAAATGAAGTACCAGGTACAATAGTACCCATAGCCTTCTTCCTCTGGAAAATGCCTAGATGGCATCAGTTTGAAAAAACAAACAAAAATAAACCACAGAATGGGGGGCCCCAAAGGGCAAAAGAACATAAAACAAAGAGTAGTAACGATAAACAAGAGACCTAAAATGGATAACTTTCTTTAGCGAAAGCCATCATCTTAGGCCTCTTGTATCTGTTAAGGACTTCATGATCGTAGTCCAGAAGGCAGGATATAATCTCGTGCGGGTTTCTCTGCACTGACTCGTAGAAACCTCGCGAGACAAACTTAAGATATATGTAAATATGATCAATGCCCAGATCTTTATGCAATTGTCTATTGGTTACAAACCAGGGGGCATTGACCACACATCGCAGGATTTTATTCTGCAAGACCTGTCTGTATCTTGTGAATGTTCGTTGGAGTTGTGTTCGCCCAAATTGGGGAAGCATAGGATATCATAGGTCGAATGACCATGTGATAAATTAGTAATTTATTATCAATGGATAATACTGAGTTTCTTCCTAGAATAGTCCCCAGTTGACATCTGACAGAGTTAACTTTTGTGATGATCCCGTGTATATGGGGATCCCACTTAAGCTTCTGATGCAGAGTGACTCCTAAATATTTGACAGTCTCCTGCCACTTGAATTGTTCATCTAAAAAGTGTAAAGTTAGAGGATTTTTAATCCTCTTACCACTGAAGAGGATGGCGTTACTCTTCTCAGTGTTGATCTTTACTTTCCATTTTATCAAGCAATTCTGAAGTCTTCTGATTGCAAAATCAACTCCCAAGGAAAGGGAGATGAGAGCAATGTCATCAGCACATTGTGCGATAACGATTCGCTCAAATGAAGGAATACCAAAGAGATATAATGAGAAGAGAGTAGGGCTTAGGAGAGAGCCTCGAGGAACTCCAACGGCCCTACTCTCTTGGTAGAAATGGAAGATTTAATATGAACCTGGAATGTTCGATTTAAGAGATACGATTGAATGATACAGGCGAGTCCCGTAGGCATTCCAATCTTGGAGAGTTTGTAAATGAGGCCGTCCATCCAGATGCGGTCAAAAGCCTTGGCCACGTCTAGAAAGACGGCAGCAACTGTTTCCTTCTTGTTCAGTGCCTCAGATATAGTTTCCACAACTCTGAGGACCTGATGTTCTGTCGATTTTTTACGCCTGAAACCAAATTGGGTTTCAGGTAAGACAGGATGGATTGAGGGGAACTTTTCCAATCTATTGAGGATAATACGTTCAAACAGTTTTCCTAGGCAGGAAAGCAGACTGATTGGACGATAGCTGTCAGGAAACACAGGGTCCTTTCCTGGTTTGTGGATCAGTCTGACGTACGCGTTTTTCCAGGCTTCTGGAAAAACATGGTGACGGAGAAGAAAATTAAAAATCCCCCAGAGATGCGTAATGGCTTTCTTCGGAAGGTGTTTCAGCATTCTGTTGGAAATATTATCGGGGCCTGAAGCCTTGTTAGGTTTCAATTTCTTGATGGCTTGAGAGAGCTCAAGAGGAGATGTAAAGGGTAGCTCTGATCTTTTTTCCTGTCCGAAACGAAAAAGAGCTTCTTCTACCTCTTCACAGGTGTCATGATCAAAAAGATCAAAATTCTCTTGAAACTGTAATTCAAGGGCATCAGCAAATGCTTCGGATTTATCATCCTCGCTGTAACATAAACCTGACTCCCCATGAATGGGGGGAAATTTAGAACGAGGGTTCTTGAAAGATTTAACCATCTTCCAAATTGAATTGTCTCTTGTAGAGAGTGAGCTGAGTTTTTTGTTCCATATAAAGCTACGGTGATCCTTGATCTTTTGTCGAACCTCAATCTTGAGGGAGTAATAAACCTTTTTATCGTGAGCATCTCTGGATCTTTGCCAATTATGTCTGGCTCTGTTTTTAAATTTAATATTATCCGATAGATCCTTTGGAAAAATATAAAAGTCTCTATGAGGTTTTCGTAGAGTGCTGGCTTCATTTCTGAATCAATCAACAAATCAGTAAATATTAGTATGGAATCATTTATCTTTCTGAGAGAAAGAGATTTGCATGATCCTGAAACTTTTTCGTTGACAATTATTTTGAAAAGTTCCCAATTGACAACACTAAAAGTGTCTGGAGCAATAGTAACAGACAGATAAAGGGCAACCGGAAGATGATCGGAATTCAGATCATTATGAACACTAAGTTCACAGATGGGTAAAAAATTCCCAAACATAACCAGGTCTAAAACATCCTGTCTATGCATGGAATTAAACGGGTAAAACGTAGGCTCGCTAGGAGCGTCAACAATGATGCCATTTGACGTGGCATAATCTAAGTGTAGATTACCATTTTTATTGCAAGTTCTGGAATTCCAAGCAGTATTTTTGGAATTTAAATCTTCTGCCAAAATTGTAGGAGTGTTAGTGTCAAAAATGACTTTAAAATCAATCAAGACAAGTTCAGAATTAGGCGGTTTATATACCGCAAAAAGGGGCGGGGGTGGCTCAGTCGGTAGCGCGCCAGGCTCGTAATCTGTAGTTCCCAAGTTCGAGTCCCAGCTGGGTCAGCGTTGAGATTTATCTCCGCAAAATTCCCAGCCCTGCCCACGGTCAGTAGGGGACACCGATGGGCTTGGAAAGGCCGTCGTCCGTCGGATGGGACGTTAAGCCGTGGCCCCGTGTGCGGGAGAGCCATACCCTGTGCACGTTAAAGAACACGCTGGATGGCCTTGACGGGAGGCTACCATCTGTCTCCCAACAGCTGTTCCAGTGGGTCCCCTCCCCCAATCTTCTCTGAGCCTTCGGGGTCCTTGTGACCTGGCCATTTAGCCCATGGTGTGCAAAAAAGTGCCGCTCAGAGGTAAAACAACTCAACCCTATACCGCAAAAACGTTCAAAGTTCCAAAAATATCATCATGAACTGCAATAGCAGTAACTTCCAAAGAACTGAAGTGCTGAGTTGGCAAGAGGTGATGTTTAATGGATCGTTTGACGACTACAGCGGTACTTCCACCGCTGTTGTGCTGTCGATCCGTCCTGTAAACTTCAAAGTTTGGAAGTTTGAGACGATCAGAAGCACGAAGATGGGTTTCGCCCAAGAGGACTATGTCAGCGTGGGAGTCAGACAAAAAGTTGCTGAACTCCCATAAGTGGGTAAGAATACCCTTTGAATTCCAGGAAAAAATCTGGAGGTAATTCTTCTTACTGTTGTGCTCCATCTGAGGACAGCGAAGAGAGTAGATAATCGAAAGCTTTTAGTCCAACGGTTAGTTTAACCATCAGGCCGTTGGCATTTTGATATTCATTGATTAATGACTTAGCCATTAATAAAATCTTTGAAATATTAAGTTTTTTAAAGATCAGAAAGATTTCCTTCAGATCGTTCAAAATGGTGGCATCAAACTGCTCACTAGTAGAAGGAGCTTGCTTTGGAGGTAAAGCATTAGGAGACGCTCTTTTAGGTAAAGGTTTACCTTTTCCAGTTAGGCTTGTCACAGCTCTGGATTGGATAGATGAGCCTGATGATACAGATAATATTCCTTCCGGTCAAACCAAAGTTTCGAAAGGGAGAAATCCCATTCTCAATCATGCTTCAATGATTGAATCCCCAGATGTTAATACCTCAAAATGATGTTGAAATGTTTCGCTTAATTTTTTCTTGATTAACTTCTTGAGGTGTGTATTTCCCATGAAAGGGTAGCGGGATTTTTCATGCAAGAGTGCTGCTTTTGCCAAAAAGTCAGCGAATTCATTACCCTGGATCCCCACATGTGCAGGGATCCATTGCAGTATAAATTCTGCGCCATTTTTCATGATGATTGTTGAGGATTTTAATATGCTCTGAAAAATTTTATTATTGCTGGATCGGAAGGATTCACCTTCAAGAAAATGTAAAGAGTAACTGCTGTCTGTTAATAAAACTATTTTTTGGTGTGACTGTTTAATGCACCATTTAAGTGCCAAGTCAATGGCGTACAATTCTGAGGTGAGAACTTCTGTTACGTTTTGAAGTCGCACTGCCTCAAAATGCGAGATTTCGGGAACACAAAAGGCAGCAGCCGCTTTTCCCAACTGGCTCTCAGAACTGGCTCAACTTTATTAAACGATTCCTTATTCAAAATGAAAAAGTAAATTCTCCGAACTCTGTTCATTGCAATGTGAAAGAAACAGTATCACATGTGCTTCTTAATTGTGAAGAAAATGAAAATCAAAGGAGAGAATTAATAAACAGTCTAAAAAGAAATAATATTACTGAATTGAGTTTTAAAAGTCTATTAGGCCAGGAAGAATTTTCTTTAAGAAGATTTTGTTTTCAAGAAACTTTGAAATTTCTACATAATTGTGATCTTTTTGAAAGAATTTTAAGGAACTTTCAACTAAGGTGAGGTCTTTCTTTTAGGCAATTGCTCCATTCTTGATGAACTGGAAGAGAGGGACGAAAAGCCCCGAATTTCCCGTAGTCTAGAGTTTTTTTTTTTGACTGACTGGATAGATGAAGTCATGTGAAGGGCGGATCTGGCCCACGGGTGTAGTCTGTGCCCCCCCCCCCGGGTTAAATAGTAAACCATAGTAAACAGAAATGCACTGTGCAGAAAACTTTTGATGGCGACCAACGTCATCTAGTGCGCATTTTACAGAATAACTCTTTTTAACGAGAGCTTCAATTTGTCAAATGAGAGCTGTTAAGTGGATCCTCTTTTCTTATCCAGCTCTGATCTTTTCGGGGTCCAATTTCATTTTGCCAAGATCCTGGATATTTCATCAATATTATCTCTCCTACTTTGACGCAATTTTGAAAATTGTACCTGCACAAGCACTCTCCTTTTCGTTAAGATGGGTTGTTTTACCTCTGAGCGGGATTTTTGCACAAAATAGGCTAAATGGCTAGGTCACAGGGATCCCGAAGGCTCAGATAAATTTGGGAGCGGGAATCCACTGAAACAGCTGTTAGAAGACATGTGGTAACCTCCCGTGAAGGCCATCCAGTGTGTTCTTTAACGTGCACAGGGTATGGCTCTCCCGCACACGGGGTTCGGTTGGGTTGTTTTACCTCTGAGCGGCACTTTTTTGCACACCATGGCCTAAATGGCCAGGTCACATGGACCTCGAATGCTCAGAGAAGGTTGGGGGAGGGGACCCAATGGAACAGCTGTTGGGAGACAGATGATAGCCTCCCGTCAAGGCCATCCAGCGTGTTCTTTAACGTGCACAGGGTATGGCTCTCCCGCACACGGGGCCACGGCTTAACGTCCCATACGACGGACGGCGGTTTTTCCAAGCCCATCGGTGTCCCCTACTGACCGTGGGCAGGGCGGTGAGTTTTGCGGAGATAAATCTCAATGCTGACCTAGCTGGGACTCGAACCTGGGAACTGCAGATTACGAGCCTGGCGCATTACCGACTGAGCCCCCCCCCACACACACACGGGGCAACGGCTTTAGGTTCCATACGACGGATGGCCGTTTTTTGACGCCTATCGGTATTCCCTACTGATTGTAGTCAGGCGGGGAGTTTTGTGAAGATAAATCTCAACACTGACTCAGTTGGGACCCGAATCTGGGAACTGCAGATTACGAGCCTGTCGCGCTGTGGACTGAGCCATCACCGCCCACTAAGACGCTGGAGATTGCATCAGTGCTATCCCTCTTATTTTGACACATTTGGAAAATTGTAGAAGTAATATCCTTTCTTTTTCAGATGCTGAAACAGTACTAATCCTTTTAATTTGTTCCCGCCCTGCCCACGGTCAGTAGGGGACACCGATGGGCTTGGAAAGGCCGCCGTCCGTCGGATGGGACGTTAAGCCGTGGCCCCGTGGCCCGTGTGTGGCCCCGTGTGCGTTAAGCCGTGGCCCCTGTGCACGTTAAAGAACACGCTGGATGGCCTTGACGGGAGGCTACCATCTGTCTCCTAACAGCTGTTCCAGTGGGTCCCCTCCCCCAACCTTCTCTGAGCCTACGGGGTCCATGTGACCTGGTCATTTAGCCCATGGTGTGCAAAAAAGTGCCTCTCAGAGGTAAACCAACCCAACCCTTTTAATTTGACAGGATTTTGGAAATATAGAAGACTATCCCTCTCTGATTTTTTTAAATATGCTGACTATTGTACCAGTACTATTCCTCTCATTTCGACAAGGTTTTCGGAAATTCTCTTGCTATCCCTCTTTTTTGCTAAGGTGTTAGGGATTTCACCAGTACCGTCCCCAAGATTTTGAAAATTGTAGAAGTATTATATAAAAAAAATACTCAAGTATAAGTAATAATACCCTCAAGTATAAGTAATAATACCCAAGTATATCCTTAAGTATAAGTAATAATACCCTCAAGTATATCCTCAAGTATAAGTAATAATACCCTCAAGTATATCCTCAAGTATAAGTTATAATACCATCAAGTATATCCTCAAGTATAAGTAATAATACCCTCAAGTATATCCTGAAGTATAAGTAATAATACCCTCAAGTATATCCTCAAGTATAAGTAATAATACTCTCAAGTATATCCTCAAGTGTAAGTAAAAATACTCTCAAGTATATCCTCAAGTATAAGTAATAATACCCTCAAGTATATCTTCAAGTATAAGTAATAATACCCTCAAGTATATCCTCAAGTATAAGTAATAATACCCTCATGTAAATTCTCACGTATAAGTAATAATACCCTCATGTAAATTCTCACGTATAAGTAATAATACTCTCAAGTATATCCTCAAGTATAAGTAATAATACTCTTAAGTATATCCTCAAGTATAAGTAATATTACTCTCAAGTATATCCTCAAGTATAAGTAATAATACCATCAAGTATACCCTCAAGTATAAGTAATAATACCCTAAGTACATCCTCAAGTATAAGTAATAATATCCTCAAGTATATCCCTCAAGTATAAGTAATAATACCCTCAAGTAAATTCTCAAGTATAAGTAATAATACTCTCTTGTATATCCTCAAGTATAAGTAATAATACTCTCAAGTATATCCTCAAGTATATCCTCAAGTATAAGTAAAAATACCCTCAAGTATATCCTCAAGTATAAGCAATAATACCCTCAAGTATATCCTCAATTATAAGTAATAATACCCTCAAGTATAAGTAATGATACCCTCAAGTATAAGTAATAATACCTTCAAGTATATCCTCAAGTATAGGTAATAATACCCTCAAGTATAAGTAATGATACCCTCAAGTATAAGTAATAATACCCTCAAGTATAAGTAATAATACCCTCAAGTATAAGTAATAATACCCTCAAGTAGAAGTAATAATACCCTCAAGCATATCCTCAAGTATATGTAAAAATACCATAAAGTATAAGTAATAATACCCTCAAGTATATCCTCAAGTATAAGTAATAATACCTTCAAGTATAAGTAATAATACCCTCAAGTATATCCTCAAGTATAAGTAATAATACCCTCAAGCATATCCTCAAGTATAAGTAATAATACCCTCAAGTATATCCTCAAGTATAAGTAATAATACCCTCAAGTATAAGTAAGAATACCCTCAAGTATGTCCTCAAGTATAAGCAATAATACCCTCAATTAATATACCTCTATAAAATAATATATACATGTAAGTAAATAAATACCCTCTAGCTGCTGTTTGCCATAGACGTCTGAGAAGGCCTGTCAGTTTATTCCGTATTAGAGAAAAATTATTTTCCGTATTAAATTTTTTTATACGGAAAATTTTTTTAAAATATATTTTTTAAATTATTTTCCGTTTTAATATTCCGTATTAGAGATTATTAGAGAAAAATAGGTGAGGCAGGTAAGACACCAGCAGAAAGATAATACAAACATCCATGCCTTACCTGAAGCTCGACCTCAGGTCCCTCTGATCAATGACAACAGCCCTACACGCGGCCAACCAAGAGAAAGCCATATATTATTGTCATTTTGACAAGTTAGGAAACTGGAGAACTATATTTCTCATTTCAGCATAATATTTCTCGAACATTGTACCAGTATTATACTTATTTTGACACGTTTTTGAAATCGTACAAGTACTATCCATCTTATTTTGTTAGGATAATGGAGATTGCACTACTACTACTACCCCACTCATTAAATTTTGAAAATTGTAGTATCCAATACTATACAAATCTTTATTTAAAATGATGGATTGCTCAAATACTATTTCTTCATTTTGACAAGAGTTTTAGAAATCATACTATTCCTCTCATTTCCACAAGATTTCTGGGAATTTTACAAGTACTCTTTCTCTTTTTTGGACAAGATTTTTTCAAAATTGTAAAAGTACTATCCCTCTCTTTTTGCTAAGAAGCAGGAAATTATCCAGTACTATTCATTCATTTTGCCAAGATTCTGGAAATTGTACCAGTACTATCCCTCTTATTTTGACAAGATTTCTGAAATTGTACAAGTACCATACATGTTATTTTCCCAAGAACCTGTAGATTGTATTAGTACTGTCACTCTCATAGCATTTTGAAAATTGTACAAGTACTATTCCTTTTATCGTTAAAATGACATAGATTTTATTAGTTTTTGTTTTGCAATCAGGCCAAATAAACCCATTGTAGGCATAAAAAGGTTTCTTAGAATCAAAAAAAACAATCCGCCTCCAAACTTAGGCTTCCTTCTCGCCTACTACTTTACTCAATGTGCACAAATAAAAAGCACACCTACCTCTAAACTGTACAGTCGCTCAAAAAAGTATCCGAACACTATTAGTTGATTACAGAATTCAGAAAAAATATCTGGCAACGATATTTTTTAGAAATTAGTGATCTGGCAACCTTCGTGTACAGTCGCTCAAAAAAGTATCCGAACGCTATTAGTTGATAACAGAATTCAGAAAAAATATCTGGCAACGGTATTTTTTTTAGAAATTAGTGATCTGGCAACCTCGTGTACAGTCGCTCAAAAAAGTATCCGAACACTATTAGTTGATTACAGAATTCAGAAAAAATATCTGGCAACGATATTTTTTTAGAAATTAGTGATCTGGCAACCTTCGTGTACAGTTGCTCAAAAAAGTATCCAAACACTATTAGTTGATTACAGAATTCAGAAAAAATATCTGGCAACGATATTTTTTTAGAAATTAGTGATCTGGCAACCTTCGTGTACAGTCGCTCAAAAAAGTATCCGAACGCTATTAGTTGATTACAGAATTCAGAAAAAATATCTGGCAACGGTATTTTTTTTAGAAATTAGTGATCTGGCAACCTTCGTGTACAGTCGCTCAAAAAAGTATCCGAACGCTATTAGTTGATTACAGAATTCAGAAAAAATATCTGGCAACGATAATTTTTTTTAGAAATTAGTGATCTGGCAACCTTCGTGTACAGTCGCTCAAAAAAGTATCCGAACACTATTAGTTGATTACAGAATTCAGAAAAAATATCTGGCAACGATTTTTTTTTAGAAATTAATGATCTGGCAACCTTCGTGTACAGTCGCTCAAAAAAGTATCCGAACACTATTAGTTGATTACAGAATTCAGAAAAAATATCTGGCAACGATATTTTTTTAGAAATTAGTGATCTGGCAACCTTCGTGTACAGTTGCTAAAAAAAGTGTCCGAACACTATAGTTGATTACAGAATTCAGAAAAAATATCTGGCAACGATTTTTTTAGAAATTAGTGATCTGGCAACCTCCGTGTATAGTCGCTCAAAAAAGTATCCGAACACTAATAGTTGATTACAGAATTCAGAAAATATATCTGGCAACGATATTTTTTAGAAATTACTGATCTGGCAACCTTCGTGTACAGTCGCTCAAAAAAGTATCCGAACACTATAGTTGATTACAGAAGTCAGAAAAAATATCTGGCAACGATTTTTTTTTAAATTAGTGATCTGACAACCTTCGTTTCACGTGACACACGAAGTTTGCCAGATCACTAATTTCAAAAAAAAAATCGTTGCCAGATATTTTTTCTGAATTCTGTAATCAACCATAGTGTCCGGATACTTTTTTGAGCGACTGTACATGAAAGAAAAACTCTCCCCTTCAGTAAATCCTTCTCCCATCGATAACGGAGATCAGCACAGCCATAAAATCGAAGAACATCTGTTGTAACGGATACGATGCCGAATTAAGGTCTGTCAGTTGTAGTAATTGCAAACAGCGAGGCGTTCATTTTGCAGCAATTTTCCAAACATAGTCGCCTATAAATAGCCGGCAAGAGCACCCGCCGGGGGGCACAATGCTATTGGCTGCCTCCGACCCAGTGAACCGTGGCCCGGAGACGATGCGTTGATCCCAAAAGGCCGCTCGTTTCAACTTTGTTCCCTGGGGATACCAGATCTCCGAAGTGGGAGGATAGAGGAAGGAAAGGAGCGTAAGAGCCTGGATGACTGACGGTTCCCTGACTGCTCCCTAGAGAGCAGCTGCTCCTTTTTTCTTCCTTCAGAACTCCTCCTCTCATGACCGCATCATCCACACTGAAACCGGGTGTCTCGATCGTCCGAAGTGTCGGCTGAGTAACTCTCCGAGAATCTGACTCTAAATTTGTGCCCATCTTTCTCTTCAGCGTCTTCCTGCTGCTCCCTCGTTGCTAAGGCGGTTGCTAGGTCCGCACGAACTCTATTTTCGGGTAGTCAAAGAGATGGTTCCTTCTGGTGAGGAACGATGTCTCTCTCTTCCATACAACCTCTCAGCTCTTATATCTAGGGACAAGAAAACGGAATCATTTTTTCCAATACATCAGATATCTCACCCCTCTCATAACATTTTTGAAATTGTACAAGTACTATCCCTCTTTTTTTGATAAGACACTGAAGATTTTTACCAGTACCATCCCTCTCATATTGGCAAGATTATTGAAAAATTTACGAGTACTATTTTTCACATACTAAAAAGATTGTTGGAAATATACAAGTACTATCCCGCTTCTTTTGTTAAGATACTGAAGATTGCATTAGTACTATCCCTCTTTCTTTGTCAAGGGGCCATATATATTACAAATAGTATCCCTCTAATAAAAGTTTCGAAATTGTAAAAGTATCATCCCTCTCTTTTTGATAAAACACTGAAAATATTTACCAATACTATCTCTCTCTTTTTGATAAGACACTGGAGATATTTACCAGTACCATCCCTTTCTTTTTGATAAGATACTGGACATATTTAACAGTACTATCCCTCTCTTTTTGATAAGACACTGGACATATTTACCAGTACTATCCGTCTCTTTTTGATAAGACACTGGTGATATTTAAGAGTACTATCCCTCTCTTTTTGATAAGACACTGGACATATATATATCAGTACACTTCGTCTCTTTTTGATAAGACACTGGACATATTTGCCAGTACTATCCGTCTCTTTTTGATAAGACACTGGACATATTTACCAGTACTATCCGTCTCTTTTTGATAAGACACTGGAGATATTTACCAGAACTATCCCTTTCTTTTCGATAAGACACTGGAGATATTTAAGAATACTATCCCTCTCTTTTTGATAAGACACTGGAGATATTTACCAGAACTATTCCTTTCTTTTCGATAAGACACTGGAGATATTTAAGAATACTATCCCTCTCTTTTTGATAATATCAGTACTATCCGTCTCTTTTTGATAAGACACTGGACATATTTGCCAGTACTATCCGTCTCTTTTTGATAAGACACTGGACATATTTACCAGTACTATCCGTCTGTTTTTGATAAGACACTGGAGATATTTACCAGTACTATCCCTTTCTTTTCGATAAGACACTGGAGATATTTAAGAATACTATCCGTCTCTTTTTGATAATACACTGGACATATATATCAGTACTATCCGTCTCTTTTTGATAAGACACTGGACATATTTACCAGTACTATCCGTCTCTTTTTGATAAGACACTGGACATATTTAACAGTCCTATCCGTCTCTTTTTGATAAGACACTGGACATATTTAACAGTCCTATCCGTCTCTTTTTGATAAGACACTGGAGATATTTAAGAGTACTATCCCTCTCTTTTTGATAAGACACTGGTCATATATATGTATCAGTACACTTCGTCTCTTTTTGATAAGACACTGGACATATATATGTATCAGTACACTTCGTCTCTTTTTGATAAGACACTGGACATATTTAACAGTACTATCCGTCTCTTTTTGAAAAGACACTGGAGATATTTACCAGTACTATCCCTTTCTTTTCGATAAGACACTGGAGATATATAAGAATACTATCCCTCTCTTTTTGATAAGACACTGGAGATATTTAAGAGTACTATCCGTCTCTTTTTGATAAGACACTGGACATATTTACCAGTACTATCCGTCTCTTTTTGATAAGATACTGGACATATATAACAGTACTATCCGTCTCTTTTTGATAAGACACTGGACATATTTAACAGTACTATCCCTCTCTTTTTGATAAGACACTGGAGATATTTAAGAGTACTATCCCTCTCTTTTTGATAAGACACTGGAGATATTTAAGAGTACTATCCCTCTCTTTTTGATAAGACACTGGAGATATTTAAGAGTACTATCCCTCTCTTTTTGATAAGACACTGGAGATATTTAAGAGTAGTATCCCTCTCTTTTTGATAAGACACTGGACATATATATATATCAGTACACTTCGTCTCTTTTCGATAAGACACTGGACATATTTACCAGTACTATCCGTCTCTTTTTGATAAGACACTGGGCATATTTACCAGTACTATCCGTTTCTTTTTGATAAGACACTGGACATATTTAACAGCCGTCTCTTTTTGATAAGACACTGGACATATTTAACAGTACTATCCCTCTCTTTTGGATAAGACACTGGAGATATTTAACAGTACTATCCCTCTCATATTGAAATGTTATTTGATATTGTACAGGTAAAAAAAACCCTCTTTCTTTTGAGAAGCTGGATATTGCACCACTACTATCACTCTCTTTTGGTTAAGGCACGGAGATCGTGCTATTACTACTCCTCTCGTAAGATTTTGTAAGTTTTACAAGTACTATCCCTCTCTTTTAAGATGCTGACTCTTTTTTACTAATACTATTCCTGTCGTTTTGACAAAATTATATTGTACAAGTACTATTTCTCTATTTTTCTCTCTTTTTGAAGAAGCTGGAGATTGCACCAAATCTATCCCTCTCGTTGGGTTGGGTTGTTTTACCCCTGAGCGGTACTTTTTTGCACACCCTGGGCTAAATGGCCAGGTCACATGGACCCCGAAGGCTCAGAGAAGGTTGGTGGAGGGGACCCACTGGAACAGCTGTTGGAAGACAGATGGTAGCATCCTGTCAAGGCCATCCAGCGTGTTCTTTAACGTGCAAAGGGTATGGCTCTCCCACACACAGGGCCACGGCTTAACGACCCACCCGACGGACGGAGGCCTTTCCAAGCCCATCGGTGTCCCCTACTGACCGTGGGCAAGGCGGGGAATTTTGCGGAGATAAATCTCAACGCTGACCCAGCTGGGACTCGAACCTGGAAACTACAGACTACGAGCCTGGCGCGCTACCTACTGAGCCAACCCCGCCCCTATCCCTCTCGATTTTGACAAGATTTTGGAAAGTGTACAAGTACTATACATCTATATTTTACTAAAAATCAGGAGTTTGCCTCAGTGCTATTCCTCTTATTTTGCCAGAACTCCGGAATTGCACCACTGCTATCCTTTTAATTTTGACAAGATGTCTTAGATGACTGATGGCTTTTTGATCACCCTCTAGAGAGCACCTTTTTGATCACCCTCTAGAGAGCACCTTTTTGATCACCCTCTAGAGAGCACCTGCCTTTTTATCCCTGATTGAGAGTGAGGTTTCTGCTCCTAATGACCGCATCATTCTTACTGATACAGGTGTTCCGATCGTCCACAGATTAAGCTGAGCAACTGTCCAAGAATCCGAGAAGTTCCTCAAGCCAAGAAGAAAGAGAAGAGAACTCTAAATTTATGCCCATCTTTCTGTTCGCCGTCTTCCTGCTGTGAGGGCGGTGGTGGCTCAGTCGGTAGTACGCCACAGGGTAGTAAGCTACAGTTCCCAGTTTCGAGTCCTAGCTGGGCTAGCATTGAGATTTATCTCCGAAAAACTCCATGCCTTGCCCACGGTCAGTAGGGGACATCGATGGGCTTGGAAAAAGACGCCGTCCTACGGATGGGACGTAAATCCGTGGTTCGTGTATGGGAGAGCCATACTCTGTGCACGTTGAAGAACACGCTGAATGGCCTTGACGAGAGGCTACCATTTGTCTCTCAACAGCTGTTCCAATGGGTCCCCTCCCCCAGCCTCCTCTCACCCCTTGGAATCCTTGTGACCTGACCATTTAGCCCATTGTATGAAAACAAGTGCCGCTTAGAGGTAAAACAACCCAACCAAACTTCCTGCTGCTCCTTCGTTGCTAGGGCGGTTGCTAGGTCAGCGCGGACTCTATTTTCGGGTAGTCAAAGAGATGGTGATATCCGTTGAGCTCTCTCTTTCATGCAACCTCTAAAATTCTATCTCTGAAGTCGAGAAAAACACCCAGGATATTTTAATTAGCTTGAAACCAGGAAGATTTAGGGATGAGACCATCTATCGCTTAGTTACCCTTTGAACCCTTGGAAACGGAAACGGGAACGTGTCTGGACGTCCTAACGTCTTTTAGGTTGGATGTTTGCATCTGTGTTTGGATCGAGAGCTGGGAGTACGTGCGCCTGAAAGCCCCCCTCTGTTGCGTGTATTTTGGTCCCCGCCAGATTTATGTCGGAAATTAACTGCGCCATAAATTACTTTTGTTGAGAACATAGGAGAGTTGGAAAGAGGAAAGCTGGGGCTATAATCCTCTCAGAGCGGATGTTTGGAGTTCCGCAGATATGACAGATGAGCTATTTCTCTCTCTTGGTTGCCTGCACGACGATCCTCTTCTGCATTGGCAACAAACGTAAAAGGAATCGGGCAAAACAGAGGCGTTACTTCCTCACTCATTTCCTCCTTCCTATTGGTAAACATTTTGAAGAGGAAAAAAATTTATCCTGGGAGTACAACATTGGAGGATCCAAATTTGATGTAATGAAAGTTTCGATTTTGGCACTATTTTAACTGAACGCTTCTTAATCCGACGGTTGAATCAATATTATAAGTTTGCTTTCTCTAAGAAGATTGTGGTTTTAAGAGTGCTATTCGTTTCCGTTTTGACAAGATGTCCGAAATTGCTAAGACCCCGGAGATTGTACAAGTACTGTCACTCTCATATTGTCAAGACATGGAGATTGACCGCAGGGCGGAGATCGAAAATAAGAGTGATACAAATCTTCTTTGCGGAGATCGAAAATAAGAGTGATGCAAATCTTCTTTGCGGAGATCGAAAATAAGAGTGATGCAAATCTTCTTTGCGGAGATCGAAAATAAGAGTGATGCAAATCTTTTTTGCGGAGATCGAAAATAAGAGTGATACAAATCTTCTTTGCGGAGATCGAAAATAAGGGTGATACAAATCTACTTTTGTGGAGATTGTACAAGTACTGTCATTCTCATATTGTCAAGACATGGAGATTGGCGGCAGGGCGGGGATCGAAAATAAGAGTGATGCAAATCTTCTTTGCGGAGATCGAAAATAAGAGTGATGGAAATCTTCTTTGCGGAGATCGAAAATAAGAGTGATGCAAATCTGCTTTGCGGAGATCGAAAATAAGAGTGATACAAATCTCCTTTGCGGAGATCGAAAATATAATAATAAATAAATACCCCCCTCAAGCAGCTGCTTGCCACAGAGGTCTGAGAGGAGCCTGTCACTTTATATACCATAGTAGAAGGTCTGTGAGGATGGCAGGACCTCAGCAGAAAACGACACACATCCATGCCTTACCCGGGACTCGAACCCAGGTCCCTTCGATCAGTAGCGAAGTGCGCTAACCACTCGACCATGGGACGGCCATAAGAGTGATGCAAATCCTCTTTGCGGAGATCGAAAATAAGAGTGATGCAAATCCTCTTTGCGGATATCGAAAATAAGAGTGATGCAAATCTCCTTTGCGGAGATCGAAAATAAGAGTGATGCAAATCTCCTTTGCGGAGTTTGAAAATAAGAGTGATGCAAATCCTCTTTGCGGAGATCGAAAATAAGAGATACAAATCCTCTTTTGCGGAGATTGTACAAGTACTGTCACTCTCATATTGTCAAGACATGGAGATTGACCGCAGGGCGGGGATCGAAAATAAGAGTGATACAAATCTTCTTTGCGGAGATCGAAAATAAGAGTGATGCAAATCTCCTTTGCGGAGATCGAAAATAAGAGTGATGCAAATCTTTTTTGCGGAGATCGAAAATAAGAGTGATGCAAATCTCCTTTGCGGATGTCGAAAATAAGAGTAATGCAAATCCTCTTTGCGGAGATCGAAAATAAGAGTGATGCAAATCTTCTTTGCGGAGATCGAAAATAAGAGTGATGCAAATCTTCTTTGCTGAGATCGAAAATAAGAGTGATACAAATCATCTTTAGCGGAGATTGTACAAGTACTGTCATTCTTATATTGTCAAGACGCAGATATTGTAGAGGTAGTATCACTCTTATTTTGTCAAGAGTAAGAGAATGTAGAGGTAGCCCTCTGTCGTATTGTAGGATCCCGTCCTGCCATCGATCAGTAGGCGACAACGAAGGACTTGGAAAAGTCCAGAGGTAAAACAACCTAAGTGTCGCTCAGAGGTACCTCAGTAGGGGGAAAGGGAGAGTTCTGGAACAGTGGCGGGTCAATGTTAATCCTATGGGACCCGCCACCCACGTGTTTCAAAGCAGGCGCGATTTCCACCGACGTCCATCTTGGTTTCTACCCTCATCCGAATTTTTTCGAAGTCCAGAGCCGCCATTTTGAATCCTGACGTCACACAGGCCGTGTGACTCATCTCGTAGTTAACAACTCTCATGGTCTCAGAATTCTCCATCGTAATTATGGAGTCATCTAGTGTTTAACGAACGTACCCATATTAAAAAAAAAACTCTTTCCCAGGCGAGCTTTGAACGCGTTATCTTATGGGTCAGAAGCTTAACCTGCACGCTAACGCAACCTACTACAGCTTGCTACTTACTCGGATTGCTTAGATGTGTCTGAAGTGGGGATAAGCGTTCTTTATTAAACAATATCGGTTGGTTCTATTTCCTTCACGAGTGTTATATTAATGTATTTTTATTAACTTTTTTTTATTTTTATTAACGTGTTTTTTTTTTATTTTTATAACCAGCGTATTTTTATTTTTTTTTCTAATTCGTGATTATCCTCGTAAATCAACCCCACATATATTTCTATACTTTAATGTGGTAGTTGTATATTTCTTGTATTTATTCCTTATTAATTAAACATTTATCCATAACTGATACCCCCTTTATTAATATGCAATCTCTTTATTAAACACTTATAAAAAGTTCCATACCCATCGCACGGCTAACCTCGTAATTTCCACCCAACCAAACTTTCGGTGGCAACCCTTCTCAGAACGGCTGATGCAATCCTCCAAATAATTACAAAGTCCCGTATTCATAAAATTCTAAGTCCTGCAACGTGCATTTCGCAACAAACGTTCGGTACCTCACACCTACAGAGGACCACGTTTTACTGTCGGATGTTTTTACAAACTTAAAGGTCATACGTATTTAAAACAAATATTATTCCAAACGGAGGAATCACACATCTCTGTATAATAATTCGTATTTTTTAAATATCTACATATTTTAATCTTGCATATTCATGCCAGTGGTCTTATCGATTCATTGCTAGAGGGTGAGTAGAGATTGAACTCGGATGAACGCTATTTGCTACTGATTAATTATTTCCTTCATTTAACGCTTCATTTAACGCAAGAGTTTGAGTAAATGGTCCTTTGAACCAAATGGTGCCACTATCGTTTTTTATTTCCTCCTGAAAATCATTAACTTTCATACTAAACCATTTAAAAAAAAAACACATCGTAAACGGTTTTTAACATAGTCCTGTGTAAATTGTGGGGGGAGTCCTTACTCTTAATAATTATTATCAGCGTATATGGATATACTTTTCCCATTTTGCATCAACAGACGAAGCAATAAATTTATATCTTTCTCTCACATTTTTATTCTCAAGCACCTTTCATAGGAAGACATCACAGTAATCATTGCTTGAAAAAATAACTGTTTTTCAAAAAGTCCCATTTATCGAGCCCATATTCTGCCGGTGGCTGATGTTTTCCCTATCATTCTGCATTTTCACAGAACCACGATTTATTTAGAGTCGTCGGTATCATAAGCATTATTTCAACAATCTGAGAACAGTCCTACCATTTACGCAACATAAAATAAGCAATTTTTCAAATTCACTTATTCCCTCTGTACATTTCATTAGGAGTAATTTTTTATCTTCATCACATACCCTCCTGCAGACCACGTTTTATTGACGGTTGCCAATAATCTGAGAATTAAATGTAGCAGTAATGAATATATTATACCACAGGTTTTACACTGTTTGCTCTGTATAATAATTATCAGCGTTATTTATTTGGAAATACTTCCCACTCTGTGAAAACAGTCCACGCAATATATTTTTAACCTCCTCCCAGATTTACCACGTTTCATAGACAGTAATAAATGTTTTAAGTTCCGAATAGGGCATTACACTCCTTGCTCTGAAGGAGGACTTTTTTTTTTACTGCTTATCTCACTCATCATGAGGGACCACGTTTCATTGACGGATGACACCACGTAGGTGACCGTGAAAATGTTTGTAATATTACTCCATATTGGGAATTCCTTGCTTTTGTCGGTGGCTGAATTCACTCGTGCTGTGTTTAAAAATATTTATACCTGCCGGGCTGTATGAAACGTTTACATTGTATCTCACGCTTCCTTCATGTCTCGCTAGGAACCATGTTTTAATGACAGATGGTACCGTGAAAGTAACCTAGTAATTCTATTTTTCCATAATGGAATTTACACTCTTAACTCTGTATAATGCAGATCGCAACAATATACTAGCAATATACATTATTTCTCATATCTGTGAATCACATTCTTCGCATATCTGTCTAATACCATTCTTAGCGTTGAAAAACACTCTGAATGACCTTGACAGGAGGATTTCTCTCCTAACAGCGGTCTAGTACCCTTTCTCTATCGAGCTATGAACCCTTTGCTACATGTACTAGGCAATTTAATTAAATTGAATGCATAAAAGACCCCTCAGAATTGAAAAAACCAACGAAATGGTTGGTAAAATTGCTTTGAAAAACAGTAAAATGAATGGCAGAATATTTGTAAATACGCACACATTGCAATTGTTGGTAGAAAGACACTATATGCAGTGAATTTGGAATAACAGTAAATACGCACACACTGCAGTGGATGGAAGAATATTTTCAAAATTCATTTCAGCATATTTTGAAGGTATTCTATCATCTCCAGTACATTTTGTTTGATTATGCATGCTCATAGGTATCAGCTTACGTAAAGAAAACTAGCTCCAACACGAATGCGTGTTAATAGAGGACAACAGTCAAATACAATAACCTACTATAAAAATAATACATAAGTCTCACTCGAACATACCCTCTCAACATACCTGGATTAATCCAGCGAAATGAGAAAGCTTCGGCGCAACATAAAAATCCACCTAACTATGCTTTGACATATATGTTCTGATCGGGCCTCTGTACTTATGCCGTTGTTCTCACGTAGAGCGTACAAGAAGCGACGTGTCTTTGCAAACTAAGAGCATGGAAAAAAAAAACCTTCATTCCCGCTTCGACTGTGTTCACGTGATTTGCTGAAATGACACATCACGGCAACCAGCTGGCCAGCTTGTTGGCTACTGTCATTAAATCCGTCAGGATTCAAAATGGCGGCTCTGGACTTCGAAAAAATTCGGATGAGGGTAGAAACCAAGATGGACGTCGGTGGAAATCGCGCCTGCTTTGAAACACGTGGGTGGCGGGTCCCATAGGATTAACATTGACCCGCCACTGTTCCACACATGGGTGGCGAGTCCCATAGGATTAACATTGACCCGCCACTGTTCCAGAACTCTCCCTTTCCCCCTACTTACCTCTGAGCGGCACTTTTTTGCACACCATGGGCTAAATGGCCAGGTCACAAGACCCCGAAGGCTCAGAGAAGGTTGGGGGTGAGGACCCATTGTACAGCTGTTAGGGAACATATGATAGCCTCCTGTCAAGGCCATGACATATGGTAGCTCCTGTCAAGGCCATCCAACGTGTTCTTTAACGTGGACAGTGTATGACTCTCCTTCACACGGATCCACGACTGAACGTCCCATCCAACGAACGGCGGACTTTCAAACCCCATCGGTGTCCTCTAGTGACCGTGGGAGGGCGGGGAGTTTTGCGGAGATAAATCAGAACGCTGGTCTAGCTAGGACTCGAACCTTGGAACTGCAAATTACGAGCCTGGCATACTACCGACTGAACCACTCCGTTGCCGTGTCTCAGTATGCGCAGGAGAGCCATGCCCTGTGCACAGTAAAGAACACCTTGGATGGCATTGATGGGGAGCTATCATCTGTCTCCTAACAGCTGTCTAGTGGGTCCCCTCCCCCAAACTTCTCTTAGCACTCGGGGTCTTTGTGACCTGGCCATTTAGTTCACTGTGTGCCAAAACGTATGTTCATATCTCACCTTAATACATTTATAGACACGAATAATGAATACAAAAAAAAAATACCCCCCTCAAGCAGCTGCTTGCCACAGAGGTCTGACAGGAGCCTGTCAGTTCATATGCCATAGTAGAAGGTCTGTGAGGATGGCAGGACCTCAGCAGAAAAACGACACAAACAGCCATGCCTTACCCGGGGCTCGAACCCAGGTCCCTTAGATCAGTAGCCAAGCGCGCTAACCACTCGACCATGGGACGGCATTGAGCTACTTAAAAAAAATTAAACTATCCATGAGAAACGAGATGATACGAGATCTAACAGATTTAAAAAAATCGAAAAGCAACATTAACTACCGAAAATCTTAAAGCGATTCTGAAAATTCCACGCGCTGTCACAGTATTAGAAAAATTGTCATAATAATTCGCTTCGAATTGGACCACACGGGAATGATAAAAGAAAGTGTAAACAAGTTAGAGCAACCTGCTTGTAAATGAGATAATAGAACATATCCAATCTCTGCGCAGTGCACAAAGCTCTGGTGACTGCATCATTAAGACAGAATAACCTGTGAGCTCATTATCTGGTGGTGTATGTTAGAAGTGGGCGAGGAACCACGGAAAGTGTGGGACGTATTAGGGTGGAAGAATTTAACTGCTGCGGTAATTGAAAAGATATCCGTGATGAGAATATATGACGAAGAAAATGAAGAGGATGCATCTGGTTCATTTTTTTTCCTCACTCAGGACCACGTTTTTTTTAAAGTTATATATCGTGGTAGGGGGGGGAATCTTATTACTCAAAAAAATTGTTTACTCAAAAAAAATTTTATTGCAGAAAAAAAATTTTTTTTTTCCTTTTTGAAATTCAAATTGCAATATATCTGAAAGAATTTGTTGTTTGCGGGTTGAATTGTTATTGTTTTATGATCAGGTCACAAGGACCCCCAAATCCTTTTAGAGGAACTCAAATGGAAACCTCCTGTTAAGGTCATCTAGCCTGTTCTGTAACGTGCACATGGTATGGCTCTCCCAACACACGGAACCACAGATTTTAATTTAATTCGATGGATGCTGTTGTTATCTCTGAGCGGCACTTTTTGAAGACAGTGGGATAAATGGACAGGTCACAAGGATCCTGAAGTATCAGAGAAGGTTGGGGACCCTCTGGACAGCTGTTAGCAGACAGATGGTAGCCTCCCGTCAAGGCCATCCAGCGTGTTCTTTAACGTGCACAGGGTATGGCTCTCCCGTTTATGGCTTAATGTTGCATCCGACGGACTTTCCAAGCCCATCGGTGTCCCCTACTGACCATGAGCAAGGCGGGGATTTTTGCAGAGATAAATCCAACGCTGGGCAAGCTGGGACTCGAACCTGGGAACTGCAGATTACCAGCCTCGATCTAGCAACCTTCGTGTCACGTGACACGAAGGTTGCCAGATCACTGATTTCTAAAAAAAATCGGTGCCAGATATTTTTTCTGAATTCTGTAATCAACCATAGTGTTCGGATATTTTTTTGAGTGACTGTACACTACCTACTGAGTCACCCTAGGCGTTCCCGAGAGCCATCAAATTAGGTATATAGTATTCTTTTAATATACAGGTACTGGACAGAATAACAGAAACAGTTTCATTTTATCTCAATTGGAAATCACATTCAAAACTCAATAACCCTTCCAATATGATTTTTAATGGGAAATATGCCTAAATTAAAGATCTCAATCTAGATTTTAAACACGATTTGTTCAGTATTCAAAGAGTTACGAACGCCCTAATATTGAACAGGCTACAAAAACAAAAAATTGACCCTAAAATGAAACAGGTTAAGAAATCAGTACCGGCTTCATTGCATCCGGAATACTACTATAGTCTAAATATAGTAGTATTCCGGATAGTAATAATCTCTTAACCTGTCCGTAAAATTCCCCGCCCTGCCCACAGTCAGTAGGGGACACCGATGGGTTTGGAAAGGCCGCCGTCCGTCGGATGGGACGTTAAGCCGTGGCGCCGTGTGCGGGAGAGCCATACCCTGTGCACGTTAAAGAAAACGCAGAATGTCCTTGACGGGAGGCTACCATCTGTCTCCCAACAGCTGTTCCAGTGGGTCCCCTCCCCCAACCTTCTCTGAGCCTTCGGGGTCCTTGTGACCTGGCCATTTAGCCCATGGTGTGCAAAAAAGTGCCGCTCAGAGGTAAAACAACCCAAACAACCCAACTCTTAACCTGTTTTAATTAAATTTTGGGGTTAATTTTTTAGAGCTTGTTAAATATTCCAGCTTTTATAACTCTTTGAATATTGAAGAAATATTCCTCAAAATGGAGATTTAGATAGATTTGATTGAGATCTTTAACTTATTTTTAGACAGATTTTTCATTAAAAATCATGTTGAAGAAGTTATTGAATTTTGAATGTGATTTTCTATTGAGATAACATAAATGTTTCCATTTTTTTCTCCATTATATTTATAGCTCTATCATAGAGGTTAAAACGTGAGAGCTTTCAGAATTTTCCGCGTGATTGAAATTATACTAGGCCAGTGACCTTCTATTTTTCTAATAAACTGGTCCCTTTTTCTAAAAGTGTGATAGATTTCAGAATTTTTTGCGTGGGTGAAAATATGATAGACCAGTGACTTGCTATTTGTTCCTAATAAACTAGTTAGCTTCTGCCGTCCCGTTGCCGAGTGGTTAGCGAGCTTGACTACTGATCAGAGGGAATTTGGTTTAAGACCCTGACAAGGCATGGATGTTTGAGCTGTTTTTATACTGAGGTCCTGCCATCCTCACAGACCTACCACTTTGGCGTATAAACTGTCAGATCTTTGTGGCAGGCAGCTGCCTGGAAAAAAAAAACCTCAAGCAGCTGCTTGCCACAGAGGTCTGATAGGAGCCTGTCAGTTCATATGCCACAGTAGAAGATCTCTGAGGATGGCAGGACCTCAGCAGAAAAACGACACGTAATCATTCCTGAGGGGGTATTTATTTATTTTCTCTAAAAAATATAACAGGTTTCAGAATTTTTCGCGTTACGAAAATATGCTAGGCCAGCGACTTGCTATTTTTTTCTAATATGCTGGTCCCTTTCTCTAAAAATGTGACAGGTTTTAGAATTTTCCGCGTGATTCAAAATGTGCTAGGATAGGGACTTGCTATTTTTTTTCTAATATGCTGGTCCCTTTCTCTAAAAATGTGACAGGTTTTAGAATTTTCCGCGTGATTCAAAATGTGCTAGGACAGGGACTTGCTATTTTTTTTCTAATAAACTGATCCCTTTTTCTAAAAATGTGACAGGGTTCAGAATTTTTCAAGTGTTTGAGAAATATATTACGTCAGTGACATGCCGCTTTTCTCCAACGAATTTTTTGCAGTTGCGAATCCTTTAAAGGAAAATGAAAGATGATGAGCTATCCCATAATAACAAGAATTTGCGGATTTTTTCTGACAAAGGTTTCGCACAAAATAAATATTATACTATTACAATGCTTAGCTTTATAGATAATAAATGCTTCTAGCTTTTCGATAAATTTTTAAGTTTTAATCGCTAGCAGTATAACGGGAAATTAGTTTCTACCCCAAAGAAGGGAGTTTGCATTCACGAAAAAAAAAGCGTGAAAAATGATCCATAATCCAGATACAGCCAATTTGGTCCCTTTATACTTTCACTAGCCGTCCCGTGGCCGAGTGGTTAGCACGCTTGGCTATTGATCTAATGGGACCGGGTTCGAGCCCCGGGTAAGGCATGGATGTGTCGTTTTTCTGCTGAGGTCCTGCCATCCTCTCAGATCTTATACTATGGCATATAAACTGACAGGCTCCTGTCAGACCTCTGTGGCAAGCAGCTGCTTGAGGGGGTATTTAATTTAAAAAATACTTTCTCTAGGTTCTGAGCTGGCCATAGCCGCCTAAATACAATACTAAACTGTTTACTAACTGAATTACAAATGTTTAACAGGATTGCTTAAACAATTGTTCATTGTTTAAAATTCTTCTGGTAGTTCTTTATTTTCAAATTTTTTGTAGTTAATTGCAAAATATTTAATTATATTTTAATAAAATAATAATGACTAAATTATTTTATTTTACAATATTTTAAACTAAATACTTTACAGTTAAATTTTATACAAAATAAAGGACTTGAATTTTTTGCATATTTAATTATCCTCCTATTTCGCCCTTCTCTACCTACGGGCCCGATCTATCTAGAGCGCCATGGTCTGGCCAGAATGATAATATATTCCTTTACTTTAAAAGTTTCACTGAAAAAATTTAGAAGTCTAGCGAATTTAAACCTCTTGGCACATGACGTCGTTGATCTATCAGCATTGATTTGCTCCATACGTAAATACATTGTCAACGCAATCACTGGTCAGCTTAACACATCTCCTGTTCTCACAAGGATCACATCGCTTTATCCCTCATCATACTCCTATATTTCATTCTGTCAGACTCAATTCTCATCTCATCCATTAGCCATTAAATTTGGGAACACTTTACCTTCCCACGCAACCATCAGGGAATGATGTACGTTAACAACAACCGCTCTTTGGCAATCTTCCCAATATGGCCTCTTCACTCACATTTGGAGCGAAAGCTCGTCTCTTCTCTATCACTGGGTTGGGTTGGTTTACCTCTGAGCGGCACTTTTTTGCACACCATGGGCTAAATTGCCAGGTCACATGGACCCCGAAGGCTCAGAGAAGGTTGGGGGAGGGGACCCACTGGAACAGCTGTTGGGAGACAGATGGTAGCCTCCCGTCAAGACCATCCAGCGTGTTCCTTAACGTTGGGTTGTTTTACCTCTGAGCGGCACTTTTTTGCACACCATGGGCTAAAAGCCAGGTCACATGGACCCCGAAGGCTCAGGGAAGGTTGGGGGAGGGGACCCACTGGAACAGCTGTTGGGAGACAGATGGTAGCCTCCCGTCAAGGCCATCCAGCGTGTTCCTTAACGTTGGGTTGTTTTACCTCTGAGCGGCACTTTTTTGCACACCATGGGCTAAATGGCCAGGTCCCATGGACCCCGAAGGCTCAGAGAAGGTTGGGGGAGGGGACCCATTGGAACAGCTGTTGGGAGACAGATTGTAGCCTCCCATCAAGGCCATCCAGCGTGTTCTTTAACGTTCACAGGGTATGGCTCTCCCGCACACGGGGCCACGGCTTAACGTCCCATCCGACGGACGGCGGCCTTTCCAAGCCCATCGGTGTCCCCTACTGACCGTGGGCAGGGCGGGGAATTTTGCGGAGATAAATCCCAACGCTGACCCAGCTGGGACTCGAACCTGGGAACTACAGATTACGAGCCTGGCGCGCTACCGACTGAGCCACCCCCGACCCCCTCAATCACTGCCTTTCCGATGCTCACGAAAGAGGAAAATGAGGTTTCCAATAAAGCTGCTGATATATGCAGTGTGGCAAGAAGATTCCAGTTCTTTGGCAGCAGGGACAGTTATTTTGAAGAAATATGTCGTATTTGATTCAATATTTTCATATTTTCTGACCGTCGTTAATGAGAGAAAAAATAATTCTGACAGAAATTTGCCGCATTTGACATACAAATTCTCATTTTTTTTTGATAAATCATTATTAAGGAAAATAATTTATTCGGACAAAAATTTGTTCCATTTGACACACAAATTCTCATAGTTTTTGGTAAATCATTATTGAGGAAAATGGTTATTCTGACACAAATTGGTCTCATTTGACACACAAATTATAAAATTTTTCGTCAATCATTAATGAGGAAAATAGCTATTCTGACACAAATTTCTTGCATTTAACACAAAAAATTTCCAAACTTTTGGTCAATCATCAATGACGAAAAGAGTTATTCTGACACAAATTTGTTACATTTAGCACATAAATTTTCACATATTTGGTCAATAGTAATAAGGAAAAGAGCTATTCTGATACAAATTTATCGCATTTGACACACAAATTCTCATATTTTTTTCTTACAATCATTAATGAAGAAAATAGCTATTCTGACACAAATTGGGGCGGGGGTGGCTCAGTCGGTAGCGCGCCAGGTTGGTAATCTGTAGTTCCCAGCTTCGAGTCCCAGCTGGGTCAGCGTTGAGATTTATCTCCGCAAAATTCCCCGCCCTGCCCACGGTCAGTAGGGGACACCGATGGACTTGGAAAGGCCGCCGTCCGTCGTATGGGACATTAAGCCGTGGCCCCGTGTGCGGGACAGCCATACCCTGAGCACGTTAAAGAACACGCTGAATGGCCTTGACGGGAGGCTACCAACACTTGACGGGTGTCTCCCAACAGCTGTTCCAGTGGGTCCCCTCCCCCAACCTTCTCTGAGCCTTCGGGGTCCTTGTGGCCTGGCCATTTAGCCCATTGTGTGCAAAAAAGTGCCGCTCAGAGGTAAAACAATCCAATCCAATCATATTTACCAATCATAATTTGCATCTTTTTCATCATTATTTGCCTCTTTTGAGATAATAGAAATCAATTCCTATCATCATAAAAGAGGCAAAAAGGTTGTAATAGAGTTATTGATATGAAGTATGGGTAAGGAGACATTGCCCTTGCTTATAATCGTTAAGGAGGGGAAAGATTTAGTTCATTCGACACACATATTTCTCAAAATGGTCTTTTCACTCACATGGAGGGAAAGCTCATCACAGCTCTGATGGAACAACAACTTTCTGATTTTCATAAAAGAGGTACTTAGGTTTGCAATAATGTCGATATGCAATGAGTTGGATTGTTTTACCCCTGAGCGGCGCTTTTCTGCACACCGTGGGCTAAGTGGCCAGGTCACAAGGACCCGGAAGGCTCAGAGAAGATTGGAGGAGGGGACTCACTGGAACGGTTGTTGGGAGACAGATGGTAGCCTCCCGTCAAGGCCATCCAGCGTGTTCGTTAACGTTGGGTTGTTTTATCTCTGAGCGACGCTTTTTTGCACACCATGGACTAAATGGCCAGGTCACAAGGACCCCGAAGGCTCAGAGAAGGTTGGGGGAGGGGACCCACTGGAATAGCTGTTGGGAGACAGATGGTAGCCTCCCGTCAAGGCTATCCAGCGTGTTCTTTAACGTGCACAGGGTATGGCTCTCCCGCACACGGGGCCACGGCTTAACGTCCCATCCGACGGACGGCGGTCTTTCGAAGCCTATCGGTGTCGCCTACTGACCGTGGTCAGGGAGTTTTGTGGAGATTACTCTCAACGCTTACCCAACTCGAACCTGGGAACTGCAGATTACGAGCCTGGCGCGCTACCAACTGAGCCTCTCCCGCCCCGATATGGGCAAGAAGACATTTCCCTTGCTTCTTTTTCTTATTAACGAGTGGAAACAGTTTCTTGCATATGTGTCTCATTTGAGAGAAAAATTGTTAAAATCTGATGAGCAGAAGTAGCTGTCATCGTGAAATTTTATGAATTCTGCATACAAATTCTAAAATTTTAGACCAATTGCTAATCAGCAGAAACAGTTATTGTGACACAAATTTGTTACATTTGAAACAGAAATCTGAAATTTTTTGACTAATTGTTAAAGAGCGAAAATAACTTTAGTGATCAAACTTATCGCATTCGACACATATTTTCCCAAAATGGTCTCCATATGGAGGGTAAGCTCATTTGATCTCTGATTGATCATCATCGTTCCGATTTTCACGAAAGAGGCAAATAAATTTTGAAATAAAGCTGTTGATATGTAGCGTGGACATGGAGACATTACCTTGCTTCCAATTGTAAAGGAGGTAAAGCACTTTCATGCAAATCTGTCGCATTGAGACAAAATTCTCAGTGTTTGGCCAAATGCCAAGGAGCAAAAATAACTATAGTGATCAAACTTCCAGGATCCGACACTTATTTTCCAAAAATTGTCTTCTTCACGTGGAGGAAGAGCTCTTTTCATATCTGCTCGATAATTGGCTTTCCGTTTTTTCACGAAAGAGGCTTGGGTTGGGTTGTTTTACCTCTGAGCTGCACTTTTTTTGCACACCATGGGCTAAATGGCCTGGTCCCCGAAGGCTCAGAGAAGGTTGGGGGAGGGGACCCACTGGAACAGCTGTTGGGAGACAGATGGTAGTCTCCCGTCAAGGCCATCCAGCGTGTTCTTTAACGTGCACAGGGTATGGCTCTCCCGCACACGGGGCCACGGCTTACTTTCCCATCCGACGGACGGCGGCCTTTCCAAGCCCATCGGTATCCCCTACTGACCGTGGGCAAGGCGGGGAATTTTGCGGAGATAAATCTCAACGCTGACCCAGCTGGGACTCGAATCTGGGAACTACAGATTACGAGCCTGGCTCGCTACCGACTGAGCCACCCCCGCCCCGCCCCGCCCGAAAGAGGCACTTACGGTTCGCAATATAGCTTTTTATATGCAGTTGGGAAAATATATCTCTTTTGCTTCTAATGGTTAAGGAGCAGAAACAGTTAGTTTGATGCAAATCTGTTACATTTGACACAAATGATGACTGGATCAACGTGGAGAAAAGCTACTGTGGCGGAAATTTGTTGCATTTGACAAACAAATTCTCAAAATTTTTGCCAATGTTAATGCGCGAAATAGATTTGGTGATCAAATCGCATTCGCACCTATTTTCCCAAAATGGTCTTCTTCACATGGGGGGGAGTGTCATGCAAATCTGTCGCATTTTACGGGTTGGGTTGTTTTACCTCTGAGCGGCACTTTTTTGCACACCATGGGCTAAATGGCCAGGTCACATGGACCCCGAAGGCTAAGAGAAGGTTGGGGGAGGGGACCCACTGGAACAGCTGTTGGGAGACAGATAGTAGCCTCCCGTCAAGGCCATCCAGCGTGTTCTTTAAAGTGCACAGGGTATGGCTCTCCCGCACACGGGCACGGCTTAACGTCCCATCCGACGGACGGCGGTCTTTCCAAGCCCATCGGTGTCGCCTAGTGACCGTGGGCAGGGGGGGGGGGGGGAATTTTTGCGGCATTTTACGGAAATTTTATCAAAATATTTTACCAATCATTCATGAGAGAAAACAGCCATTGTGACAAATTTTTATGCATTTGATATAGAAATTCGGCAACTATTTTGGCCAATCTTAATGAGTGAAACTAACGATCGAGATTAAACTTGTAGCATTTTGACACGCTAACTCTGAAACACTTGCTAATGAACGAAAATAGTTCTAGTGATTAAACTTATCTCATTCCACACACATATTTCCCAAAATGGCCTTTTCATGATGGAGGAAGTTTTCATTTTCATGAAAGAATAAACTAAGATTTTCAGTAAATCTGCAAAAAAAGACATTTCCCTTGTTATTTATTGCTCAGGAGCGAACGATTACTTTGTTACAAACGTCGCAATCGAAAGACACGAATTCTTAAGGCTTTTGACGAATTATTGGTGATCAGCATTAGCTATCGTAATACAAATTTATAAATTGTACATAAAAATTCTCAAATTTTCGAGTAGTTATTAATAAGCTGATATAGTTATTGTAACGCAAATTTGCCGCATTCGACATACAATATGTGAAAGTTTTTGACCAATCATTAATTAGTAGAAATCGCATTCAAGGTATAAAACCTCAAAGTTTTTAAGTAATCGTTAATCAGTGGAAACAGATATACTGATGAAACTTGCCGAATTCGTGACACAAATTCTCAAAGTTTTTAACCAAATTATTAATGAGTGGAAACAGATATCCTGATGAAACTGCTCCTATTCAAGAGACAAAATATCAAAAGTTTTAACCAATCATTAATGAGAGGAAAAAGCGATTGTGTTAAAAACTGTCGCTTTCGAAACAGAAATCCAATGGATGAAATTTATAGCATCAGCTTAGGTAGACCCAAGAAGTGTCTAAGTGAGAAGAGAGCTAGCTTCCATAGACTTAATGTAAACTTTTCGATTGCAGCGCTCTCTAAACATGGCAAATTCGTGCGTTGCAGTGAAGCCACCTAGCTAGGGAGAAGAGCCAATTCCTTGGGTTATTTTTCTACCGCCCAGCAAGGTTTTCAATGGCTTACACCACGTGACTAATTTTACATACACTTTGACTCTGTTCAAAGTTTTCATTTCTTAAATTTTACCATCACATTTTTCTTTTCATTTAGAGAGAAAGTAACAAGGATTAGTTAAAATTATTTTCTTTAATAAAATCCCATTTTGTAAAACAGGAGGCAGCTATACTCAACAAAAAATTTTAATATTTTGAACATTTTACAATATTTAATATATTATAATAAATTGAAAATTATGGCTCAATGCGAGACAACATGTTTTGTTTAATTATATTTTAGAGAATTTTAGATATTTTGAATAAAAGTCATATCGAGTTTCTTATTTGTATAAACTGTCAATAGATGGCAGCAGGCACTTCTCGAATCAACCATAAAACAATTTAATATTAAAACAAAGTGCAGACACCTATATATATCGATATGCTCCAGAGAACACAAAACTGCAACATACATGTTCGCAAGGTGATTAAATGTATTAATTTACATATTAATTTTAAAAATTCTGCAAAATTACTCAAAATAAACATACAACGGTTTTTCCAGGTTTTATAAAATATACTCCTGAACGGGATAAAATACTCATTGAATAACTTTAGGTTCAGCTATCACTATGCCAAACAGTCATGGCTGCAGTGGGCTAAAATTGATTGCATTGCGCAGATCGCCCCTTACAGTTGTTTTTGTGCATGCACATCAATTTGCCACGTTCAGCTTCAGTAAAATTCCGCAGAACGGAGCCATTTACGCTTGTGCGAAGCAATACTTCTTCTTAGACCTTCTTTGGTAATGCAAACGGTACTTCATTGGAATATAAATATTTTAATTTATTATTCTAGTGGTAAGTTTAAGTTTCTGTTACTTTTATAGATAAAAGTGTATGTAGTAGACGTGTCTCAATATTAGTTGTATCAAAAAATAATTTGTAATCTGAATTGAATTTGCTATTGATACTGAGACTCAAATGTTTGTTCTGAGTACATAATTTTCATTCTAATCAAGGTAATGTCTAGTGTAATTCGAATGTTTCAGGTTAATAAAAGTATCATGCTACAAACTCTCATGCGTTTATTAACAGCTTACGAGTATGAAAAAAGTGACCTTAAACACCGTTTCAAAAAGGGTACGGGTGCTCAGTCGGTAGCGCGCCAGGCTCGTAATCTGCAGCTCCCAGATTCGAGTCCCAGCTGGACCATCGTTGATATTTATTTCCACAAAACTCCGTACCCAGCCCTCTGTCAGTAGGGGACACCGATAGGAAGTTCATCGAATGGGACTTTAAGCACTGACTCCGTGTGTGGGAGATTCTGTGCATGTTAAAGAACAGGCTGGATGGCCTTGACGAGGAGGTTACCATCTGTCTCCCAACAGCTGTACAGTGGGTCCCCTTCTCCCACTGTACAAACTTATTGTATCCCAACTTTCTCTGAGTCATTGGGGTCCTTGTGACCTGGCCATTTAGCCAATTGTGTTCATAAAAGTGCCATATCCTGTGCATGTTAAAGAACAGGCTGGATGGCCTTGACGGGGAGGTTACCATCTGTCTCCCAAGAGTTGTACAGTGGGTCCTCTTCTCCCAATTTTCTCTGAGTCATTCGGGTCCTTGTGACTTGGCCATTTAGCCGATTGTGTTCAAAAAAGTGCTATATCCTGTGCATGTTAAAGAACAGGCTGGATGGCCTTGACGGGGAGGTTACCATCTGTCTCCCAAGAGTTGTACATGTACAGTGGGTCCCCTTCTCCCAACTTTCTCTGAGTCATTGGGGTCCTTGTGACCTGCCATTTAGCCGATTGTGTTCAAAAAAGTGCCATATCCTGTGCATGTTAAAGAACAGGCTGGATGGCCTTGACGGGGAGGTTACCATCTGTCTCCCAAGAGTTGTACATGTACAGTGGGTCCCCTTCTCCCAACTTTCTCTGAGTCATTGGGGTCCTTGTGACCTGCCATTTAGCCGATTGTGTTCAAAAAAGTGCCATATCCTGTGCATGTTAAAGAACAGGCTGGATGGCCTTGACGGGAGGTTACCATCTGTCTCCCAACAGCTGTACAGTGGGTCCCCTTCTCCCAACTTTCTCTGAGTCATTGGGGTCGTTGTAACCTGACCATTTAACCGATTGTGTTAAAAAAATTGCCATATCCTGTGCATGTTAAAGAACAGACTGGATGGCCTTGACGGGGAGGTTACCATCTGTCTCCCAAGAGTTGTACAATGGGTCTCCTTCTCTCACGCTTCTCTGAGTCATTGAGGTCTTTGTGACCTGGCCATTTAGCCGATTGTGTTCAAAAAAGTGCAATATCCTTTGCATGTTAAAGAACACGCTGGATGGCCTTGACGGGAGGCTACCATCTTTCTCTCAATAGCTATACAGTGGGTCCACTCCCCCAACCTTCTCTGAGCCTTCGTGGTCCTTGTGACCTGACCATTTAGCCCACTGTGTGAAAAAATGTGTCGCTCAGAGGTAAAACAATCGAACCTACTCTTTTAAACCGTTTGTCTCGAAAACGTTTCAGAAACTTTACAACTGTTTGTGTTTTAAAATAGTCACCTCAAAATAGTCTCACTCCAAAGGTTTTTGTTGGGTTGTTTTACCTCTGAGCGGCACTTTTTTGCACACCATGGGCTAAATGGCCAGGTCACAAGGACCCCGAAGGCTCAGAGAAGGTTGGAGGAGGGGACCCACTGGAACAGCTGTTGGGAGACAGATGGTAGCCTCCCGTCAAGACCATCTAGTGTCTTCCCAGTGAGTTAACGGACTCAAAGACAGTTCGAGGTTGGGTTGTTTTACCCTGAGCAACACATTTTTGTACACAATAAGCAACCAAGTCACATGGACCCCGAGTGTTCAGAGAAAGTTGGGGAGCGGGTACATATTGAACAACTGTTAGGAGACAGATGGTAGGCTCCCGTTAAGGCCGTACAGCGTGTTCTTTAACGTACACAGGGTATGACTCACTACACAGTGGCCACGGCTTTATGTCCTATCTGATGGATGGTAGCCTTTCCAAATTCATCGGTTCAAACAGCTGTTCATCGGTTCATTAAAATATATTTTTAATTATGGCTATTCGTAGATCGTAGATCGCGTAATCATATTCGATGTACCGGGTAATAATTTTACCCCTAACCATCTCCATCATAAAGATATGCCTATTTGGCATGAGTAAGAACAAAATATATAAGTAAACCACCCTTAGGTGGGCCCCTAAGGGCAAACATAAGAAAAGCTAAAAATAGCAGTAAAATTGTATAAGAAACCTAAAACGGGTAGGTCTCCTCAGAGAACGCTACCATTTTAGACTTTTGTACTTGTTCAAAACAGTATGATCGTAAAGAATCAGAGAAGAAATAATCTCATTGGGATTATTGCTTACAGCCTCAAAAAATCTTTTTGAGGTGCGTTTTATATGTGTATATATATGGTCGATGCCCAGGTCTTTATGGAGTTGTCTGTTAGTGACAAACCAGGGGGCATCGATCGCAGTTCTCAAAATCTTGTTTTGTAATACCTGAATCTTACGAATATTGGTGGGTGTAGGATTCCTCCATGTGGGTGAAGCATAGGGAATTACCAAGTCTGATGATCATACCATAGAGTAAAAGCTTATGATTAATCAATAAGATTATGGAAAAATGTTGAAAAAATGTCAATACTTAAACGAATACTGAGAAAAATATTTATATTTGAAATTTTAAATTTTCAAAACGGTAGCTAATTGTCAAAAGGCATTGACAGGAATTATTTGCTCCCCTATGCTACCAGGGAGGATGGAAAAACCCACCATTTTCTTTTAAGAGAAAAATGTAAAGTTCATTACGTGATTCACAAATGCTAATAAAATATTACAATTCATATTTTCCCAATCATCAATAAATTCAAATTTATTTTTTTAAAGGTACTGGACATCGAAAAAATTCTTTAGGAAAAAAAATGCTTCTTATTTCTACCAAAAAACAATATGTTATCTACTACTTGGAAATGATTTTAATTCCATGATGCGAAAAAGAAACATTTTAAATGTTAATAATATTAAATCCTCATGAATTTCTTTTACTTCTTAATATATTTTTTTCTTTCAGGAAGCCTAAAGAATATTTTGAAAGTTAATAAAACTAAATACTTTCAAGACATCGAAAAAAATATTTTAAATATTAGTGTTTCTAAATCTTGCCGAAAATATATTAAATGTTAATATCGATAAATGCCACAAGAATTTTTCAATTTCGAAATGATTTTTGTTTAAAGACGCTGAATAAAAGTATTAAATAGTAATAACGCTAAATACTTCTTGCTATTCTTCTAATTGGTAAGAGTTTTTGTTACAATACAATATTTTAAATTTCAAAGTTTAAAGAAAATATTTTAAATGTTAGTATCGCTAAACCTTTCATTACATTCTTGTATTTGGAAATGGTTTTTCTTTCCACATGTCGAAAGATATATTAAATATTAATACTAATAAATTCCCCAAGAATTTCTTTTATTTGCTAAAATTAAGTGTTAATGACTCTTAATACCTTATGATATTTTTTCGTTTCGAAATGGTTTTCATTTCAAGGTGCTGAATTCAATTATTTTATTTGATTGGTAACGCTAAATCTCTTATGTTATTATTCTAGTTTGTAATAAATTTCATTTCAAAACGTCGAAACTAAATATTTTAAATATTATCATCGCTAAATCTCTCATTATAGTTTTTTGGTTTGGTTGTTTGAGGTTTTATGGCACAACGGCAACTAAAGCCATATGCGCCAATGTGATTCTCATATAAATGGCCAGGTCACAAGGACCCCAATGACTCAGAGAAGTTTGGGAGAATGGGAATTGTCACTGTACAGCTGTTGGGAGACAGATGATAGCCTCCCGTCAAGGCCATCCAGCCTGTTCTTTAACATGCACAGGATATGGCACTTTTTAGTTTTTTAGTTGTTTTTGTATTTTAGTTATATTTTAGTTGTTTAGTTATTTTTTGTTTTTTAGTTGTTTAGTTTATGTGTTTAAACCATACATTTTAGTTGGAAATGTTTTCATTACAAGACGACGAAGGAAATTATTTTAAATTTTCGTATCGCTAAATCTTTCATGATAATCTTCTATTTGGAAATGGTGTTTATTTCAAGATGCTGAAAGACAATATATTAAACGTTAATAACGCTAATCCCTCGTGGTTTCCTTCAATTTCGCAATATCTTTTGTTTCAAAGTGCTGAAAGCAAATATTATGTGGTGGAAACTCTAAATCTCTCATGTTATTCTTCTTTCTGGAAGTTCGAATCCCAGCTGGGTCAGCGTTGAGATTTATCTCCGCAAAATTCCCCGTCCTGCCCACGGTCGGTAGGGGACACCGATAGGCTTCGAAGGGCCGTCGTTCGTCGGATGGGACGTTAAGATGTTTGCCCCGTGTGCGGGAGATCCATACCCTGTGCACGTTAAAGAACATGCTGGATGGCCTCGATGGGAGAACAGCCCCCTAATCGCAGACATGGGGCAAAGACCCGTTCCCCACACACTATCTGTCTCCTAAGAGCTGTTCCAGTGGGTCCTCTCCTCCTACCTTCTCTGAGCCTTCGGGGTCCATGTGACCTGGCCATTTAGCCCATGGTGTGCAAAAAATGTCGCTCAGAGGTAAAACAACCCAACTCGCTCTGGAAATGTTTTCTGTTTCAACACACCGAAAGAAGATGTATTAAATGTTAGGAGCTCTAGCGGCCTTCCCGTGGTCGAATGGTTAGCGAGCTTTGCTGCTGACCAACACTGTTGTTTGGTTGTTATCACTCTGAAAACTAAATTTTCAGAGTGAAAACAACCCAACAACAACAACCATCCACCTTGTACGGAACCACGGCTGAACTTCGCATCCAATGGCGACGACCTTTCCATGCCTTCGGTGTCCGCATTCTGACAGAAGGCATAGTAGGGGTTTTGCAGATGGAAATCGCAATGTTGGCCCAGGTAGGAATCGACATGTAGGAATCGAATCTGGGAAATGATTATGAGTATGTTGTGCTAACCGACTGAGTCAACTCCAGACTCTCCCTCTAACCGAATTTGTTGAGAGGTCACTTCTGTTATTGGTAAGGACTTGGATACTCTCGCAATTTGGATAAGATTTCTTTACAGAAATTTCTCCGACATTAAAAATTTTTCTTCATCCAATCAAAAATAAATTATCCCTCAAGTAGCTGCCTGCTACAGAGGTCAGACAGGAGGTTGGATTGTTTTACCTCTGAGCGGCACTTTTTTGCACACCATGGGCTAAATGCCCAGGTCACAAGGACCCCAAGTATTTAGAGAAGGTTGGGGGAGGGAACCCACTGGAACAGCTGTTGGGAGATAGGTGGTAGCCTCCCGTCAAGGCCATCCTGCGTGTTGTTTAACGTTGGATTGATTTACCTCTGAGCGGCACTTTTTTGCACACCATGGGCTAAATGCCAAGGTCTCAAGGACCCCAAGGATTTAGAGAAGGTTGGGGGAGGGAACCCACTGGAACAGCTGTTGGGAGACAGGTGGCAGCCTCCCGTCAACGCCATCCAGCGTGTTGTTTAACGTTGGATTGTTTTACCTCTGAGCGGCACTTTTTTGCACACCATGGGCTAAATGCCCAGGTCTCAAGGACCCCAAGGATTTAGAGAAGGTTGGGGGAGGGAACCCACTGGAACAGCTGTTGGGAGATAGGTGGTAGCCTCCCGTCAAGGCCATCCAGCGTGTTGTTTAACGTTGGATTGTTTTACCTCTGAGCGGCACTTTTTTGCACACCATGGGCTAAATGCGAAGGTCTCAAGGACCCCAAGGATTTAGAGAAGGTTGGGGGAGCGAACCCACTGGAACAGCTGTTGGGAGATAGGTGGTAGCCTCCCGTCAAGGCCATCCATCGTGTTGTTTAACGTTGGGTTGTTTTACCTCTGAGCGGCACTTTTTTGTACACCATGGGCTAAATGCCAAGGTCTCAAGGACCCCAAGGATTTAGAGAAGGTTGGGGGAGGGAACCCACTGGAACAGCTGTTGGGAGATAGGTGGTAGCCTCCCGTCAACGCCATCCAGCGTGTTGTTTAACGTTGGATTGTTTTACCTCTGAGCGGCACTTTTTTGCACACCATGGGCTAAATGAACAGGTCTCAAGGACCCCAAGGATTTAGAGAAGGTTGGGGGAGGGAACCCACTGGAATAGCTGTTGGGAGATAGGTGGTAGCCTCCCGTCAAGGCCATCCATCGTGTTGTTTAACGTTGGATTGTTTTACCTCTGAGCGGCACTTTTTTGTACACCATGGGCTAAATGCCAAGGTCTCAAGGACCCCAAGTATTTAGAGAAGGTTGGGGGAGGAAATCCACTGGAACAGTTGTTGGGAGACAGGTGGTAGCCTCCCGTCAACGCCATCCAGCGTGTTGTTTAACGTTGGATTGTTTTACCTCTGAGCGGCACTTTTTTGCACACCATGGGCTAAATGGAAAGGTCACAACGACCCCGAAGGCTCAGAGAAGGTTGAGGGGAACCACTGGACAGCTGTTGGGAGACAGATTTTAGCCTCCCTTAAAGGCAATCCAGCGTGTTTTTTAACGTGCACAAGATATGGCTCTCCCACACATAGTACCACGGCTTAAAGTCCCATCCGATGGACGGCGGCCTTTCCAAGCCCATCGGTGTCCCCTACTGACCGTGGGCAGAGTGGGGGAATTTTTGCGGAGATAAATCTCAACGCTGTCCTAGCTGGGACTCGAACCTGGAAATTTCAGATTACGAGCCCGGCTAGCCATAGAGAAGGTCTGTGAGGAAGACGAAACCTCAGCAGAAAGACAACACAAAGGGCCTTCTGATCAGCATTCAAGCGCGCTAAACTCTCGACCACGAGCAACACACCTAAAACAGAAAGCCACTCAACTGAGTTATGACGTCAGCGTTAACGGACCTAAAAAAATAGAAATATCATATACATTTATTTGTTAATTCTACTGGAAATTTTAAAATTAATCTTTATATTAATTTACATTTACAAATATACATTATTCAGAAAACAAATTCTAATACGTATATAAGCGTTATCATAATGGTAATACATACGAATATTTTTTTTCTAAATAATGTATTTATAAATATAAATTAGTATTAAATGTAATTTTTAAACTTACCAGTAGAAATAACAGAAAAAAGTATACAAGTAATTTGTATATTTTTAGGTCCACTGATGCTGACGTCATAAATCAGCGGAAGGACTTTCTGTTTTCGGTGGTGTTGGCACGGGACAGCTCATTTGATCATTAGTAGAGATTTTTTCGTAAACAAAGTGGTTGTTTTATTTCTGAGCGGCACTTTTTGCACACAATAGGCTAAAAGGCCAAGCCATAAGGACCCCAGATCCTCAGAAAATGTTGGGGTGAGGGTTGGGTTGTTTTTCCTCAGTGCGGCAATTTTTTGCACACCATAAGCTAAATGTCCAGGTCACAAGGACCCCGAAGGCTCAGAGAAGGTTGGCGGAGGGAACCCACTGGAACAGCTGTTGGGAAACAGATGGTAGCCTCCCGTCAAGGCAATCCAACATGTTCTTTAACATGCACAGGGTATGGCTCTCCCACACACGGGGACACGGGTTAAGGTCCCATCCGACGGACGGCGGTCTTTCCAAGCCCATCGGTGTCCCCTACTGACCGTGGGCAGGGCGGGGAATTTTGCGGAGATAAATCTCAACGCTGACACAGCTGGGATTCGAATCTGGGAATTACAGATTACGAGCCTGGCACGCTACCAACTGAGCCAACTCCGCCACGTTGGGGTGAGGGATCCACTGGACAACTGTTGGGAAACAGATGGTTGCTTCCCGTCATGGCCATTCAGCTTATTCTTTAACGTGCACAGGGTATAGCTCTCCCGCACACGGAACCACGGATGTTCAGAGAATGTTGGGGAGAGGGTTCGGTTGGGTTGTATTACCTCTGAGCGGCAATTTTTGGACATTCATCCGACGGACAGCGGTTTTTCCAAGCCCATCGGTGTCCCGTATTGACCGGGCAGTTTTGTAAATAAATCTCAACGCTGACCCAGCTTGGACTCGACGTGGGAACTTCAGATTACGAGAGGGGCGGGGGTGGCTCAGTCGGTAGCGCGTCAGGCTCGTAATCTGTAGTTCCCAGGTTCGAATCCCAGCTGGGTCAGCGTTGAGATTTATCTCCGCAAAATTCCCCGCCCTGCCCACGGTCAGTAGGGGACACCGATGGGTTTGGAAAGGCCGCCGTCCGTCGGATGGGACGTTAAGCCGTGGCTCCGTATGCGGGAGAGCCATACCCTGTGCACGTTAAAGAACACACTGGATGGCCTTGACGGGAGGCTACCATCTGTCTCCCAACAGCTGTTCCAGTGGGTCCCCTCCCCCAACCTTCTCTGAGCCTTCGGGGTCCATGTGACCTGGCCATTTAGCCCATGGTGTGCAAAAAAGTGCCGCTCAAAGGTAAAACAACCCAACCCAACTCAGATTACGAGCCTGGCGCACTACCGACTGAGCACTACCAATTCATAAACTAAGGAAATAAGCGATAAAAAAGTATCCTTTATACAAAAAATTTGAAGCTAGCATACAAAGATGCACTTGCATTTTACAGAATAAAGCTTTCAAAAGTAACCAATCTGGATACGATTACGATCCATCTCATAAGTCCTTCTTCAGGTGTCAGCTGCTTCCTCGAGTAGTTTTAACAGCTTCTCCGAAATGTTTATCGAGACTTCCGAGATTAGCCAATGACCGCTTCGAAAAAGGAACGTGCTGTTCAACAAACGCACACCAACTGGCACGTGGGTTGATTGACTTGTCGACTGACAAGTGACGTCATCACTCAGCTGCCCACTACGCAGCTGCATGCATCAAGTGGTTAGCACTGAATTGTCTTTCACTGTCAGCTCCAACGATTACTCTCTATCGTCATCGACTAACGATACACGGTAATGCGAATGTTATTTTTCTATTTGGACAATTTGATCGGGTCGTTTTTATATTTATAAGTATCTACTGGTAGCTATAGATTAGTGTGAAATATTATTTACATTTTGCTAAATTGTTTCTATTTCTTTGTTATCAATGGTGCAGGAAGGAACTTTATTTGCTGATACTTTTTTTTAATCACTTTTTTGCACACAATGTACTAAAAGGCCAGGTCACAAGGACTCGGAGAAGGTTTGTTTGGTCTTTAAAGAGCTAAGGATTGGATTGTTTTACCTCTGAGCGGCACTTTTTGGCACATCATGGGCTAAATGGCCAGGTCACATGGACCCCGAAGGCTCAGAGAAGGTTGGGGGAAGAGACCCACTGGAACAGCTGTTGGGAGACAGATGGTAGCTTCCCGTCAAGGCCATCCAGCGTGTTCTTTAACGTGCACAGGGTATGGCTCTCCCGTACACGGGGCCACGGCTTAACGTCCCATCCGACGGACGGCGCGCTTTCCAAGCCCATCGGTGTCCCCTACTAACCGTGGGCAGGGCGGGGAAATTTTTCGGAGATAAATCTCAACGCTGACCCAGCTGGGACTCGAACGTGGGACTACAGATTACGAGCCTGGCGCGCTACCGACTGACCACCCCCGTCCCAAAGAGCTAAGGAAGCTCGAATACTTAATAGTAGCAAAATGAAGCCTAAGAGAAAGAGACAGTACGAAAAAGTAAAACTGGGGTCCCGTTAGGTTAATCGTCTAAAAAGCCTAAGAAAAAGTAAAACTGACATTTATTAAAAGAACTATTTGCACAAAATTCTGAAACTTATTTTATTAAATGGTCTGTAATAATACTTAATTTTAAAAATTATAATTATTTTCTGAGGTGAATTGGTATGATTGATATCTCTGTTATTCAATATTCATGTTTCTATAAATCTTTAAGTATTGAACAGGGGCGGGGGTGGCTCAGTCGGTAGCGCGCCAGGCTCGTAATCTGTAGTTCCCAGGTTCGAGTCCCAGCTGGGTCAGCGTTGAGATATATCTCCGAAAAATTCCACGCCCTGCCCACGGTCAGTAGGGGACACTGATGGGCTTGGAAAGGCCGCCGTCCGTCGGATGGGACGTTAAGCCGTGGTCCCGTGTGTGGGAGAGTTATACCTTGTGCACGTTAAAGAACACGCTGGGTGGCCTTGACGGGAGGCTACCATCTGTCTCCCAACAGCTGTTCCAGTGGGTCCCCTCCCCCAACCTTCTCTGAGCCTTCGGGGTCCATGTGACCTGGCCATTTAGCCCATGGTGTGCAATAAAGTGACACTCAGAGGTAAAACAACCCAAAGTATTGAACCCCTTTGAAATCGATTTAAATAAATTTTAGAAGAAAAATTGTCTTGAGCCTGGTGGTGTACGAACCAACGACCTCCTGATAATATGTCAGGTGTTCTGGACCATTAAGCTACCGACCGCCAATTAAGATCTCCTCAAATTGATCATATGAACCATTTCAACCTACTTCCTATTTAGTGAGTGTTCAGGCACAACTGAATTGTCTTCCACTGTCAGTTCCAACGATTACGTTGTCGAGTTTATTATTTATCAACTGTATTACTTGTAAGGAAATACTTTCCATCTATAATGGCATGAGTCTGCCGCACGTGGCGAAAATTGGCTGAACACTCCTTACGTAGGAAATAGGTTGAAATGGTTCATATCATCAATTAGAAGAGATCTTGATCGACGGCCGGTAACTCAGTGGTCTAGAACACCTGCCAGTTACGGCGCCTCGAATTTGGTTCTCCATTGATGAAAGATGTTTCTCTCCAGCCGAGTGGTTAGCACGCTTGGCTGTTGATCTACGGGACCTGGGTTCGAGTCCCGGTCGTTTTTCTACTGAGGTCCTGCCATCCTCTCAGATCTTCTACTATGGCATATAAACTGGCAGGCTCCTGTCAGACCTCTGTGGCAAGCAGCTGCTTGAGGGGGTATTTGTTTTTGCCGTCCCGTGGCCGAGTGGTTAGCACGCTTGACTACTGATCTACGGGACCTGGGTTCGAGCCCCGGATAAGGCATGGATGTACGTGTCGTGTTTCTGCTGAGGTCCTGCCATCCTCTCAGACCTTCTACTATTGCATATAAACTGAAAGGCTCCTGTCAGACCTCTGTGGCAAGCAGCTGCTTGAGGGGGTATTTATTTTATTTATAACACGTATTTATTGTGAGGTCGCAGTGCATATAGCTTTAAGGGAGACTAGATTAAGACTTCAAGGGCTAAAATCGATTAAATGGTTTTCACTAATATTGTATTGAAATCTGTTTGCAGAAGTCTTAGGGCTGGATCAGTCGGTAGCGCGCCAGGCTCGTAATCTTCAGTTCCCAGGTTCGAGTCCGGCTGGGTCAGCGTTGAGATTTATCTCCGCCCTGCCCACGGTCAGTAGGGGACAGTGATGGGCTTGGAAAGGCCACCGTCCGTCGGATGGAACATTAAGCTGTGGCCACCGTGTGCGGGATAGCCATATCCGGTGCACGTTGAAGTACACGCTGGATGGCTTTTACGGGAGGCTACCTTCTGTCTCCCAACAACTGTTCCAGTGGATATCCTCCAACAACCTTCTCTGAGTCTTCGGGTTCCTTGTAACCTAGCCATTTAGCCCATTGTGTGCAAAAAAGTGTCTCCCAGTGGTAAAGCAACCCGAAATTTTAATAAAATGAAACTTGTTTTGATCGGCGGGTAAATCCGACTATATCAGCATCCTAATCAGGCTTGTAAAAGCATTTTTTAAAACAAAATTTGTTTTATCTCATTTTTAGCAGAACGAGCTCTACAGACTCTTTACATTTCGTAACAGACTCTTTACATTTCGTAACAGACTCTTTACATATCGAACGTGGGAATCTGTAGTTCCCACGTTCAAGTCCTAGCTGGGTCAGCGTTGAGATTTATCTACGATAGTTGATTCGTAAGTACATTGTTGGATAAATATCAGAGTAAAATTTATTTTGCAAAATGCAGTATTAAGTACAGTGGACCTTCGTTATAGCGCTGCTCGCTATACCGCGCACTCGGTTATAGCGCGGGCGATGTTCGCGATAAGTTCAAACATGTTTATACAGGTCCGTGCGGCGTTAGTGAGTATCGCATTTTATTGTTACTGCGTATTGAGTAATTGTGTATGTATTGAGTTCCTGCATGTATTTTGAATAGTGTTTAATTATTGTATGCATGATGAGTAAAAGAAAAGCTTACAGTGTGAAATTTATTGTGTCGCCACCGCGCCGCTCGGTATAACGCGGTTCACCTTATAACGCGGGTGTTGTTTCCCGCCCGACATGCGCGTTATATCGGGTGTCCACTGTATTCATACAAATTCATATTTGCTAATTTATATTAAGTTAATAAGCAATCGTCTTTCAAACGTGGAATTCGCTGATGTATTACAAGAGCAATAAATAATGTATTACAAGAACAATAAATAATGTATTACAAGAACAATAAAATATTTTTCGTGTCCAAAACGTAATGTGTGAAAAATTCATCTAAGATTGTCTGAATTACTAGAAAGAAAAGCAATGTTAAATTAATGGTTATTATTACTGATGAACCAAAATTTTAGATAGATAGATATACAAATGAAACATTATATGTAGGGTTTTATTACTAACAAGGGTAATTTTGGAACATATTCCCTCTTTTTTTTTTCCCACAAGTTATTGTTCTCGATTTGAACGGTGGTTTTCTAGAAACTATCTATCGTGTTAATCGAGGGATTGGTGAATATTTTTAGCATTTTCTCGCATCCGTTCTGTTTAGAAACGTTTTCAGGGGATTCAAGAAGGGAATATTTGATACTCTTCTATTTCAGATCCCTGGTTACACTACAGAACAAATATAATAAGACGTCCTCCGTAAAACGAACAAAATGAAAAAGACAACTGTCCGAGAGGTATTGTGCAACAACCAAAATGGGTTGGGTTGGGTTGTTTTACCTCTGAGCGGCACTTTTTTGCACACCATGGGCTAAATGGCCAGGTCACATGGACCCCGAAGGCTCAGAGAAGGTTGGGGGAGGGGACCCACTGGAACAGCTGTTGGGAGACAGATGGTAGCCTCCCGTCAAGGCCATCCAGCGTGTTCTTTAACGTGCACAGGGTATGGCTCTCCCGCACACGGGGCCACGGCTTAACGTCCCATCCGACGGACGGCGGCCTTTCCAAGCCCATCGGTGTCCCCTACTGACCGTGGGCAGGGCGGGGAATTTTTCGGAGATAAATCTCAACGCTGACCCAGCTGGGACTCGAACCTGGGAACTACAGATTACGAGCCTGGCGCGCTACCGACTGAGCCACCCCGCCCCCAACCAAAATGAAAAAGACAACTGTCCGAGAGGCATCGCGGAACAAACAAAATGAAAAGGTCAACTGTCCATGAGGTATCGCGGAACAACCAAAATGAAAAGGCCAACTGTCCGTGAGGCATCGCGGAACAACCAAAATGAAAAAGACAACTGTCCGAGAGGCATCGCGGAACAAACAAAATGAAAAGGACAACTGTCCTTGAGGTATCGCGGAACAACCAAAATGAAAAAAGACAACTGTCTGAGAGGTATCGCGGAACAAACAAAATGAAAAAGACAACTGTCCGAGAGGTATCGCGGAACAAACAAAATGAAAAAAATACAACTGTTCGAAAAGTATCGTGAAACAAAGTGAGAAAAACAACTATTCTAGAGGTATCGCAGAACAAAAAAGAAAACTCAACTCTCCGAGAAGTATCGGGGAATTAACAAAATGGAAAAGACAATTATCTGAGAGGCATTAAGGAACAGAAAAAAAAATGAAAAAGACAGTCTAACAGGTATCAAGAACCAAATAAATTGAAGAAATCAATCCCATAAAGGGAATCATGGAACAAACAAATGAACAAGACAACCATCTAATAGATATCATGTACCAAATGAATGAAGAAGACAACCGCTTAAAGGGTATCATGGAACAATCGAGCAAGAAGACAACCCTATACGAGATATCACGGGCGAAACAAAATGAAGAAGAAAACCGCCTAACGGGTATCACAGAACAAATAAATAGCAAGACAACGGTTTAAGGTATCATGGACCTCGAAATGAAGAAGACAACCGCTTAAGGTATCATCGATCAAACGAAATGAAGAAGACAACCGCTGAACAGTATCACGGAGCAAACAAAAATTAACCAAAAGACCATCACAATTAATGTGAACAGGACACCCATTCCAGAGGTATCACGAGGATGGTTAAAAATCAAAAGGGTAATCCTCGAAGAAGTGTGCTGAAACAAAAATATGAACATTACTTTCAAAGAGGTATAGCAAAAAAAATAAACAGACATCGAGGAGCAAGCAATTATGGCTAACAAAAACAGCCAGAGGATGTCATGGAAGAAATCAAATGAACAGTATAACCATAACAGAGGTATCATTCAACAAAAAAAGAAGAGAATCATTCGAAAGGTATTATTGAACAAATAACAATGAAGAAAATAACCATTCCACATATATCACGAAACATGTAAAAAAAACTTAAAATAGAATGTTAAAGTTATAGAGGGAAAAGAACAATGAATGAGACAACGGTCGATACGCATAAGAGAACAAACTAAATGAATGAGACAACATTCTGAGAGGTATAAGAGAACAAACTAAATGAATGAGACAGCAGTCTGAGAGGTATAAGAGAACAAACTAAATGAATGAGACAACATTATTACAGGTATAAGAGAACAACGTAAATGAATGAGACAACATTCTGAGAGTATTAAGAGAACAAATAAAATGAATGAAACAAAATTCTGAGAGGTATAAGAGAACAAATAAAATGAATGAGACAACAATCTGAGAGGCATAAGAGAACAAACTAAATGACTGAGACAACAGTATTACAGATATAAGAGAACAAAGTAAATGAATGAGACAACATTCTGAGAGATATAAAGAACAAATAAAATGAATGAGACAACAGTCTGAGAGGCACAAGAGAACAAACTAAATGGATGAGACAACAGTATTACAGATATAAGAGAACAAAGTAAATGAATGAGACAACATTCTGAGATGTATATGAGAACAAATAAAATGAATGAGACAACAGTATTACAGGTATAAAAGAACAAAGTAAATGATTGAGACAACATTCTGAGAGGTATAAGAGAACAAATAAAATGAATGAGACAACATTCTGAGAGGTATAAGAGAACAAATAAAATGAATGAGACAACAGTCTGAGAGGCATAAAGAATAAACTAAATGAATGAGACAACATTATTACAAGTATAAGAGAACAAAGTAAATGAACGAGACAACAGTCTGAGCGCATAAGAGAACAAATTAAATGAATGAGACAACATTATTACAAGTATAAGAGAACAAAGTAAATGAATGAGACAACATTCTGAGAGGAAGTATAAGAGAACAAATAAAATGAATGAAACAACAGTCTGAGAGGTATTATAGAACAAACTAAATGAATGAGACAACAGTCTCAGATGTTTAAGAGAACAAACTAAATGAATTAGACAAAAGTCTCAGAGGTTTAACAGAAAAAACTAAATGAATGAGACAACAGTCTCAGAGGATTAAGAGAACAAACTAAATGAATGAGACAACAATCTGAGAGGTTTAAGAGAAGAAACTAAATGAATAAAACAACATTCTGAGAGGTATTATAGGACAAACTAAATGAATGAGACATCAGTGTCAGAGGTTTAAGAGAACAAACTAAATGAATGACACATCAGTCTCAGGTTTAAGAGAACAAACTAAATGAAAGAGACAACAATCTGAGAGGTTTAAGAGAATAAACTAAATGAATAAAACAACATTCTGAGAGGTATTATAGAACAAACTAATGAATGAGACAACAGTCTGAGAGGCATAAGAGAACAAACTAAATGAATGAGACAACATTATTACAGGCATAAGAGAACAAAGTAAATGAACGAGACAACAGTCTGAGCGCATAAGAGAACAAAGTAAATGAACGAGACAACAGTATGAGCGCATAAGAGAACAAATTAAATGAACGAGACAACAGTCTGAGCGCATAAGAGAACAAAGTAAATGAACGAGACAACAGTCTGAGCGCGTAAGAGAACAAAATAAATGAATGAGACAACATTATTACAGGTATAAGAGAACAAAGTAAATGAATGAGACAACATTCTGAGAGGTATAAGAGAACAAATAAAATGAATGAGACAACAGTCTGAGCGCGTAAGAGAACAAAATAAATGAATGAGACAACATTATTACAGGTATAAGAGAACAAAGTAAATGAATGAGACAACATTCTGAGAGGTATAAGAGAACAAATAAAATGAATGAGACAACATTCTGAGAGGTATTATAGAACAAACTAAATGAATGAGACAACATTCTGAGAGGTATTATAGAACAAACTAAATGAATGAGACAACAGTCTCAGAGGTTTAAGAGAACAAACTAAATGAATGAGACAACATTCTGAGAGGTATTATAGAACAAACTAAATGAATGAGACAACAGTCTCAGAGATTTAAGAGATCGAACTAAATGACCGTCTCTGGCTTAATACGGATAAAATTAATGCAAATCAGTCAAAAAAAAAATCGATAACTTTTCCTTCAACAATACGCGCATTCGACCTAATAAAATCGAAATGGAAATTTGATTCATTCACGAAAACATTCGTTTCAACTTCAAACAATCTTGTGAATTCTAAGACATTTAAGAAACTAAAAACCCCGATTTCTTTTAAATTAAGAGTTAGTTTAGGGAATTATATAACTGCTGTCATTATAAATGACCTTTTCGCGATAGCTCTAGTCCACAGCAGCCAACTGAGTCTGCAGAGAGTAGATGAATCTACTGACAAGCGTTAAGACGCAATCAAAGACAAAATGACCCGCAGGGAGCATGCCGGCTTTAAAACTGCAACTCGCCAAGCTATGACCTGTAAACAAATGGGGCCAGTGACACATGATGGCCTTGCAAATCTGTCCACTCGTGGTTCGGGTCACGTGGCACGGACATCCGGAGTCTCCCTCTCCCACTCAGGGCTAAGGTCAGGTATGTTTATATCTCATGAAAGCAGGAGGTAAAACCCTAAGACAGCTGTGCTGCGGTTGCCCAATCGAAATGCGATTTTGTACACAAATGCTGGATCAGTTTCTGTAGGTAAAAAAAATGTGTAGTTGAAAAGAAAGTTGGGTTGTTTTGGATCTGAGCGGCACTTGTTTTTGCACACAGTTTACCAAATCAACACCTCCTGTAATAGAAAGCCAGCGGACTAAATTTATGACGTCATCTTAAGTAGTTCTACCATATAGACATTTCTTATATTTTTAATATTATTACTTGGATTCTGTGTTAATCTTTATATTGATATTTATCTACGAAATATTTTTAATTTAGGAAAAAATTTATTTGTATTATTAATTAGCATTAATTATATTTGATAATAAATACGAATAATTTTCTTTCTAAATAAAATATATTTATAGATAAACATTAGTATATAGATTAGCACAAGAATTCACCAGTAATAATATTAAAAACTGAAAAATATAAGAATTTTCTATATGATAGGACTACTTAGTGATATCAAAAATTTGGTGCATTGGCCTTCTGTTAAAGGAGGTGTTGGCTAAGTCAACGTTTCCAGTAATAGAAGGCTATACAGTTAAGCGCCGTCCCATAGCCGAGTGGTTAACGCGCTTGGCTACTGATCTAAGAGACTTGCCTTCGAGCCCCGGATAAGGCATGGCTATTTGTGTCGCTTATTCTGCTGAGGTCCTGCCATCCTCTCAGACCTTCTACTATGGCATATAAACTGACAGGCTCCTGTCAGACCTCTGTGGCAAGCAGCTGCTTGAGGGGGTATTTTTTTTATACAGTTAAATTATGATGTCTTCATACGTAATCCGCAAAGCTACATACTTCTTATAAATTTATTTTTTTCATTATTGCTGGTGTTCTTTTTTTACTAATTTTTATACTAATATTTATTTACAACTATATATTATTTAGAAAAGCAATTATGCTAATAAATTCGAACAATTTTCCTTCTAAAAAAAGGTATATTTATAAATAAACATTTAATATAAAGATTAACCATAAACGTTCACCAGTAATAATAATAGAAATAAATGTATAAGAATTGTCTGCATCAGGGGTTCTCAACGTGGGGTACGCGAACCCCTTGGGGGTACGCGGTAAAATGTTTTGTGGTACGCCGTGAGAGCTCAGAATTCGCTAGATCTAGTAACAAAGTCGCCAAGTTGGCAACACTGCTGTGCAAAAATGTCATTTTTTGTGTTTATCGATATATGCATTTTATGAATACAAAATTTGATGTGTATATATATATGTTTTATTTTATTCCCATTGATATATTACAACTATAGTTTTATCTACCTACACGAGGGGTGCGACAGTTACATATGCATTTTCAGTTTGTACGTTAAGCATAAAAGGTTGAGAACCACTGCTGTAGATTAACGGTTTCCGACCTTTTGGAAGTGGTGGATCCGTATTTTTCAACGAAAATCAGTACGATACAGCCAGGCTCGTAATCTGTAGTTCCCAGGTTCGAGTCCCAGCTTGGTCAGCGTTGAGATTTATCTCCGCAAAATTCCCCGCCCTGCCCACGGTCAGTAGGGGACACCGATGGGCTTCGAAAGGCCGCCGTCCGTCGGATGGGACGTTAAACCGTGGCCCCGTATGCGGGAGAGCCATACCCTGTGCACATTAAAGAACACCGTGAATGACCGTGGAATGATGGTGAACACCGAAGAATGACCGTGGGCAGGGCGGGGAATTTTGCGGAGATAAATCTCAACGCTGACCAAGCTGGGACTCGAACGCTGGATGGCCCTGACGGGAGACTACCATCTGTCTCCCAACAGCTGTTCCAGTGGGTCCCTCAACCTTCTCTGAGCTTTCGGGGTCCATGTGACCTGGCCATTTAGCCCATGGTGTGTAAAAAAGTGCCGCTCAGAGGTAAAACAACCCAACGTTAAAGAACACGCTGGATGGCCTTGACGGGAGGCTACCATCTGTCTCCCAACAGCTGTTCCAGTGGGTCCCCTCCCTCAACCTTCTCTGAGCTTTCGGGGTCCATGTGACCTGGCCATTTAGCCCATGGTGTGCAAAAAAGTGCCGCTCAGAGGTAAAACAACCCAACCCAGTACGATACAACGAAAATCAAATACGATTTGAATCGTTGAGATTCAAATATGATTCTCCTTGTGATTTAAATATGACTTCTTCCGAGATTCAAAGAATTCTTTTTGTGATTCAAATACGATCCTTTTCGTGATTCAAATGCGATTCTCTTCGTGATTCAAATAGCAATCTCTTCGTGATTCCAATAAGAATCCCTTAGTGATTCAAATACAGTCGAACTTGGTTGTAATGAGCACGGAAATAACGAGATCATGGCTGCAATGAGCAAAAAAGACTTAATGATTTTAATTTACGCGTATTCCCATACAATTGAGGGGCGGGGGTGGCTTAGTCGGCAGCGTGCCAGGCTCGTAATCTGTAGTTCCCAGGTTCGAGTCCCAGCTGGGTCAGCGTTGAGATTTATCTCCGCAAAATTCCCCGCCCTGCCCACGGTCAGTAGGGGACACCGATGGGCTTGGTAAAGGCTGCCGTCCGTTGGATGGGACGTTAAACCGTGGTCCCGTGTGCGGGAGAGCCATACCCTGTGCACGTTAAAGAACACGCTGAATGGCCTTGACGGGAGGCTACTATCTGTCTCCCAACAGCTGTTCCAGTGGGTTCCCTCCCCCAACCTTCTCTGAGCCTTCGGGGTCCCTATGACCTGGCCATTTAGCCCATGGTGTGCAAAAAAGTGCCGCTCAAAGGTAAAACAACCCAACTCGATTCGCGAAAAATTCGAAATCAGAAGAAAATTGTGAAGTAAAAAAAATAGGAGGTAGATTTAACTTATCATTGAGTGAGTGAGTAATGGTTAGACCGAGGAAATTTTGTCGGTCCCCTGGTGATCCTTATAATCAAGTTCGACTGTACTGTCGCTCAAAAAAGTATCCGAACACTACGGTTGATTACAAAATTCAGAAAATATATCTTGCAACGATTTTTTTTTAGAAATTAATGAGCTGGCAACCTTTGTGTCACGTGACACAAAGGTTGCCAGCTCACTAATTTCTAAAAAAATCGTTGCCAGATATTTTTTCTGAATTTTGTAATCAACCGTAGTGTTTGGATACTTTTTTGAGCGACAGTACAATTCTCTTCGTGCTTGCATTACAAATTTTTTTTCGTGATTTGAATACGATTTCGTGATTCAAATATAATTATCTTTGAGATTCAAAAATGATTTTCTTCGTGGTTCAAATAAAATTTTTTCGTGGTTCAAATAAGCATCTATTTGTGATTCAAATATGATTTTCTCAGTGATTTAAATACTCAAATACAATTCTCTTCGTGATTCAAATACGTTTCTCTTCGTGATTTAAATATTATTTTCCTGATGATTCATATTATGATTTTCTTCATGATTCAAATACGATTTTCTTCATGATTCAAATACGATTTCTTTGCAATTGTAATGCAATTTTCTTTGTGATTCAAATTCGATTTCCTTCGTGATTCAAATATGATTCTTCTCATGATTTAAATGATACCAAAAATTTAACATATCGTTAGTGATTCACCTTGCATAATGCTTTTTAACTGTTAAAACAAAAAATAGCTAATTTTTTTGTTCGTCTGTGTATTGACGCTTGATTTTCTTTCACATTTTATAAATAAATAAAGAATTCTTTTTGATGTGTTAAGTTATTGACGAAATATTGCGATTTTCATTTTCAGAATCTCCGACTAGGTTTAATAACTCTTCCTAAGATAAAAAGTTTGGAAAATGCCAAAATTTTAAACGAATATTGCAAACGATCAAAAACACTTTTAAGATAAACGAAAATAAGTGTTTTTTGCTTTGTCTCGCCTTTATCAGAGATCTTTTAGTATGGCGTATAAACTGATAGGCTCCTGTCAGACATCTGTAACAAGCAGCTGCTTGAGAGGATATTTATCTATTTTTTTTTAATACCAATAAAATATTAGTATAGTATACTCTCAATAACACGGAGCTGGATTTCTGGACTATGCGATAAATTTTGAAAATCAATTAAATATATCGCCGTCGGCAATGTAGATCAAATTCAAATATTTTACACCATTCTTAAGGAAATATTTGTTGTTAAAAATTAACGGTTGGTAATTTTTCACTATTAATAATTTCACAAAATTTAATTAAAATTTTTTAATTTTAATGCTTTTCTTAATGCACAATAAAAAATTTCTATACATAACACGTAAATAAATAAGAAAAAATTACCCCTCAAGCAGCTGCTTCGATAGAGGTTTGACGTTTGACAAGAACCGGTTAATTAATACTTAATAGAGAAGATCTGTGAGGGTTGTGTTGTAATACTTCTGAACGGCACTATTTTGCACACTATGAGCTAAATGGTCAGGTCTCAAGCACCGCGAAGGCTCAGAGAAGGTTGGGGGAGGAGACCCACTGGAACAGCTGTTGAGTGACATATGGTAGCCTCCCATCAAGGCCATTCAGCGTGTTCTTTAACGTGCACAGGATATGTCTCTCCCACATACGGGGCCACGGCTTAACGTCTCATCCGACGAACGACTGCCTTTCTAAGTCCATTGGTGTCCCCTACTGACCGTGTGAAGGGCGGCGAGTTTTGCAGAGATAAATTTTTACACTGGCCCATCTGGGACTCGAACCCGGGGACTACAGATTACGAGTCTGGCGCGCTACTGACTGAGCAAACCTCCGCTCCTTTTCAGAAAGTTCTCTTACAAAACTAAATACAAAATGTGTAAAAAAGGAAAAAAAAATTATGGAACATTAGTTATTCAAATCTACAAACTTTCGGGCACAATATCATGCTTTCCTACACTTGTTGGGTTGTTTTACCTCTGAGCGGCACTTTTTTGCACACCATGGGCTAAATGGTCAGGTCACATGGACCCCGAAGGCTCAGAGAAGGTTGGGGGAGGGGACCCACTGGAACAGCTGTTGGAAGACAGATGGTAGCCTCCGGTCAAGGCCATCCAGCGTGTTCTTTAACGGCACAGGGTATGTCTCTCCGGCACACGGGACCATGGCTTAACGTCCCATACGACGGGCGGCGGCCTTTCCAAGCCCATCGGTGTCCCCTACTGACCGTGGGCAGGGCGGGGATTTTTTGCGGTGATAAATCTCAACGCTGATCCAGCTGGGACTCGAACCTGGGAACTACAGATTACGAGCCTGGCGCGCTACCGACTGAGCCACCCCCGCCCCAAAAATTTTAAGAGATTGCGAAAAGAAAAACTTTAAATAGGGTGAATAGAAAATAAACATTGGTCTTTAAGGGAAATCGAACTAACGACCAACGCATTATTAACACGACAGTCTGAGCTAACGAGACAAAGTTTGGTTTACTACGGGAATAATAGTTTACACTAATGAGGCATAGAAACACTGGAACATGAAAATATCAGAACCACCGCATGACAATCTAACCATCTGAGCTAATGAGTCATAGTTCAGACAGCGTTGAGATATATCTACGCAAAATTTCCCCGCCCTGCCCACGGTCAGTAGGGGACACCGATGGGCTTGGAAAGACCGCCGTCCGTAGGATGGGACGTTAAGTCGTGGCCCCGTGTGCGGGAGAGCCATACCCTGTGCACGTTAAAGAACACACTCGATGGCCTTGACGGGAGGCTACCATCTGTCTCCCAACAGCTGTTCCAGTGGGTCCCTTCCCCCAACCTTCTCTGAGCCTTCGGGGTCCATGTGACCTGGCCATTTGGTCCATGGTGTGCAAAAAAGTGCCGCTCAGAGGTAAAACAACCCAACCCAACCCATAGTTCAGGTATAAATTGTTAATAGTTTAATGAAACGTTAAAAAATTGTAAATAACGGATAAAATAAATTTGACTTATCAGTGGATCTAACTATTAGCACGATAATCTAATCATTTCAAACGTATAAACGGTTAATAGAATAAGGAAGAAAATTAAAAATGATGAATAGAAAGATCATTTTGGCCCATGAGGGGTCGAACCCCCGAATTTCGCGTTATTAGCACGACGTTCTAGCCATCTGAGCTAATGCGCCACGGTATAGTTGAATTCATAATGAGAGAAAATTGTTAATAGATGGCGAAAATGAAAACAAGAACGACGAATAGAAAAAGAACTTTGGCCTATGAGGGGATCGAACCCCCGACTGCGGCGTTATTAGCACGACGCTCTAGCCATCTGAGCTAATGGGCCACGGTAAAGTTAAATTCATAAGGGAGAAAATTGTTAATAGATGGCGAAAATAAAAAGTAAGAATGATGAATAGAAAAATCATTTTGGCCCATGAGGGGATAGAACCCCCGACTTTCGCGTTATTAGCACGACGCTCTAGCCATCTGAGCTAATGGCCCACGCTAAAGTTGAATTCATAAGGGAGAAAATTGTTAATAGATGGCGAAAATCAAAAGTAAGAACGACGAACAGAAAAGGAACTCTGGCCCATGAGGGGATCGAACCCCTGACTTTCGCGTTATTAGCACGGCGCTCTAGCCATCTGAGCTATTGGGCCACGGTAAAGTTGAATTCATAAGGGAGAAAATTGTTAATAGATGGCGAAAATCAAAATTAAGAATAGAAAAAGAATTTTGCCACATGAGGGGATCGAACCCTCGACTTTCGCGTTATTAGCACGGCGCTCTAGCCATCTGAGCTAATGGCCCACGCTACAGTTGAATTCATAAGGGATAAAATTGTTAATAGATGGCGAAAATCAAAATTAAGAATAGAAAAAGAATTTTGCCCCATGAGGGGATCAAACCCTCGACTTTCGCGTTATTAGCACGGCGCTCTAGCCATCTGAACTAATGGGCCACGGTAAAGTTGAATTCATAAGGGAGAAAATTGTTAATAGATGGCGAAAATCAAAAGTAAGAATGATGAATAGAAAAATCATTTTGGCCCATGAGGGGATCGAACCCCCGACTTTCGCGTTGTTAGCACGACGCTCTAGCCATCTGAGCTAATGGGCCACGGTAAAGTTGAATTCATAATGGAGAAAATTGTTAACAGATGGCGAAAATGAAAAGCAAGAACGACGAATAGAACTTTGGCCCATGAGGGGATCGAACCCCCGACTTTCGCGTTATTAGAACGGCGCTCTAGCCATCTGAGCTAATGGCCCATGACACAGTTGAATTCATAAGGGAGAAAATTGTTAATAGATGGAGAAAATATGGAGAAAATCAAAATTAAGAATAGAAAAAGAATTTTGGACCATGAGGGGATCGAACCCCCGACTTTCGCGTTATTAGCACGACGCTCTAGCCATCTGAGCTAATGTGCCACGGTATAGTTGAATTCATAATGGAGAAAATTGTTAATAGATGGCGAAAATCAAAAGTAAGAATGATGAATAGAAAAATCATTTTGGCCCATGAGGGGATCGAACCCCCGACTTTCGCGTTGTTAGCACGACGCTCTAGCCATCTGAGCTAATGGGCCACGGTAAAGTTGAATTCATAATGGAGAAAATTGTTAACAGATGGCGAAAATGAAAAGCAAGAACGACGAATAGAACTTTGGCCCATGAGGGGATCGAACCCCCGACTTTCGCGTTATTAGAACGGCGCTCTAGCCATCTGAGCTAATGGCCCATGATACAGTTGAATTCATAAGGGAGAAAATTGTTAATAGATGGAGAAAATCAAAATTAAGAATAGAAAAAGAATTTTGGACCATGAGGGGATCGAACCCCCGACTTTCGCGTTATTAGCACGACGCTCTAGCCATCTGAGCTAATGGGCCACGGTATAGTTGAATTCATAATGGAGAAAATTGTTAATAGATGGCGAAAATCAAACGTAAGAATGATGAATAGAAAAATCATTTTGGCCCATGAGGGGATCGAACCCTCGACTTTCGTCGTTATTAGCACGACGCTCTAGCCATCTGAGCTAATGGCCCACGATACAGTTGAATTCATAAGGGACAAAATTGTTAATAGATGGCGAAAATCAAAATTAAGAATAGAAAAAGAATTTTGCCCCATGAGGGGATCGAACCCTCGACTTTCGCGTTATTAGCACGGCGCTCTAGCCATCTGAACTAATGGGCCATGGTAAAGTTGAATTCATAAGGGAGAAAATTGTTAATAGATGGCGAAAATCAAAAGTAAGAATGATGAATAGAAAAATCATTTTGGCCCATGAGGGGATCGAACCCCCGACTTTCGCGTTATTAGCACGACGCTTTAGTCATCTGAGCTAATGGCCCACGGTACAGTTGAATTCATAAGAGAGAAAAATTTTTAATAGATGACGAAATCAAAAGTAAGAGTCATGAATAGAAAAATTATTTTTGCCCATGAGGGGATCGAACCCCCGACTTTCGCGTTATTAGCACGACGCTCTAGCCATCTGAGATAATGGGCCACGGTACAGTTGAATTCATAAGGGAGAAAATTGTTAATAGATGGCGAAAATCAAAAGTAGGAATGACGAATAGAAAAAGAATTTTGGCCTATGAGGGGATCGAACCCCCGACTTTCGCGTTATTAGCACGACGCTCTAGCTATCTGAGCTAAGGGACCACGGTAAAGTTGAATTCATAAGGGAGAAAATTGTTAATAGATGGCGAAAATCAAAAGTAAGAATGACGAACAGAAAAGGAACTTTAGCCCATGAGGGGATCGAACCCCCGACTTTCGCGTTGTTAGCACGACGCTCTAGCCATCTGAGCTAATTGGCCACGGTAAAGTTGAATTCATAATGGAGAAAATTGTTAACAGATGGCGAAAATGAAAAGTAAGAACGACGAATAGAACTTTGGCCCATGAGTGGATCGAACCCCCGACTTTCGCGTTATTAGCACGACGCTCTAGCTATCTGAGCTAATGGCCCACGATACAGTTGAATTCATAAGGGAGAAAATTGTTAATAGATGTCGAAAATCAAAATTAAGAACAGAAAAAGAATTTTGTCCCATGAGGGGATCGAAACCCCGACCTTCGCGTTATTAGCACGAAGCTCTAGCCATCTGAGCTAATGGGCCACGGTATAGTTGAATTCATAAGGGAGAAAATTGTTAATAGATGGCGAAAATCATAATTAAGAATGATGAATAGAAAAGGAACTTTGGCCCATGAGGGGATCGAACCCCCGACTTTCGCGTTGTTAGCACGACGCTCTAGCCATCTGAGCTAATGGGCCACGGTATAGTTGAATTCATAAGGGAGAAAATTGTTAACAGATGGCGAAAAGGAAAAGCAAGAACGACGAATAGAAAAAGAAATTTGGCCTATGAGGGGATCGAACCCCCGACTTTCGCGTTATTAGCACGACGCTCTAGCCATCTCAGCTAATGGGCCACGGTAAATTTGAATTTATAAGGGAGAAAATTGTTAATAGATGGCGAAAATCATAATTAAGAATGATGAATAGAAAAATCATTTTGGCCCATGAGGGGATAGAACCTCCGACTTTCGCGTTATTAGCACGACGCTCTAGCCATCTGAGCAAATGGCCCACGCTACAGCTGAATTCATAAGGGATAAAATTGTTAATAGATGGCGAAAATAAAAATTAAGAATAGATAAAGAATTTTGCCCCATGAGGGTATCAAACCCCCGACTTTCGCGTTATTAGCAAGGCGCTCTAGCCATCTGAGCTAATGGGCCACGGTATAGTTGAATTCATAATGGAGAAAATTGTTAATAGATGGCGAAAATCAAAAGTAAGAATGACGAACAGAAAAGGAACTTTGGCCAATGAGGGGATCGAACCCCCACTTTCGCGTTATTAGCACGACGCTCTAGCCATCTGAGCTAATGGGCCACGCTACAGTTGAATTCATAAGGGAGAAAATTGTTAATAGATGGCGAAAATCAAAATTAAGAAAGAATTTTGCCTCATGAGGGGATCGAACCCCCGACTTTCGCGTTATTAGCACGACGTTCTAGCCATCTGAGCTAATGGGACACGGTAGAGTCGAATTCATAAGAGAGAAAATTTTTAATAGATGGCGAAAAATCAAAAGTAAGGATGACGAATAGAAAAAGAACTTTGGCCCATGAGGGGATCGAACCCCCGACATCCGCACGACGGCCTAGCCATCTGAGCTAATGTGCTACCTTATAGTTGATTTCATAATGGAGAAAATTCTTAATACATTGCAAAAATAAATAGTAAGGACGATGAATAGAAAATAAGGAAACGTAACTTTGGCCCATGAGAAGATCGAACCCCCATATTTCCCGTTATTATCACGACGCTCTGGCAATCTGAGCTAATGAACCACGCTATAGCTTTTTTTGTCATGGAGAAAATTGTTAATAGGTTGTGAAAATCAATAGCAAAAAGTATGAAAAGAAAGTAATCCCAGGGAACTATCGGCCCATGAGGGGATCGAACCCCCGAATACTATAAGACGACACTCCAGCTATCTGAGCTAATGGTCCACGGTATAGTTGAATTCATAAGGTAGAATATTTTTAATAGATGGCGAAAATGAAAAGTAAGAATAGAAAAATAATTTTGGCTTATGAGGTGATCGAACCCTGACTTCCGCGTTATGAGCACGACGTTCTAGCCTTCTGAGCTAATGGACCACTGTACAGTTGAATTTATAAGAGAGAAAATTGTTAATAGGTGGCGAAAATCGAAAGTAAGAATGACGAATAGAAAATGTACTTTGGCCCATGAGGGGTCGAAGCCCCGACTTTCGCGTTATTAGACGACGCTTTAGCCATCTGAGCTAATGGGCCACGACATAGTTGAATTCAAAAGGGAGAAAATTGTTAACAGATGGCGAAAATCAAAAGTAAGAATGACGAGTAGAAAAATCATTTTGACCTTGAGGGGATCGAACCCCCGACTTTCGCGTTATTAGCACGACGCTCTAGCCATCTGAGCCACGGTATAGTTGAATTCATAAGGGAGAAAATTGTTAATAGATGGCGAAAAATCAAAAGTAAGAATGACGAACAGAAAAAGAACTTTGGCCCATGAGGGGATCGAACCCCCGAATTTCGCGTTATTAGCACGACGCTCTAGCCATCTGAGATAATGGGCCACGGTATAGTTGAATTCATAAGAGATAAAATTGTTAATAGATGGCGAAAAATCAAAAGTAAGAATGACGAATAGAAAAAGAACTTTTGCCCAGGAGAGGATCGAACCCCCGACTTTCACGTTATTAGCAAAATGCTCTAGTCATCTGAGCTAATGGGCCACGATATAGTTGAATTCATAAGAGAGAAAATTGTTAATAGATGGCGAAAAATCAAAAGTAAGAATGACGAATAGAAAAAGAATTATGGCCCATGAGGGGATCGAACCCCCGACTTTCGCGTCATTAGCACGACGCTCTAGCCATCTGAGCTAATGGGCCACGGTATAGTTGAATTCATAAGAGAGAAAATTGTTAATAGATGGCGAAAATCAAAAGTAAGAATGACGAATAGAAAAGGAATTTTGGCCCATGAGGGGATCGAACCCCCGACTTTCGCGTTATTAGCACGACGCTCTAGCCATCTGAGCTAATGGGCCACGGTATAGTTGAATTCATAAGAGAGAAAATTGTTAATAGATGGCGAAAATCAAAAGTAAGAATGACGAATAGAAAAAGAATTTTGGCCCATGAGGGGATCGAACCCCCGACTTTCGCGTTATTAGCACGACGCTCTAGCCATCTGAGCTAATGGGCCACGGTATAGTTGAATTCATAAGGGAGAAAATTGTTAATAGATGGCGAAAATCAAAAGTAAGAATGACGAATAGAAAAGGAATTTTGGCCTATGAGGGGATCGAACCCCCGACTTTCGCGTTATTAGCACGACGCTCTAGCCATCTGAGCTAATGCGCCACGGTATAGTTGAATTCATAAGGGAGAAAATTGTTAATAGATGGCGAAAATCAAAAGTAAGAATGACGAATAGGAAAAGAATTTTGGCCCGTGAGGGGATCGAACCCCCGACTTTCGCGTTATTAGCACGACGCTCTAGCCATCTGAGCTAATGGGCCACCGTATAGTTGAATTCATAAGAGAGAAAATTGTTAATAGATGGCGAAAATCAAATGTAAGAATGACGAATAGAAAAACAATTTTGGCCCATGAGGGGATCGAACCCCCGACTTTCGCGTTATTAGCACGACGCTCTAGCCATCTGAGCTAATGCGCCACGGTATAGTTGAATTCATAAGGGAGAAAATTGTTAATAGATGGCGAAAATCAAAAGTAAGAGTGACGAATAGGAAAAGAATTTTGGCCCGTGAGGGGATCGAACCCCCGACTTTCGCGTTATTAGCACGACGCTCTAGCCATCTGAGCTAATGGGCCACCGTATGGTTGAATTCATAAGAGAGAAAATTGTTAATAGATGGCGAAAATCAAATGTAAGAATGACGAATAGAAAAACAATTTTGGCCCATGAGGGGATCGAACCCCCGACTTTCGCGTTATTAGCACGACGCTCTAGCCATCTGAGCTAATGCGCCACGGTATAGTTGAATTCATAAGGGAGAAAATTGTTAATAGATGGCGAAAATCAAAAGTAAGAGTGACGAATAGGAAAAGAATTTTGGCCCGTGAGGGGATCGAACCCCCGACTTTCGCGTTATTAGCACGACGCTCTAGCCATCTGAGCTAATGGGCCACCGTATAGTTGAATTCATAAGAGAGAAAATTGTTAATAGATGGCGAAAATCAAATGTAAGAATGACGAATAGAAAAACAATTTTGGCCCATGAGGGGATCGAACCCCCGACTTTCGCGTTATTAGCACGACGCTCTAGCCATCTGAGCTAATGCGCCACGGTATAGTTGAATTCATAAGGGAGAAAATTGTTAATAGATGGCGAAAATCAAAAGTAAGAGTGACGAATAGAAAAAGAATTTTGGCCCATGAGGGGATCGAACCCCCGACTTTCGCGTTATTAGCACGACGCTCTAGCCATCTGAGCTAATGGGCCACCGTATAGTTGAATTCATAAGGGAGAAAATTGTTAATAGATGGCGAAAATCAAAAGTAAGAGTGACGAATAGAAAAAGAATTTTGGCCCGTGAGGGGATCGAACCCCCGACTTTCGCGTTATTAGCACGACGCTCTGGCCATCTGAGCTAATGGGCCACCGTATAGTTGAATTCATAACAGAGAAAATTGTTAATAGATGGCGAAAATCAAAAGTAAGAATGACGAATAGAAAAAGAATTTTGGCCCATGAGGGGATCGAACCCCCGACTTTCGCGTTATTAGCACGACGCTCTGGCCATCTGAGCTAATGGACCACCGTATAGTTGAATTCATAACAGAGAAAATTGTTAATAGATGGCGAAAATCAAAAGCAAGAATGACGAATAGAAAAAGAATTTTGGCCCATGAGGGGATCAAACCCCCGACTTTCGCGTTATTAGCACGACGCTCTAGCCATCTGAGCTAATGGGCCACCGTATAGTTGAATTCATAAGAGAGAAAATTGTTAATAGATGGCGAAAATCAAAAGCAAGAATGACGAATAGAAAAAGAATTTTGGCCCATGAGGGGATCGAACCCCCGACTTTCGCGTTATTAGCACGACGCTCTAGCCATCTGAGCTAATGGGCCACCGTATAGTTGAATTCATAAGAGAGAAAATTGTTAATAGATGGCGAAAATCAAAAGCAAGAATGACGAATAGAAAAAGAATTTTGGCCCATGAGGGGATCGAACCCCCGACTTTCGCGTTATTAGCACGACGCTCTAGCCATCTGAGCTAATGGGCCACCGTATAGTTGAATTCATAAGAGAGAAAATTGTTAATAGATGGCGAAAATCAAAAGTAAGAATGACGAATAGAAAAAGAATTTTGGCCCATGAGGGGATCGAACCCCCGACTTTCGCGTTATTAGCACGACGCTCTAGCCATCTGAGTTAATGGGCCACGGTATAGTTGAATTCATAAGAGAGAAAATTGTTAATAGATGGAGAAAATCAAAAGTAAGAATGACGAATAGAAAAAGAATTTTGGCCCATGAGGGGATCGAACCCCCGACTTTCGCGTTATTAGCACGACGCTCTGGCCATCTGAGCTAATGGGCCACCGTATAGTTGAATTCATAAGAGAGAAAATTGTTAATAGATGGCGAAAATCAAAAGTAAGAATGACGAATAGAAAAAGAATTTTGGCCCATGAGGGGATCGAACCCCCGACTTTCGCGTTATTAGAACGACGCTCTAGCCATCTGAGCTAATGGGCCACCGTATAGTTGAATTCATAAGAGAGAAAATTGTTAATAGATGGCGAAAATCAAAAGCAAGAATGACGAATAGAAAAAGAATTTTGGCCCATGAGGGGATCGAACCCCCGACTTTCGCGTTATTCGCACGACGCTCTAGCCATCTGAGCTAATGGGCCACCGTATAGTTGAATTCATAAGAGAGAAAATTGTTAATAGATGGCGAAAATCAAAAGTAAGAATGACGAATAGAAAAAGAATTTTGGCCTATGAGGGGATCGAACCCCCGACTTTCGCGTTATTAGAACGACGCTCTAGCCATCTGAGCTAATGGGCCACCGTATAGTTGAATTCATAAGAGAGAAAATTGTTAATAGATGGCGAAAATCAAAAGTAAGAATGACGAATAGAAAAAGAATTTTGGCCCATGAGGGGATCGAACCCCCGATTTTCGCGTTATTAACACGACGCTCTAGCCATTTGAACTAATGGGCTACGGTAAGGCTGATTTTATAAGGGAGACCATTCTTTATAGATGTGAAAATCAATAGTAAGAATGATGAATAGAAAATGAGCAAAAGGAACTTGGGCTCATGAGGGGATCGAACCACCGATTACCGCGTTATCAGCACAACGCTCTAGCCGTCTGAGCTAATTGAGTACAGTACACTTGAATTTCTCAAAAAGTAAATTGCTAATAGATTACGAAAATGAATAGATAACAATGCTGAATAAAAAATAAGCAAAAAACTTTTCCCCATGAGAGAACCTAACCACTGCAGTTCGCGTTACTAACATAACGATCTAACATTATGAGAAAATAGGGCACAGTTTGTTTGATTTCCTAACGGAGTAAACTGTTAACAGATTACGAAAACGAATAGATAACAAAAGATGCATAGAAAATAAGAATGAGGAACATTGGCCCATGAGGAAATCGAAACCTGACTTTCCCGTTGTTACCACTAAGTTCTTGTCATTAGGCCACATTATACTCAGTTTACATAGGGAGTAAATTGTTAATGGATTACGAAAATGAACATATAACAATGCTGAATCGTTGGGTTGTTTTACCTCTGAGCGGCACTTTTTTGCACACCATGGGCTAAATGGCCAGGTCTCATGGACCCCGAAGGCTCAGAGAAGGTTGAGGGAGGGGACCCACTGGAATAGCTGTTGGGAGACAGATGGTAGCCTCCCGTCAAGGCCATCCAGCGTGTTCTTTAACGTGCACAGGGTATGGCTCTCCGTCACACTGGGCCACGGCTTAACGTCCCATCCGACGGACGGCGGCCTTTCCAAGCCCATCGGTGTCCCCTACTGACCGTGGGCAGGGCGGAGAATTTTGCGGAGATCCTGCTACTATGGCATATAAACTGACAGGCTCCTGTCAGACCTCTGTGGCAAGCAGCTGCTTGAGGGGGTATTTATTTATTTGTTTTTTAAATCTCAACGCTGACCCAGCTGGGACTCGAACCTGACTGATTGAGGGAATATTTAATTATTTAAAGAGCCATAGGAAAAAGATTCTCTACTTAAGGAGAAACACATACTTTTCTAACGAGTAATGATGGATTGCACAAAAATATTTTAAAATCAATATTTTGATTAAAAGCTAAAAATGTATATTTTAAATGAGTACTATGAATTGGCATATTCGATAATTCACCTAAAAATGTTTGGTCAAAAAAATTGGAAGAAGCGAGCCAGATTCAGTGTTTTGATGATTAGTTTCATGAGCCAAAACGTAATAGAAAAAGAATTTTGGCTCATGAGAGGATCGAACCCCCGACTTCAGCGTTATTAGCACGACGTTCAACTGACAGGCTACTGTCAGACCTCTGTGGCAAGCAGCTCCTTGAGGGGGGTATTTATTTATTATTATTATTATTTCTAGCCATCTGAGCTAATGGGCCACGGTATAGTTGAATTCATCAGGGAGAAAATTGTTAATAGATGGCGAAAATCAAAAGTAAGAAGGACGAAGAGAAAAAGCATTTTGGCCCATGAGGGGATCGAACCCCCGACTTTCGCGTTATTAGCACGACGCTCTAGCCATCTGAGCTAATGGGCCACGGTACAGTTGAATTCAAAAGGGAGAAAATTGTTAATAGATGGCGAAAATCAAAAGTAAGAACGACGAATAAGCATTTTGGACCATGAGGGGATCGAACCCCCGACATCCGCGTTATGAGCACGACGGTCTAGCCATCTGAGCTGATGTGCTACCTTATAGTTGATTTCATAAGGGAGAAAATTCTTAATACATTGCAAAAATAAATAGTAAGGACGATGAATAGAAAATAAGGAAACGTAACTTTGGCCCATGAGAAGATCGAACCCCCGACTTTCCCGTTAGTATCACGACGCTCTGGCAATCTGAGCTAATGAACCACGCTATAGCTTTTTTTGTCACGGAGAAAATTGTTAATAGGTTGTGAAAATCAATAGCAAAAAATACGAATAGAAAGTAATCAAAGGGAACTTCGGCCCATGAGGGGATCGAACCCCCGACTTTTGCACTATAACACGAAGCTCCAGCCATCTGACCTAATGGGCCACGGTATAGTTGAACTCATAAGGTAGAATATTTTTAATAGATGGCGAAAATGAAAAGTAAGAATAGAAAGATAATTTTTGCCTATGAGGTGATTGAACCCCCGACTTCCGCGTTATGAGCACGACGTTCTAGCCATCTGACCTAATGGACAACGGTAAAGTTGAATTCATAATGGAGAAATTTGTTAATAGATGGCGAAAATCAAAAGTAAGAATGACGAATAGAAAAATCATTTTGGCCCATGAGGGGATTGAACCCCTACTTTCGCGTTATTAGCACGACGCTCTAGTCATCTGAGCTAATGGCCGACGGTACAGTTGAATTCATAAGGGAGAAAATTGTTAATAGATGGCGAAAATCAAAAGTAAGAATGACGAATAGAAAATGAACTTTGGCCCATGAGGGGGTCGAAGCCCCGACTTTCGCGTTATTAGACGACGCTTTAGCCATCTGAGCTAATGGGCCACGGTAGAGTTGAATTCAAAAGGGAGAATATTGTTAATAGATGGCGAAAATCAAAAGTAAGGACGACGAGTAGAAAAATCATTTTGGCCCATGAGGGGATCGAACCCCCGACTATCGCGTTATTAGAACGACGCTCTAGCCATCTGAGTTAATGGGACACGGTATAGTTGAATTCATAACGGAGAAAATTGTTAATAGATGGCGAAAATCAAAAGGATGAAGAACACGAAAAGCATTTTGGCCCATGAAGGGATCGAACCCCCGACTTTCGCGTTATTAGACGACGCTCTAGCCATCTGAGCTAATGGGCCACGGTACAGTTGAATTCAAAAGGGAGAAAATACTTAATAGATGGCGAAAATCGAAAGTAAAAATGACGAATAGAAAAAGAACTTTGTTCCATGAAGGGATCGAACCCCAGAATTTCGCGTTATTAGCACGACACTATTGCCATCTGAGCTAATGGACCACAGTACAGTTGAATTCATTAGGGAGAAAATTGTTAATAGATGGCGAAAATCAAAAGTAAGAATGACGAATAGAAAAAGCATTTTGGCCCATGAGGGGATCGAACCCCCGACTTTCGCGCTATTTTCACGACGATCTAGCCATCTGAGTTAATGGCCCACGGTATAGTTGAATTCATAAGGGAGAAAATTGTTAATAGATGGCGAAAATCAAAAGTAAGAATGACGAATAGAAAAAGAATTTTAGCCCATGAGGGGATCGAACCCCCGACTTTCGCGTTATTAGCACGACGCTCTAGCCATCTGAGCTAATGGGCCACGGTACAGTTGAATTCAAAAGGGAGAAAATACTTAATAGATGGCGAAAATCGAAAGTAAAAATGACGAATAGAAAAAGAACTTTGTTCCATGAAGGGATCGAACCCCAGAATTTCGCGTTATTAGCACGACACTATTGCCATCTGAGCTAATGGACCACAGTACAGTTGAATTCATAAGGGAGAAAATTGTTAATAGATGGCGAAAATCAAAAGCAAGAACGACGAATAGAAAAAGCATTTTGGCCCATGAGGGAATCGAACCCCCCCACTTTCGCGTTATTAACATGACGCTCTAGCTATCTGAGCTAATGGGCCACGGTACAGCTGAATTCATAAGGGAGAAAATTGTTAATACATGGCGGAAATCAAAAGTAAGAATGACTAATAGAAAAAGCATTTTGGCCCATGAGGGGATCGAACCCCCGACTTTCGCGTTATTAGTACGACGCTCTAGCCATCTGAGCTAATGGGCCACGGTACAATTGAATTCAAAAGGGAGAAAATTCTTAACAGGTGGCGAAAATCGAAAGTAAAAATGACGAATAGAAAAAGAACTTTGGTCCATGAAGGGATCGAATCCCAGAATTTCGCGTTATTAACACGACGCTCTAGCCATCTGAGCTAATGGGCCACGGTATAGTTGAATTCATAAGGGAGAAATTTGTTAATAGATGGCGAAAATCAAAAGTAAGAATGACGAATAGAAAAAGCATTTTGGTTAATGCTGGGATCGATTACCCGACTTCCGCGTTATTAGCATGACGCTCTAGCCATCTGAGTTAATATGGGCCACCGTATAGTTGAATTCAGAAGGGAGAAAATTGTTAATAGATGGCGAAAATCAAAAGTAAGAATGACGAATAGAAAATGAACTTTGCCCCATGAGAGGATCGAACCCCGACTTTCGCGTTATTAGCACGACGCTCTAGCCATCTGAGCTAATGGGCCACGGTATAGTTGAATTCATCAGGGAGAAATTTGTTAATAGATGGCGAAAAATCAAAAGTAAGAATGACGAATAGAAAAATAATTTTGGCCCATGAGGGGATCGAACCCCCGACTTTCGCGTTATTAGCACGACGCTCTAGCCATCTGAGCTAATGGGCCACGGTAGAGTTGAATTCAAAAGGGAGAATATTGTTAATAGATGGCGAAAATCAAAAGTAAGGACGACGAATATCTTTGTCCTATGAGAGGATCGAGCCACGACGCTCTAACCATCTGAGCAAACAATCCACGGTACAGTTGATTTAATAAGGGAGAAAATTGTTAACGGTGTGCGAAAATGAATAGTAAGAATGATGAATAGAAAGAAAGCAAAAGGAACTTAGTCCCCTTAGGGGATCGAACCCACCCGTCTTTATATCCATCTGAGCTAATGGGCCACGGTGCAACTGATTTCATAAGGGAGAAAATTTTTAATAAATTCCGAAAATCAAAAATAAGATTAGAAAAAGAAGTTTCGCCCACGAAAGGATCGAACCATGACTTTCGCATTATTAAACGACGCTCTAGCCATCTGAGATAATAGTCACCGCTGCAGTTGAATTCAGAAGGGAGAAAATTGTTAATGGTTTGCGAAAATGAATTGTAAGAATGATGAATAGAAAATAAGCAAAAGAACTTTGCTCCTGGATGGGATCAAACCCCTGAATTCGCGTTATTTGCACAACGGTCTAGCTATCTGAGCTAATGGGCCACAGTACGGTTGATTTCATAAGGGAAAAAACTGTTAATAGTTTGCGAAAAATCAATAGTTAGAATGATGAATAGAAAAAAAGGAACTTTGGCCCATGAGAGAATCGAACCACCGACTTTTGCTTTATAACACAACGCTCTAGCCATCTGAGTTAATGGGCCACGTTGGAGTTGATTTCATAAGGGAGAAAATTCTGAATAGTTTGCGAAATCAATAGTAAGAATGATGAATAGAACTTTCGCCCATGAAGAGATCGAACCCCCGACTTTCGCGTTATTAGCACGACGCTCTAGCGATCTGAGCTGTAGTCCACAGTACAATTGATTTCATAAGGGAGAAAATTGTTAATGGTGTGCGAAAATGAATAGCAAGAATGATGAATAGAAACAAAGCAAAAGGAACTTTGGCCGACGAGGGAAACGAACCCCCGAATTTCGCGTTTGTTCCGTAAGTGGGATCGATCTCACGGGTTATTAGCATGACTCTGTAACCATCTGACGTAAGGGGTCGCTATCTGTTTGGTTTCTGATGTATATTGATTGTTAATAGATTAAGAAAATGAAACTTTAACAATTGCGAATATCCAAAAAAAAACATACGCTATTGTTTACGCGTGAATCCTATGTCTGCCTAATCATCAGAGGTAATACGCGGCAGTATGACTGATTTTCTCCGACTTATTCATTGTTCATAAATTACGAAAAAGAACCGTTAACATGGGTGAATAGAAAATGCAGTATGTTCCTTGAAGGGATGGAATGCATGACAAATATCACTTTAAGATATAAACAGAAAATGTTTGATTGTAATAACCTAGAAGTTGTAAGGGATATCGTTTTTCACACCGAACTGCTTATTAATGTTACGGTAACAGGCTCCTGTCAGACCTCTGACGCAAGCGGCTCTTGAGGGGGTATTTATTTTTAACATTTCATCCCGAACTGCTTATTGATTTTACGCTAACATTTCATTCCGAACTGCTTATTGATTTTACGCTAACATTTCATTCCGAACTGCTTATTGATTTTACGCTAACATTTCATTCTGATATGATCACACCAGTAGAAATTGATCTACGGCGATATATGTATTTTGCATAATATTTTATATATTTAAGTCTGTGAGAATTTACTATTAAAACTATTCAGATATTAGAAAAATGTGAAGAGTCATACTACGTCAATAGCTATCTAACCCAAAAGAAATTTTGAATATATTTCAGTAAACAAAAGATGTGGAGGTTCTAGAGATTATACTTACATACATTTATTTTTCAAAAACGTTGCGTAACACGAAGGTTGCCAGATCACAAATTTCTAATAAAATCGTTACCAGATATTTTTTCTGAATTCTGTAATCAACCATAGTGTTCGAATATTTTTTGAGAGACTGTACGTACACGAAGGTTGCCAGATCACTAATTTGTAAAAAAATCGTTGCCAGATATTTTTTCTGAATTCTGTACTCAACCATAGTGTTTGAATACTTTTTTGAGCGACTGTACGTACACGAAGGTTGCCAGATCACTAATTTCCAATAAAATCGTTGCCAGATATTTTTTCTGAATTCTGTAATCAACCACAGTGTTCGAATACTTTTTTGAGCGACTGTACGTACACGAAGGTTGCCAGATCACTAACTTCTAAAAAAATCGTTGTCAGATATTTTTTCTGAATTCTGTAATCAACTATAGTGTTCAGATACTTTTTTGAGCCACTGTAAAACACAAATGATGCAATTGAAAAGACGCAGAAAAACTTAGGAGTGCTATTTTTTTATTATAGTCAACTTCTGGTAACCACTATAATAACATTGTTAAAGAAAGGCTAATCGCAGTTTTCTTAATTTTGAAATGTTATGGACAATGATTCCCTAATTCGCGAATTTGTGACTTTGATCAGACACTCACTATAATACGCCTCACCTCTAAGGACACCTCATCTAATATTAGACATCAAAAGTCTTGAACGCATCCAGAGATCGTTTACGAAAAGACTTCCTGGGTTTTATAATATTCCAGACAACGAAAAGTTTGCATTCCTTGGAGTGGAGATGACTAATGTTTGACTTAAAGACATGTTATAAACTTATTCGTGGAATAAATAAATACACCCTCAAGCAGCTGCTTTCCACAGAGGTCTGACAGGAGCCTGTCAGTTTATATGCCACAGTAGGAGATCTGAGAGGATGGCAGGACCTCAGCAGAAAAACGACACACACACACACACATCCATGCCTAATCCGGGGCTCGATCCCAGGTCCCTTAGATCAGTAGCCAAGCGTGCTAACCACTCGGCCACACCTCACTCAAATTTAGGTATTAAGATATTCAGCCTTTGTCAACAGAAGAACAAGAGGTCCTTCTATTATGATCTTTGCTCTATTATGCCTTTTGTTCGAAAGAAATATACCATTCCTCTGAGCGCCGTGTTGGAAGAGTATGGAACTCCCTTCCCAGCGAGATTGTCACTTCTACAAGTACTGATGTTTTTACTTTTAGACTGAAGAGATTTGACTTATCACCATTTCTCAAATGTTTCATATTTTGATGTACTTTTCCTTGTCCGGGATCAGTGTGCTGATGAATCAACTTCCCTGTAATAATAATAAATAGTTCGTTGGTACAGTCGCTCAAAAAAATATCCGAACACTATGGTTGATCACATAAGTCAGAAAAAATATCTGGCAAAGATTTTTTTTTAGAAATTAGTGATCTAGCAACCTTTGTGTACAGTCGCTCAAAAAAGTATCCGAACACTATGGTTGATTACAGAATTCAGAAAAAATATCTGGCAACGATTTTTTTAGAAATTAGTGATCTGACAACCTTCGTATACAGTCGCAAAAAATATCCAAACACTATAGTTGATTACAGAATTCAGAAAAATATCTGGCAACGATGTTTTTAGAAATTAGTGATCTGACAGATTGTAAAAATTAAAAAAATCGTTGCCAGATATTTTTTCTGAATTCTGTAATCAACCACAGTGTTCTGATTTTTTTTGGAACGACTGTACTATTTCCTTCTTTACAGATGAATGACGCAGCTCTTGGGAGAATAAAATCACCCATATATTAGGTTTATTTCGTGAAAATGGAAATCAATTTCTGCCTATGGTTAGTCTTTTTTTTTGGCGTCCAAGAGCATTATAAATTGTTCTATCGGACATCAACGAATTACCGTGCTGTGTAAATCGGAATCTAACATCGAAGCTGCATAACTAGAACCCTGAGCGAATGCGGATATCTGCGGATATCTGCATTTGAAAGTGCTCCGCTGATGAAATGTTGATATTAACGCGGATAGCGCATAAAACCGCACGTAAAAAATTTAATCGAACGCGGATAAAAAATATTTTCGAACATGGGCAAACTTTACTGCATTAGAGACAGCTGATATAAGTGAAAAAAAAATTAGATAATGAAAAATTTTGAAAATTCGATGTTTATATTCACTTAAAAAATAGTGAAAGAGTTACAAATTAAAAAGTTATTTTATGTGAAAGAATCGAATTTTTTCTGACAAAACGAAGTTAAAAAAGAATAGTTCGAGTTTTAGGTAGAATTAGGCCGAACTGGAATTAAATCTGAAAATTTCAGTCGTGTATATCACGATATTTACAGAGTTGGGTTACCTCTGAGCAGCACTTTTTTGCACACCATGGACTAAATGGCCAGGTCACATGGACCCCGAAGGCTCAGAGAAGGTTGGGGGAGGGTACCCACTGGAACAGCTGATGGGAGACAGATGGTAGCCTCCCGTCAAGGCCATCCAGCCATCCAGCGTGTTCTTTAACGTGCACAGGGTATGGCTCTCCCGCACACGGGGCCACGGCTTAACGTCCCATCCGACGGACGGCGGCCTTTCCAAGCCCTTCGGTGTCCTCTACTGACCGTGGGCAGGGCGGGGAAATTTTGCGTAGATAAATCTCAACGCTGACCCAGCTGGGACTCGAACCTGGGAACTACAGATTACGAGCCTGGCGCGCTACCGACTGAGCCACCCCTGCCCCCTAAATTTACAGAGTGAAATGCAAGGAAGTGTTGGTTATAAAAAGGAGTGCCTTCACATAATCGCGAGGAAAGGAAATTTTTCTGTAATACTAGCTTTTAATCACAGTTTATTTTTTAATAAACCATTAGACTGATTCTTTCACATAAAAACGTGTATTGAACTTCAAGCATTTGCAAAACCTCGAGGATTATTATGTAGCTGCCGATAAAGTTTCGCTGATGCTGATGAGAATTACACATTGCAGGTGCGATTGCGGATATGAATTCGGAGAAGAAATTGCGGATGCGGTTGGAGATAAGAAATTTGCGGATGCGATTACGGATAAGACCTTAAGGATACGATTGCGAATAAAACCTAGTGGGTGCGATTGCAGATAAGACGTTGCGAATGCGATTACAGATAAAACCTTACAATACTATTGCGAATAAAACCTTATGGATGCGATTGTGGATAACATCTTGTGGATGCGATTGCAGATAAGACTTTGCGGATAAGACCTTGCAGATGCTATTGCGAATAAAACCTTATGGATGCGATTGTGGATAACATCTTATGGTGCGATTGTGGATAACATCTTATGGTGCGATTGTGGATAACATCTTGTGGATGCGATTGCAGATAAGACTTTGCGGATAAGACCTTGCAGATGCTATTGCGTATAAAACCTTATGGATGCGATTGTGGATAACATCTTATGGTGCGATTGTGGATAACATCTTATGGTGCGATTGTGGATAACATCTTGTGGATGCGATTGCAGATAAGACTTTGCGGATAAGATCTTGCAGATGCTATTGCGGATAAAACCTTATGGATGTGATTGTGGATAACATCTTATGGATGCGATTGTGGATAACATCTTTTGGATGCGATTGCAGATAAGACTTTGCGGATAAGACCTTGCAGATTCTATTGAGGATAAAATCCTTGTAGATTCGATTGTGCTTAAGAACTTGCGGATGAGACTGCGGATAAAACCTTGTGGATGCTATTGTGCGTAAGACCTTGTGGATGCGAATGATGATAAGACCATTGTGGATGCGATTGCGGATAAAGATTTGTGGATGAGATTACGGATATGATTCCAGATAATACTTTGCGATTGCGGATAAGGCCTTGCGGATACGTTTGAGGATAAACCTTGCTAGTGCTGATAAAATTTTGCTATCTGCGCAGGGCTTTACTTATAACGTCTAAAATATGCATTTAATTAAAAACTGCGACTGAAGATAAAAATCATAATCGAATCCATTTAAAACTCGGTTTTCAGCAATAGTAGTTCACTCTTTAAAGAGTTATGGAAACTGGAATATTTCACAACAGTAATGTGCCTTCTACTATGGCATATAAACTGACAGGCTACTGTCAGACCTCTGTGGCAAGCTGCTGCTTGAGCGGGTATTTATTTTATTTATTTAATGTGCCATGAGACTTTTCCTCAAAAACTTGAACAATAAGAATTGCTTCAAACCATTTAACAAATCAAACATGCATTTTACAAATTTGAATAACGATTATTTCAATATTAGACAATTATGAATATTTATTATGAAACAAACTAATTTATTGTTAAATACTCCAGCTTCCATAACTATTTAAATATTAAATGAATATTGTTGAAAATCGAGATTTAAATAGATTTATCATCAGTCACATTTTTTTTTTAAATGTATATTTCAGTTATAGAGCTTGGAAATCAGATTGGCCTAGACATAGCATTGAAAGTCTGTAATATTTCTGTAAAACCACCCAATCTGCTCTCTCAACGTTATGCGGTGTTGACTCTGCTTAAATACGTCATTAAAGTAGCTCTTCGAGAAGACACCGTCGTTCCTCCAACCTCTAGTTGTTGATTTTTCCTTTAGAATTCTCGTTTTAAACTGCAGTAGATGGGGTGTGTTTGATGCATGGTCGTAGACCACCCACCGTCCCGGCTTTCCGTCCCAGTCATCCATCTCTAACATGTGCCAAGTTATCAGATGCCGTTGTCTGGGATCGGCCGCCATGCAACTAGCCATGTTTTAGTGAGACTTACCGTTGGCCATAAAACATCAGACAGGGGAGCCAGGAAATGACATTCGCCGTCCAAAATAATTCCATCTGGCCCAAGATAGCGGTCCATCATTTTCAATTACTGATGTCACCGATTTAACATCCACAGGTTACTTTAAACCAGGGCACTTAGTCAAAGGAGACAATTTCCGAGTACACATCTGTGGTGGGCAGAATACGACACTTCTGAGTGTGATTCACCTGCTAAAAATGTAGCCACCGATTTCCGGTCGGCGTAACAGAACAAATACGTGGATGCATCGAGGAACATTCTTTGAACAATGATTCACCTGATCTCTTGATGATGTGAGAATGTTTCCGTTATTGGGGATTGGGATTGTTGGGGATTGAGTTGTTTTATCTGAGAGCAGAATTGTTTTGTTAACAAAGGGAAAATGACCGGGTCACAAGGACCCCAAGGTCTCAGAGAAAGTTGGGGAAAAAGCAGCTGTTATTAGACAGATGGTAGCCTTCCGTCAACGAGGACATTAAGCGTGTTGTTTTGCGTGCACAGGTTTGAGTTGTTTTGCTTTTGAGCGGAACCTTTTTTTAAAACGAGGAGAAAATGACCAGGTCACAAGGGCCCCAAGGTCTCAGAGAAGGCTAGAGAAGGATATCCACTGGACAACTGTTAGCAGACAGATGGAAGTCTCCCGTCGAGGCCATATAGCATGTTCTTTCTGCTGAGGTCCTGCCATCCTGTCAGATCTTCTACTGTGGCATATAAACTGACAGGCTCCTGTCAGACCTCTGTGGCAAGCAGCTGCTTGAGGGGGTATTTATTATTTATTTATACATGAACAGAGTCGATTTTTTTTATCTCTGAGCGGCACTTTTCTCAAAACAAGTGGCGAAATGGCGAGATCACGACCTCAAGGGCTCAGAGAACGTTGAAGAAAGGTTGTTTTGGGTTGTTTTACCTATGAGCCGCACTTTTTTGCACAAAATGGGCTAAATGGCCAGGCCACTAGGATCCCGAAGGATCAGAGAAGGTTGGGGGAGGAGACCTGATGGAACAACTGTTGGGAAGCAGATGGTAGCCTTCCGTCAAGGCCAGCCAGCATGTTCTTTAATATGCACAAGGTATGGTTCTCCCGCACACGGTGTCACGGCTTAACGTCTCATACCATGGATGACGGACTTTCCAAGCCCATCGGTGTCCCCTACTGACCGTGGGCAGGGCGGGGAATTTTGCGGAGATAAATCTGAAATCTGGCCCAGCTTGGACTCGAACCTGGGAACTACAGATTACGATTCTGGCGCGCTGCCGACTGAGCCACCACCGCACCAAAACTGGAAATGTGTTGGGGGAGGGGACCCGATGTAACAACTATTGGGAGACAGATGGTAGCCTCCCGTCTAGGCCATCCAGCGTGTTCTTTAACGTGCACAGCGTATGGCTCTCTCGCACACAGGATCACGACTTAACGTCCCATCCGCGGTCTTTCCAAACCCATAAGTATCCCCAATTGACTGAGACAGGGCGAGGAGTTTTGTGAAAATAAATCTCAACGCTGACCCAGCTGGAACTCGAACCTGGTAAATGCAGATTACGAGCCTGGCGCACTACTCACTGAGCCACCCCCCGTCCCTTGAGGAAAGGGATCTAGTGGATTGTTGTTAAGAGATAGATGAAAGTCTCCCGTCAAAGCCATCCAGCATAACTTTCAATGTTTAAAAGGGTTGATTTATTTTACCTCTAAGCGTCACTTTTTTGCGCACAATGGGCTAAAGGGACAAATCACAAGGACCTCAAAGTCTCAGAGGAGGTTGGGGAAGGCTATCCACAGATGGTTTTCTCCCGTCACAGCCATCCATCGTGTTCTTTAACGCATCCAAGGTATGGTTCTCTCGAACATTGAGCAAACAGCTTAACGTCCCATTTGACGGACGGCGGATTTTCCAATCCCAGTGGTGTCCATTCTCTCCGAAGGCCATGTGGGTGTTAGCGAAGATAAATCTTTTTGCTGGGACAAGAACCTGCGAATTCCTGATTGCGAGCTAGGCTTACTATTAAATCCCTAAACCTCAAATAAATAAAATTAATAAACTCCACATCTACCCATATTAAATTCTCCTCCTTTTGTCGATGGTTTAAATCAAAGCCCTCTGTACCGAAATGGCTTTGGGTAGAGGCAAGGCCAAAGACCACCTCGATACAGCAGGTCTGAATATTTAACTTTTAAAGTTATAGCAGTTTTAATTATATCTTTCTCTCTAAAAATTCGACTGGTAGTTATTTATTTTAAAAAATTAGTAATTGATTTTATAATATCTCAAGTAGTTCAATGAAATCCTAATTAATTAATTATTTTATTTTAATTGGTTTTACAATAAATGGCTTTGATTAAAATTTAAACAAATTAAATGAATTATATAATTATATATAATTAATTTCTCTCCTTTTATTCAAAGCTTCCAGGCCTGGTGAATCAAGATAACCTTGGCAAGGCTATCTCGATGGCAAAGGCCATGACAGCTACTTCAATGATATCACCGTACATAGGGAAAACTTTTATAAATGATATTGTGGTAGGTAGTTCCCTCTCTATGTGACGTCATCAAAAGAGCTGTCGTGATCTTCATCGTCAAGGTAGCCTTGTGGAAGTCCTCCTTTACATACCACAGTTTAAGTAGCAAACACATATATAGAAGACTTCTATGATGTAATGCCATTGTAACACAAAATATTTGCTAGCACTTTAACCAAGCAGAAATTTTCTTTCAAAATTTTACAGTATTTTTTTAAATACAGCAGTTAATTTTAGATTATTTTATAAAATAATCTTAATAAATATTTTTTTTGTAAAACACAATAAAAAGCAAAGAGTTATCAAGTACCAACTGCAAAACAAAATGGACACCCACTTTAAAAGTTTGTTGAAGACTTAGGACTTCTGGCGGTTGCGAAAGGTGGCGGTGCACAAACAAATGGAACTGACTCGTCTATCTGTGTTAATTAGTTATTCTGTGTATCTGTACCAGACTTGGATGACCAGAAAAAAAAACTAAATGTGTTTTAAACTTAATTTGTCTAAAATATAAATATAATCTATTTTTAAATAGCACATAATAGAATAATTTATTCATTATAATTATAATAAATATTTATGGATATTTTTAAAAATTAATAATTACCAGTAGAATTTTAGAGGGGTGCAAAGTAGGTACGGTTCAATTGTGTGCATAAATTTGAGAAAAATGTTTCAGTTTTATTTATCACCAAAAGAATCACTAACCCCCAGACTCACAACTTTTTCGATACACCACTTAACTGGCAGAAAACTGTTAAGTATGTGGGCATTAGCTTGCATAGCAAGCTCAGATGGGACAAGCACATTGAAAACGTTCTGCAAAAAGGAAACATGATTCGATGCCAACTTGGCCCATTGATGGGGAGGAATTCTATCCTCTCCATTGATCATAAGTTACTACTTTACCATACAGTTCTTAGACCTGTTATAACATATGCATCCCCCATATGGGCTAACACGACAAAGGGAAATATTAAAAAACTCCAGATCTATCAAAATGAAATCTTGAGACAGGCCGCAAATGCCCCATGGTTTGTGTGGGGTGGGGGTGGCTCAGTAGCGCGCCAGGCGCTGTAGTTCCCAGGTTCGAAACCCAGCTGGGTCAGCGTTGAGATTTATCTCCGCAAAATTCCCCGCTTTGCCCACGGTCAGTAGGGGACACCGATGGTCTTGGAAAGGCCGCCGTCCGTCGCCCCGTGTGCGGGAGAGCCATAACCTATGCACGTTAAAGAACACGCTGGATGGCCTTGACGGGAGGCTACCATCTGTCTCCCAACAGCTGTTCCAGTGGGTCCCCTCCCCCAACCTTCTCTGAGCCTTCGGGGTCCATGAGACCTGGCCATTTAGCCCATGGTGTGCAAAAAAGTGCCGCTCAGAGGAAAAAACAACCCAACGTTAAAGAACACGCTGGATGGCCTTGACGGGAGGCTACCATCTGTCTCCCAACGGCTGTTCCAATGGGTCCCCTCCCCCAACCTTCTCTGAGCCTTCGGGGTCCATGTTACCTGGCCATTTAGCCCATGGTGTGCAAAAAAGTGCCGCTCAGAGAAAAAAACAACCCAACCCCATGGTTTGTGACCAACAGACAAATACATGGGGATTTAGGCGTCCAACATATTTACTCCCATATAAAGCAGATCTCTAAGAAATTCTTAGAAGCTGTGGACACGAATCCTCACGATTTCATTGCTAACATTTTAAAGTATGATCATGATCCTATGAGCAGATTCAAGAGGGCTAGACCATTGGTTTTCGATCAAGAACACTTTTTGGTCTAGTACCCTGATCTACCATATTTATCATTGTTTTCCTGACCCTTGGGGCTCCCTTTTGGTGATTTTTGTGTTGTCCTTTGCGACTAATGCCACTTATTGGATATCATCAGATGGAGAAGGTTATGGGATCTTTTATCCTGGTACAGTCACTCAAAAAAGTATCCAAACACTGTGGTTGATTACAGAATTCAGAAAAATTATCTGGCAACAATTTTTTTAGAAATCAGTGATCTGACAACCTTCGTGTCACGTGACACGAAGGTTGCCAGATCACTAATTTCAAAAAAAAAATCTTTGCCAGATATTTTTTCTGAATTCTGTAATCAACCATAGTGTTCGGATATTTTTTTGAGCGACTGTACTTCGAAAAATCATAATTATGCTACATGCTACTGTGTGCATAAGTAGATATACAGTTTCAATTTTATTATCGTATTATTGATAATTTTTTTTATTTTTTCTGATAACTAAGTATGGCTGGTAATTTAACAAATGAACAACGGAAGTGGAAAATCAAAAAATATTGAAAAACAGAGAATGCTAAAAAGGTTCAGCTGAAATGGGAACAAGATTTTGCAACACTTCCTCCTTCCCATTTCTGATGAAACTTTTTAGCATGGGGCGGGGTTGGCTCAGTCGGTAGCGCGTCAGGCTCGTAATCTGTAGTTCACAGGTTCGAGTCCCAGCTGGGTCAGCGTTGAGATTTATCTCCGCAAAATTCCCCACCCTGCCCACGGTCAGTAGGGGACACCGATGGGCTTCGAAAGGCCGCCGTCCGTCGGATGGGACGTTAAGCTGTGGCCCCGTGTGTGGGAGAGCCATGCCCTGTGCACGTTAAAGAACACGCTGGATGGCCTTGACGGGAGGCTACCATCTGTCTCCCAACAGCTGTTCCAGTGGGTCCCCTCCCCCAACCCTATCTGAGCCTTCGGGGTCCATGTGACCTGGCCATTTAGCCCATGGTGTGCAAAAAAAGTGCCGCTCAGAGGTAAAACAACCCATCCCAACCTACTTATGTACACGATTGAAGTGTATACAGTGGACCTTCGTTATAGCGCTGCTCGCTATACTACGCACTCGGTTATAGCGCGGGCGATGTTCGCGATAAGTTCAAACATGTTTACAGGTCCGTGCGGCGTTAGTGAGTATCGCATTTTATTGTTACTGCGTATTGAGTAATTGTGTATTTATTGAGTTCCTGCATGTATTTTGAATAGTGTTTAATTATTGTATGCATGATGAGTAAAAGAAAAGCTTACAGTGTGAAATTTATTGTGTCGCCACCGCGCCGCTCGGTATAACGCGGTTCACCTTGTAACGCGGGTGTTGTTTCCCGCCCGACATGCGCGTTATATCGGGGGTCCACTGTACCTACTTCTGCACCCCTCTGTATATTTAAAATTAATATTTCTCTAAAGTGCAAGGAAATCCTTAATCCTGAATAAAACGCAAAGGTATCATTTAAAAAAGCATTAAAAATACAAAGAAATACTTTAAAAAGCCTTAGGAAAAGGCGCTCTTTCCAATTACGAATAGATTGACTCGATCATCAAATTATCAGTGGAATGGTGCTGCAAATCATAAAGGACGCGCTCTCCAAATGAGAATAGACTGTACAGATCATCAAATTATAAATGGAAAGAGAGACAAAGTGTAACGTAATCTCTCTCCAAATGCGAATAGACTGAATAGATCATCAAATTATAATGGAAAGGGAACAAAGTGTAAAATGAGTTTCTCTCCAAATGCGAATAGTCTGAACAGATCATCAAATCACAATGGAAAGGGAGACAAAGTGTTAAAAGATTATCCTTCCAAATGCGAATATACTGAACAAATCATCAAATCACAATGGAAAGGGAGACAAAGTGTTAAAAGATTATCCTTCTAAATGCGAATAGACTGAACAAAACATCAAATCACAACATAAAGGGAGACAAAGTGTTAAAAGATTATCCTTCCAAATGCGAATAGACTGAACAAATCATCAAATCACAACGTAAAGGGAGACAAAGTGTTAAAAGATTATCCTTCCAAATGCGAATAGACTGAACAAATCATCAAATCACAACGTAAAGGGAGACAAAGTGTTAAAAGATTATCCTTCCAAATGCGAATAGACTGAACAAAGGGAGACAAAGTGTTAAAAGATTATCCTTCTAAATGCGAATAGACTGAACAATCATCAAATCACAACGTAAAGGGGGACAAAGTGTTAAAAGATTATCCTTCCAAATGCGAATAGACTGAACAAATCATCAAATCACAACGTAAAGGGGGACAAAGTGTTAAAAGATTATCCTTCCAAATGCGAATAGACTGAACAAATCATCAAATCACAACGTAAAGGGAGACAAAGTGTTAAAAGATTATCCTTCCAAATGCGAATAGACTGAACAAATCATCAAATCACAACGTAAAGGGAGACAAAGTGTTAAAAGATTATCCTTCCAAATGCGAATAGACTGAACAAATCATCAAATCACAACGTAAAGGGAGACAAAGTGTTGAAAGATTATCCTTCCAAATGCGAATAGACTGAACAAATCATCAAATCACAACGTAAAGGGAGACAAAGTGTTAAAAGATTATCCTTCCAAATGCGAATAGACTGAACAAAGGGAGACAAAGTGTTAAAAGATTATCCTTCCAAATGCGAATAGACTGAACAAATCATCAAATCACAACGTAAAGGGAGACAAAGTGTTAAAAGATTATCCTTCCAAATGCGAATAGACTGAACAAATCATCAAATCACAACGTAAAGGGAGACAAAGTGTTTAAAGATTCTCTCTCCAAATGCGAATAGACTGATAGAAAGGACACCGTCTCTAAGTGTGAATTAGACTGAACAGATACCAATTAGAAATGAAAAGACTGGCAAATTATAAAGGATGCGCTCCCCAATTGCGAATATACTGAACTGATTCTCACAATAAAACAGGCCATCACATACGATGGCTGACCTGAGAACTCTCCTGATACACATGTCATCAGCAGTTTTCAGAAACCGTCATTCTCTGAAATCCATCTTTCCTCTAGAGCTTCCATCATTTCCCACACGGTCTGGTCGGAAAACTTCATCCTCGCCCCAAAAGTGGTAATTTTTTTATGCAATCACGTGTTTATTGCTTCCCTGTTGGTGCTGACAAGGGACAGTCGAGGACAGCCACGTGCGATCTGCGATTCCCTGCCTCTAAGAGTCTTGCCGCCGCCTTAACGGTGACAACCGCCTGCGATCCGGTCTCCATCCTCCGAGCTTTCTTTCCTATCTTCTTCAAAGCTGACGACGACATGTGAACGTTCCGATGATACAGGCAGGGATGGTGTGGACGCAAAAAGAACTGGAAGAGGGTGGGCTATTTTGGGTCACACATCCTCAGCAATCAGAGGATGAGTTCGGGAAGGGGAGGTGTTTTGAGGGGGGTGGGGGAAACAGAAAGTTGTAAATTATTTGCGGGTCAGATTTACTGGCCTCCTAAATCCTGGCGTTAACGTCCCACACTGTCAGATTGTGGTTATAATAAACGGGCACATGTCTAGCACTGAGCCGCACTCTGTAGTGGGGGGAAAAACGAAAAAAAAAAATAAAAAAGAGAGGAAAAAAAACTCCGGAGACAAATTTTAGTAGAGCACTCGAAAGAACCATTTCTCTTCCTCTGTTTTGAATCGAGGTGCTGGATCTGATTAAATTCAAATGCAATGAAACAAGAAGAGTTTTAAAAACGTTATGATACATGAAAAAAGAACAAAAACAAAAGCTAGATAAAAAAATCTCTCGCCTGCTTAGACATAAGTTACAGCTTATGGCAGGCCTCGACAAACTACGGCTCTTCACCTCTATTTGAACGTCTAGTGAGCTACTGATCACAAATAACTTTATAGAAGAGAGTTCGGTTGTTTTACCTCTGAGCGGCACTTTTTTGCACACCATGGGCTAAATGGCCAGGTCACACTGACCCCGAAGGCTCAGAGAAGGTTAGGGGAGGGGACCCACTGGAACAGCTGTTGGGAGACAGATGGTAGCCTCCCGTCAAGGCCATCCAGCGTGTTCTTTAACGTGCACAGGGTATGCTCTCCCGCACACGGGGCCACGGCTTAACGTCCCATCCGACGGACGGCGGCCTTTCGAAGCCCATCGGTGTCCCCTACTGACCGTGGGCAGGGCGGGGAATTTTGCGGAGTTAAATCTGCACGCTGACCCAGCTGGGACTCGAACCTGGAAACTACAGATTACGAGTGTGGTGCGCTACCGACTGAGCCACCCCCGCCCCATTATAGAAGAGAAAAAGAACCTATAGAGAACAAGATTTCTCACGAAAATAATTTTAAGAAAATTATTTTGTTCATGTTTCACTTTCGACTTTTTTTTTTGTTTTGGTTATACATACGTTCCCATCCTTCCATTTTAATTTTCTATACCTCTCGTCCCTCCATTTCCTATTCGAAACAACTTTTCAGTTCAATTTTCTATACTCCAGTTCTTTGATTTAAATTTTCTATTCCGCCGGTCCTTCGTTTTCTATTCAACCTATACTTCCATCTCATTTTCTATACGACCTATACTTTCATTTCAATCTTCTATAAGACCCATACTTCCATTTCATTTCCTATACGACCTATACTTCCATTTCAATCTTCTATAAGAGCCATACTTCCATTTCATTTCTATACGACCTATACTTTCATTTCATTCTTCTATAAGACCCATACTTCCATTTCATTTTCTATACGACCTATACTTTCATTTCAATCTTCTATAAGACCCATACTTCCATTTCATTTTCTTTACGACCCATACTTCCATTTCAATCTCCTATAAGACCCATACTTCCATTACATTTTCTATACGACCTATTCTTTCATTTCAATCTTCTATACGACCCATACTTCCATTACATTTTCTATACGACCTATACTTTCATTTCAATCTTCTATAAGACCCATACTTCCATTTCATTTTCTATACGACCTATACTTCCATTTCAATATTCTATAAGACCCATACTTCCATTACATTTTCTATAAGACCCATACTTCCATTTCAATCTTCTATAAGACCCATACTTCCATTACATTTTCTATACGACCTATACTTCCATTTCAATCTTCTATAAGACCCATACTTCCATTACATTTTATATACGACCTATACTTCCATTTCAATCTTCTATAAGACCCATACTTCCATTACATTTTCTATACGACCTATACTTTCATTTTAATCTTCTACAAGACCCATACTTTCATTACATTTTCTATACGACCTATACTTCCATTTCAATCTTCTATAAGACCCATACTTCCATTACATTTTCTATACGACCTATACTTCCATTTCAATCTTCTATAAGACCCATACCTCCATTTCATTTTCTATACGACCTATACTTCCATTTCAATCTTCTATAAGACCCATACTTCCATTTCATTTTCTTTACGACCTATACTTTCATTTCAATCTTCTATAAGACCCATACTTCCATTTCATTTTCTATACGACCTATACTTTCATTTCAATCTTCTATAAGACCCATACTTCCATTTCATTTTCTTTACGACCTATACTTTCATTTCAATCTTCTATAAGACCCATATTTCCATTCCATTTTCTATACGATCTACACTTCCATTTCAATTTTCTATATGACCCATACTTCCATTTCATTTTTATACGACCTATACTTTCATTTCAATCTTCTATACGACACGTACTTCCATTTCAAATTTCTATACCACCTGTCTTTTCATTTCAACTTCCTGTGCAACCCATCCTTCCATTTCAATTTTCTATGCTGTCGGTTCTTCCACTTTAATTTTCTTTGCAATCCGTCTTTCCAATGCAACCCTCCCAAAACGTTCCTCGGATGGGACGTTTTGGAAATATACTGCCCGTATTTCCAAAATTTTCCCCTCACAGATATATAGTTTCATTTTCATTTCACCAATATTTATTATTGTTTTCTTCTCACCAATATTTTGCATTGCTTTTATCTCACCGATATTTAATTTCCCTTTCCCTTTACCGATATTATATTTCGCCTTCCCCTCACAGATAAAAGTTTCGTTTCTCCCTCAAATATATTAAGTTCGTTTTCTTCTCAAATATATTAAGTTTCGTTTCCCTCTTACAGATATTTAGTTTTATTTCCTCCTCACAGATATTTAGTTCTGTTTTCTTCTCACCGATATTTATTATTGTTTCCCCTCACATATATTTAGTTCTGTTTTCTTCTCATCGATATTTATTATTGTTTTCTTCTCACCAATATTTAACATTGCTTTTATCTCACCGATATTTAATTTCCCTTTCCCTTTACCGATATTAAGTTTCGCCTTCCCCTCACAGATAAAAAGTTTCGTTTCTCCCTCAAATATATTAAGTTCGTTTTCTTCTCAAATATATTAAGTTTCGTTTCCCTCTCACAGATATTTAGTTTTATTTCCTCCTCACAGATATTTAGTTCTGTTTTCTTCTCACCGATATTTATTATTGTTTTCCCCTCACATATATTTAGTTCTGTTTTCTTCTCTTCGATATTTATTATTGTTTCCCCCTCATTTATATTTAGCTTTGTTCCCTGTCACGGATATTTAGTTTCGTTTTCCCCTCACCGATATTAAATTTCATTTTCTCTTCACAGATAAGTAATTTCGCTTTCCTTCTCACACGTATTTAGTATTGTTTCCCCTAACCAATATTTTCCCAGGTTCCAGTCCCAGCTGGGTCAGCGTTGAGATTTATCTCCGCAAAATTCCCCGCCCTGTCCACGGCACTTTTTTGCACACCATGGGCTAAATGGCCAGGTCACATGGACCCCGAAGGCTCAGAGAAGGTTGGAGGAGGGGACCCACTGGAAAAGCTGTTGGGAGACATATGGTAGCCTCCGTCAGTAGGGGACACCGATGGACTTGGAAAGGCCGCCGTCCGTCGGATGGGACGTTAAGCCGTGACCCCGTGTGCGGGAGAGCCATACCCTGTGCACGTTAAAGAACACGCTGGATGGCCTTGACGGGAGGCTACCATATGTCTCCCAACAGCTTTTCCAGTGGGTCCCCTCCCCCAACCTTCTCTGAGCCTTCGGGGTCCATGTGACCTGGCCATTTAGCCCATGGTGTGCAAAAAAGTGCCGCTCAGAGGTAAAACAACCCAACCCATACACTGAAATCTGTTAAACACAAATGAAAATTTGACGTTTCTTGACATTATGCGTCCTCAATTACTTTTAACTATTTAATTATTTAATATAATTATGCACTTAAAAATGTGGTAATCTTTCATAATGATACTGTATAACAGATTAGGACACGTTGAGTACCTCTTACAGCTGATGCCGAAAATAATTGTGTTAAAGCGATATTGTAGTTTGCAGTATATATAGATGTCAGGTCGGGAGGACAGAATTGGTGGCTTGGTCCGGACGAAGATACTGATGACATGTTTACTGCTTTAAGTCATCAGTCTAATGATCTACGACATCCACCGTCACACAATCCCACCCAAGCGTGAAAAGTAATATCATTTGATTCATGTGGTGGAAACATTTGCTGACATAAGGTTTGACAAAAGCACTAAATCAATTAATTTTGGGGCCCAGGCAACTGATAATTTTGGGCATTAAAGATCACATATAAAATGAATCATATGCAAATTATTAAAGAAATAATTAATAAATAATTAATGTGAGAAATCCCGACTTAGCGTAGTAAGCATTGTGTTTTATGCCTACCACTATTTTTATTGTAATATAATATTATGTACCTTATGGCCGTCCCATGGACGAGTGGTTACTGACAGGCTCCTGTCCGACCTCTGTGGCAAGCAGCTGCTTGAGGGGGCAATTTTTATGTCTAACACGGGAGTGCTGAAAAAAAAATTCCTCCAACTTACCATGACAGACTATTTAATCATTATGACAGTCATGGTTAGAGCCACAGAGTAAATGGATAAAGAGTTACTAACTCCCTGTGTTTTTTGAAAATATTAGCGCACGAATAGTTTGAAATCGAGCTAATTTTAACGCATTGTATTCTGTTCATAGCCATAGGCTGTGAACAAGATCATTGTATGGAATGTATTGGAATGGAATTGTATGGAAAGTAGCAGCCTTGGCTGCTACTTTCCGTAAAATTAAAAAAAAATTAAAATATAATAATTTTTTAATAATGAATGCATAAAAATAATATAGATTAATCAAAATTGAGATTTATTCCCGCCCTGCTCATAGTTAGTAAGGGACACCGATAGGCTTGGAAAGGCCGCCGTCCGTCGGATGGGACGTTAAGCCGTGGCCCTGTGTGCGGGAGAGCCATACCCTGTGCACGTTAAAGAACATGCTGGATGGCCTTGACGGGAGGCTACCATCTGTCTCCCAATGGCTGTTGCAGTGGGTCTCCTCCCCCAAACTTCTCTGAGCCTTCGGGGTCTTTGTGATCTGGCCATTTAGCCTGTTCTGTCAAAAAGTGCCGCTCAGAGGTAAAACAACCCACCCAACCCTAGACTAATCTAAAATTTATTGACGCCTTTTTAAAAACTAACATTAACCCACTGAATTTTAATCGATGTAATATTTATTACTCCAAATTATCGTTTCAGGCACGCAATCTGCAGTTCCCAGGTTCGAGTCTCAGCTAGGCTAGCGCCTTCTGCCACTAGGACACGATAAGCTTGGAGAGGCCGCCGTCCGTCGGATGGACGTTAAGCCGTGGCCCTTGTGCAGAGAGTCATATCCTGTGCACGTTGAAGAACACTCTGGAAGGCCTTGAAGGGAGTTTCATTTGAAGGGAGTTTAGCCACTTTGTGTGAAAAAAAAGTGCCGCCCAGAGGCAAAACAACCAACTCAAATTCTTTTGTAAGCGAAATAAATCAAATTCATTCAGTTGTAAGCCGTCCCGTGACCGAGTGGTTAGCACGCTTGGCTACTGATCTAAGGAACCTGGGTTCTAACCTCCCATAAGGCATGGATGTTTGTGTTGTTTTTCTGCTGAGATCCTGCCATTCTCTCAGATCTTCTACTATGGCAGATAAAATGGCAGATATAAAGGCATTCCGAGTTTTTTTTTTTTTTTTTTTTTTTTTTTGGGGGGGGGGGGGAATCAGTCGGTAGCGCGCCAGGCTTGTAATCTGCAGTTCCCAGGTTCGAGTCCCAGCTGGGTCAGCGTTGAGATTTATCTTCGCAAAATTTCCCGCTCTGCCCACGGTAAGTAGGGAACACCGATGGGTTTGGAAAGGCCACCATTCGTCGATGGTACGTTAAGCCGTGGACCCGTGTGCGGGAGAGACATATCTTGTGCACGTTAAAGAACACGCTGGATGGCCTTGACGGGAGGCCACCATCTGTCTCCCAACAGCTGTTGAAGTGAGTCCCCTCCCCCAACCTTCTCTGAGCCTTCGGGGTCCTTGTGACCTGGCCATTTAGACCATGGTGAGCAAAAAAAGTTTCGCTCAGAGGTAAAACAACCCGAGTTCTTTTTAAGCAATTCAACGTGATTCCGAGCGGTATAGAAGCAGAAATAAAGATATTACGATTTATAATAAAGCTATTCACAGGGATTTCAAGTCATGAGGAAACAGAAATAAAGGCTTTCCGAGTTATAATGAATTGGATTCCGAGCTACGAAGAAGAAAAATAAAGGTATTCAGATTTATAATGAAGGCAATTCCTGGGATTCTGAGCTATGAAGAAGCAGAAATAAATATATCCCGATTTATAACGAAGCCAATTCCATGGGATTCTGAGGTAAGAGGAAGATAGCATTCAGAGTTATAATGAAGCCAATTCAATTGAATTTTTAATTATGAGGAACCAGAAATAAAGTCTTTCAGAATTATAATGAAGTCAACTGAATTGGATTCCGAGCTCTGAGGAAACAAAATAAAAATATTCCGAGTTATAATGATGCCGATTCCATGGAATTCCGAGTCATGAGGAAGCAGAAATAAAATATCCCGATTTATAAATAAAGCATTTCCATTGGAAGAAGCAGATTTGAAGATATTCCGAGTTATAATGAAGCCAGTTCCATGGGATTCCGGAGTCATGAGAAAGCAGAAATAAAATATCCAGATTTATAAATGAAACCAATACCATGGATACAATGAAACCAATACCATGGCTAAGAGGAAGCAGATATAAAGGTATTCCGAGTTATAATGAACAAAATTTAGTTTGACTCAGAGTTATGAGGAAGCAGAAATAAAGGTATCCGAGTTATAGTGAAGCCAGTTCCATGGAATTCCGAGTCATGAGAAAGCAGAAATAAAATATCCAGATTTATAAATAAAGCAATTCCATTGGATTTCGGGCTAAGAAGAAGCAGATATGAAGGTATTCCGAGTTATAATGAAGCCAGTTCCATGGAATTCCGAGTCATGAGGAAGCAGAAATAAAATATTCCGATTTATAAATAAAGCAATTCCATTGGATTTCGAGCTAAGAAGAAGCAGATATAAAGGTATTCCGAGTTATAATGAAGCCATTTCCATGGAATTCCGAGTCATGAGGAAGCAGAAATAAAATATCCCGATTTATAAATAAAGCAATTCCATTGGATTTCGAGCTAAGAAGAAGCAGATATGAAGGTATTCCGAGTTATAATGAAGCCAGTTCCATGGAATTCCGAGTCATGAGGAAGCAGAAATAAAATATCCCGATTTATAAATAAAGCAATTCCATTGGATTTCGAGCTAAGAAGAAGCAGATTCATATGAAGGTATTCCGAGTTATAATGAAGCCAGTTCCATGGGATTCCGGAGTCATGAGAAAGCAGAAATAAAATATCCCGATTTATAAATAAAGCAATTCCATTGGATTTCGAGCTAAGAAGAAGCAGATATGAAGGTATTCCGAGTTATAATGAAACCATTCCATGGGATTCCGGAGTCATGAGAAAGCAGAAACAAAATATCCCGATTTATAAATAAAGCAATACCATGGGATTTCGACCTAAGAGGAAGCAGATATAAAGGTATTCCGAGTTATAATGAACAAAATTTAGTTTGACTCAGAGTTATGAGGAAGCAGAAATAAAGGTATCCGAGTTATAGTGAAGCCAGTTCCATGGAATTCCGAGTCATGAGAAAGCAGAAATAAAATATCCAGATTTATAAATAAAGCAATTCCATTGGATTTCGGGCTAAGAAGAAGCAGATATAAAGGTATTCCGAGTTATAATGAAGCCAGTTCCATGGAATTCCGAGTCATGAGGAAGCAGAAATAAAATATTCCGATTTATAAATAAAGCAATTCCATTGGATTTCGAGCTAAGAAGAAGCAAATATGAAGGTATTCCGAGTTATAATGAAGCCATTTCCATGGAATTCCGAGTCATGAGGAAGCAGAAATAAAATATCCCGATTTATAAATAAAGCAATTCCATTGGATTTCGAGCTAAGAAGAAGCAGATATGAAGGTATTCCGAGTTATAATGAAGCCAGTTCCATGGAATTCCGAGTCATGAGGAAGCAGAAATAAAATATCCCGATTTATAAATAAAGCAATTCCATTGGATTTCGAGCTAAGAAGAAGCAGATATGAAGGTATTCCGAGTTATAATGAAGCCAGTTCCATGGGATTCCGGAGTCATGAGAAAGCAGAAATAAAATATCCCGATTTATAAATAAAGCAATTCCATTGGATTTCGAGCTAAGAAGAAGCAGATATGAAGGTATTCCGAGTTATAATGAAGCCAGTTCCATGGGATTCCGGAGTCATGAGAAAGCAGAAATAAAATATCCCGATTTATAAATAAAGCAATTCCATTGGATTTCGAGCTAAGAAGAAGCAGATATGAAGGTATTCCGAGTTATAATGAAGCCAGTTCCATGGGATTCCGGAGTCATGAGAAAGCAGAAATAAAATATCCCGATTTATAAATAAAGCAATTCCATTGGATTTCGAGCTAAGAAGAAGCAGATATGAAGGTATTCCGAGTCATAATGAAGCCAGTTCCATGGGATTCCGGAGTCATGAGAAAGCAGAAACAAAATATCCCGATTTATAAATAAAGCAATACCATGGGATTTCGACCTAAGAGGAAGCAGATATAAAGGTATTCCGAGTTATAATGAACAAAATTTAGTTTGACTCAGAGTTATGAGGAAGCAGAAATAAAGGTATCCGAGTTATAATGAAGCCAGTTCCATGGGATTCCGGAGTCATGAGAAAGCAGAAATAAAATATCCCGATTTATAAATAAAGCAATTCCATTGGATTTCGAGCTAAGAAGAAGCAGATATGAAGGTATTCCGAGTTATAATGAAGCCAGTTCCATGGGATTCCGGAGTCATGAGAAAGCAGAAATAAAATATCCCGATTTATAAATAAAGCAATTCCATTGGATTTCGAGCTAAGAAGAAGCAGATATGAAGGTATTCCGAGTTATAATGAAGCCAGTTCCATGGGATTCCGGAGTCATGAGAAAGCAGAAATAAAATATCCCGATTTATAAATAAAGCAATACCATGGGATTTCGACCTAAGAGGAAGCAGATATAAAGGTATTCCGAGTTATGATGAACAAAATTTAGTTTGACTCAGAGTTATGAGGAAGCAGAAATAAAAGTATCCGAGTTATAGTGAAGCCATTTCCATTTAATTCTGAGTTATGAGGAAGCAGAAGTAAAAAAATTCCGACTTAAAAAATTTGTAACGCCATTAGCTCGTTACAATTTAAAAAAAAAAACGAGCTAAAAACAATGAGAATGGAATTCTGTTGTCTAAATTTCATCTAAAAAGGATAATTTTTTCTCCACAAAAAAAAACATGTGCGAACTTAAACATCAAAATGCGCTGATCCAAAATGTCATAGTAAAAAGAGATGCTGGAAAAGAACTGAGAACCGATTATTCTCCATCTTCTCATCGTTCTGATCCTGAGTGCAGTGAGAGGCTGCGAAAGCGATAGATGAGGAAGAAAAATGATGAAAAGATCCTCCATTCTACTTTTCACTTAACTAAAGCCCCCAACACGAAGAACCTTTCAATTGCAATGTTCCCTATCGAGGGACCAGCTGGGTTGGGTCTTTCCCGGGAAACCACATCCAAGTTCATCCACCACAAGAGACTAGGCCAGGTCAAGAGGTATAGACTGGTGAAGTTGGAACTATGTGTGTTGTTTGCTTTTTCACCAGTAATCGTTTCAAAAAGCCTCTTTCTGCACCATACAAAGCCTCCTTTCCCTTAAGCCACGAGAAGGAGGGGTGACTAGTGGTTACCACCCAGCCCTCCCTCTAGAAAAATAAAATGTCATATCTCCCGCGTGCCCTTTCCCGCCGCCGGCGACAGGCACGTCGTGTTAGAGCCGCACACAAAAGGCGCAAAAGGCGCGGAAAATTGAGCCACTCAGGGCGGCACACGTGCGCTCGTGGGGAGACTGCGTGGCGCTCCCATGGATGAGGGAGGGTTTGCAGGTTCTATTCTTTCTGTCTCTCAGGCTCCCTTCTCTCTGTCTGTCTATCTGGCCTCTCTCTACTAGACAGAGAGGACTGGACGGGTCTAGTATTTTGAGCTGTGTTTTCTTTACTGATCTGTAAAGATAACAAAATGGTAAAACAGCCCGTTTCCCTGTACCTAGACTGCCAGGGGTGGTGGATGTTTGGCTAAAGCGCTTTTTTCCTCGTGTGTGTGTGTGCCACAGAGGATGCCGTATCTTGGCTATGCAGCACACACACCGCAGAATCTTCTCTGCTCCCCTCAATACCTATTGAACATCCTTTTCAGCAAGCTCTGGCTCGCTGTGTGTGTGCGGCTACGTACATGGACTACGGAGGTTTCGTTCTCCGTCGACATTGGACAGATGTTTTCACAGTAATGAAAGACAAATAAACCTCGCCGTGGAATATTTTGGCAACAGACAGTCCGTTCAGGAGAAGGTGGTTAATGTGATAAATGTTTGTTATCTTTGGAGCAATAGTCGTGTTCATAACTGTGTCTTGTAACGTTTGGGGTTCGATCTCAATGAAGAGGAGTTGTTGGAAAGGACATGCTGACAAGCTCTGATTTAACAGAAGCTCTTCAGTGTGTAAAAAGACTCTCAGTTTTGATTGACATCATATATAGTTAAACATAAGTAATGTAATTTGAATTAAGACTGGAATATATAGCTCTGCATAATAAAACGTGAATTAAGTACTTTAATAATCATATTTCTAAATTTTGGTGGTAGCTATTATTTTTAAAAAGTTTAAAATTAATTTTAAAATATTTAATATTATTTTAATAAAGTTTTTATAAACATATTGCTTTTATTTTTGTATTATTTTAAATAAATATAGTTAAGTTTTAGATGAATTAATTAACTTTTATAATTTACACATTTAGTTTTTCACCATTTTTCTCTAGTTCGATATCTGTTCGACCTGTTTAATCTGGTGGTGTTGACATAACCATTTTTTTCCTCAAAACAGACAATTCGTTCAGAAGAAGATGTTTAATATGATAAATGCTTATATATTGAAACGTTTGGGGTTCGATCTCAATGAAGAGGTTGTTCGAAAAGACATGTGACAAGCTCTGATTTAAAAGCTCTTCAGTGTGTAAAAAGACTCAATTTTGATTCACATACTTAATTAAACATAAGTGATGTAACTAGAATAAAAAAAACGCATAAACAGCTCCTCGACATTAACCGTAAAATAATATTTTAACTAACGACTTTTCAAAATTTTGGTGGTAGCTATTATTTTAAAAAAAATTAAAATTATTTTAATAAAGTCTTAATATATTAATTTTCATTTTGTGTTATTTTCAATAAATATAGTTAAGTTTTAGACGAATTAATTGGCTTTTAAAATTTACACATTTAGTTTTTCACCATTTTTTTCTAGTTCGATATCTATAAGATTTTTTTTTCATCTGACAACTATTTTTTTTTTCAACAGAAGTTCAGAATGTTTAATATGATAAATGTTTGTCTTTTAAGCAACAGTCGTGTTCATAACTGGGTGTTGTAACTTTTGGGGTTCGATCTCAATGAAGAGGAGTTGTTGGAAAAGACATGCTGACAAGCTCTGATTTAGTAGAAGCTCCTCAGTGTTTAAAAAGACCCAGAAGTTATTGCCTTTTTTTTCACTTTTCTTTTTAAACTTCTGCTGGTAGCTATTTATTTTTTAAAAAATTATATTTCCTTTTAAATATTCAATAATATTTTAATAAAGTCTTAAAAAGAAATTTATCTTATTTTACAGTATTTTAAATAAATAATCTTAGTTAAGATTTAGACAAACCAATTCGCTTTAATGTTTACACACTTAATTTTTCGTAATTTTCCCTCTTGTAGTTCAACATCTAGTCGGTGTGGTGGCTTTGCCGAACCATTTTAATTTGACAACACCATTAAAAAGATTATTAATGTCACAAAAATTGTTATTTTGGAGCAATAGTCATGTTCACAACTGTGTCTTGTAACGTTTGGGGTTAAATCTCAATGAAGAAGAGTTATTGGAAAGAACATGCTGATATTCAGCGTGTAAAAAAAACTCTCAGGTTTGACTGGCATAATATGCACAGTTAAACATTGAATCAGGTGGGTTGGGTTGTTTTACCTCTGAGTGGCACTTTTTTGCACATCATGGGCTAAATGGCCAGGTCACATGGACCCCAAAGGCTCAGAGAAGGTTGGGGGAGGGGACCCACTGGAACAGCTGTTGGGAGACAGATGGTAGCCTCCCGTCAAGGCCATCCAGCGTGTTCTTTAACGTTGGGTTGTTTTACCTCTGAGCGGCACTTTTTTGCACACCATGGGCTAAATGGCCAGGTCACATGGACCCCGAAGGTTCAGAGAAGGTTGGGGGAGGGGACCCACTGGAACAGCTGTTGGGAGACAGATGGTAGCCTCCCGTCAAGGCCATCCAGCGTGTTCTTTAACGTTAGGTTGTTTTACCTCTGAGCGGCACTTTTTTGCACACCATGGGCTAAATGGCCAGGTCACATGGACGCCGAAGTCTCAGAGAAGGTTGGGGGAGGGGACCAACTGGAACAGCTGTTGGGAGACAGCCAACAGCTGTTCCCAACAAAAAGCCAGCCCGTCAAGTTGAAGGTAGCCTCCCGTCAAGGCCATCCAGCGTGTTCTTTAATGTGCACAGGGTATGGCTCTCCCGCACACAGGGCCACGGCTTAATGTCCCATCCGACGGACGGTGGCCTTTCCAAGCCCATCGGTGTCCCCTACTGACCGTGGGCAGGGCAGGGAATTTTGAGGAGATGAATCTCAACGCTGACCCAGCTGGGACTCGAACCTGGGAACTACAGATTACGAGCCTGGCGCGCTACCGACTGAGCCACCCCCGCCCCAGCAATACACTGAACCACATGCAATAACCAACATGATGAACTAAATTTGCCACTTAAAACACAACTGGGAACGACAATCGACCGAACTATACGCAATAATCGAACATGATAAATTATTTGCATCGTTTAAAATGAAATGGGAGCAAGAATCGTCTGAACTAGATGCAAGAACCAACCACGATGATCTAAATGCATCGGTTTGAAACGAAATGGGAACATAAATCGACCAAATTATACGCAATAATCGACCATGATAAATTGTTTGTATCCTTTAAAATGAAATGGTAGCGACAATAGTCTGAACTATATGCAAGAACCAACCGTGATGAACTGAATTCATCGCTTCCAAATGAAATGAGAGCAACAATTGACCGAACTTACGCAATAATCGACCATGATCAATCGACAGAACTGTATGCAATAATCGACCATGATAAACTATTCGCATCCTTTAAAATGAAATTGCACCAACAATCGATAGAACTGTACGCAATAATCGACCATGATAAACTATTCGCATCCTTTAAAATGAAATTGCACCAACAATCGATAGAACTGTACGCAATAATCGACCATGATAAACTATTCGCATCCTTTAAAATGAAATTGCACCAACAATCGACAGAACTGTACGCAATAATCGACCATGATAAACTATTCGCATCCTTTAAAATGAAATTGCACCAACAATCGACAGAACTGTATGCAATAATCGACCATGATAACTATTCGCATCTTTTAAAATGAAATTGCACCAACAATCGACAGAACTGTACGCAATAATCGACCATGATAAACTATTCGCATCCTTTAAAATGAAATGGTAGCGACAATAGTCTGAACTATATGCAAGAACCAACCGTGATGAACTGAATGCATCGCTTCCAAATGAAATGAGAGCAATGAAATGAGAGCAACAATTGGCCGAACTTACGCAATAATCGACCATGATAAACTATTTGCATCCTTTAAAATGAAAATGCACCAACAATCGACAGAACTGTACGCAATAATCGACCACGATAAACTATTTGCATCCTTTAAAATGAAATTGAACCAACAATCGACAGAACTGTACGCAATAATCAACCATGATAAACTATTTGCATCCTTTAAAATGAAATTACACCAACAATAGACAGAACTGTACGCAATAATCGACCATGATAAACTGTTCGCATCCTTTAAATTGAAATGGCAGCAACAAACTGCAGAACTATACTCTCAAGAACTACATTTTGAATCTGGATGATGTGGAAACTTTTTTGCATTAAACTACTAGAACTGTTTATGTAACATAGATATTAATGTTTCTTCCTTTCTGACTTTCTCATTTCTGGATTTCTAAAATTTTTTTTGTTTTTAGTTGTTTTCGTTTTTTTTTTTGTATTATATTCGTGTGACGACTGATGTTTTCAATTGAAATTATTTCTGTATGAAGATCTCACGAACGAACCTACTCTTGTGAAACCTCAAAAGTTTTTGTATCCTGTAAAACATTATCTGAAATAAAAATTATCTATCTACCTATATATCTATCTATATATCTATCAGTATTCGACCTTGATAAACTATTTGCATCCTTTAAAATGAAATGGCAGCAGCAATTGACCAAACTACGTGAAACAGCCAATTATCTATCCTGTGCACGAAATATTAACATCCCATCCTATTACTATCGAGACTAATAACTCATTGAAAATAAAGGGAAAAAAATTCTTATTATTAAGGAAACTTACATTATCTTATTTTGCAAGGTAATGCGTTGTGTGATGATTTATGAAAACAGTGTACATCCAGTCCCCGATTAATACGATATCTACCAATGTGATTTCTAAACACGACCGGTCGTTCGATTTAACGCGATTTCTACCAGTACATTAATTAATTGTAACGCGATTTCTACCAGTACAATTTAATACGATTTCTAACACAACTGGCCGTTCAATATGACACGATTTCTAACACAACTGGTCGTTCAATTTAACAGGATTTCTAACACAACTGGTCGTTCAATTTAACACGATTTCTAACTCAACTGGTCATTCAATTTAACACGATTTCTAACACAACTGGTCGTTCAATTTAACACGATTTCTAACTCAAGTGGTCATTCAATTTAACACGATTTCTAACTCAAGTGGTCATTCAATTTAACAGGATTTCTAACACAACTAGTCGTTCAATATAACACGATTTCTAACACAACTAGTCGTTCAATTTAACACGATTTCCAACACAACTGGTCGTTCAATTTAACACGATTTCTAACACAACTGGTCGTTCAATTTAACACGATTTCTACCAATACGATTTCTAAAACAACCGGTCATTGGTTTCAACACGATTTCTACCAATACGATTTCTAAAACAACCGGTCATTGGTTTTAACACGATTTCAACCAATATGATTTCTAAAACAACCGGTCATTGGTTTTAACACGATTTCTACACCACTTTTCTACGATCCCTTACGCTACTTTATTTCCCACTAACTGAACGGTAACCGGCGCTGCCTAGTTGTCACTTTTAATCTGTATATTTTTTATTTTCAGTGCACTAAAGGTAAATTTTGTAACTATTTGTAACTGCTACACCCACCCCCAACATTTTGGTGAAAATTCATCATGAACAAAATTTCCCATTGTTTACTTGGGTCGTTGCTGACGTCAGCGAGCTCTCATAGCACGTGGCTCAATTTCTACCTAAATCATCGAGATTTTTATTTCCGTTACGACAGAGTTTTTATGCCCTATGGCTCCCATGATACTTTACCGCATGGTATATCAGGTATATCACATAAACACTCATTATAGTTACAAATGTTATGATAATGCTAATAAATAAAAATAAATTTCCTTCAAAATAAGGGATGTTTATAAATAACTATTAACATAAATATTAGGATAAAAATACACTAAAAAAAATAATAGAAAAAAAAATTATTATTTTCTAGAGGAGGTTCGTCCAAACCAAACTTAGTAAAGAACCACTAGGAAAAAAAAGGTATTCTTAAAGAGCCGTGGCCAAGTGGCTGTTCTGCTTGACTAATACGATTTAAGTAATAATAAAGATACCTAATACGATTTAGGTAATAATAAAGACACCTAAATAATATTAAAGACACCTGGATTCGGGCAACACCTCCTACAACTGAAGACCGTTGGACCAAGTTATGACGTCTGCTTTAGTAGTCTTGTAATCTAGAAAATTCTTATATATCAGTGCCCATTATTACTATTGGTGATTTTTTGTACCAACATTTATATTAAGGTTATTTATAAATATATCATATTTGGAATGAAAATTATGCTTATGTATTATCATTATCATAATTTCTAATAATGCGAAAAATGTTTATTCTGAACAACATATATATTTAAATAAACATTATTTTAGTAGCTGTACATCAATAATAAAATTAGAAATGAATTTTAAGAATTTTTCCAGACATAAGTCTACCTACGATGACGTCATAACTTGATCCATCGGCCTTCTGTTGTTGAAGGGATTGGTTCGAGCCCCTAGTAAGGAATAAATGTTTGTGTTCTACTGCCGTCTCGCCTTCCTCACATATCTTCTCTATGGCGCAATAAACTGCCAGGCTACTGTCAGAATTCTCTAAAAGCAGCTGATTGAGGGAATATTTAATTATTTAAAGAGCCGTACGAAAAAGATTCTCTACTTAAGAAGGAACACATACTTTTCTAACGAGTAATGATGGATTGGACAAAAATATTTTTATCTAATCCATTATATACAACTGAAACAAAATTCAACTGAAACAAAAAACAATAATACAACTGAACAAAATTCTTTTGTTTTCTCTCTGTCAACTGATGAATATTCCTTTGTTTTATATCTGTCACCTGGAAATTTTTTTTTTGCTTTTTCTCTGTCAGCTGGATAAAATTTTTTGATTCTTTTCTCTCAGTCAACTGAACAAAATTCTTTTGTTTTCTCTCTGTCACCTGGAAAAAAATCTTTTGTTTTCTCTCTGTCACCTGGAAAAAAATCTTTTGTTTTCTCTCTGTCACCTGGAAAAAAATCTTTTGTTTTCTCTCTGTCACCTGGACAAAATTCTTTCGTTTTCCCTCTGTTACCAGGGAAAAAACTTTTGTTTTCTTTCTGTCACCTGGACAAAATTCTTTCGTTTTCTCTCTGTGACCTGGAAAAAAAACCTCTTTTGTTTTCTGTCAGTCAACTGAACAAAATTCTTTTGTTTTCTCTCTGTCACCTGGAGAAAATTCTTTTTTTTCTGTTACCTGAAAAAAAAATCTTTTGTTTTCTCTCAGTCAACTGAATAAAATTATTTTGTTTTTCTTTCTATCACCTGGACAATTTTTTTTTGTTTTTCTCTCTATCACCTGAACATTTTTTTTTGTTTCCTCTCAGTCAACTGAACAAATTTCTTTTGTTTTCCCTCTATTACCTGGAAAAAAAATTCTTTGGTTTTCTCTCAGTCAACTGAATAAAATTCTTCCGTTTTCTCTCTGTCACCTGGACAAAATTCTTTCGTTTTCTCTCTGTTACCTGGACAAAATTCTTTTGTTTTCTCTCTGTCAAATGGACAAAATTCTGCAAACTTCTTTTAAAATACCTTGTGGCCGAGTGGTTAGCACGCTTGGCTACTGATCTAAGGGACCTGGGTTCGAGCCCCGGATTAGGCATGGATGTGTGTCGTTTTTCTGCTGAGGTCCTGCCATCCTCTCAGATCGCCTACTGTGGCATATAAACTGACAGGCTCCTGTCAGACCTCTGTGGCAAGCAGCTGCTTGAGGGGGTATTTATTAAAAAATTACGTAACTGAACAAAAAAATTTTGATATTTTTTTATTTGTAGTAACTTTCTAAGAAATAAAAGAATATTAATCTTCATGGAAACCACTGAAAATGTGCTGTTCCCCTCACACTTTACATACAGCTTGTTATTTATACACATCTAATCAGGTCTGCTTTGAGTGGAACTGGTGTTTTTTCTTTCCCACTACTTACCTCCGAGACATACTGTTATTGCCTTGATGATGCAGACAGCCACAGATAAGAATAGTAGCTTGCTCCTAAATTAGACGGCAGGCCCAGTTTCAAAGCAAACACAAGGGGTTTAATGACAACCCTTGTTAGTGAAGGGCAGCCAGTCACTCAGAGCATCATTATACTGTGGAAGAGCGTAATGCGTTCTCGTCAAGAAAAAGGTGAGTTTCTTTTGACGTGGACAGATAGTATGCACGCGTTAACGGAAGTCATCATTAGTGACGAAAGCGGGAAGTGATGTCAGAGCCACAAAACGAATGATATGAATGTGGATTTGGGTTGGGTTGTTTTACCTCTGAGCGACACTTTTTTGCACACCATGGGCTAAATGGCCAGGTCACAAGGACCCCGAAGGCTCAGAGAAGGTTGGGGGAGGAGACCCACTTGAACAGCTGTTGGGAGACAGATGGTAGCCTCCCGTCAAGGCCATCCAGCGTGTTCTTTAACGTGCACAGGGTATGGCTCTCCCGCACACGGGGCCACGGCTTAACGTCCCGTCCGACGGACGGCGGTCTTTCCAAGCCCATCGGTGTCCCCTACTGACCGTGGGCATGGCGGGGAATTTTTGCGGAGATAAATCTCAACGCTGACCCAGCTGGGACTCGAACCTGGGAACTACAGATTACGAGCCTGGCGCGCTACCGACTGAGCCACCCCATCCCTTTTCATTTTTGATTACCGTATATTTCCGCAGATAAGACGACCTTCAGAGAAGACGAGGTATAAATTTTCGTCAAAGTTTTATAGTTTTAGCATATATCTGTCCTATAAGACGACCCCAAATTATCAACGGCCTATGAATTTAGTTTAGATCGGCGATCATCATCTGAATAATAATACTGTATAGCGTATACGGAATTATGTCCTATTCGCAAACATTCGCACTGATTCGGGCATTCGGGTAATGACCTTGACTATTCACAAAAGCGTCGTATGGGCTCTTCTATTTTGTGGACATACCCTACTCTGTACTAGTAAATAATTACGGGTTGTCCGTTTTTTCCTCAGTAGCTCAATAAACATAACTTTTAATAGTTATTTTGTTTTAGTATTGTTTTACTATTACAATGTAATGTATTATTTACTATTACAATGTAATGTATTATCATATAGCACATTTAAATAATATGATAGATTTTTCGATAAGTTGTAATAATAATGGTTTCAATTTATATAAATTTCAATCTAATTTTTTTTTTGTGTCTGTCCTATAGGATTTTGGGGGCCTTTTTTTATGATTCAACTATCGTCTTATCTGCGGAAATATACGGTATGTAAAATACTACAAAATTGTATCCATTATTGAATTTCGCTTCTTTCGTTCAAAAACTTATTTCAAAATTATCTAAAAGAATCAAAGACTTATTTTGTGCATCTAGGTAGTTTTGACCAGCATTTCCTCTAAGAGAAGCCGTATAACTAATTTATGACGTCACTTAGTCTTAACAATCCAGATATTTCTTATATTTTATTATTATTGGAAAATTTAAATACTAATCTTTATACTAATGTTTATTTATAAATTTTTTTAGAAGGAATATTTTTCGTATTCAGTAGCATTAGCATAATGCTAATACATACGTATATTACTATTAATTTTTTTAAAAAGGATATATTTTTAAATAAATATTAGTATAAATTTTAGTAGTAAAACTCACCAATAAAAAATATTAGAGTTGGGTTGGGTTGTTTTACCTCTGAGCGGCACTTTTTTGCACACCATGGGCTAAATGGCCAAGTCACATGGACCTCGAAGGCTCAGAGAAGGTTGGGGGAGGGGACCCACTGGAACAGCTGTTGGGAGACAGATGGTAGCCTCCCGTCAAGGCCATCCAGATTGTACTTTAACGTGCACAGGGTATGGCAATCCCGCACACGGAACCACGGCTTAACGTCCCATCCGACGGACGGCGGCCTTTCCAAGCCCATCGGTGTCCCCTACTGACCGTGGGCAGGGCGGGGAATTTTGCGGAGATAAATCTCAACGCTGACCCAGCTGGGACTCGAACCTGGGAACTACAGATTACGAGCCTGGCGCGCTACCGACTGAGCCCCCCCCCCCCCCCCAAAAAAAAAACAAAGCAAAAAAAAAAACAATATTAGAACTAAAAGTATTGATTTCCATAAATTAAGAAACAACTCTATGTCATTTAATGAAAAACTAATGTCGAAGTTCAATAACTTGTAAAATAAGTTTTTGTTTTAAAAAATGTGATAGCAGATAAAGATCTAAAAGATATCAAGATCTCGATTTTCAACAATATTCGTTCAGTGTTTAATGAGTTATTGAAGTTTAAATATTTAACAACAGCAGTGTCACCAATACTTTACTAGAGTCAACTGTTCTTTAATTAATGAAAACTGGTGTAATCATGTTCTGCTTATTCTTGCTTATAAAGTAAAATATTGAGTCATATAATGAGTTGGAGATTTATGCATCCACGTATTCATCTATCAATCTCAGATGTGGATTTATTGTCCTCAAGCAGCCTTGGACTACGAGATCCAACCAGACCGTGCAATTTAATTCTCCAAGCACATCTGTCCTGAACTACACCTGCAGCATCTGGCCACTGCACACCAATTCTAACTATGTCCTATTTGACATTGTCTGCCCACCGCATCCTACATCTCCCCCTCTTTCTGAGGCTTTTGGGCACACTGTTCAAACCCTATTTGCTAATCTATAATTATCCATTCGGGCAACATGGCCAAACTAATGTAGTCTCTCTCTGCACAATATACGGCTCAGAGGAGGTTGCCGATTCTTTTGCATAACCTCATCATTACTTACAAAGTGTAACCACCTAATGCCCAAGATACTGTGTAATCATCTAGAATCAAAGGCATCAAGTTTCCTGTTGTTTACAAAGGGTCCAAGTTTCACTACCATAACTAATTCTAGAAAGAAGCAAATTATTATACAGCGTAAGTTTAGCCTTTAGCTGTATAAGCCTATTTCTCCACACTCTCCAAAGATTCTTAAAAATCCCGACAGCAATCCCTGTTCGTCTGTTTATCTCATACCGCACATCACCAGTATCTGTTACATAGCTACTGAGATAATTTAACTGAGACACTTGCTCAAGAGTGCGGCCATTCAAAACAACTGAACCAGAGCCTGTCTGACTGTTTTTTCTCTCTATCACCATATCTCTTCTACCACTAGTCTCATCAACAGCCCTAATGAAAGAGTTCACCTCCTCAACACCATTTACAAAAAAAGGCCAAATCATCAGCATAATCTAAATCAGAAACTTAAATCTCTAGACCAATGTTTTTCAACTGATGTTCCGCGAAATGTCGTTCCTAAAATAAAAAAAGTTTATGTTCGTTAATTTAGATATTTTGATGACTATTATACACAAAACAGCCAGCGATTTCTTGCCGAATGTTTTTCTCCTCCGAGTTTCACCAAAGCTTCTTTTATCAAGCATATATAATATTCAAACAAAAATTTTTGGTTTTTCTTTATTATATATTTTATATTTAAAACCACACTGGTAGATAATAATTTAAAAAAACTTGAAATTAATTTTAAAATATTGATGAAATTTTAATATAATCATAAAAATAAATAATTTTACATAATACGAAAATAAACACATTTTAATTGAATTTTAAACAAATTTCATCGTTAAACAGTTATGCATTTTTAATTCCTTCTTTCTTCTCTAATATTTCTGAACGACTTTCAGACCTAGAGTATCAACGTGGCCTTGGTGCACCTTATTCGTGTGTTTAGGAAAAACTACTAGTCAACCGTCAATACACACATCAATATAAAGAACCACATATATCAGTTATCTCATTTATCTTTGTAATATTCTACGAATAAACAGCCCGGCAGGTAGCCGGATGGTTAACGTCTTGTCTACTAATCTAAGGAACCTGGGTTCGAGCCCCGGTAAGTCATGGATGTTTGTGTTGTCTTTCTGCAGAGGTCTCGCCTTTTTCACTGATTTTCTCTAAGGCATATTAAACAAATACCTCCTATAACAGAAGGCCAATGTATCAATTTTTTGACGTCTTTAAGTAGTCCTACTATGTAGACAATTCTTATATTTTTTATTCTAATATTATTTCTGGTGGAATCTTGTGCTAATATTTACACTAATGTTTACATATAAATATATTTTATTAAGGAAGAAAATAATTCATATATATTATCAAATATAATAATGCTACTTAATACAAATAAATTTTCTACTAGATGAAATATAGATGAACATTAGTATAAAAATTAGCACAGAATTCACCAGTAATAATATTAAAATAAAAAATATAAGAATTGTCTAAGCGGTAGGACTACTTAAGGTGACGTCATAAATGTCCTCTGGCTTTCTCTTACATGAGGTATTGATTAAACCAACACCTCCTATGACAGAAGGCCAGTAGGAAAAATATATAACTTCAGCTTAAGTAATCTTACCATACAGTCTAGGGGTTCTCAACATGGGGTATGCATACCCATTGGGGGTACGCGGTAAAATATTTTGGGGTACGCCATGAGAGCTCAAAAGTCTCTAGATTTAGTAACAAAGTAAAAATAGCCATTCCTATATAATTCCAATTATGATGATGTCACAGCTTGGTTCCCTGGTTTTCTGTTGTAGGAGGTGTTGATTAAACTGACAGGCTCCTCTCAGACCTCTGTGGCAAGCAGCTGCTTGAGGGGGTATTTATTTTTATCATGCTAAATATCGATTTGGTTAAATCTATTTTATTTATATATAATTCTGCTTTTGTTTCAATTGAATATAAAAATCAGGAGTTAATATATAAAGAAAGATACATCCATTTATTTTTGAGTATTCCTCCAGTTTATTCACAGACTTCTATTAACACTTCAGTGTGAAGTTTAAGAGAATGTGGTTCTGATTCATAAAGACCTTCACAGTTGAAAGAAACCTTTGAAGACTTTCTTTAAGCCATTTTCCTTTAAATACATTGTTAAATGTTTCCTGATTGAGGATCTTTTAACAACAAATGGAGGCGATGATCTTCTATACCTAATGGAGTGATGATCTTTTACATAACCAATAGTAGTAGTAGTGTTCACATCTACAAATGAATATTTCTACATAGAGGAATAAATTACATTATGCAGACACTTTTTTTTCCTATAACCATAGTTTCATCTATCTAAACAAGGGATACGCCAGTTACATACACATTTCCAGGGGGTACGTGAAGCATAAAAGGTTGAGAACCACTGATATAGACAATTGTTGTATATTTATTTTTCATCTATCTAAACAAGGGGTACGCCAGTTACATACACATTTCCAGGGGGTACGTGAAGCATAAAATGTTGAGAACCACTGATATAGACAATTGTTGTATATTTATTATAATATTATTACTAGTGTATTATTGTGCTAATTTTTATACTAATGTTTTTCTATAAAATATATTTTATTTAGGAGAAAAATTATTTGTATTAATTACCATTACGATATTTGATAATAAATAAAAATAATTTTCTTTCTACATAAAGTATATTTTTCGATAAACGTTAGTAAGAAGATTAGAGAAAGAGTCTACCAGTAATAATAAAAAAACTAAAATATAAGAATTATCGAAATGTTAAAACCACCTCTGATGACTTCAGAGCTTGGTTTCCTGGTTTTCTGTTGTAGGAAGTGTTATTAAACTGACAGGCTCCTCTCATACTTCTGTGGCAAGTAGCTGCTTGAGGAGATTTTTATTTTAATCATGCCAAATATCGATTTGGTTAAATTCATTTTTATTTGTATAATTCTACTTTTGCTTTTATTGAATACAGAAAAAAGGAGTTAATATGTAAAGAAAGATACATCATTTGTTTTTGAGTATTTCGCCAAGTTTATATCATATTACAAAATTTTCCTCCACTCGAAGAAAAAAAAGGCAAAAAACACTTCTGTAGACCACTTAAGGTAATTTTTTTCCTTCTTGCAGTCAATTCTTCACACATAAGCAATACAAATGTGTAGTCCACTCCGAATCTACAACCTAATCGCGTGATAATGTCAGACTTTCTTACCAAGACTTCTATTAACACTTCAGGGTGAAGTTTAAGAGAATATGGCTCTCATTCATAAAGACCTTCACAGTTGAAAGAAACCTTTGAAGACTTTCTTTAAACCATTTTCCTTTAAATACATTGTTAAATGTTTCCTGATTGAGGATCTTTTAACAACAAATGGAGGCGATGATCTTCTATAACTAATGGAGGTGATGATCTTTTACATCTAATGTAGAGATGATCTTTTACACATAATGGAGGCAACAATCTTTACACCTAACGGAGAAGATGATCTTTTTTACAGATAATGAAGGCGATGATTTTTTTTACAGCTAATGGAAGCGATTATGTTTTTACATCTAATGGAGGTGATGATCTTTTTACAGCTAATAGAGTTGGTGATACTTTTTACTAATAGATGGATGATCTTTTACGCGTAATAGAAGCGATGATCCTTTATACAAAATGGAGGCGATGATTTTTTTACATCTTATGAAGATGATGACCTTTACACCTAATGGAGGCGATGATCTTTACACTTAATGGAGGCGATGATCCTTTTACAGCTAATGGGGGCGATGATCATTCCACCAAATGAAGGGGATGATCTGGTATGATATCTTTTAGCACATGGTTCTAAAGTTAGATGGAGCATTTCATTTCGAAATGCTGGGAGGTAGAATTCCATTGCTTTCTGCTTTTATTCAAAGACTAGAAGATTTGCCATACATTGCTCTGATTTTCGAACTCTTTAAATTCCACAAAACATTGATCGTGTCACGCTCATTCTTCCTTTTCTACTCCTGATTTAAAATATTTATTTATCCATTTCATAAACAATGGCTTTATCGCACAAAAATAGAAAGGTATTAATTGAATTACAGCAGACTCTCGATTATCCAGAATAGGGTAAAAAAGAATCCCGGACAATCGAAATCCCGACTTATCCGATATCTGATACCTGATATCTTGAATTAAGCTTTTGAGCTCCAATCCTAGGGCTCATATCTCGAAGTCTAAAATAGTGCCTGTGTGGTAATAACAAAGTTAAAACAGGGTTGGGTTGTTGGGTTGTTTTACCTCTGAGCGGCACTTTTTTGCACACCATGGGCTAAATGGCCAGGTCACATGGACCCCGAAGTCTCAGAGAAGGTTGGAGGAGGGGACCCACTGGAACAGCTGTTGGGAGACAGATGGTAGCCTCCCGTCAAGGCCATCCAGCGTGTTCTTTAACGTGCACAGGGTATGTCTCTCCCGCACACGGGGCCACGGCCTAACGTCCCATCCGACGGACGGCGGCCTTTCCAAGCCCATCGGTGTCCCCTACTGACCGTGGGCAGGGCGGGGAATTTTGCGGAGATAAATCTCAACGCTGACCCAGCTGGGACTCGAACCTGGGAACTGCAGATTACGAGCCTGGCGCGCTACCGACTGAGCCATCCCCGCCCCAAGTTAAAACAGATAATCCCCAAAGGGACCACAAGGGCTAAACAAATTTGTTATAAAAAGCACAACTAAAAGTTAAACATGCGGGTGTCATACACCAGTATCTTAGGACGCTTTAATTGGTCTAAAACCAATAGATCATAATCAATCAAAGATCTAATTATATATTAAGGATTATCTCCCAATGCCTCGAAAAAGGTCTACGCGAGCTTCAAATATGGGTGTATATGTGGTCAGTGTTCAAATCAGTGTGAATGGTCTTGTTTTTCACAAACCAGGGAGCACTGACTATAGATCTGAGGATTTTATTTTGGAAGCTCTGAAGCCTCCTGACATTGGTGTTAGTAGTATTACCCCATACTGGTGAGGCACATGTCAGGACTGTAGACATCTGTATAGCATGGACTTTATACGTTTAAAATAAGATACAAAATATTTTTTTCTCATTTGTCTTTTAGTAAATGGTGCTATAAAAACACTGTGCCACTTGTAACCTTATACTATCAAACAATATTTTAACGGTAGCTTTTTCGCAGCTCATATTTTTTCCCGGTATGATTATTTTTCGATCATCCATTATTTGAAATCCGGATCCTGATTAATCCGACTCCGCATAATCGAGCGTCTATTGTAATTCTTCTTTTAAATTCATTTTTAGCAAAAATTATATTTCAGTAACCACTAATGTTAAATGTATGAGAATATTGGGACTAATTTGATTGATTGGGTTGTTTTACCTCTGAGCGGCACTTTTTTGCACACCATGGGCTAAATGGCCAGATCACATGGACCCCGAAGGCTCAGAGAAGGTTGGGGGAGGGGACCCACTGGAACAGCTGTTGAGAGACAGATGGTAGCCTCCCGTCAAGGCCATCCAGCGTGTTCTTTAACGTGCACAGGGTATGGCTCTCCCGCACACGGGGCCACGGCTTAACGTCCCATCCGACGGACGGCGACCTTTCCAAGCCCATCGGTGTCCCCTACTGATCGGGGAATTTTTGCGGAGATAAATCTCAACGCTGACCCAGCTGGGACTCGAACCTGGGAACTACAGATTACGAGCCTGGCGCGCTACCGGCTGAGCCACCCCCGCCCCAATTTGATTGATTGATTGATTTGCTACGTATAGGAGAGAGACGTTAATCCCAAGTATGTACACGATTTCTCATACAAAGACAAATACGATCAAGGCCGAAGTCACTGCTGACCACTGCTCTAGTTAGCGCCTGTCGTAGTCAGTGCTGACCACTGACCACGGAGGAGGATTTCGTTATTTACAATTTATTTAGAATGGTAAAAAAAACAGAATTTTTACAAATTCTTCAGCAAATTAAGCAATGATCAAGATATGGAGATAAAATTAATAGCTAATAATTTAATTTGTATTACATTTGTCGTAAAGAAATACTAGAAGTATTCAATATAAAAGCCTAGATAGCATAAAAGAAGCAAAATACAGGTAATAATAGGAAGAGATTTTTTTTGACGCATTGAATAATACTTACTATTGCTTAAAATAATAACGGTGAGAAAATTAGATCTGTAAATACTTTAAAAGTTTAAGAATTATTTTGTTAAATTTTAACCAATATTTATAATTATTTTTTAAAGAGAATATTTTTTCTTATTAATTGAAAAAAGGCAGTAAAAAATTAATAGAAGTAACGTTTCGAATTATAGACATCAATTATCACAATCTTTGGAAATGTTTTAGAAAAAAATTTAATTCACTGATTTTAATCCAGACGAGAAATTGCTTTTTGGGTTAAGTAAAAATTTACCTGTAAATGTTTTTTATACTTTAATCATTTTCATAAATATGCAAATACACCTATCTCTAGATTTTACATGATACTTAGTTTACGTGGTTTCAGTTTTACACGGTCAAGACTATGCAACCAATTTCGTTTTGAACGATTATAGCCTAGGTTTTACACGGTCCAGACCATGCAACCAGTTTCGTTTTGCACGATTATAGTCTCGATTTCACAAGGTCAAGACCATGCAACCAGTTTCGTTTTGCACGATTATAGCCTCGGTTTCACACGGTCAAGACCATGCAACCAGTTTCGTTTTGCACGATTATAGCCTCGGTTTCACACGGTCAAGACCATGCAACCAGTTTCGTTTTGCACGATCATAGTCTCGGTTTCACACGGTCAAGACCATGCAACCAGCTTCCTTTTTGTACGATTATAGCCTCGGTTTCACACGGTCAAGACCATGCAATCAGCTTCCTTTTTGCACGATTATAGCCTCGGTTTCACACGGTCAAGACCATGCAACCAGTTTCGTTTTGCACGATCATAGCCTCGGTTTCACACGGTCAAGACCATGCAACCAGCTTCGTTTTGCACGATCATAGCCTCGGTTTCACACGGTCAAGACCATGCAACCAGCTTCGTTTGCACGATCATAGCCTCGGTTTCACACGGTCAAGACCATGCAACCAGTTTCGTTTTGCACGATCATATCCTCGGTTCTACATGGTCAAGACTGCAACCAGTTTCGTTTTGCACGATTATAGCCTCGGTTTTACACGGTCAGATTGAAATTTCTTTGTTATATATATAATACATATTATGAAGTAACAATGGCATAGTGTCAAGAGAGATTATTAGACTGCCATCCCAAAGTAAAAAGCAACTAAATGGTCTTAATTGTAATCATTTATTTTCAAGAAAAGAAAAAGATAATAGTAAATTCTTATATTAATAAAATCGTCATCTGTAACAAGTTATATTTATATTCTTTCACTTAAATTATATTATTGCCGTTGTAATACAATCTGTGTCGCGACATCTTAATACAATGAAGCTTGTTTTGAATCGTCAGCGATTTTTGATTTTCGCAGACTAAATTTTTCAGTTTAGTAAAATCCGCGTTTTATCTCTTTTTAAGCAACAAATTTAACCTGTAGACTATTATCACACATAAGTTAAACACAATTGATTCGTAAGTACATTGTTCCATAGAATATCATACAAATATTAATATTAAAAAATAAAGATGTAGATAAAAATGCTTAATTTCTATTCAGTTCATAATAATCTTTCTTTCAAATTTCGCCTTGAAATTCGATAGTGTACGTCTTCATTTACACTGATTATTTTTCATTTTCAAAGAGAAATTTATGAGAAATTAATCTAAGCATATCTGAATTTGTGCAAATAATGAAGAAAATTATGTTACCTCTTTGTTTATTGTTACTGTCAAACTGAAAATCGGGATAAATATGCACAAATAAAACATCAATACCCTTTTTATTCATAGCAAAGTTTTCTCGGAATCTATCTCCCCTTTTTAGCCGTAGGTTGTTCGTTTCGATTTACACGGTGATTTCCTGTAACTTATCTATGTACATGTAAACGTGTTTGTGCATAATTAATAATAAATATAATATGTGCTAAAATTAACCTAGGTATTTTAGGAAAGTTTTACATGAGAACTACTGATTTCGTTTTATCTACTTACAAGTATTGTAAAAATTATTTAAATTTCCATTGCTGTTGTTAAATATTCTAGCTTCTTAAATCTTGAAGGCTTTGAGTTTGAATTTCCATTATAGACAAACCTCGTTTAGCACTACCTCAATTAATTTAACCTACCTCAATTGTTTTAAGAAAAGTAATTTATTTTATATTTTCATGAGTTTACCTTTGTCAGAATAGTTGATCAGATATCCGTTTATGATATTTGAAACAAAAATTGCACCAACTACTGAAACACGACAGAACTTTAACACAGGACACAATTAACTTTTTATGAAGATAATGAAAGATGCAATTGAAAATTTGAGTGAGAACGATTCTGATTTGGAAATATCTTGTTGTGTAAAGCGTAGAGTATGAAATACTTTATCACCTCACACTGAATTGCGAGGGGCGGGATGGCTCAGTCGGTAGCGCGCCAGGCTCGTAATCTGTAGTTCCCAGGTTCGAGTCCCAGCTGGGTCAGCGTTGAGATTTATCTCCTGAAAATTCCCCGCCCTGCCCACGGTCAGTAGAGGACACCGATTGGCTTGGAAAGACCGCCGTCAGTCGGATGGGACGTTAAGCCGTGGCCCCGTGTGCGGGAGAGCCATACCCTGTGCACGTTAAAGAACACGCTGGATTGGCTTGACGGGAGGCTACCATCTGTCTCCCAACAGCTGTTCCAGTGGGTCTCCTCCCCCAACCTTCTCTGAGTCTTCGGGATCCATGTTACCTGGCCATTTAGCCCATGGTGTGCAAAAAAGTGCCGCTCAGAGGTAAAGCAACCCAACGTTAAAGAACACGCTGGATGGCCTTGACGGGAGGCTACCATCTGTCTCCCAACAGCTGTTCCAGTGGGTCTCCTCCCCCAACCTTCTCTGAGCCTTCGGGATCCATGTTACCTGGCCATTTAGCCCATGGTGTGCAAAAAAGTGCCGCTCAGAGGTAAAACAACCCAACGTTAAAGAACACACTGGATGGCCGTGACGGTAGGCTACCATCTGTCTCCCAACAGCTGTTCCAGTGGGTCCCCTCCCCCAACGTTCTCTGAGCCTTCGGGGTCCATGTGACCTGGCCATTTAGCCCATGGTGTGCAAAAAAGTGCCGCTCAAAGGTAAAACAACCCAACTGAATTGCGAAAAGAGAAAAGGGTAAAGATAATTCTTTAAGATCTCCAGTAACTTGTCACATATTCTTTTAAATTTTCTTAGATTTGATTTTTATTTTGAACACATATATAAAAGTAAACTAATTAAATAATAAATTGCAGAATTTTTAAACAAAAAATATGTGTAATTATGTCTATTTCCCTTTTATTCTCAGACTTTGTTTAAAAAATATCAAATCATATATATGCATGGCGAAATTTTTTTTCGGAATACTATATAGTGTACAGTCGCTCAAAAAAATATCCGAACACTATGGTTGATTACAGAATTCAGTAAAAATATCTGGCAACGATATTTTTTAGAAATTAGTGATCTGACAACTTTCGTGTACAGTCACTAAAAAAAATATCCGAATGCTATGGATGACTACAGAATTCGGAAAAAATATCTGTCAACGATTTTTTTAGAAATTAGTGATCTGGCAACCTTCGTGTCACGTGACACGAATCTTAGAATCCGTTGAAAAGCTGGACTGAGATAAGACCGAACCCGAACAGCTGTCGAACACATAGAGGGAGACAAATAAATTAAATACATGAAAATTCACCCATCCCTCGATTTATGCAATAGATTCCAGAAAACCATTGTGCAAATCGAAACCAACGATTTATGGAAAAAGAAAAGAGGAACAAGGTTAAAAAAAATCCTTTTTTTTTCAAAAGCAACATTGAAAATTTTATTTGAATAAATTTATGTCAAATTTTAGTTCAACAATAATAAATGTTGATATAACACTATTTGTATTCTATTTATATTAATTCCAATAAGTTTAGATCAATCAATCAACTTGTCATTTAACTGGTAAGCATGGGTTCAAGTCATTCTCATCGGCGAAATTCATTTTTTCCACAAAAGAGATTTTTAAGCTTAGGTTATTTCTCGTATAGTATATTACTTTTTATATTGGTCACGAAAAATACCCATTCTTTATGAAATACCTACATTTAACCAATATCAAACACTACATAATTAAACTTGTTACTAAAAAAGAGATAAAACGCGGTTTTTCCTAACCTGAAAAAAGTCAGTCAAGAAGAATCAGTTTTTGCTGCCGTTGAAAACAAGTTTCATATATTAAGATGTCGGGAGATCGACTACATTACAATTGGATTGGATTGTTTTACCTCTGAGCGGCACTTTTTTTGCACACCATGGGCTAAAAAGCCAGGTCACATGGACCCCGAAGGCTCAGAGAAGGTTGGGGGAGGGGACCCATTGGGACAGCTGTTGGGACACAGATGGTAGCCTCCCGTCAAGACCATCCAACGTGTTCTTTAACGTTGCGTTGTTTTATCTCTGAGCGGCACTTTTTTGCACACCATGGGCTAAATGGCCAGATCACATGGACCCCGAAGGCTCAGAGAAGGTTGGGGGAGTGGACCCACTGGAACAGTTGTTGAGAGACAGATGGTAGCCTCTCGTCAAGGTCATCCAGCGTGTTCTTTAACGTGGACAGGGTATGGCTCTCCCGTACAGGGGACCACGGCTTAACGTCCCATCCGACGAACGGCGGCCGTTCCAAGCCCATCGGTGTCCCCTACTGACCTTGGGCAGGGCATTTTGCGGAGATAAATCTCAACGCTGATCCAGTTAGGACTCGAACCTGGGAACTACAGATTACGAGCCTGGCGCGCTACCGACTGAGCCACCCCCGCCCCACTACAATTGGCAAGAATACAAATATTACTTGCTGTTGATAACGATTCTTATTAATGCATGAATCTCCGTTAGTAGACTTTGGCTTCTGTCAAAAACATATGTTTCACTTTCTCAGTTAGTAGAATTTGTCGTCTGAGTTTTTTACTTTTTCGGTTAGTAGAGTTTGGCATCTGAGCTAGAAAAATATGTTTCACTTTCCGAGTTAGAAAAGCTTTGGGTCGGAAAGCATGTTTCACTTTCTGAGTTAGAAAAGCTTTGGGTCGGAAAACATGTTTCACTTTCTGAGTTAGAAAACATTTCGGTCGGAAAACGTGTTTCACTTTCTGAGTTAGAAAACCTTTGCGTCGGAAAACATGTTTCACTTTCTGAGTTAGCAAAAATCCGAGAGTTAAATGAAACAGTCGGTTAAATGAATCAGTCTTTAGGGCGCCAGACTCATGATCTGCAGCCCCTACAGATTCTTGTCCCAACTGAGCTAAGGTTGAACTTTATCTCCGTAAAATTCATCGCCCTGCGTCAGTAGAGGACACCGATGGACTTGGAAGTGTATCCGTCCTTTGGATGAGACGTAAAGCCATGGATACGTGTGCGAGAGAGCCATACCCTTTGTACTTTAAAGAAACCTTGGTGACCTTGACGAGAGAGTACCATCTGACTCCTAACATTAGCAATGAGTTTTCTATCCCAACCTCTCTGAGCCAATGAAGTCCACTTGGCCATTTAGCCCATTGTGCGCAAAAAAGTGCCGCTCAGAGCTAAAACATCCCAGCTAAAACGGGCTGAAAACAATTCATTGCTCTGTATTATACTACATAGTAATGAATACTACATATGACACTTAGGGGCGGGAGGTGGCTCAGTCGGTAGCGCGCCAGACTCGTAATCTGCAGTTCACAGGTTCGAGTCCCAGATGAGTTAGCGTTGAGATTTATCTCCGCAAAACTCTCCGCCCTGCCCACGGTCAGTAGGGGACACCGATGGGCTTGGGAAGGCTGCCGTCCATCGGATGGGACGTTAAGCCGTGGCCCCGTGAGCGGGAGAGCCATACCCTGTGCACGTTAAAGAACACGTTGGATGGCCTTGACGGGAGGCTACCATCTGTCTCCCAACAGCTGTTCCAGTGGGTCCCCTCCCCCAACCTTCTCTGAGCCTTCGGTGTCCATGTGACCTGGCCATTTAGCCCATGGTGTGCAAAAAAAGTGCCGCTCAGAGGTAAAACAACCCAACCCGACACTCAACATCAGAGCTATAATCTTCTACAAAGTTTCTTTTTAATCACACATTCTTATATTTCGAAATTTCATTTCTAATAGTGATGTAAGCTGTGTGTGGTTCAGCTTCTTTTCGAATGCGGAAATAAAAGGAAAAAGTCATCCTGTTTATTCAAAAGAGTTTCTAGAACAAAGTGAAAAGAAAAACACACGTCGAATGTACTAGATATAATGTTGTGAAGTAAGTACATATATGGCCTTGATTATTCAGTTGTTCAACTCCTTGAGTGAATGATATTTTATTCTGTTTTCATCGCAGTTTCGGGATTATAGTAAAGTGAATGAGAAAAAGCATATTTTTCAGCTGAGAAGTCGAACTTTGCTGATCAGGAGAGTTAAACGTAGTTTTAAACCAAAAGTCAAGTTAGGCTAACTCAGAAATTAACATACACACAAGCAAGTGTTACACGCGTACGGGCGGCATTTCTTCAGGGGCGGCAAATTTGCGAATAAACTAACGACCATAGCTAGTGGAAAGTTGACAGGGATAAGTATGAGCTACTTTTCCACACGATGATCTTCGGTAACTAATGATATTACGTGTAGTAAATTTAATTATTAATAGCTAAGAGCAGACATGTGAGGGTCCATAGCTAATGGAAAGTTCACAGGGATAAGTATGAGCTACTTTTATATACGATGATCTTCGGTAACTAATGATATTACGTGTAGTAAATTTAATTATTAACAGCTAAGAGCAGACATGTGAGGGTCCATAGCTGATGGAAAGTTGACAGGGATAAGTATGAGCTACTTTTCTACACGATTATCTTCGGTAACTAATGATATTACGTGTAGTAAATTTAATTATTAATAGCTAAGAGCAGACATGTGAGGGTCCATAGCTAATGGAAAGTTGACAGGGATAAGTATGAGCTACTTTTCTACACGATTATCTTCGGTAACTAATGATATTACGTGTAGTAAATTTAATTATTAATAGCTAAGAGCAGACATGTGAGGGTCCATAGCTAATGGAAAGTTGACAGGGATAAGTATGAGCTACTTTTCTGCACGATTATCTTTGGTAACTAATGATATTACGTGTAGTAAATTTAATTATTAATAGCTAAGAGCAGACATGTGAGGGTCCATAGCTAATGGAAAGTTGACAGGGATAAGTATGAGCTACTTTTCTACACGATTATCTTTGGTAACTAATGATATTACGTGTAGTAAATTTAATTATTAACAACTAAGAGCAGACATGTGAGGGTCCATAGCTAGTGGAAAGTTGACAGGGATAAGTATGAGCTACTTTTATGTACGATGATCTTCGGTAACTAATGAGATTACGTGTAGTAAATTTAATTATTAACAGCTAAGAGCAGACATGTGAGGGTCCATAGCTAATGGAAAGTTGACAGGGATAAGTATGAGCTACTTTTCTGCATGATAATCTTCGGTAACTAATGATATTACGTGTAGTAAATTCAATTATTAATAGCAAAGAGCAGACATGTGAGGGTCCATAGCTAATGGAATGTTGACAGGGATAAGTATGAGCTACTTTTCTGCACGATTATCTTCGGTAACTAATGATATTATGTGTAGTAAATTTAATTATCAATAACTAAGAGCAGACATGTGAGGGTCCATAGCTAATGGAAAGTTGACAGGGATAAGTATGAGCTACTTTTATGTACGATGATCTTCGGTAACTAATGATATTACGTGTAGTAAATTTAATTATTAACAGCTAAGAGCAGACATGTGAGGGTCCATAGCTAATGGAAAGTTGACAGGGATAAGTATGAGCTACTTTTCTGCATGATAATCTTCGGTAACTAATGATATTACGTGTAGTAAATTCAATTATTAATAGCAAAGAGCAGACATGTGAGGGTCCATAGCTAATGGAAAGTTGACAGGGATAAGTATGAGCTACTTTTCTGCACGATTATCTTCGGTAACTAATGATATTACGTGTAGTAAATTTAATTATCAATAACTAAGAGCAGACATGTGAGGGTCCATAGCTAATGGAAAGTTGACAGGGATAAGTATATGCTACTATTATATACGATGATCTTCGGTAACTAATGATATTACGTGTAGTAAATTTAATTACTAACAACTAAGAGCAGACATGTGAGGGTCCATAGCTAATGGAAAGTTGACAGAAATAAGTATGAGCTACTTTTATATACGATGATCTTCCATAACTAATGATATTACGTGTAGTAAATTTAATTATTAACAGCTAAGAGCAGACATGTGAGGGTCCATAGCTAATGGAGAGTTGACAGGGATAAGTATGAGCTACTTTTATATACGATGATCTTCGGTAACTAATGATATTACGTGTAGTAAATTTAATTATTAACAGCTAAGAGCAGATATGTGAGGGTCCATAGCTAATGGAAAGTTGACAGGGATAAGTATGAGCTACTTTTATATACGATGATCTTCGGTAACTAATGATATTACGTGTAGTAAATTTAATTATTAACAGCTAAGAGCAGACATGTGAGGGTCCATAGCTAGTGGAAAGCTGACAGGGATAAGTATGAGCTACTTTTCCCCACGATGATCTTCGATAACTAATGATATTACGTGTAGTAAATTTAATTATTAACAGCTTAGAGCAGACATGTGAGGGTCCATAGCTAATGGAAAGTTGACATGGATAAGTATGAGCTACTTTTATATACGATGATCTTCGGTAACTAATGATATTACGTGTAGTAAATTTAATTATTAACAGCTAAGAGCAGACATGTGAGGGTCCATAGCTAATGGAAAGTTGACAGGGATAAGTATGAGCTACTTTTCTGCATGATAATCTTCGGTAACTAATGATATTACGTGTAGTAAATTCAATTATTAATAGCAAAGAGCAGACATGTGAGGGTCCATAGCTAATGGAATGTTGACAGGGATAAGTATGAGCTACTTTTCTGCACGATTATCTTCGGTAACTAATGATACTACGTGTAGTAAATTTAATTATCAATAACTAAGAGCAGACATGTGAGGGTTCATAGCTAATGGAAAGTTGACAGGGATAAGTATATGCTACTATTATATACGATGATCTTCGGTAACTAATGATATTACGTGTAGTAAATTTAATTATTAACAACTAAGAGCAGACATGTGAGGGTCCATAACTAATGGAAAGTTGACAGAAATAAGTATGAGCTACTTTTATATACGATGATCTTCGATAACTAATGATATTACGTGTAGTAAATTTAATTATTAACAGCTAAGAGCAGACATGTGAGGGTCCATAGCTAATGGAAAGTTGACAGAAATAAGTATGAGCTACATTTATATACGATGATCTTCGGTAACTAATGATATTACGTGTAGTAAATTTAATTATTAACAGCTAAGAGCAGACATGTGAGGGTCCATAGCTAATGGAGAGTTGACAGGGATAAGTATGAGCTACTTTTATATACGATGATCTTCGGTAACTAATGATATTACGTGTAGTAAATTTAATTATTAACAGCTAAGAGCAGACATGTGAGGGTCCATAGCTAATGGAGAGTTGTTGTTTTGGGTTGTTTTACCTCTGAGCGGCACTTTTTTGCACACCATAGGCTAAATGGCCAGGTCACAAGGACCCCGAAGGCTCAGAGAAGGTTGGGGGAGGGGACCCACTGGAACAGCTGTTAGGAGACAGATGGTAGCCCCCCGTCAAGGCCATCCAGCGTGTTCTTTAACGTGCACAGGGTATGGCTCTCCCGCACACGGGGCCACGGCTTAACGTCCCATCCGACGGATGGCGGCCTTTCCAAGCCCATCGGTGTCCCCTACTGACCGTGGGCAGGGCGGGGAATTTTTGCGGAGATAAATCTCAACGCTGACACAGCTGGGACTCGAACCTGGGAACTACAGATTACGAGCCTGGCGCGCTACCGACTGAGCCACCCCCGCCCCACCTAATGGAGAGTTGACAGGGATAAGTATGAGCTACATTTATATACGATTATCTTCGGTAACTAATGATATTACGTGTAGTAAATTTAACTATTAATAGCTAAGAGCAGACATGTGAGGGTCCATAGCTAATGGAAAGTTGACAGGGATAAGTATGAGCTACGTTTCTGCACGATTATCTTTGGTAACTAATGATATTACGTGTAGTAAATTTAATTATTAATAGCTAAGAGCAGACATGTGAGGGTCCATAGCTAATGGAAAGTTGACAGGGATAAGTATGAGCTACTTTTATATACGATGATTTTCGATAACTAATGATATTACGTGTAGTAAATTTAATTATTAATAGCTAAGAGCAGACATGTGAGGGTCCATAGCTAATGGAAAGTTGACAGGGATAAGTATATGCTACTTTTGTATACGATGATCTTCGGTAACTAATGATATTACGTGTAGTAAATTTAATTATTAACAACTAAGAGCAGACATGTGAGGGTCCATAGCTAGTGGAAAGTTGACAGAAATAAGTATGAGCTACATTTATATACGATGATCTTCGGTAACTAATGATATTACGTGTAGTAAATTTAATTATTAACAGCTAAGAGCAGACATGTGAGGGTCCATAGCTAATGGAAAGTTGACAGGGATAAGTATGAGCTACTTTTATGTACGATGATCTTCGGTAACTAATGAGATTACGTGTATTAAATTTAATTATTAACAGCTAAGAGCAGACATGTGAGGGTCGATAGCTAATGGAAAGTTGACAGGGATAAGTATGAGCTATTTTTCTACACGATTATCTTCGGTAACTAATGATATTACGTGTAGTAAATTTAATTATTAATAGCTAAATGCAGACATGTGAACGTCCATAGCTAATGGAAAGTTGACAGAAATAAGTATGAGCTACTTTTATATACGATGATCTTCGGTAACTAATGATATTTGGTGTAGTATTTTAATTATTAATAGCTTAGAGCAGATATGTGAGGGTCGGCAGAGTTCTACGTCATCCGGGCTTCATAATCCCTAGCGCCGGTCAGCTTTCTGAGTGAAAATTGAAATCTTGGTAACACATAAGTGAAACATATATTCTGATTAAAGACAATCAAATATTTTTAACTCAGAAAGGGAAGCATGTTTTTTTCACTTAAAAGCCTGATTGTACTAACTCAAATGTGAACAACTCAAAAGCCTAAATCTACTAAATAAGAAAATGAAAATCTCAGAAGTCAAATTCTACCAACTGACAATGAGGAAAATTCAGAAGTCAAATTCTACTAACAGAGAAAGTCAATTAACTCAGAAAGTGAAACATATTTTTGTATTACAAGTGTCAAATTTGGCAACTCAGAGAGTGAAACATATTTTTGTATCCCAAGAGTCAAATTTAGTAACTCAGAAAGTGAAACATATTTTTGTATTACAAGTGTCAAATTTGGCAACTCAGAAAGTGAAACATATTTTTGTGTCCCAAGAGTCAAATTTAGCAACTCAGAAAGTGAAACATATTTTTGTATTACAAGAGTCAAATTTTGTAACACAGAAAGTGAAACATATTTTTGTATCCCAAGAGTCAAATTTGGTAACTCAGAAAGTGAAATATATTTTTGTATTACAAGAGTCAAATTTTGTAACACAGAAACTGAAACATATTTTTGTATCCCAAGAGTCAAATTTGGTAACTCAGAAAGTGAATCATATTTTTGTAGGACAAGAGTCAAATTTGGTAACTCAGAAATTGAAACATATTTTTGTATCCCAAGAGTCAAATTTGGTAACTCAGAAAGTGAAACATATTTTTGTGTCCCAAGAGTAAAATTTAGTAACTCAGAAAGTGAAACATATTTTTGTATTACAAGAGTCAAATTTTGTAACATAGAAAGTGAAACATATTTTTGTATCCCAAGAGTCAAATTTGGTAACTCAGAAAGTGAAACATATTTTTGTATTACAAGTGTCAAATTTGGCAACTCAGAAAGTGAAACATATTTTTGTGTCCGAAGAGTCAAATTTAGTAACTCAGAAAATGAAACATATTTTTGTATTCAAGAGTCAAATTTGGTAACTCAGAAAGTGAAACATATTTTTGAATTACAAGAGTCATATTTGGTAACCCAGAAAGTGAAACATGTTTTTGTATCCTAAGAGTCAAATTTGGTTACTCAGAAAGTGAAACATATTTTTGTATCCCAAGAGTTGAATTTGGTAACTCAGAAACTGAAACATATTTTTGTATTACAAGAGTCAAATTTGGTAACTCAGAAAGTGAAACATATTTTTGTATCCCAAGAGTCACATTTGGTAACTCAGAAAGTAAAACATATTTTTGTATTACAAGAGTCAAATTTGGTAACTTAGAAAGTGAAGCATATTTTTGTAACCCAATATCAAATTTGGTAACTCAGAAAGTGAACATATTTTTGTAGTACAAGAGCCAAATTTGGTAACTCAGAAAGTGAAGCATATTTTTGTAACCCAATATCAAATTTGGTAACTCAGAAAGTGAAACATATTTTTGCAATACAAGAGTCAAATTTGGTAACTCAGAAAGTGAAGCATATTTTTGTAACCCAATATCAAATTTGGTAACTCAGAAAGTGAAACATATTTTTGTATTACAAGAGTCAAATTTGGTAACTCAGAAAGTGAAACATATTTTTGTATTAAAAGTGTCAAATTTGGTAACTCAGAAAGTGAAACATATTTTTGTGTCCCAAGAGTCAAATTTAGTAACTCAGAAAGTGAAACATATTTTTGTAGTACAAGAGTCAAATTTGGTAACTCAGAAAGTGAAACATATTTTTGTATTAAAAGTGTCAAATTTGGCAACTCAGAAAGTGAAACATATTTTTGTATCCCAAGAGTCAAATTTGGTAACTCAGGAAGTGAAACATATTTTTGTATTAAAAGTGTCAAATTTGGCAACTCAGAAAGTGGAACATATTTTTGTATCCCAAGAGTCAAATTTGGCAACTCAGAAAGTGAAACATATTTTTGTATCCCAAGAGTCAAATTTGGTAACTCAGAAAGTGAAACATATTTTTGTATTCAAGAGTCAAATTTGGTAACTCAGAAAGTGAAACATATTTTTGAATTACAAGAGTCATATTTGGTAACCCAGAAAGTGAAACATGTTTTTGTATCCTAAGAGTCAAATTTGGTTACTCAGAAAGTGAAACATATTTTTATATCCCAAGAGTTGAATTTGGTAACTCAGAAACTGAAACATATTTTTGTATTACAAGAGTCAAATTTGGTAACTCAGAAAGTGAAACATATTTTTGTATCCTAAGAGTCAAATTTGGTAACTAAGAAATGAAACATATTTTGGTATTCAAGATTCAAATTTAGTAACTCAGAAAGTGAAACATATTTTTGTATCCCAAAAGTCAAATTTGGTAACTCAGAAAGTGAAACATATCTTTGTATTACAAAAGTCAAATTTGGTAACTCAGAAAGTGAATCATATTTTTGTATCCCAAGAGGCAAATTTGGTAACTCAGAAAGTGAAACATATTTTTGTATCCCAAGAGTCAAATTTGGTAACTCAGAAAGTGAAACATATTTTTGTAGTACAAGAGTCAAATTTGGCAACTCAGAAAGTGAAAAATATTTTTGTATTAAATAAATAAATAAATATATACCCCCTCAAGCAGCTGCTTGCCACAGAGGTCTGACAGGAGCCTGTCAGTTTATATGCCAAAGTAGAAGATCTGAGAGGATGGCAGGTCCTCAGCAAAAAAACGACACACCTCCATACCTTAACCCGGAGCTCGAACCCGGTCCCATTAGGTCAATAGCCAAGCGTGCTAACCAGGCAACTCAGAAAGTGAAACATATTTTTGTATTACAAGAGTCAAATTTGGTAACTCAGAAAGTGAAACATATTTTTGTATCCCAAGAGTCAAATTTGGCAAACTCAGAAAGTGAAACATATTTTTGTATCCCAAGAGTCAAATTTGGTAACTCAGGAAGTGAAACATATTTTTGTATTACAAGTGTCAAATTTGGCAACTCAGAAAGTGAAATATATTTTTGTGTCCCAAGAGTCAAATTTAGTAACTCAGAAAGTGAAACATATTTTTGTATTACAAGAGTCAAATTTTATAACACAGAAAGTGAAACATATTTTTGTATCCCAAGAGTCAAATTTGGTAACTCAGAAAGTGAAACATATTTTTGTATCCCAAGAGTCAAATTTGGCAACCCAGAAAGTGAAGCATATTTTTGTATACCAAGAGTCAAAATTGGTAACACAGAAAGTGAAACATATTTTTGTATCCCAAGAGTAAAATTTGGTAACTAAGAAAGTGAAACATATTTTGGTATTCAAGATTCAAATTTAGTAACTCAGAAAGTGAAACATATTTTTGTGTCCCAAGAGTGAAATTTAGTAACTCAGAAAGTGAAACATATTTTTGTGTCCCAAGAGTGAAATTTAGTAACTCAGAAAGTGAAACATATTTTTGCATTACAAGAGTCAAATTTTGTAACATAGAAAGTGAAACATATTTTTGTATCCCAAGAGTCAAATTTGGCAACCCAGAAAGTGAAGCATATTTTTGTATCCCAAGAGTCAAAATTGGTAACTCAGAAAGTGAAACATATTTTTGTATCCCAAGAGTAAAATTTGGTAACTAAGAAAGTGAAACATATTTTGGTATTCAAGATTCAAATTTAGTAACTCAGAAAGTGAAACATATTTTTGTATCCCAAGAGTCAAATTTGGTAACTCAGAAAGTGAAACATATTTTTGTGTCCCAAGAGTCAAATTTAGTAACTCAGAAAGTGAAACATATTTTTGTATTACAAGAGTCAAATTTTATAACACAGAAAGTGAAACATATTTTTGTATCCCAAGAGTCAAATTTGGTAACTCAGAAAGTGAAACATATTTTTGTATCCCAAGAGTCAAATTTGGCAACCCAGAAAGTGAACCATATTTTTGTATACCAAGAGTCAAAATTGGCAACTCAGAAAGTGAAACATATTTTTGTATCCCAAGAGTAAAATTTGGTAACTAAGAAAGTGAAACATATTTTGGTATTCAAGATTCAAATTTAGTAACTCAGAAAGTGAAACATATTTTTGTGTCCCAAGAGTGAAATTTAGTAACTCAGAAAGTGAAACATATTTTTGCATTACAAGAGTCAAATTTTGTAACACAGAAAGTGAAACATATTTTTGTATCCCAAGAGTCAAATTTGGCAACCCAGAAAGTGAAGCATATTTTTGTATCCCAAGAGTCAAAATTGGTAACTCAGAAAGTGAAACATATTTTTGTATCCCAAGAGTAAAATTTGGTAACTAAGAAAGTGAAACATATTTTGGTATTCAAGATTCAAATTTAGTAACTCAGAAAGTGAAACATATTTTTGTATCCCAAGAGTCAAATTTGGTAACTCAGAAAGTGAAACATATTTTTGTATTACAAGAGTCAAATTTGGTAACTCAGAAAGTGAAACATATTTTTGCATTACAAGAGTCAAATTTGGTAACTCAGAAAGTGAAACATATTTTTGTATCCCAAGAGTCAAATTTGGTAACTAAGAAAGTGAAACATATTTTGGTATTCAAGATTCAAATTTAGTAACTCAGAAAGTGAAACATATTTTTGTATCCCAAGGGTCAAATTTGGTAACTCAGAAAGTGAAACATATTTTTGTATCCCAAGAGTCAAATTTGGTAACTCAGAAAGTGAAACATATTTTTGTATTACAAGAGTCAAATTTGGTAACTCAGAAAGTGAAACATATTTTTGTATCCCAAGAGGCAAATTTGGTAACTCAGAAAGTGAAACATATTTTTGCATTACAAAAGTAAAATTTGGTAACTCAGAAAGTGAAACATATTTTTGTATCCCAAGAGTCAAATTTGGTAACTCAGAAAGTGAAACATATTTTTGTATTACAAGAGTCAAATTTGGTAACTCAGAAAGTGAAACATATTTTTGTATCCCAAGAGGCAAATTTGGTAACTCAGAAAGTGAAACATATTTTTGTATTACAAAAGTAAAATTTGGTAACTCAGAAAGTGAAACATATTTTTGTGTCCCAAGATTCAAATTTAGTAATTCAGAAAGTGAAACATATTTTTGTATTCAAGAGTCAAATTTGGTAACTCAGAAAGTGAAACATATTTTTGAATTACAAGAGTCATATTTGGTAACTCAGAAAGTGAAACATGTTTTTGTATCCTAAGAGTCAAATTTGGTTACTCAGAAAGTGAAACATATTTTTATATCCCAAGAGTTGAATTTGGTAACTCAGAAACTGAAACCTATTTTTGTATTACATGAGTCAAATTTGGTAACTCAGAAAGTGAAACATATTTTTGTATTACAAGAGTCAAATTTGGTAACTCAGAAAGTGAAACATATTTTTGTAGTACAAGAGTCAAAAATGGTAACTCAGAAAGTGAAACATATTTTTGTATTGCAAGAGTCAAATTTGGTAACTCAGAAAGTGAAACATATTTTTGTATCCCAAGAGGCAAATTTGGTAACTCAGAAAGTGAAAGATATTTTTGTATTACAAGAGTCAAATTTGGTAACTCAGAAAGTGAAACATATTTTTGTAGTACAAGAGTCAAAAATGGTAACTCAGAAAGTGAAACATATTTTTGTATTACAAGAGTCAAATTTGGTAACTCAGAAAGTGAAACATATTTTTGTATCCCAAGAGGCAAATTTGGTAACTCAGAAAGTGAAATATATTTTTGTATTACAAGAGTCAAATTTGGTAACTCAGAAAGTGAAACATATTTTTGTATCCCAAGAGTCAAATTTGGCAACCCAGAAAGTGAAGCATATTTTTGTATACCAAGAGTCAAAATTGGTAACACAGAAAGTGAAACATATTTTTGTATCCCAAGAGTAAAATTTGGTAACTAAGAAAGTGAAACATATTTTGGTATTCAAGATTCAAATTTAGTAACTCAGAAAGTGAAACATATTTTTGTGTCCCAAGAGTGAAATTTAGTAACTCAGAAAGTGAAACATATTTTTGTGTCCCAAGAGTGAAATTTAGTAACTCAGAAAGTGAAACATATTTTTGCATTACAAGAGTCAAATTTTGTAACATAGAAAGTGAAACATATTTTTGTATCCCAAGAGTCAAATTTGGCAACCCAGAAAGTGAAGCATATTTTTGTATCCCAAGAGTCAAAATTGGTAACTCAGAAAGTGAAACATATTTTTGTATCCCAAGAGTAAAATTTGGTAACTAAGAAAGTGAAACATATTTTGGTATTCAAGATTCAAATTTAGTAACTCAGAAAGTGAAACATATTTTTGTATCCCAAGAGTCAAATTTGGTAACTCAGAAAGTGAAACATATTTTTGTGTCCCAAGAGTCAAATTTAGTAACTCAGAAAGTGAAACATATTTTTGTATTACAAGAGTCAAATTTTATAACACAGAAAGTGAAACATATTTTTGTATCCCAAGAGTCAAATTTGGTAACTCAGAAAGTGAAACATATTTTTGTATCCCAAGAGTCAAATTTGGCAACCCAGAAAGTGAACCATATTTTTGTATACCAAGAGTCAAAATTGGCAACTCAGAAAGTGAAACATATTTTTGTATCCCAAGAGTAAAATTTGGTAACTAAGAAAGTGAAACATATTTTGGTATTCAAGATTCAAATTTAGTAACTCAGAAAGTGAAACATATTTTTGTGTCCCAAGAGTGAAATTTAGTAACTCAGAAAGTGAAACATATTTTTGCATTACAAGAGTCAAATTTTGTAACACAGAAAGTGAAACATATTTTTGTATCCCAAGAGTCAAATTTGGCAACCCAGAAAGTGAAGCATATTTTTGTATCCCAAGAGTCAAAATTGGTAACTCAGAAAGTGAAACATATTTTTGTATCCCAAGAGTAAAATTTGGTAACTAAGAAAGTGAAACATATTTTGGTATTCAAGATTCAAATTTAGTAACTCAGAAAGTGAAACATATTTTTGTATCCCAAGAGTCAAATTTGGTAACTCAGAAAGTGAAACATATTTTTGTATTACAAGAGTCAAATTTGGTAACTCAGAAAGTGAAACATATTTTTGCATTACAAGAGTCAAATTTGGTAACTCAGAAAGTGAAACATATTTTTGTATCCCAAGAGTCAAATTTTGTAACTAAGAAAGTGAAACATATTTTGGTATTCAAGATTCAAATTTAGTAACTCAGAAAGTGAAACATATTTTTGTATCCCAAGGGTCAAATTTGGTAACTCAGAAAGTGAAACATATTTTTGTATCCCAAGAGTCAAATTTGGTAACTCAGAAAGTGAAACATATTTTTGTATTACAAGAGTCAAATTTGGTAACTCAGAAAGTGAAACATATTTTTGTATCCCAAGAGGCAAATTTGGTAACTCAGAAAGTGAAACATATTTTTGCATTACAAAAGTAAAATTTGGTAACTCAGAAAGTGAAACATATTTTTGTATCCCAAGAGTCAAATTTGGTAACTCAGAAAGTGAAACATATTTTTGTATTACAAGAGTCAAATTTGGTAACTCAGAAACTGAAACATATTTTTGTATCCCAAGAGGCAAATTTGGTAACTCAGAAAGTGAAACATATTTTTGTATTACAAAAGTAAAATTTGGTAACTCAGAAAGTGAAACATATTTTTGTGTCCCAAGATTCAAATTTAGTAATTCAGAAAGTGAAACATATTTTTGTATTCAAGAGTCAAATTTGGTAACTCAGAAAGTGAAACATATTTTTGAATTACAAGAGTCATATTTGGTAACTCAGAAAGTGAAACATGTTTTTGTATCCTAAGAGTCAAATTTGGTTACTCAGAAAGTGAAACATATTTTTATATCCCAAGAGTTGAATTTGGTAACTCAGAAACTGAAACCTATTTTTGTATTACATGAGTCAAATTTGGTAACTCAGAAAGTGAAACATATTTTTGTATTACAAGAGTCAAATTTGGTAACTCAGAAAGTGAAACATATTTTTGTAGTACAAGAGTCAAAAATGGTAACTCAGAAAGTGAAACATATTTTTGTATTGCAAGAGTCAAATTTGGTAACTCAGAAAGTGAAACATATTTTTGTATCCCAAGAGGCAAATTTGGTAACTCAGAAAGTGAAAGATATTTTTGTATTACAAGAGTCAAATTTGGTAACTCAGAAAGTGAAACATATTTTTGTAGTACAAGAGTCAAAAATGGTAACTCAGAAAGTGAAACATATTTTTGTATTACAAGAGTCAAATTTGGTAACTCAGAAAGTGAAACATATTTTTGTATCCCAAGAGGCAAATTTGGTAACTCAGAAAGTGAAAGATATTTTTGTATTACAAGAGTCAAATTTGGTAACTCAGAAAGTGAAACATATTTTTGTATCCCAAGAGTAAAATTTGGTAACTAAGAAAGTGAAACATATTTTGGTATTCAAGATTCAAATTTAGTAACTCAGAAAGTGAAACATATTTTTGTATCCCAAGAGTCAAATTTGGTAACTCAGAAAGTGAAACATATTTTTGTATTACAAGAGTCAAATTTGGTAACTCAGAAAGTGAAACATATTTTTGTATCCCAAGAGTAAAATTTGGTAACTAAGAAAGTGAAACATATTTTGGTATTCAAGATTCAAATTTAGTAACTCAGAAAGTGAAACATATTTTTGTATCCCAAGAGTCAAATTTGGTAACTCAGAAAGTGAAACATATTTTTGTATCCCAAGAGTCAAATTTGGTAACTCAGAAAGTGAAACATATTTTTGTATTACAAGAGTCAAATTTGGTAACTCAGAAAGTGAAACATATTTTTGTATCCCAAGAGGCAAATTTGGTAACTCAGAAAGTGAAACATAATTTTGCATTACAAGAGTAAAATTTGGTAACTCAGAAAGTGAAACATATTTTTGTATCCCAAGAGTCAAATTTGGTAACTCAGAAAGTGAAACATATTTTTGTAGTACATGAGTCAAATTTGGTAACTCAGAAAGTGAAACATATTTTTGTGTCCCAAGATTCAAATTTAGTAACTCAGAAAGTGAAACATATTTTTGTATTCAAGAGTCAAATTTGGTAACTCAGAAAGTGAAACATATTTTTGAATTACAAGAGTCATATTTGGTAACTCAGAAAGTGAAACATGTTTTTGTATCCTAAGAGTCAAATTTGGTTACTCAGAAAGTGAAACATATTTTTATATCCCAAGAGTTGAATTTGGTAACTCAGAAACTGAAACCTATTTTTGTATTACATGAGTCAAATTTGGTAACTCAGAAAGTGAAACATATTTTTGTATTCAAGAGTCATAGTTGGTATCTCAGAAAGTAAAAAATGTTTTTGTATCCCAAGAGTCAAATTTGGTAATTCAGAAAGTGAAACATATTTTTGTATTACAAGAGTCAAATTTGGTAACTCAGAAAGTGAAACATATTTTTGTATCCCAAGAGGCAAATTTGGTAACTCAGAAAGTGAAACATATTTTTGTATTACAAGAGTCAAATTTGGTAACTCAGAAAGTGAAACATATTTTTGTATCCCAAGAGTAAAATTTGGTAACTAAGAAAGTGAAACATATTTTGGTATTCAAGATTCAAATTTAGTAACTCAGAAAGTGAAACATATTTTTGTATCCCAAGAGTCAAATTTGGTAACTCAGAAAGTGAAACATATTTTTGTATTACAAGAGTCAAATTTGGTAACTCAGAAAGTGAAACATATTTTTGTATCCCAAGAGTCAAATTTGGTAACTAAGAAAGTGAAACATATTTTGGTATTCAAGATTCAAATTTAGTAACTCAGAAAGTGAAACATATTTTTGTATCCCAAGAGTCAAATTTGGTAACTCAGAAAGTGAAACATATTTTTGTATCCCAAGAGTCAAATTTGGTAACTCAGAAAGTGAAACATATTTTTGTATTACAAGAGTCAAATTTGGTAACTCAGAAAGTGAAACGTATTTTTGTGTTACAAGAGTCAAATTTGGTAACTCAGAAAGTGAAACATATTTTTGTATCCCAAGAGTCAAATTTGGTAACTAAGAAAGTGAAACATATTTTGGCATTCAAGATTCAAATTTAGTAACTCAGAAAGTGAAACATATTTTTGTATCCCAAGGGTCAAATTTGGTAACTCAGAAAGTGAAACATATTTTTGTATCCCAAGAGTCAAATTTGGTAACTCAGAAAGTGAAACATATTTTTGTATTACAAGAGTCAAATTTGGTAACTCAGAAAGTGAAACATATTTTTGTATCCCAAGAGTCAAATTTGGTAACTCAGAAAGTGAAACATATTTTTGTAGTACAAGAGTCAAATTTGGCAACTCAGAAAGTGAAACATATTTTTGTGTCCCAAGATTCAAATTTAGTAATTCAGAAAGTGAAACATATTTTTGTATTCAAGAGTCAAATTTGGTAACTCAGAAAGTGAAACATATTTTTGAATTACAAGAGTCATATTTGGTAACTCAGAAAGTGAAACATGTTTTTGTATCCTAAGAGTCAAATTTGGTTACTCAGAAAGTGAAACATATTTTTATATCCCAAGAGTTGAATTTGGTAACTCAGAAACTGAAACCTATTTTTGTATTACATGAGTCAAATTTGGTAACTCAGAAAGTGAAACATATTTTTGTATTCAAGAGTCATAGTTGGTATCTTAGAAAGTAACAAATGTTTTTGTATCCCAAGAGTCAAATTTGGTAATTCAGAAAGTGAAACATATTTTTGTATTACAAGAGTCAAATTTGGTAACTCAGAAAGTGAAACATATTTTTGTATCCCAAGAGGCAAATTTGGTAACTCAGAAAGTGAAACATATTTTTGTATTACAAGAGTCAAATTTGGTAACTCAGAAAGTGAAACATATTTTTGTATCCCAAGAGTAAAATTTGGTAACTAAGAAAGTGAAACATATTTTGGTATTCAAGATTCAAATTTAGTAACTCAGAAAGTGAAACATATTTTTGTATCCCAAGAGTCAAATTTGGTAACTCAGAAAGTGAAACATATTTTTGTATTACAAGAGTCAAATTTGGTAACTCAGAAAGTGAAACATATTTTTGTATCCCAAGAGTCAAATTTGGTAACTAAGAAAGTGAAACATATTTTGGTATTCAAGATTCAAATTTAGTAACTCAGAAAGTGAAACATATTTTTGTATCCCAAGAGTCAAATTTGGTAACTCAGAAAGTGAAACATATTTTTGTATCCCAAGAGTCAAATTTGGTAACTCAGAAAGTGAAACATATTTTTGTATTACAAGAGTCAAATTTGGTAACTCAGAAAGTGAAACATATTTTTGTATCCCAAGAGGCAAATTTGGTAACTCAGAAAGTGAAACATATTTTTGTAGTACATGAGTCAAATTTGGTAACTCAGAAAGTGAAACATATTTTTGTGTCCCAAGATTCAAATTTAGTAACTCAGAAAGTGAAACATATTTTTGTATTCAAGAGTCAAATTTTATTAACTCAGAAAGTGAAACATATTTTTGAATTACAAGAGTCATATTTGGTAACTCAGAAAGTGAAACATGTTTTTGTATCCTAAGAGTCAAATTTGGTTACTCAGAAAGTGAAACATATTTTTATATCCCAAGAGTTGAATTTGGTAACTCAGAAACTGAAACCTATTTTTGTATTACATGAGTCAAATTTGGTAACTCAGAAAGTGAAACATATTTTTGTATTCAAGAGTCATAGTTGGTATCTCAGAAAGTAAAAAATGTTTTTGTATCCCAAGAGTCAAATTTGGTAATTCAGAAAGTGAAACATATTTTTGTATTACAAGAGTCAAATTTGGTAACTCAGAAAGTGAAACATATTTTTGTATCCCAAGAGGCAAATTTGGTAACTCAGAAAGTGAAACATATTTTTGTATTACAAGAGTCAAATTTGGTAACTCAGAAAGTGAAACATATTTTTGTATCCCAAGAGTAAAATTTGGTAACTAAGAAAGTGAAACATATTTTGGTATTCAAGATTCAAATTTAGTAACTCAGAAAGTGAAACATATTTTTGTATCCCAAGAGTCAAATTTGGTAACTCAGAAAGTGAAACATATTTTTGTATTACAAGAGTCAAATTTGGTAACTCAGAAAGTGAAACATATTTTTGTATCCCAAGAGTCAAATTTGGTAACTAAGAAAGTGAAACATATTTTGGTATTCAAGATTCAAATTTAGTAACTCAGAAAGTGAAACATATTTTTGTATCCCAAGAGTCAAATTTGGTAACTCAGAAAGTGAAACATATTTTTGTATCCCAAGAGTCAAATTTGGTAACTCAGAAAGTGAAACATATGTTTGTATTACAACAGTCAAATTTGGTAACTCAGAAAGTGAAACATATTTTTGTATCCCAAGAGGCAAATTTGGTAACTCAGAAAGTGAAACATATTTTTGTATTCAAGAGTCATAGTTGGTATCTCAGAAAGTAAAAAATGTTTTTGTATCCCAAGAGTCAAATTTGGTAATTCAGAAAGTGAAACATATTTTTGTAGTACAAGTGTCAAATTTGGCAACTCAGAAAGGGAAACATATTTTTGTGTCCCAAGAGTCAAATTTAGTAACTCAGAAACTGAAACATATTTTTGTATTACAAGAGTCAAATTTGGTAACTCAGAAAGTGAAACATATTTTTGTATTCAAGAGTCATATTTGGTAACTCAGAAAGTAAAAAATGTTTTTGTATCCCAAGAGTCAAATTTGGTTACTCAGAAAGTGAAACATATTTTTATATCCCAAGAGTTGAATTTGGTAACTCAGAAACTGAAACATATTTTTGTATTACATGAGTCAAATTTGGTAACTCAGAAAGTGAAACATATTTTTGTATTCAACAGTCATAGTTGGTATCTCAGAAAGTAAAAAATATTTTTGTATCCCAAGAGTCAAATTTGGTAATTCAGAAAGTGAAACATATTTTTGTATTACAAGAGTCAAATTTGGTAACTCAGAAAGTGAAACATATTTTTGTATCCCAAGAGGCAAATTTGGTAACTCAGAAAGTGAAACATATTTTTGTATTACAAGAGTCAAATTTGGTAACTCAGAAAGTGAAACATATTTTTGTATCCGAAGAGTAAAATTTGGTAACTAAGAAAGTGAAATATATTTTGGTATTCAAGATTCAAATTTAGTAACTCAGAAAGTGAAACATATTTTTGTATCCCAAGAGTCAAATTTGGTAACTCAGAAAGTGAAACATATTTTTGTATCCCAAGAGTCAAATTTGGTAACTCAGAAAGTGAAACATATTTTTGTATTACAAGAGTCAAATTTGGTAACTCAGAAAGTGAAACATATTTTTGGAGTACAAGAGTCAAAATTGGTAACTCAGAAAGTGAAACATATTTTTGTATTACAAGAGTCAAATTTGGTAACTCAGAAAGTGAAACATATTTTTGTATCCCAAGAGTCAAATTTGGTAACTAAGAAAGTGAAACATATTTTGGTATTCAAGATTCAAATTTAGTAACTCAGAAAGTGAAACGTATTTTTGTATCCCAAGAGTCAAAATTGGTAACTCAGAAAGTGAAACATATTTTTGTATCCCAAGAGTCAAATTTGGTAACTCAGAAAGTGAAACATATTTTTGTATTACAAGAGTCAAATTTGTTAACTCAGAAAGTGAAACATATTTTTGTATTACAAGAGTCAAATTTGGTAACTCAGAAAGTGAAACATATTTTTGTATCCCAAGAGTCAAATTTGGTAACTAAGAAAGTGAAACATATTTTGGTATTCAAGATTCAAATTTAGTAACTCAGAAAGTGAAACATATTTTTGTATCCCAAGAGTCAAATTTGGTAACTCAGAAAGTGAAACATATTTTTGTATCCCAAGAGTCAAATTTGGTAACTCAGAAAGTGAAAGATATTTTTGTATTACAAGAGTCAAATTTGGTAACTCAGAAAGTGAAACATATTTTTGTATCCCAAGAGGCAAATTTGGTAACTCAGAAAGTGAAACATATTTTTGTATTACAAGAGTAAAATATGGTAACTCAGAAAGTGAAACATATTTTTGTATCCCAAGAGTCAAATTTGGTAACTCAGAAAGTGAAACATATTTTTGTAGTACAAGAGTCAAATTTGGCAACTCAGAAAGTGAAACATATTTTTGTGTCCCAAGATTCAAATTTAGTAACTCAGAAAGTGAAACATATTTTTGTATTCAAGAGTCAAATTTGGTAACTCAGAAAGTGAAACATATTTTTGAGTTACAAGAGTCATATTTGGTAACTCAGAAAGTGAAACATGTTTTTGTATCCTAAGAGTCAAATTTGGTTACTCAGAAAGTGAAACATATTTTTATATCCCAAGAGTTGAATTTGGTAACTCAGAAACTGAAACATATTTTTGTATTACAAGAGTCAAATTTGGTAACTCAGAAAGTGAAACATATTTTTGTATTCAAGAGTCATAGTTGGTATCTCAGAAAGTAAAAAATGTTTTTGTATCCCAAGAGTCAAATTTGGTAATTCAGAAAGTGAAACATATTTTTGTAGTACAAGTGTCAAATTTGGCAACTCAGAAAGGGAAACATATTTTTGTGTCCCAAGAGTCAAATTTAGTAACTCAGAAACTGAAACATATTTTTGTATTACAAGAGTCAAATTTGGTAACTCAGAAAGTGAAACATATTTTTGTATTCAAGAGTCATATTTGGTAACTCAGAAAGTAAAAAATGTTTTTGTATCCCAAGAGTCAAATTTGATTACTCAGAAAGTGAAACATATTTTTATATCCGAAGAGTCGAATTTGGTAACTCGGAAAATGAAACATATATTCTGATTAAAGACAGTCAAGTATTTTTAACTCAGAAAGTGAAGCATATTTTTCTGACTTAAAAACCAGATTCCACTAACTCAAATATGAACAACTCAAAAACCTAAATCTACTAAATAAGAAAGTGAAAATCTGAGAAAAAAAATTCTATCAACTGAGAATGAGAAAAACACAGATGCCAAATTTACTACTAATTTCAGAAAGTGAAATGTATGTTACTCGGAAGCGATATTTTGTTAATGCAGAAAGTGAAACATTTTCTGATTCAGAATTAAATTTTTCTGACTGAGAAAGTGAAGCATATTTTTTACTCAGAAGCCAATGTCTACTAATTGTGAAAGTAAAAGTCCCGGAAGCCAAATTTCGCTAACTCAGAAATGAAAAATATTTTAATGATTCACATCAAATTCTCCTAATTGAAAAAGTGAAACATTTCTGACTCAAAAGTCAAATTTTGATAACTCAAAATAAAACTCGAAATCCTGAACTGTAAAATGAAAGAGAAAAAGGTAAATAAATTTGCAAAAGAAGCTCCCGATATTTATAGGAATGACATGATGTTGAAGTTGAGGATTCTATAATGAGAAATTGGGCTCAGCATTTCAATGATATATATGAAATAATATAGTTCTGTTTCCATTGTCTGTAACGGAAATAAATATACTATTGGCTTTAATGTTGGCCCTCTGTCACAATCTAAAGTTAAGTACTATTGTTATTTCTAAATTAAAACTACTCAAGCATCAGATAGATAAATGAAATTGCTACTGCAAAGTTACAAACTGGATATTGTCCTATTGATTAATTGTTGATTGAAAGAGAGAGAATATTTTCTAAGATGAATGTCCTATTGACACATTATTGATTGAAAGAGAGAGAATGTTTTCTAAGGTGAAAGTCCTGTTGACACATTATTGATTGAAAGAGAGAGAATATTTTCAAAGATGAAAGTCCTATTGACACATTATTGATTAAAAAAGAGAGAATATTTTCTAAGATGAAAGTCCTGTTGACACATTATTCAATGAAAGAGAGAGAAGATTTTCTAAGATGAAAGTCCTGTTGACATATTATTGATTGAAAAAGAGAGAATATTTTCTAAGATGAAAGTCCTGTTGACACATTATTGATTGAAAGAGAAAGAATATTTTCTAAGATGAAAGTTCTGCTGACACATTATTGAATGAAAGAGAGAGAATGTTATCTAAGATGAAAGTCCTATTGACACATTATTGATTGAAATAGAGAATATTTTCTAAGATGAAAGTCCTGTTTACACATTATTGATTGAAAGAGAGAGAATATTTTCTAAGATGAAATGTCCTGTTGACACATTATTGATCAAAGAGAGAGAATATTTTCTAAGATGAAAGTCCTATTGATACATTATTGATTGAAAGAGAGAATATTTTCTAAGATGAAATGTCCTGTTGACACATTATTGATCAAAGAGAGAGAATATTTCTAAGATGAAAGTCCTATTGATACATTATTCATTGAAAGAGAGAATATTTTCTAAGATGAATGTCCTGTTGACAAATGGTTGAAGAAACTCTCTATTGAGAGAATATTTTCTAAGATTAAAGCGTAGTTCTTCAACATTTAACCTGCAAAGAAATGATAATTTACGTTATACTCCTGATTCCAAGGGAATCACTTTATTTTATGTTCCTGGTAAAGCTGTTTCCATAACTGTGATTAATAGAATTAGACATTTGTTCGATGGGCAATTTCGATATGAACAGTTTGAATCTGAAGATGTTTTGGGGTTTGCGTATATCGAATATTTTGTCCCTCAGACAAGTCGAAATTTCAAAAAATTTCGGAAAGGCTTTTCAACTCTCTTAATCGATAAAATTTGAAGTTCAGATTTTATGGTACACCTGAAAAATCTGTTAATATAATGAGATCTCCCTATAACTAGTACCCTACACGCATAGCAAAAGCTTTATCCACAAAGTCTTATCCGCAACCGCAAAACTTTATTAGCATCTACAAAGTCTTATCCACAACTGCAAAACTTGATCAGCATCCACAAAGGGCTTTATCCACAACTGCAAAACTTGATCAGCATCCACAACGGGCTTTATCCGCACCCACAAAACTTTTCAGTACCCACAAGATCGTATCTGCAACAGCAAAATTTATCAGCATCCGTAAGACCTTGCGCAAAACTTTATCAGCATCCTCAAGGTCTTATCCGCAACCGTAAAACTTTATCAGCATCCGCGTATATTGTCTACTTAATAACCGTCGACATTTTGCAAATGCTTCAGGTCTGGTGTTAGTTTGCGAGCGAAGAAAGAGGTCCAAATTTTTATAAATGACCTATTATTAACTGAGAAAATGTACTGTGACAAAGAAATAAGCCTTTAGTTCCGTAAAAAATATGCCTTACTAAACAACCGTAAAAAAATATGCCTTACTTACTAACAACATGCGAATATCCGCATAGAACTCTATCTATATATAATAACAGAATTTATTCAGTTATTATAAGTGGATTTAGACAAGAATACGTTTTGCCAGATATTCGATTTCGTGGCGTGATCGGGGCGGGGGTGTCTCAGTCGGTAGCGCGCCAGGCTCGTAATCTGTAGTTTCCAGGTTCGAGTCCCAGCTGGGTCAGCGTTGAGATTTATCTCCGCAAAATTTCCCTCCCTGCCCACGGTCAGTACGGGACACCGATGGGCTTGGAAAGGCCGCCGTCCGTCGGATGGGACGTTAAGCCGTGGCCCCGTGTGCGGGAGAGCCATACCCTGTGCACGTTAAAGAACACGCTGGATGGCCTTGACGGGAGGCTACCATCTGTCTCCCAACAGCTGTTCCAGTGGGTCCCCTCCCCCAACCTTCTCTGAGCCTACGAGGTCCATGTGACCTGGCCATTTAGCCCATGGTGTGCAAAAAAGTGCCGCTCAGAGGTAAAACAACCCAACCCAACTCTTCCGGGTGACACGGCAGACGTCGTTAAATCTCTGCCTGGCTCCCGTGGGAGGATGCCTGGCGTAATTTATATGTTCGACTTGTCTTTCTTTCCCGTATCGGCAGTTTAACAAGACGGAAACACGTGGCATCTTGCCCACCAGCGAGCGACTCTCCCGTATGCGCGGGTTGCAGAGTTATGCCTGTGGTCGCTGTGGTCTGACTTCAGGACCACAGGCACCTTCTCTGTGCCTTTGCACAACGCGTGTGGGAGCTCGTGTCGGATTGGTTGCGAGAAGATCAATTTGACCATCACGCCATCCTCTACCATGTACCTGTGCTGACACATGATAGCAGGAATTACGTTCGCCTTTTTTCTGCTGTCCGAAGTTAAACATCAACAACAACAATTGTGGAGGGCCCGGAATGATTTCATTTCAATTAAAAATTTTTCTAATTTCAATTAAAAATTTTTTTTTTTATTAACATTTTTCTGCTGTCCGAAGTTAAACATCAACAAACAACAATTGTGGAGGGCCCGGAATGATTTCATTTTCAATTATATCATTCGGAGCCCTGACACTGTTTTCTGAAAATGTAAATGTGGTCTGCGTGATCGTATGGTGATGGACCACATAAGAATGCCGATGGGAAAATTTGTAAAACATGGACGACCTGAAAGGTGATCGTCCATGGACCACTTGATAAACTCTCACATTATTCTATGAGAGCTTTCTTCTTTGTTTTTTTCTTGACCTTGCTTTGCTAAGTTCTGATCTGCACATTGTACGCCTTTGGTACCTGCCCGGAATCTCACACCTAGGGTTGGGTTGTTTTACATCTGAGCGGCACTATTTTGCACACCATTAGCTAAATGGCCAGGTCACATGGACCTCGAAGGCTCAGAGAAGGTTGGGGGAGGGGACCCACTGAAACAGCTGTTGGGAGACAGATGGTAGCCTCCCGTCTAGTCCATCCAGCGTGTTTTTTAACGTGCACAGGGTATGGCTCTCCCGCACACGAGGCCACGGCTTAACGTCCCATACGAAGGACGGCGGCCTTTCCAAACCCATCGGTGTGCCCTACTAACCTTGGGCAGGGCGGGAAATTTTGCGGAGATAAATCTCAACGCTGACCCAGCTGGGACTCGAACCTGGGAACTACAGATTACGAGCCTGGCGCGCTACCGACTGAGCCCCCCCCCCCCACACACACACACACCTAGGCAATGGCGTACTCAGGATTTAATCTTGGGGCGAGCCCTGGCCCGGCTCGGGCAAACGAAGTAGTGCTCGGTCCGCCCAATTCGTTCGCCTTGTGTTCACAGCGGCCGTGATTCCCGAGAGCTAAAGGGTATTCCCACCTTATGTGACCTCTAATTCATAAGTAGTATAGGAATAGAAGACACGACACAACCTAAATATAAAAATGATTTTAATTAGGAAAAGATTTTTGGAAATTTTTTAGTGTTTTCTTTTTATTTTTCCTTTTACTTTGGGGGGTGCCAGGGCCCCTTGCCCCTCCTCTGAGTGCGCCACTGCACCTCAGAAGTACCATTACTCCCCAGAAGAGACTATGGCAAAGAGTAATGAAGCACACCTCGAGAAATCGAGGTGTGAAATTTGACAATGAATCCTCTATTTCTCCCTATCTCTCATGCGGACTAGTGGGTCAATCTCCTCACTGTTCAATGTACTACGTAAATAATTGTCGAAACAAGGAGCTTGGATGAGGTAGAAATCTGGTATGATAAGTGGAAAATCAAAATCGACGCTGAAAAGAGTAAAGCTATGCTTTTCAGCTCTAAGTTTATTAAAAATCCAAAGGTTGTATACTTTTTGGATAAGCCAGTTAAATGACAAAAGAGTTGGGTTGTTTTACCTCTGAGCGGCACTTTTTTGCACACCATGGGCTAAATGGCCAGGTCACGTGGACCCCGAAGGCTCAGGGAAGGTTGGGGGAGGGGACCCACTGGAACAGCTGTTGGGAGACAGATGGTAGCCCCCCGTCAAGGCCATCCAGCGTGTTCTTTAACGTGCACAGGATATGGCTCTCCCGCACACGGGCCACGGATTAACGTCCCATCCAACGGACGGCGGCCTTTCCAAGCTCATCGGTGTCCCCTACTGACCGTGGGCAGGGCGGGGAATTCTGCGGAGATAAATCTCAACGCTGATCCAGCTGGGACTCGAACCTGGGAACTACAGATTACGAGCCTGGCGCGCTACCGACTGAGCCACCCCCGCCCCATATCGAGAAGATCACATTTAAAGCATATGCCCTAAGATGCCAACTTGCCCCTCTTACAGGCAGAAACTCAGTTCTTACAACTGATCACAAGCTTTTACTTTACCAGTCTGTAATCAGACATATTATTTTGTATGCCTCTCCTATTTGGGCTAACACCACCAGTAACAATATTCGTAAAGCCCAAACTTTACAGAGCTAAATCATCAGATCTGCCATCATTCCCCGCCCTGCCCACGGTCAGTAGGGGACACCGATGGGCTTGGAAAGACCGCCGTCCGTTGGATGGGATGTTAAGCCGTGGCCCCGTGTGCGGGAGAGTCATACCCTGTGCACGTTAAAGAACACGCTGGATGGCCTTGACGGGAGCCTACCATCTGTCTCCCAACAGCTGTTCCAATGGGTCCCCTTCCCCAACCTTCTCTGAGCCTTCGGGGTCCATGTGACCTGGCCATTTAGCCCATGGTGTGCAAAAAAGTGCCCCTCAGAGGTAAAACAACCCAACCCAGCCCAGATCTGCCATCAGTGCCCCTTGGTTTGTTTCTAACCGTCAAGTGCATAGAGATCTTGGCATTGATCATATATATTAAACTTTATTCGAAAAGGTTTTTCGAGGTAGTTTCAAATAATCTAAATGAGATTATTTCCTCCCTTATGGATTATAATCATGAGGTTTTAAACAGATATAAGAGACCTAAGATCATTGCTTTCTCTCGGGAAAGCTTTGCACTTTAGCTCTATTTTACTATGTATGTTTATGGCCATCTAGCCCGTCGGGGCCCGCTCTTTGTGTTTCAGGTATTTATTTTATATACTTATGCCTTCAAGGCCTATTAATCAGATGGAGATGGTTATGGGCACATTGTGCCTGGTACATCGAAAGTCAATATACGATCTACGATTTATCGGAGCGAAAAACGATGTAGTAGTGAATAATACCGAGAGGAGCGCTGTAATCGGGCAGTTTGGCCGAATTTTAGCGTTGGTATCCTATTTGTACAGAGTTAATCTTTCTCCGCTTTCTATAGTAATAAGTGAGACAGCGTTATAACAAGTCTTTGAAAAGCGCCAAACTCTTCAAGAAAATTAAAAATCGTGTACTTTAAAAACGTACGCTGAATGGTCGTTGGGGCCGGGGGTGGCTCAGTCGGTAGCGCGCCAGGCTCGTAATCTGTAGTTCCCAGGTTCGAATTCCAGCTGGGTCAGCGTTGAGATTTATCTCCGCAAAATTCCCCGCCCTACCCACGGTCAGTAGGGGACACCGATGGGCTTGAAAAGGCCGCCGTCCGTCGGATGGAATGGTTAAGCCGTGGCCCCGTGTGCGGGAGAGCCATACCCTGTGCACGTTAAAGAACACGCTGGATGGCCTTGACGGGAGGCTACCATCTGTCTCCCAACAGCTGTTCCAGTGGGTCCCCTCACCCAACCTTCTCTGAGCCTTCGGGGTCCTTGTGACCTGGCCATTTAACCCATGGTGTCCAAAAAAGTGCCGCTCAGAGGTAAAACAACAACCCGTACAACAGTTATGACGTCAGATGTCTAAGCCGAAAAATATAAATATTTCTTATTTTAATGCTAATATTTATAGAATTGTTTAGTTATCAATATACATTATTTAGAAAAGAAATACTCCTATATTAGAGTTATTATAATGGTAATGATAACCTCGAAAAATTTAGTTAGAAAAAGCTATATTTTAAATAAACATTAGTATTAAGATTAGTATTAAAATCTACCACTAATAATAATAGAAATAAACAAATAAGAATTATCTAATTATAGTTAGCAGTGATTAGCTTCTTGTCATTATTCAATCTTGCCATCTGGAGGAGAAGGTTGAAAAGATTCGAACATATCCAGAGAAAAAAAATTTGTTTTTTGGCTGATGATAATGATATTAAACCTTTTCATGACATCATAACTTAGCTCTACAGCCTTCTATTACAGGAGGCGTTGGTTAATCTCACCCTCTATTGGTGAGAAACGAGACAGCAATGGGATTCAAACGACAGTGTCTGTCGGACGGGTTTAACATTCACATACACCAGTGTCTCGCAAACTGTGTGCCGCGGCACAGTAGTGTGCCGCGAGAGATTTTCTAATTGACACTAGATATTCCAAAGATTTCATTTTGACTTGACTTGTGTAATCGACGTGCTTTAATATCGACGTGCTTTAATAAAAATCTTTCACATTTGATCAACTGGGATCTTGTAAGTATTTATCAAGTTTTTCCAAATTTTGGTATTAATTTTTGATTATTTCAAGCCATAGAACGGACAAATATTTAAAACAAACACCGAGTTATGAATTAAAGAACGAGAGCAAATCTTCAAGTAAAACCAGGCTCATGACTTCAACAAAGGGCAAATATAATGACGATTATATAGAGTTTGCTTTTATTCTTTTTTAGGTGTGCCGCGGAAAAAAAAAATTAGATTCAGTGTGCCGCGGAAAAAAAATCAGATTCAGTGTGCCGCAGAGTAAAAAAGCTTGCGAGACACTGACATACTGTATAATTTCTGCACGTTAAAGAATAATCTGGATGACTTTTACGGGAGGACTCCACCTATATTCAATCAGCTGTCCATTGGTTTCCCTTCTTCAATTTTCTCAGAACCTTTCCGTTTTTTGTAGTTTGTCCAGTTAGCTGATTATGCACATGGAATTGTCGTTCAAGAAAAAAACAATTGAGTCTTGGGTGAGATCTGTGATCTGCTCATTTAATCATTGTATGTACAAAAATTCGCTTAGAAGGGGAAAAAAGATAAATTTTTATTCCTGTTTAAAACAGATGAATAGTCATGATGAAATATTTGTCTCTAAACAGCTGTCCAGTCCGGTACACTCTTTACTACTGAGACACTTCTGACCTGATCATATAGCTCAATGGGGGTAAAAATTGCCGCTCAGAGATAAAGCAACTCAGTTATATACTGACATCACTATAAAGATACATTTAAAAATTATTTTGTTTCAAATTTTAAACTAAATATAAAAACACACCATAGACGAACCCCTGCAGACTTTTTGAACATTACAATGTGCATTTTATTTTTCGAACTTTTTTAAACACATGAAGAGGTGTATATGGTCTTTTAACGTTTGTAAAACTGTAGACCATTATTTAGTATATAAAGCAATGGAATGGAATTTGATGCCCTTTACAAGACAACAGGAAACTAGATGCTTTTGATTCTAGATGCTTACGCTGTATCTTGGGCATTAGGGTTGTTTAACTTTGTAACTAATGATGAGGTTAGGCAAAGGAATCGGCAACCTCCTTTATAAGCAGCATATTGTGCAGAGAGAGACTCCGTTGGTTTGGCCATATTGCCCGTATGGATAATTATAGATTGGCGAATAGGCTTATGAATAGTGTGCCTAAAGGCCCCAGAAAGAGGGGAAGACCTAGTATGTGGTGGGCAGACAATGTCAAACAGGACCTTGTTAGAATTGGTGTGCAGTGGCCAGATGCAGCAGATGTAGCTCAGGACAGATATGTTTGGAGAACTAAAGTGCACGGTTTGGTTGGACCTCCGCAGCCCATGGCTGCTTGAGGATGATGATGATATGGATATAACGGATATACGTACAATAACAATAGCCCTGCTTTATATCCAACAATAACAAATTCGCTACATTAAACATGAAACCACAAGAACTGTTTTGCTACATTTCGAATGAAACCAAAAGAACTGTTTTGCTACATTTCAAATGAAACCACAAGAACTGTTTTGCTACATTTCAAATGAAACCACAAGAACTGTTTTGCTACATTTCAAATCAAAGCACAAGAACTGTTTTGCTAAATTTCAAATGAAAGCACAAGAACTGTTTTGCAACATTTCAAATGAAACCACAAGAACTGTTTTGCAACATTTCAAATGAAACCACAAGAACTGTTTTGCAACATTTCAAATGAAGCCACAAGAACTGTTTTGCTACATTTCAAATGAAACCGCAAGAACTGTTTTTGCTACATTTCAAATGAAACCACAAGAACTGTTTCGTAACATTTCAAATGAAACCACAAGAACTGTTTTGCTACATTTCAAATGAAACCACAAGAACTGTTTTGCTACATTTCAAATGAAACCACAAGAACTGTTTTGCAACATTTCAAATGAAACCACAAGAACTGTTTTGCAACATTTCAAATGAAACCACAAGAACTGTTTTGCAACATTTCAAATGAAACCACAAGAACTGTTTTGATTATAATAACTGAAATTTATTCAGTTATTATAAGTGGATTTAGACAAGAATACGTTTTGCCAGATATTCGATTTCGTGGCGTGATCGGGGCGGGGGTGTCTCAGTCGGTAGCGCGCCAGGCTCGTAATCTGTAGTTTCCAGGTTCGAGTCCCAGCTGGGTCAGCGTTGAGATTTATCTCCGCAAAATTTCCCTCCCTGCCCACGGTCAGTACGGGACACCGATGGGCTTGGAAAGGCCGCCGTCCGTCGGATGGGACGTTAAGCCGTGGCCCCGTGTGCGGGAGAGCCATACCCTGTGCACGTTAAAGAACACGCTGGATGGCCTTGACGGGAGGCTACCATCTGTCTCCCAACAGCTGTTCCAGTGGGTCCCCTCCCCCAACCTTCTCTGAGCCTACGAGGTCCATGTGACCTGGCCATTTAGCCCATGGTGTGCAAAAAAGTGCCGCTCAGAGGTAAAACAACCCAACCCAACTCTTCCGGGTGACACGGCAGACGTCGTTAAATCTCTGCCTGGCTCCCGTGGGAGGATGCCTGGCGTAATTTATATGTTCGACTTGTCTTTCTTTCCCGTATCGGCAGTTTAACAAGACGGAAACACGTGGCATCTTGCCCACCAGCGAGCGACTCTCCCGTATGCGCGGGTTGCAGAGTTATGCCTGTGGTCGCTGTGGTCTGACTTCAGGACCACAGGCACCTTCTCTGTGCCTTTGCACAACGCGTGTGGGAGCTCGTGTCGGATTGGTTGCGAGAAGATCAATTTGACCATCACGCCATCCTCTACCATGTACCTGTGCTGACACATGATAGCAGGAATTACGTTCGCCTTTTTTCTGCTGTCCGAAGTTAAACATCAACAACAACAATTGTGGAGGGCCCGGAATGATTTCATTTCAATTAAAAATTTTTCTAATTTCAATTAAAAATTTTTTTTTTTATTAACATTTTTCTGCTGTCCGAAGTTAAACATCAACAAACAACAATTGTGGAGGGCCCGGAATGATTTCATTTTCAATTATATCATTCGGAGCCCTGACACTGTTTTCTGAAAATGTAAATGTGGTCTGCGTGATCGTATGGTGATGGACCACATAAGAATGCCGATGGGAAAATTTGTAAAACATGGACGACCTGAAAGGTGATCGTCCATGGACCACTTGATAAACTCTCACATTATTCTATGAGAGCTTTCTTCTTTGTTTTTTTCTTGACCTTGCTTTGCTAAGTTCTGATCTGCACATTGTACGCCTTTGGTACCTGCCCGGTATCTCACACCTAGGGTTGGGTTGTTTTACATCTGAGCGGCACTATTTTGCACACCATTAGCTAAATGGCCAGGTCACATGGACCTCGAAGGCTCAGAGAAGGTTGGGGGAGGGGACCCACTGAAACAGCTGTTGGGAGACAGATGGTAGCCTCCCGTCTAGTCCATCCAGCGTGTTTTTTAACGTGCACAGGGTATGGCTCTCCCGCACACGAGGCCACGGCTTAACGTCCCATACGAAGGACGGCGGCCTTTCCAAACCCATCGGTGTGCCCTACTAACCTTGGGCAGGGCGGGAAATTTTGCGGAGATAAATCTCAACGCTGACCCAGCTGGGACTCGAACCTGGGAACTACAGATTACGAGCCTGGCGCGCTACCGACTGAGCCCCCCCCCCCCCCCCACACACACACACACCTAGGCAATGGCGTACTCAGGATTTAATCTTGGGGCGAGCCCTGGCCCGGCTCGGGCAAACGAAGTAGTGCTCGGTCCGCCCAATTCGTTCGCCTTGTGTTCACAGCGGCCGTGATTCCCGAGAGCTAAAGGGTATTCCCACCTTATGTGACCTCTAATTCATAAGTAGTATAGGAATAGAAGACACGACACAACCTAAATATAAAAATGATTTTAATTAGGAAAAGATTTTTGGAAATTTTTTAGTGTTTTCTTTTTATTTTTCCTTTTACTTTGGGGGGTGCCAGGGCCCCTTGCCCCTCCTCTGAGTGCGCCACTGCACCTCAGAAGTACCATTACTCCCCAGAAGAGACTATGGCAAAGAGTAATGAAGCACACCTCGAGAAATCGAGGTGTGAAATTTGACAATGAATCCTCTATTTCTCCCTATCTCTCATGCGGACTAGTGGGTCAATCTCCTCACTGTTCAATGTACTACGTAAATAATTGTCGAAACAAGGAGCTTGGATGAGGTAGAAATCTGGTATGATAAGTGGAAAATCAAAATCGACGCTGAAAAGAGTAAAGCTATGCTTTTCAGCTCTAAGTTTATTAAAAATCCAAAGGTTGTATACTTTTTGGATAAGCCAGTTAAATGACAAAAGAGTTGGGTTGTTTTACCTCTGAGCGGCACTTTTTTGCACACCATGGGCTAAATGGCCAGGTCACGTGGACCCCGAAGGCTCAGGGAAGGTTGGGGGAGGGGACCCACTGGAACAGCTGTTGGGAGACAGATGGTAGCCCCCCGTCAAGGCCATCCAGCGTGTTCTTTAACGTGCACAGGATATGGCTCTCCCGCACACGGGCCACGGATTAACGTCCCATCCAACGGACGGCGGCCTTTCCAAGCTCATCGGTGTCCCCTACTGACCGTGGGCAGGGCGGGGAATTCTGCGGAGATAAATCTCAACGCTGATCCAGCTGGGACTCGAACCTGGGAACTACAGATTACGAGCCTGGCGCGCTACCGACTGAGCCACCCCCGCCCCATATCGAGAAGATCACATTTAAAGCATATGCCCTAAGATGCCAACTTGCCCCTCTTACAGGCAGAAACTCAGTTCTTACAACTGATCACAAGCTTTTACTTTACCAGTCTGTAATCAGACATATTATTTTGTATGCCTCTCCTATTTGGGCTAACACCACCAGTAACAATATTCGTAAAGCCCAAACTTTACAGAGCTAAATCATCAGATCTGCCATCATTCCCCGCCCTGCCCACGGTCAGTAGGGGACACCGATGGGCTTGGAAAGACCGCCGTCCGTTGGATGGGATGTTAAGCCGTGGCCCCGTGTGCGGGAGAGTCATACCCTGTGCACGTTAAAGAACACGCTGGATGGCCTTGACGGGAGCCTACCATCTGTCTCCCAACAGCTGTTCCAATGGGTCCCCTTCCCCAACCTTCTCTGAGCCTTCGGGGTCCATGTGACCTGGCCATTTAGCCCATGGTGTGCAAAAAAGTGCCCCTCAGAGGTAAAACAACCCAACCCAGCCCAGATCTGCCATCAGTGCCCCTTGGTTTGTTTCTAACCGTCAAGTGCATAGAGATCTTGGCATTGATCATATATATTAAACTTTATTCGAAAAGGTTTTTCGAGGTAGTTTCAAATAATCTAAATGAGATTATTTCCTCCCTTATGGATTATAATCATGAGGTTTTAAACAGATATAAGAGACCTAAGATCATTGCTTTCTCTCGGGAAAGCTTTGCACTTTAGCTCTATTTTACTATGTATGTTTATGGCCATCTAGCCCCTCGGGGCCCGCTCTTTGTGTTTCAGGTATTTATTTTATATACTTATGCCTTCAAGGCCTATTAATCAGATGGAGATGGTTATGGGCACATTGTGCCTGGTACATCGAAAGTCAATATACGATCTACGATTTATCGGAGCGAAAAACGATGTAGTAGTGAATAATACCGAGAGGAGCGCTGTAATCGGGCAGTTTGGCCGAATTTTAGCGTTGGTATCCTATTTGTACAGAGTTAATCTTTCTCCGCTTTCTATAGTAATAAGTGAGACAGCGTTATAACAAGTCTTTGAAAAGCGCCAAACTCTTCAAGAAAATTAAAAATCGTGTACTTTAAAAACGTACGCTGAATGGTCGTTGGGGCCGGGGGTGGCTCAGTCGGTAGCGCGCCAGGCTCGTAATCTGTAGTTCCCAGGTTCGAATTCCAGCTGGGTCAGCGTTGAGATTTATCTCCGCAAAATTCCCCGCCCTACCCACGGTCAGTAGGGGACACCGATGGGCTTGAAAAGGCCGCCGTCCGTCGGATGGAATGGTTAAGCCGTGGCCCCGTGTGCGGGAGAGCCATACCCTGTGCACGTTAAAGAACACGCTGGATGGCCTTGACGGGAGGCTACCATCTGTCTCCCAACAGCTGTTCCAGTGGGTCCCCTCACCCAACCTTCTCTGAGCCTTCGGGGTCCTTGTGACCTGGCCATTTAACCCATGGTGTCCAAAAAAGTGCCGCTCAGAGGTAAAACAACAACCCGTACAACAGTTATGACGTCAGATGTCTAAGCCGAAAAATATAAATATTTCTTATTTTAATGCTAATATTTATAGAATTGTTTAGTTATCAATATACATTATTTAGAAAAGAAATACTCCTATATTAGAGTTATTATAATGGTAATGATAACCTCGAAAAATTTAGTTAGAAAAAGCTATATTTTAAATAAACATTAGTATTAAGATTAGTATTAAAATCTACCACTAATAATAATAGAAATAAACAAATAAGAATTATCTAATTATAGTTAGCAGTGATTAGCTTCTTGTCATTATTCAATCTTGCCATCTGGAGGAGAAGGTTGAAAAGATTCGAACATATCCAGAGAAAAAAAATTTGTTTTTTGGCTGATGATAATGATATTAAACCTTTTCATGACATCATAACTTAGCTCTACAGCCTTCTATTACAGGAGGCGTTGGTTAATCTCACCCTCTATTGGTGAGAAACGAGACAGCAATGGGATTCAAACGACAGTGTCTGTCGGACGGGTTTAACATTCACATACACCAGTGTCTCGCAAACTGTGTGCCGCGGCACAGTAGTGTGCCGCGAGAGATTTTCTAATTGACACTAGATATTCCAAAGATTTCATTTTGACTTGACTTGTGTAATCGACGTGCTTTAATATCGACGTGCTTTAATAAAAATCTTTCACATTTGATCAACTGGGATCTTGTAAGTATTTATCAAGTTTTTCCAAATTTTGGTATTAATTTTTGATTATTTCAAGCCATAGAACGGACAAATATTTAAAACAAACACCGAGTTATGAATTAAAGAACGAGAGCAAATCTTCAAGTAAAACCAGGCTCATGACTTCAACAAAGGGCAAATATAATGACGATTATATAGAGTTTGCTTTTATTCTTTTTTAGGTGTGCCGCGGAAAAAAAAAATTAGATTCAGTGTGCCGCGGAAAAAAAATCAGATTCAGTGTGCCGCAGAGTAAAAAAGCTTGCGAGACACTGACATACTGTATAATTTCTGCACGTTAAAGAATAATCTGGATGACTTTTACGGGAGGACTCCACCTATATTCAATCAGCTGTCCATTGGTTTCCCTTCTTCAATTTTCTCAGAACCTTTCCGTTTTTTGTAGTTTGTCCAGTTAGCTGATTATGCACATGGAATTGTCGTTCAAGAAAAAAACAATTGAGTCTTGGGTGAGATCTGTGATCTGCTCATTTAATCATTGTATGTACAAAAATTCGCTTAGAAGGGGAAAAAAGATAAATTTTTATTCCTGTTTAAAACAGATGAATAGTCATGATGAAATATTTGTCTCTAAACAGCTGTCCAGTCCGGTACACTCTTTACTACTGAGACACTTCTGACCTGATCATATAGCTCAATGGGGGTAAAAATTGCCGCTCAGAGATAAAGCAACTCAGTTATATACTGACATCACTATAAAGATACATTTAAAAATTATTTTGTTTCAAATTTTAAACTAAATATAAAAACACACCATAGACGAACCCCTGCAGACTTTTTGAACATTACAATGTGCATTTTATTTTTCGAACTTTTTTAAACACATGAAGAGGTGTATATGGTCTTTTAACGTTTGTAAAACTGTAGACCATTATTTAGTATATAAAGCAATGGAATGGAATTTGATGCCCTTTACAAGACAACAGGAAACTAGATGCTTTTGATTCTAGATGCTTACGCTGTATCTTGGGCATTAGGGTTGTTTAACTTTGTAACTAATGATGAGGTTAGGCAAAGGAATCGGCAACCTCCTTTATAAGCAGCATATTGTGCAGAGAGAGACTCCGTTGGTTTGGCCATATTGCCCGTATGGATAATTATAGATTGGCGAATAGGCTTATGAATAGTGTGCCTAAAGGCCCCAGAAAGAGGGGAAGACCTAGTATGTGGTGGGCAGACAATGTCAAACAGGACCTTGTTAGAATTGGTGTGCAGTGGCCAGATGCAGCAGATGTAGCTCAGGACAGATATGTTTGGAGAACTAAAGTGCACGGTTTGGTTGGACCTCCGCAGCCCATGGCTGCTTGAGGATGATGATGATATGGATATAACGGATATACGTACAATAACAATAGCCCTGCTTTATATCCAACAATAACAAATTCGCTACATTAAACATGAAACCACAAGAACTGTTTTGCTACATTTCGAATGAAACCAAAAGAACTGTTTTGCTACATTTCAAATGAAACCACAAGAACTGTTTTGCTACATTTCAAATGAAACCACAAGAACTGTTTTGCTACATTTCAAATCAAAGCACAAGAACTGTTTTGCTAAATTTCAAATGAAAGCACAAGAACTGTTTTGCAACATTTCAAATGAAACCACAAGAACTGTTTTGCAACATTTCAAATGAAACCACAAGAACTGTTTTGCAACATTTCAAATGAAGCCACAAGAACTGTTTTGCTACATTTCAAATGAAACCGCAAGAACTGTTTTTGCTACATTTCAAATGAAACCACAAGAACTGTTTCGTAACATTTCAAATGAAACCACAAGAACTGTTTTGCTACATTTCAAATGAAACCACAAGAACTGTTTTGCTACATTTCAAATGAAACCACAAGAACTGTTTTGCAACATTTCAAATGAAACCACAAGAACTGTTTTGCAACATTTCAAATGAAACCACAAGAACTGTTTTGCAACATTTCAAATGAAACCACAAGAACTGTTTTGCAACATTTCAAATGAAACCACAAGAACTGTTTTGCAACATTTCAAATGAAACCACAAGAACTGTTTTGCAACATTTCAAATGAAACCAAAAGAACTGTTTTGCTACATTTCAAATGAAACCACAAGAACTGTTTTGCTACATTTCAAATGAAACCACAAGAACTGTTTTGCAACATTTCAAATGAAACCACAAGAACTGTTTTGCAACATTTCAAATGAAACCACAAGAACTGTTTTGCAACATTTCAAATGAAACCACAAGAACTGTTTTGCAACATTTCAAATGAAGCCACAAGAACTGTTTTGCAACAATTTCAAATGAAACCAAAGGAACTGTTTTGCTACATTTCAAATGAAACCACAAGAACTGTTTTACTACATTTCAAATGAAACCACAAGAACTGTTTTGCTACATTTCAAATGAAACCACAAGAACTCTTTTGCTACATTTTAAATGAAACCACAAGAACTGTTTTGCAACATTTCAAATGAAACCACAAAAACTGTTTTGCTACATTTCAAATGAAACCACAAGAACTCTTTTGCTACATTTTAAATGAAACCACAAGAACTGTTTTGCTACATTTCAAATGAAACCACAAGAGCTGTTTTGCTACATTTCAAATGAAACCACAAGAACTGTTTTGCTACATTTCAAATGAAAGCACAAGAACTGTTTTGCTACATTTCAAATGAAAGCACAAGAACTATTTTGCTACATTTCAAATGAAACCACAAGAACTGTTTTGCAACATTTCAAATGAAACCACAAGAACTGTTTTGCAGCATTTCAAATGAAACCACAAGAACTGTTTTGCTACATTTCAAATGAAACCACAAGAACTGTTTTGCTACATTTCAAATGAAACCACAAGAACTGCTTTGCTACATTTCAAATGAAACCACAAGAACTGTTTTGCTACATTTCAAATGAAACCACAAGAACTGTTTTGCTACATTTCAAATGAAACCACAAGAACTGTTTTGCTACATTTCAAATGAAACCACAAGAACTGTTTTGCTACATTTCCAATGAAACCACAAGAACTGTTTTGCAACATTTCAAATGAAACCACAAGAACAGTTTTCCTACATTTCAAATGAAACCAGAAAAACTGTTTTGCCACAATTTATAGGAAGCTTCAAGAACTGTTTTATTGCATTTCACATAAAATAAATAAATAAATACCCCCTCAAGCAGCTGCTTGCCACAGAGGTCTGGCAGGAGCCTGTCAGTTTATATGCCACAGTAGGAGATCTGAGAGGATAAACAGTTTTGCTATATTATCAAATGAAACCACAAGAACTGTTTTGCTACATTTCAAATGAAACCCCAAGAACTGTTTTGCTACATTTCAAATGAAACCACAAGAACTGTTTTGCAACATTTCAAATGAAAGCACAAGAACTGTTTTGCTACATTTCAAATGAAAGCACAAGAACTATTTTGCTACATTTCAAATGAAACCACAGGAACTGTTTTGCAACATTTCAAATGAAACCACAAGAACTGTTTTGCAACATTTCAAATGAAACCACAAGAACTGTTTTTGCTACATTTCAAATGAAACCACAAGAACTGTTTCGTAACATTTCAAATGAAACCACAAGAATGTTTTGCTACATTTCAAATGAAACCACAAGAAATGTTTTGCTACATTTCAAATGAAACCACAAGAACTGTTTTGCAACATTTCAAATGAAACCACAAGAACTGTTTTGCAACATTTCAAATGAAACCACAAGAACTGTTTTGCAACATTTCAAATGAAACCACAAGAAATGTTGCAAAACAGTTCTGAGAGGATAAACAGTTTTGCTATATTATCAAATGAAACCACAAGAACTGTTTTGCAACATTTCAAATGAAACCAAAAGAACTGTTTTGCTACATTTCAAATGAAACCACAAGAACTGTTTTGCTACATTTCAAATGAAACCACAAGAACTGTTTTGTAACATTTCAAATGAAACCACAAGAACTGTTTTGCCAAATTTCAAATGAAACCACAAGAACTGTTTTGCTACATTTCAAATGAAACCACAAGAACTGTTTTGCTACATTTCAAATGAAATCACAAGAACTGTTTTGCTACATTTCAAATGAAACCACAAGAACTGTTTTGTAACATTTCAAATGAAACCACAAGAACTGTTTTTGCTACATTTCAAATGAAACCACAAGAACTGTTTCGTAACATTTCAAATGAAAGCACAAGAACTATTTTGCTACATTTCAAATGAAGCCACAAGAACTGTTTTGCAACATTTCAAATGAAACCAAAAGAACTGTTTTGCTACATTTCAAATGAAACCACAAGAACTGTTTTGTAACATTTCAAATGAAACCACAAGAACTGTTTTGTAACATTTCAAATGAAACCACAAGAACTGTTTTGCTACATTTCAAATGAAACCACAAGAACTGTTTTGCTACATTTCAAATGAAACCACAAGAACTGTTTTGCTACATTTCAAATGAAATCACAAGAACTGTTTTGCTACATTTCAAATGAAACCACAAGAACTGTTTTGCTACATTTCAAATGAAACCACAAGAACTGTTTTGCTACATTTCAAATGAAGCCACAAGAACTGTTTTGCTACATTTCAAATGAAACCACAAGAACTGTTTTGCTACATTTCAAATGAAACCACAAGAACTGTTTTGTAACATTTCAAATGAAACCACAAGAACTGTTTTGCTACATTTCAAATGAAACCACAAGAACTGTTTTGCTACATTTCAAATGAAACCACAAGAACTGTTTTGCTACATTTCAAATGAAATCACAAGAACTGTTTTGCTACATTTCAAATGAAACCACAAGAACTGTTTTGCTACATTTCAAATGAAACCACAAGAACTGCTTTGCTACATTTCAAATGAAACCACAAGAACTGTTTTGCTACATTTCAAATGAAACCACAAGAACTGTTTTGCTACATTTCCAATGAAACCACAAGAACTGTTTTGCTACATTTCCAATGAAACCACAAGAACTGTTTTGCTACATTTCCAATGAAACCACAAGAACTGTTTTGCTACATTTCCAATGAAACCACAAGAACTGTTTTGCAACATTTCAAATGAAACCACAAGAACAGTTTTCCTACATTTCAAATGAAACCACAAAAACTGTTTTGCCACAATTTATAGGAAGCTTCAAGAACTGTTTTATTGCATTTCACATAAAATAAATAAATAAATACCCCCTCAAGCAGCTGCTTGCCACAGAGGTCTGGCAGGAGCCTGTCAGTTTATATGCCACAGTAGGAGATCTGAGAGGATAAACAGTTTTGCTATATTATCAAATGAAACCACAAGAACTGTTTTGCTACATTTCAAATGAAACCACAAGAACAGTTTTGCTACATTTCAAATGAAACCACAAGACAGTTTTGCTACATTTCAAATAAAACCACCAGAACACCTAAGATCATTGCTTTCTATATACGATCAAGATCACCTTAGATCATTGCTTTCTGTGTATTTCAAATGCAACCACAATAAATATATAGCTACATTTCAAATGAAACCACAAGAAATATACAGCTACATTTCAAATGAAACCACAAGAACAGTTTTGCTACATTTCAAATGAAACCACAAGAACACTTAAGATCATTGCTTTCTATGTATTTCAAATGAAACTACAAGAAATATATAGCTACATTTCAAATGAAACCACAAGAACTGATATTCAACATTTCAAATGAAACCACAAGAACTGTTTTCCACAATTTATAGGAAGCTTCAAGAACTGTTTTATTGCATTTCACAACATATTGAAAAAATAGTTTTGCTATAATTCAAATGAAACCACAAAAACTGTTTTGCTATATTTCAAATGAAAGCACAAGAACTGTTTTGCTATATTTCAAGTGAAACTACACGAAGAGATGTGCTACATTTCATAGGAAACTTCAAGAACTGTTCTGCTACATTTCGCAGGAAATCACAAGAACTGGTTTGCTGCATTTCAAATGAAACCACACGAAGTGCTACATTTCATCGGAAACGTCAAGAACTGTTCTGTTACATTTCACAGGAAATCACAAGAACAGTTTTACTACATTTGAAATTAAAACACAAGAACTGTTTTGCTACATTTCAAATGAAATCACACGAATAGCTTTGCTGCATTTCATAGGATACTTCAACAGCTGTTCTGCTACATTTCACAGGAAATCACAAGAACTGTTTTGCTACATTTCAAATGAAACCACACGAAGGAAAATCACAAGAACAGTTTTGCTACATTTTAAATGAAACTACACCAAGAGCTTTGCTACATTTCATAGGAAACTTCAAGAACTGTTCTGCTACATTTCGCAGGAAATCACAAGAACTGTTCTGCTACACTTCGCAGGAAATCACAAGAACTGGTTTGTTGCATTTCAAATGAAACCACACGAAGTGCTACATTTCATCGGAAACGTCAAGAACTGTTCTGTTACATTTCACAGGAAATCACAAGAAAGTTTTGCTACATTTCAAATGAAACCACACGAAGAGCTTTGCTAAATTTCATAGGAAACTTCAAGCGCTGTTCTGCCACATTTCACAGGAAATCACAAGAACAGTTTTACTATATTTGAAATTAAAACACAAGAACTGTTTTGCTGCATTTCAAATGAAACCACACGAAGAGCTTTGCTGCATTTCATAGGACACTTCAACAGCTGTTCTGCTACATTTCACAGGAAATCATAAGAAAACAGTTTTGCTACATTTCAAATGAAACCACACGAAGGGAAATCACAAGAACAGTTTTGCTACATTTCAAATGAAACCACACGAAGAGCTTTGCTAAATTTCATAGGAACTTCAAGGGCTGTTCTGCTACATTTCACAGGAAATCACAACAACAGTTTTGATGCATTTAACAGGAAATCACAAGAACGGTTTTGCTGCATTTCAAATGAAACCACACGAAGAGCTTTTCTGCATTTCATAGGATTCTTCAACAGCTGTTCTGCTACATTTCACAAGAAATCACAAGAACAATTTTGCTACATTTCAAATGAAACCACAAGAACTGTTTTGCTACATTTCAAATGAAACCACACGAAGAAAATCACAAGAACAGTTTTGCTACGTTTCAAATGAAACTACACCAAGAGCTTTGCTACATTTCATAGGAAACTTCAAGAGCTGTTCTGCTACGTTTCACAGGAAATCACAAGAACAGTTTTGCTACATTTCAAATGAAACCACAAGAACTGTTTTGCTACATATCAAATGAAACCACACGAAGTGCTTCGCTACATTTCAAATGAAACCACACGAAGTGATTTGCTACATTTCATAGGAAACTTCAAGAGCTGTTCTGCTACATTTCACAGGATATCAGCCCATGGTGTGCAAAAAAGTGCCGCTCAGAGCTAAAACAACCTAACCCAACACAGGATATCACAACAACAGTTTTGCTGCATTTCACAGGAAATCACAAGAAGAGTTTTGCTGCATTTCAAAAGAAACGCACAAGAACTGTTTTTCTACATTTCAAATTAAACCACACGAAAAGCTTTGCTAAATTTCATAGGATACTTCAAGAGCTGTTCTGCTACATTTCACAGGAAATCACAAGAACAGTTTTGCTACATTTCAAATGAAACACACAAGAACTGTTTTTCTACATTTCAAATGAAACACACAAGAACTGTTTTTCTACATTTCAAATGAAACACACAAGAACTGTTTTTCTACATTTCAAATGAAACACACAAGAACTGTTTTTCTACATTTCAAATGAAACACACAAGAACTGTTTTTCTACATTTCAAATGAAACACACAAGAACTGTTTTTCTACATTTCAAATGAAACACACAAGAACTGTTTTTCTACATTTCAAATGAAACACACAAGAACTGTTTTTTTACATTTCAAATGAAACACACAAGAACTGTTTTTCTACATTTCAAATGAAACACACAAAAACTGTTTTTCTACGTTTCAAATGAAACCACAAGAAAGAAAATCACAAGAACTGTTTTTGCTACATTTCAAATGAAACCACACGAAAAGCTTTGCTAAATTTCATAGGAAACTTCAAGAATTGTTCTGCTACATTTCACAGGAAATCACAAGAACAGTAGTGCTGCATTTCAAATTAAACACACAAGAATTATTTTTCTACATTTCAAATGAAACACGCAAGAACTATTTTTCTACATTTCAAATGAAACCACACGAATGAAAATCACAAGCAGTTTTGCTACATTTCAAATGAAACCACACGAAGAGCTTTGCTACATTTCATAGGAAACTTCAAGAACTGTTCTGCTACATTTCGCAGGAAATCACAAGAAATGTTCTGCTACACTTCGCAGGAAATCACAAGAACTGGTTTGCTGCATTTCAAATGAAACCACACGAAGTGCTACATTTCATCGGAAGCGTCAAGAACTGTTCTGTTACATTTCACAGGAAATCACAAGAACAGTTTTTCTACATTTCAAATGAAACCACACGAAGAGATTTGCTACATTTCATAGGAAACTTCATGAGCGGTTCTGCTACGTTTCGCAAAAAATCACAAGAACAGATTCGGTACATTTTAAATAAAACCACAAAAACTCTTTTGCTACATTTCACAGGAAACTAGAAAAACTGTTTTGCTTCATTTCAAATGAACAGCAAATCACAAGAACAGTTTTACTGCATTTCACAGGAAATCACAATTACAGTTTTACTGCATTTCACAGGAAATCACAATTACAGTTTTGCAACATTTCACAGGAAATCAATCACAGGAACAGTTTTGCTACATTTCACAGGAAATCACAAGAACGGTTTTGCTACATCATCATCATCATCCTCAAGCAGCCATGGGCTACGGAGGTCCAACCAGACCACGCAGTTTACTTCTCCAAGCATATCTGTCCTGAGCTACATCTGCTGCATCCGGCCACTGCACACCAATTCTAACAAGGTCCTGTTTGACATTGTCTGCCCACCGCATCCTAGGTCTCCCCCTCCTTCTGAAGCCTTTAGGCACACTGTTCATAACCCTATTTGCCAATCTATAATTATCCATACGGGCAACATGGCCAAACCAGCGGAGTCTCTCTCTGCACAATATGCTGCTTAAAGGAGGTTGCAGACTCCTTTGCCTAACCTCATCATTAGTTACAAAGTTAAACCACCTAATACCCAAGATACTGCGTAAGCATCTAGAATCAAAAGCATCTAGTTTCCTGTTATCTTGTTTACACAGCGTCCAAGTTTCACTACCATAACTAACCCTAGAAAGAACCAAACTATTATACAGTCTAATTTTAGTCTTTAGGTGTATACGCCTATTTCTCCACAATCTCCATAGATTCTTAAAAGTCCCGGCAGCAATACCTATTCGTCTGTTAATCTCATGCCGCACATCACCAGTATCAGTTACATAGCTCCCAAGATAATTAAACTGTGACACCTGCTCAAGACTGCAACCATTCAGATTAACTGAATCACAACCTGCCTGACCAATTTTCATCACTTTAGTTTTCTCTCTGTTTATAACCAAACCTACTCTACTACCAGTCTCATCAACAGTTCGAATGAAAGAGTTCATCTCATCAACATCATTTGCCAAAAGGGCTAAATCATCAGCATAATCTAAATCAGAAATTTTCGTATCTCCAGCCCATTTAAGGGCAAAATATTTCCCTTGAAGTGAATTTCGCATAACATAATCAACAACCAAACTAAAGAGAAAAGGAGACAAAATGCACCCTTGTCGAACACCAGAAGTAATGCTAAACCAATTGCTACAAGACTTACCAACTCTCACACATGACTCAGTGTTATTATAGAGAGCTTTCATTATGTTAACTAACTTGTCTGGTATACCATATGATCTCACAATCAACCACAAATTATGACGATCAACAGAGTCGAAGGCCTTTTTGAAATCAACAAAGCTAGCAACCAAAGGTTTCTGAAACTCTAAACATTTCTCAAGAATCTGCCTAAGTGAAAATATCTGATCTACACATCCCCTACCACTTCTGAATCCACATTGCTCATCACGCAATTGCCTGTCAACCAGATTCTTAATTCTATTAAGCACAATCATGGAAAGAACTTTACCTGGAACAGAGAGTAGGCTGATACCCCTATAGTTATCACAAGAACTGCGATCACCTTTTTTGAAAATAGGGATAATAATAGCTCTGGTAAAATCTTTAGGGACCATGCCTTTATCATAAAAGTTATTCAAAATTTCAGTCATCCAAGTGATAACCAAAACATTCCCAGCTCTGAGCATTTCAGTAGTAATTTCATCTACCCCTGGGGATTTATGAAGTTTCAGTTTAGAGATAGCCAAACTAACTTCAGATTGTGTTATAGGGCCAACATTAAAGCTGCCAATGCATCTATCATCATTACAAACAATGGGAGTAGAACTAACCACATTGTTTAGAACATCACTGAAATGCTCAGCCCACCTAGCCATGAGAGAATCCTCACCTTCTATAACCTTACCTTGTTATCCTTCAATCCCTGTATGCCTGTCCGTTTTCTACCACATAAAACATTAACTATCTGGTACAGCTCTCTGCTGTTGTGCTGCCTAACCGCTTCCTCAGCTTTGTCAGCCAAGCTATCAAGCCAAAGATTTTTATCAGTAGCTAACTGATCCTTTACACGTTTATTAAGCTCTCTGTAATCTTTTCTATTAGTACTAGTAGGGTACTGATTAAGGACATTCCTGCAATTCCTTCTTTCTGAAATAAGCTCAATTGCCTTGTCACTTAAATAATTCTGCCTCCTCTGCTCCTTTTTTCCTAAAAGAGTACTGTTAGTTTCCAAAAAAGCCTGTTTAAAATGGCCCCATTCTTCCTCAACTTCAGTATTAAGCAAACCATGACCGTCATAATGACTAAGTAACCTATCATGGTAAGCTTTAGCTATAACTGGGTCATTCAGAGCTTCAGTATTAAAGGTAAATTTTTTAACTCTAGCACAACACTTTTTATGTTTAAGTTGCAAGACACTTTTAACAAGGTAATGGTCAGATCCAATTTCAGCTCCCCTATATGCCCTGGTATTTCTAACAGAACTAGCCCATTTGCTGTTAATTAATATATAATCAATCATATTCCTATGCAGCCCATCAGGTGAAACCCTTGTGTATTTATGTATGTCGCGGTGTTTGTAATATGTGTTAGTTATTCTGAAACCATTGAGTTTACTTACCTGTAGGAGACGTTGCCCATTGCCATTGCAGCTACCAATACCAAAAGGACCTATTACTCCTCCCCAAAGGTCAGAGTCGGTACCAACTTTGGCATTGAAGTCACCAAGAACAAGGGTAATATCTCCTTTCTTGACAGAATTCAAAATGTCCTGAAGTTGTCCGTAAAACCTATCCTTCTCATCCTCATCAGCATCCTCAGTGGGGGCATAACAGCAGATAACATTCAAGTTTTTAATGCTTGTCTGAAATTTTGCTGTAAGAAACCTTTCATTAATGCACTCATATCCTAGAAGAGCATCACTAGCATGTCTGCTGAGCAGCAGACCCACGCCTTGGTGATGCTTTCCATCCTCCCTCCCTGTAAAGAGAAATTTAAAGTTATTTTTAAGTATCTCACCTTTACCTGTCCATCTGGTCTCTTGCAAGCCTAGAATATCTAGGTTATAGCGCTGGAATTCCTGCGTGAGGACATCAAGAGAATAATCTCTATGTAATATCCTCACGTTCCACGTTCCTGCAGAAAGAAAATGATTAGCAGGATTTTTAAAGAAATTAGGTTTCTTGAGATTGGTAGGGCCAACAATATCAAACAGCCCCCTGATCGCAGGCATGGGGCAAAGACCCGTTCCTCCTCCGTTAAAGGCTGAAGTCACCGATGCTGGTAGGAACTGCAGGCACCACCTTTTCAAGTGGACTTTTTCAAGAGCCACATGGCCTGCCTGAGACGCATTACTCCAGTTTAGGCTTGACGATGCCCAACTAGCTAAGTAAGGTTCAGGTACCTGCGATGGCCTCTGATTAGGATTATCCACCAGCTGATATAAGGTATCCCATGCCTCTGTTCACTTAGAGCTGGCAATCCAGAAGCAAACAGAAAACACAGCGGCCGACTCTCCCTCAACAGAGGCCCACTAGTGCAGCAAGTCCAGGATCCATAATCAAGCTCAAATCCATAAACAAGTCCAGTCTAGTAGGTATAAATGGTCAGCACCAAGACCCTGTGAAGTTGACCACTCCTCAGCAGGGTTGAAAAAAAAGAAAAAAGTGGCCGTAGATGACCAGATCAGCAGGCCATACTGAACTGGCAGCCCTCCCCTTCCGTTCCCTTCCAAAAGAGAGTATCTCTTTTGAAAGGTACTAACGGCCTGCACCACGAGAAGGCGGGGTCGGACATTAGGTGCTAGACCTGGCCGGTTCTGTGCATCATCACTAGGGATTGGTACACAGCTCTCCTTCACAGGAAATCACAAGAACAGTTTTGCTACATTTCACGTGAAACCCAATAACTGTTTTGCTATATTTCATAGTTGCCATTCATTCGATGTGTTTAACTGACAAAAAAAAAAAACCCTCAAGCAGCTGCTTGCCACAGAGGTCTGACAGAAGCCTGTCAGTTTGTACGTCATAGTAATCGATCTGAGAGGATGGCGGTACCTCAGCAGAAAAACAACACAAACATCCATGCCTTACTCAGGGTTCAAACTTAGGTTCCTTTGATCAGTAGCCAAGCGCACTAACCACTCTGCCACGGGACGGTAATATATATATAAAACATAATTCTTTTCCTTTACGTTCCGTTTCACAGCTTTCTAAGATCTCAGAATTTTGCAACTTTTGAGACGGTTTCTATGTTATAAATTAGGTGCTAGATTTCAGTGAAATGTTCTTAAAAATTATTTTTTACATTCTTTTACCTTATGTGATAGAGACATTTAAATGAATAAAAAAATTCTACAAAAAACGAAAAATTCGAGCAAAGGATTTAAGAAAAGTAACTCTAGGAAGTTTTAAAAAATCCTCTTCACACACTGTCGACATTTATGGCAGACTCATTTAGTTGGTCTTCCCATTATAATGATGTCGGCATGCTCATAAAATGTTGCTCTTCATATTCATCATCACGTGTTTAAAAAAAAAACGTCTTTAAGAAATGTGCAGAAAGAAACCGACCTACGATGTTATAACAGCCTTCGCGACTTTGCTGACCACATTGCACGCTGCGCTGACTTCCATAATTCCTCGCTCCCTACCCGGTTAACCGGTGATGTATGGTGATGCGGGGGATGTGCGCCGTTTGCTGCCGTCTCCATAGTTACAGGGCCCGCGCGGGAGGTCCTCCCTCTTCCTTGGCCTCGCAGCAGCACGCACATATGTACCGCGAGCCATTGCCACTATAGGCTAAAACGAGACTACAATCTGGTTGCGGACGTGCGAACTTCGTTTGTGGTGTGTTTAGGTTCCGGAACATCTGGGATAGTCGGTCTCGCTTCCTTCCGCACCGATGGAAGCCTGCGTTTGCAGTTTTCTATGTCGGCACACGGCCATCCCAGATGTGTGGGGATATCGCCGAAAGAGTCCCGGCAAACCTCGGTGGCAGTCACGCTAGCCGCCATGCCGTCGTTGCCGGGAATACTCACGTCTCTCGCCGCAAAGGGAGTGGTTTTGACGGGATTCCAAAAGCAGACCTTGCCCTTTGAAATTTTCAAACAATGAAAATTTCCGAATATGTGCAACAGCAGGCACGGAACTAGACAAAAATAATACAAAAATTGTGGGGGGGGACTCAAATGAATGCATCCAGCCGGGAGGAAATAAAGAGGAGGGGTGATTGGAATTCTATTGTAATATAATATTTTCCCCTCCGGTTTAGAGGTCTTTACACATTTTTGAAAAATACTGGAAATATAAATAAGTATATTAATTTTTGCTTCCATTACTTTTTTAGCATTCTCAAAGGGGTGGTCCAATTTCGCCCCCCCCCCCACCCCACCTAAATGCAGTTCTGTATACAATGGTATCGGAAACCGGAGACTCCAAACAACACCTCCTGTAAGAGAATGCTGCACAACTATGACATCAGTGTAGGTACTTCTAGAAATCTTGATTTCTTCTAAACATATTTCAATTATTATAATTAGAAAATATTAACATTAAACTTTAATACAATTTTCTTTTAAATTATTTCGAAAAATTACTCAATTTATTAGTGTCGAGTGGTTAGCGCGCTTGGATACTGATCTACGGGACCTGGGTTCGAGCCCAGGGTAAGGCATGGATGTTCCTGTCGTTTTTCTGCTGAGGTTCTGCCATCCTCTCAGACCCTCTACTCTGGCATATAAACTGACAGGCTCCTGTCAGACCTTTGTGGCAAGCAGCTGCTTGAGGGGGTATTTTTTTTTATTAGTGTTATTAGTGTTATGATAATGTTAATAAATGAGAATAATTTTCCTTCTAAAAATGTTGTATTTAAAAATAAATATTAATATAAAGATTATTATTGAAAATCACCAGTAATAATAACAGAAACAAATGTATAAGAAAGTTCTAGATTTCAGGATTAGCTAATTGAAAAAGGATCCACAATTACTTTGCAATGGATACCTGAATATGTAGGTGTCCAGGGAAACGAAATTGCTGATTTTTTAGCAATGTCGGCTCTTAACAATGAAAAATACCTTCAATTGGAAATTGGGAATTTATGTGATTCTAAGTTAAATAAAGAAATATTGAAGGAGAACTTTATACATCATTTCCAAGTCATCGCTGAAAAAAAGATCAATCATCGACAATTAGCAGAGAACAAGATTCTTCCACTAAATGATCTGCACCTTTAAAGAAGAAATTTTTCTGTGCATCACCAAACTCAGAACAGGTTCATCACTCTTCAACAACTCGCTTCTCAAGATGAAAGGGGCGGGGGTGGCTCAGTCGGTAGCGCGCCAGGCTCGTAATCTGTAGTTCCCAGGTTCGAGTCCCAGCTGGGTCAGCGTTGAGATTTATCTCCGTAAAATTCCCCGCCCTGCACACGGTCAGTAGGGGACACCGATGGGTTTGGAAAGGCCGCCGTCCGTCGGATGGGATGTTAAACCATGACCCCGGTTGCGGGAGAGCCATACCCTGTGCACGTTAAAGAACACGCTGGATGGCCTTGACGGGAAGCTACCACCTGTCTCCCAACAGCTGTTCCAGTGGGTCCCCTCCCCCAACCTTCTCTGAGCCTTCGGGGTCCTTGTGACCTGGCCATTTAGCCCATGGTGTGCAAAAAAGTGCCGCTCAGAGGTAAAATAACCCAACCCAAATCTCAAGATGAGGAAGGTTCTTTCCCCCAATTGTCAGACGTGCAACATAAAGGAAACGGGTCAATCAAGGTTTTGTGACATAACGTCATCAGCTTCTTGGCATTATCCAACCTTGCCATCTGGAGGAGAGGGTCGAAAGACTCGAACATATCCAGAGAAAACATTTTCGATTGATGATGATGATTAATTTGATGCGAATCTTTTCCATAAGATTAAGAATATTTTTATCAAGGTTTTATCAACTGACAGGCTCCTGTCAGACCTCTGTGGCAAGCAGCTGCTTGAGGGGGTATTTTTTTATTTTTGTGACATTAACGTCATCAGCTTCTTGGCATTATCCAACCTTGCCATCTGGAGGAGAGGGTCGAAAGACTCGAACATATCCAGAGAAAACATTTATTTTCGATTGATGATGATGATCAATGTGATGGAAATCTTTTCCATAAGATTAAGAATATTTTTATCAACGTTTTGTGACATTAACGTCATCAGCTTCTTGGCATTATTCAACCTTGCCATCTGGAGGAGAGGGTCGAAAGACTCGAACATATCCAGAGAAAATATTTATTTTCAATTGATGATGATGATCAATTTGATGCGAATCTTTTCCATAAGATTAAGAATATTTTTATCAAGGTTTTGTGACATTAACGTCATCAGCCTCTTGGCATTATCCAACCTTGCCATCTGGAGGAGAGGGTCGAAAGACTCGATCATATCCAGAGAAAACATTTATTTTCGATTGATGATGATGATCAATGTGATGCGAATCTTTTCCATAAGATTAAGAATATTTTTATCAAGGTTTTGTGACATTAACGTCATCAGCTTCTTGGCATTATCCAACCTTGCCATCTGGAGGAGAGGGTCGAAAGACTCGATCATATCCAGAGAAAACATTTATTTTCGATTGATGATGATGATCAATTTGATGCGAATCTTTTCCATAAGATTAAGAATATTTTTATCAAGGTTTTGTGACATTAACGTCATCAGCTTCTTGGCATTATCCAACCTTGCCATCTGGAGGAGAGGGTCGAAAGACTCGAACATATCCAGAGAAAAACATTTATTTTTGACTGATGATGATGAGGAGGACTCTAATGTGATGTCCTAACTTAGTTTACTGCCTTCTGTAATACGGAGGGCTTTCAACAACGTTCTGGACACATGTCTGTAGATTTGAACTCATTCCTCCTAAGTTAACGAAATACGACTTGTTTGAAAGCTTATCTAAACGAGAAAAATAAAATTATCTTTCTAACCTTTAAGCATCAAAACTACAGCAAAGCTTTTAGCTAAGACTAACTTCACAGTCTGCGAGTCTCACTCCAATACCAGAAGAAGCACAGACGGCTTTTTCCTTTGTCTTTATCATACCACCTGCAGCTCCAAAAATAATAACTGTATTGTTACGAATTAATATGAATGAGCACTGAGTGTGAGTTCAAGTAAATATTTACACTGATAATTACAAAACAATGTAATTTATTACAAAAGTATGGATGAAATTATTTATACAATTTAAGTCAACCGACACGAATTGGGTTGGGTTGGGTTGTTTTACCTCTGAGCGACACTTTTTGCACACCATGGGCTAAATGGCCAGGTCACATGGACCCCGAAGGCTCAGAGAAGGTTGGGGGAGGGACTGACAAGAACAGCTGTTGGGAGACAGATGGTAGCCTCCCGTCAAGGCCATCCAGCGTGTTCTTTAACGTGCACAGGGTATGTGTCTCCCACACACGGGGCCACGGCTTAACGTCCCATCCGACGGACGGCGGCCTTTCCAAGCCCAGCGGTGTCCCCTACTGACCGTGGGCAGGGCGGGGAATTTTTGCGGAGATAAATCTCAACGCTGACCCAGTTGGGACTCGAACCTGGGAACTACAGATTACGAGCCTGGCGCGCTACCGACACGAAAATCTATAACAATATAAAGATAAACTTTCAGAAGAATCTATTATCTTAAATCTATTCACACCCAAATCAAAGGCTAATATCCTTCGATGAACAATAACATCATGTTTGTAAACAATATGTAATCTATCTAGAGTAACTTTACCAAACTAAATATTATCGTATATCAAGTAATAATCTCTTCCTTCATAAAAGTTAAGACTTGTTTTTCTATTCCACGAACGTTTGCCCCTTCATTCTTATATTGCCATGTGTCTTGAATACTTTCACTTCAGGTGTACACCATTCTTATTTTCCTTGTTAATTCACTAGTAGAGTTTACCCCAATAAACTATTTAACCTTCCGCGCACACACCATATAAAATATTCGCGCCAGGCTCGTAATCTGTAGTTCCCAGGTTCGAGTCCCAGCTGGGTCAGCGTTAAGATTTATCTCCGCAAAAATTCCCCGCCCTGCCCACGGTCAGTAGGGGACACCGATGGGTTTGGAAAGGCCGCCGTCCGTCTGATGAGACGTTAAGCCGTGGCCCAGTGTGCGGGAGAGCCATACCCTGTGCACGTTAAAGAACACGCTGGATGGCCTTGACGGGAGGCTACCATCTGTCTCCCAATAGCTGTTCCAGTGGGTCCCCTCCCCCAATCTTCTCTGAGCCTTCGGGGTCCTTGTGGCCTGGCCATTTAGCCCATGGTGTGCAAAAAAGTGCCGCTCAGAGGTAAAACAACCCAACCCATCTTTCCTATTTTTCAGTTGGGTTATTCTTCGTTCCAGTTCGTTGGTTACGTAATTCTCACGCAGAAGCATATGCGAGCGTTCATGACAGGTTTATCATAAATTCACTGTAGCACGTTCATCTGTCGTAACAATATTTTGGAATTTCGACAAACTACAACTTTTCCTATCAAATTCTATCTGGTACCAACTTTAAATCTGGGAACATTTATAATTTAGAATTGACAGAAGCTTCCCAAGATATCAGATGATGATGAACTTGTCATTACGTGTTAAAAACAAAGACCGTATCATCAATTCTCTCTTCGCTTGCGGATCGTAAAATTCGGGCTGCGAAATCCGTGCTTTGTTGCTATGGGGCCTACTGGAGACTGGGTTGGATGGTTTTACCTCTGAGCGGTACTTTTCTGCACACCATGGGCTAAATGGCCAGGTCACATGGACCCCGAAGGCTCGGAGAATGTTGGGGGAGGGGACCCACTGGAACAGCTTTGGGAGACAGATGGTAGCCTCACGTCAAGGCCATCCAGAGTGTTCTTTAACGTTGGGTTGTTTTACCTCTGAGCGGCACTTTTTTTGCACACCATGGGCTAAGTGGCCAGGCCACAAGGACCCCGAAGGCTCAGAGAAGGCTGTGGGAGGGGACCCACTGGAACAGCTGTTGAGAGACAGATGGTAGCCTCCCGTCAAGGCCATCCAGCGTGTTCTTTAACGTGTACAGGGCATGTCTCTCCCGCACACAGTTCCACGGCTTAACTTCCCATCCGACGGATGGTGGCCTTTCCAAGCCCATCGGTGTCGGCTACTGACCGTGGGCAGGGCGGGGGAATTTTTGCGGAGATAAATCTTAACGCTGACCCAGCTGGGACTCGAACCTTGGAACTACAGATTACGAGCCTGGCGCGCTACCGACTGAGCCACCCCCGCCCCGATCCTTAATAGAGTTTCGTACCATGTAAAGCGATATTCGTTTTAGAGAAGTTCCAATGCGATTTCAAACGGAATCACTGATTCCGTTAACGCCTCTGAACAGCAGGATCGGAAACAAGTCTGTAACAATTGCGCGCTCGAGCCCCAGAAATGAAATAGGTCAGACGGTGTCCTCCCAGCACTTCTTCCTCCCACACATTGGGCTGTCCCAGACAACTAGTGCGGCAGGTGTCAAAGGTGCGTTACACCAAGAGCGAGAGATAATAGTCAGACATCGTAGGTGTGTAGAAGCACACGAGTTTTGCCTTTCTCTAGGTCATTGTTAGCGCTAATTTGTTCTGTAAGAAACATGGACGATACACTGCTCATTGTAATCAGTGATGCATTTATCTATAGAGCTATGTACGCTATATTATAGAAAGTAACGGGATAATTCCAGTTGAGTTATTTTACCTCTGACAGGAACTTTTATTGCACAAAGTGGGCTAAAAGGTCAAGTCAAAGGACCCCAAAAGCGTAGAGAAAGTTGGGGAAAGGGGTCCCATTGGAAAGATTTTAGGAGACAGATGGTATCTTCCAGTCAGGACCATCCAGCATGCTCTTTAACGCTCAGAGGGCATGGCTCTCCCAAACACGGGGTCACAGCTAACACCATATCTGTCGGACGGCGTCGGACGGCGGTCTTTTGAAGCCCAGCGGTGTCTGCTTTTTCTCTGATGAGAGGGTTGGGTTACAGTCGCTCAAAAAAATATCCGAACACTATGGTTGATTACAGAACTCAGAAAAAATATCTGGCAACGATTTTTTAGAAATTAGTGATCTGGCAACCTTAGTGTACAATAAAATTGGCTAAACGGCCAGGTCACAAGGACCCCGAAGAATCAGCGAAGGTTTGAAGAGGGGACCCAATGGAACACAAATGACAGCCTCCCGTCAAGGCCATCCAGCGTGTTCTTTAACGTTTACAGGGTATGGCTCTCCCGCACACGAGGCCACGGCTTAACGTCCCATCTGACGGACGGCGGCCTTTCCAAGCCCATCGGTGTCCCGTACTGACCAAGGGCGATCTCTGCAAGAGATTTATCTGCATCTCCACGCTGGCCCAGCTAAGACTCGAACTTTGGAACTGTTGATTGCGGTACGAGTCGGGCGCTCTACCAATTGAGCCACCCCCACCCTAATATAGTTTTCCGTTCACACGATACATAAATGTCACAAAACTTTTCATAATATTTTGTAAAAATCTTCATTTTACGAGCAAAAAAGAATGAGGAAGAAAATTGTTTGAATTTAAAAATGAATAATCTGAATTTTTAATGTTACTACATATTGAATATTGTTAATCATATGCTATGTACTGTATAATATTCATTTACTACATTAATTTTTGGAGTATTTGATAACAAAACCATATTAAATTAAAAAATAATACTTCTCTTAAACATCTGCTTGCCACAGAGGCCTGACTGGAGCCTGTCAGTTTATTCACCATAGAGAGGGCCAGGGGTGGCTTAGTCGGTAGCGCGCCAGGCTCGTAATCTGTAGTTCCCAGGTTCGAGTCCCAGCTGGGTCAGCGTTGAGAATTATCTCCGCAAAAATTCCCCGCCCTGCCCACGGTCAGTAGGGGACACCGATGGGCTTGGAAAGGCCGCCGTCCGTCGGATGGGACGTTAAGCCGTGGTCCCGTGTGCGGGAGAGACATACCCTGTGCAGGTTAAAGAACACGCTGGATGGCCTTGACGGGAGGCTACCATCTGTCTCCCAACAGCTGTTCCAGTGGGTCCCCTCCCCCAACCATTTCTGAGCCTTCGGGGTCCATGTGACCTGGCCATTTAGCCCATGGTGTGCAAAAAAGTGCAGCTTAGAGGTAAAACAACCCAATCTTTTTGTAATATAGTGTAGGCTCAGGTTTAGAGACCCAAATTTTTCAGGAATTAATATTTTTTCATTTGCAATACATAAGAATTCCAGAAGCTACTCATAGCTTTTAGAGTTGTCGGGATGGGTTGTTTTACCTCTAAGCTGCACTTTTATTGCACACAATGGGCTAAATGACCAGGTCAAAAGGATCTCAAAAGTTCAGATGAGGTTGGGGGAAAGGACCCATTGAACAGTTGTTGAGAGAAGATGGTAGCGTACCGTGAAGTCTATCCAGCATGTTCTTTAACGTGCACAGGGTATGGCTTTCCCGAACACGTAGCCATCCAATAGATGGCGGCCTTTCCAAATCTCTTAGTGTCCCCTACTGACCGGGGAGAGGACAAGAAGTTTCACGGAGATAAATCTCAACGCTGCCACCGCGTCAGGCTCGTAATCTGTAGTTCCCAGGTTCGAGTCCCAGCTGGGTCAGCGTTGAGATTTATCTGCGCAAAATTCCCCGCCTTGCCCACGGTCAGTAGGGGACACCGATGGGCTTGGAAAGGCCGCCGTCCGTCGGATGGGACGTTAAGCCGTGGCCCCGTGTGCGGGAGAGACATACCCTGTGCACGCTAAAGAACACACTGGATGGCCTTGACGGGAGGCTACCATCTGTCTCCCAACAGCTGTTCCAGTGGGTCCCCTCCCCCAACCTTCTCTGAGCCTTCGGGGTCCATGTGACCTGGCCATTTAGCCCATGGTGTGCAAAAAAGTGACGCTCAGAGGTAAAACAACCCAACGTTAAAGAACACGCTGGATGGCCTTGACGGGAGGCTACCATCTGTCTCCCAACAGCTGTTCCAGTGGGTCCCCTCCTCCAACCTTCTCTGAGCCTTCGGGGTCCATGTGACCTGGCCATTTAGCCCATGGTGTGCAAAAAAGTGACGCTCAGAGGTAAAACAACCCAACCCAACGCTGCCACATTTGGGACTCGAACTTGGGAACTGCATATTACGCACCTGGCGCGTTACCGACTTAGTCATCCATGCCTCAGCTTTTACAGGCCTTCTCTTAGAAGGGCATAACCTACTAAGACCAAAGTCACTGCTGATCACTACCTTAGTTAGCTTAGTTCTGATACAATAAACAAAGTGTGCTTTACTGAAACAGCTTTGCTCTCTAATCCAATGATTCTCAAACTATTTTTTGCTCACGGCAAACTATTTTTCCACGTTAACAGTCGGGGCATCTTAAACATTTAAGTTAGTAATATTACGGGAGACACGCGCATGCGTAGTTTGCCTCCAATAATAATCATTTCTGTGGAGTCGTTTTGAAACGCAGAGCTATTCTGATCAAGTTCTGACATGTTTCGAGGTTAGTGTGTACGTGTCATGGGCAAGTTTTGTGTTAATTTTGGATTTAACATTAAGATTTGATATCGGTAAGTTTTTCATTAAACGGAAAAAGTTAAATTAATAATCAGTGGCAAAACAAAATGGTCATCCGAAATTTCTTGACACAACCTTTGACCACATTGGGCTAACCACTAATGCTTGATTAACATGAGATTCCCAATTTAAGTGATAGTCTAGAATAGAGGTCGGTAACCTTTTATTCTGCGGGTTTCTAAAAAGAAGTTAGAAATTAAGATTGCCGTATTGAAAATCGTGTGAAACCATATATTATTTACATAACTACGGGAAATAATAAAGAAGTGATTATATCGATCTGGAAAGAATATTATTTATTAAACAATTGTAGGAAAAAATACATTTAGAGTTGGGTTGTTTTACCTCTGAGCGGCACTTTTTTGCACACCATGGGCTAAATGGTCAGGTCACATGGACCCCGAAGGCTCAGAGAAGGTTGGGGAAGGGGACCCACTGGACAGCTGTTGGGAGACAGATGGTAATCTCCCGTCAAAGCCATCCAGCGTGTTCTTTAACGTGCACAGGGTATGGCTTTCCCATACACGAGGCCACGGCTTAACGTCCTATCCATCGGACGGCGGTCTTTCCAAGCCCACCGGTATCCCCTGCTGACCGTGGGCAGGGTGGGGAATTTTGGGGAGATAAATCTCAACGCTGACCCAGCTGGGACTCGAACTTGGGAACTACAGATTACGAGCCTGGCGCGCTACCGACTGAGCCACCCCCACACTTAGAGAATAATACATAATTTTATTAGTAGTAAATATATTTTATTCATCATCTTCGTCATCTCACAAAACACATATAACAGAGTTTTTATTATATATTTGACCTGCAAATCTAATTGCTTATCTGTAGGAAATACAGATGAGCATTATTTTTCATACGTAAAAAGTTACGGCAGTAGTATATACCAAAATATTTTGACAATATCTCATATATCGAATACCATAGAACAATTTCAAATGTTTGATAATATATTTTAATGTTTCCGATTGTGGTCAAAAACAAAATTCTTCAGTTGTCGGCGGGGCCATAAAAATCGCGCGGGGCCGGAGTTTTCCCATCCCTACTTTAGAAGAGCCCCAAGGAATTTGCATTGTTTAATTATTTCTATAGGATCATTATGAATTTGGAGCCTAATGGGAAAGTGCTTAGCTCGTTTAAATTCTACTACAGTGTTCTAGCTGTTACAGGCCTACTTATACTAAAAGCTGTTACAGGCCTACTTATACAAGGCCTACTTATACTAAACGCTGTTACAGGCCTACTTATACTAAACGCTGTTACAGGCCTACTTATACTAAAAGCGGTTACAGGTCTACTTATACAAGGCCTACTTATACTAAAAGCTGTTACGGGCCTACTTATATTAAAAGCTGTTACAGGCCTACTTATACTAAAAGCTGTTACAGGCCTACTTATACTAAAAGCTGTTACATACCTATTAATACAAGGCCTACTTATACTAAAAACTGTTACATATCTATTAATACAAGGCCTACTTATACTAAAAGCTGTTACAGGTCCATGTATAAGTATACATGGCCTAATTATACTAAAAGCTGTTACAGGCCTACATTAGCACGGCCTACTTATACTAAAAGCTGTTACAGGCCTACTTAAGCACGGCCTACTTATACTAAAAGCTGTTACAGGCTTATTTATACTAAAAGCTGTTACAGGCCTACTTATACAAGGCCAACTTATACTAAAAGCTGTTACAGGCCTACTTATACAAGGACATACCTTACTAAGACCAAAGTCACTGGTGATCACTGCCTCAGTTACAGCTCACACAAAGGTGACAAACATATTTTTAGGAAAAAAGCAAATAATGATAGCTATCAAATATAAAACAATATATCGTCTCTGGCGAATGCGGAAAGCTTCTTTTCAAAAAGAATAAGTCCGTTATTTTAAGATTGAAGCAAACTCCAATGCAAAAGACTTGAATTAATAAAACATTCCAAAAAAATGTAATATTTCATTAGTATCAATTTATCACAGTAAAAGTTTATTTTTGTATCTTTTAACAACTCAAGCCAAAGTTTTCTTACGGAGGAAAAAAAAAGTTGTATTTAAATATGCTTTATTTACTACTAAAGTAAGAACAATATAGAAAATAATTTTTACGGTATTTCACTGAAATTCAGCATATACGTATTATATGCCATAATGTAGAAATCGTTCCAAAAGTTCAAAAATTCTGAAATCTCAGAAAGCAGTAACAATACATATAAAAGAATAAACCTTTATATGCACTTTAGCATGGTAAATATATCAAACGGAATGTCATCTGTGAAATGCAGCACAACAGTTGTGGTATCCTGTGAAATGCAGCACAACAGTTGTGGTATCCTGTGAAATGTAACAAAGCATTTCTTTTGGTTTTGTTCCCTGTGAAAGGTAGCAAAACAGTTCTTATGTTTTTTTCCGAAATGTACAGTCGCTCAAAAAAGTATCCGAACGCTATGGTTGATTAAAGAATTCAGATAAAATATATGGCAACGATTTTTTTTTAGAAATTAGTGTTCTTGCTACCCTTCGTGTACAGTACACAAAGGTTGCCAGATCATTAATTTCTAAAAAAAAATTCGTTGCCATATATTTTTTCTGAATTCTTTAATCAACCATAGCGTTCGGATACTTTTTGAGCGACTGTACATAAACCGTTCTTCTGGTTTCCTGTTAAATGTTAACAAAATAGTTCTTGTGGTTTTTTCTTGTTCTAGTTTCTTGTGAAATTTAGAAAAACTGTTCTAGTTTCTTGTGAAATTTAGCAAAACAGTTCTTGTGTTTTCTGTGAAATATGTCCCAGCTGGGTCAGCGTTGAGATTTATCTCCGCAAAATTCCCCACCCTGCCCACGGTCAGTAGGTGACACCGATGGGTTTGGAAAGGCCGCCGTCCGTCGGATGGGACGTTAAGCCCGGACCCCGTGTGTGGGAGAGCCATACCCTGTGCACGTTAAAGAACACGCTGGATGGCCTTGACGGGAGGCTACCATCTGTCTCCCAACAGCTGTTCCAGTGGGTCCCCTCCCCCAACCTTCTCTGAGCCTTCGGGGTCCATGTGACCTGGCCATTTAGCCCATGGTGTGCAAAAAAGTGCCGCTCAGAGATAAAACAACCCAACCCAACTGTGAAATATAGCAAAATTGTTCTTATGGTTTCCTGTAAAATGCAGCAAAACAGTTCTTGTGGTTTCCTGTAAAACGTAGCAAACTGTTCTTGTGGTGTTCTGTGAAATATAGCAAAACAATTCTTGTGTTGTTCTGCAAAATTTTTAAAACACATGAGAAAGATCCTCACGCTCCCCCAACCTTCTGTGAGACCTCGGGGTCCTTGTGACCTGGCCATTTAACACATTGTGTACAGAAAACGGTCGCTCAGAGATAAAACCACCAACCTACTGAATGGAAGAGAGACATAATATATTTGAATTTCTATCGTTTAAATAAGTTCTGTACGTTATTAATTAACATGGTAATAATTGAGTTTAAATGTTTGTTTTTTGTTTTTACAGTTTAAATTTTTACAGTTAAATTGTTAAAATAATAGCATCATAGGGGCCGCAATGGCTTAAATCTTGTATGCAACGAAACAAAAAATCCGCCCTCATTGTAATTAAATGTTAATGATCATATAAGAGTCGATGGAAAGGCTTAATCAGTAACTGTGGCAGGGTTAGGTTAGCTCAGTCGGTAGCGCTCCAGGATCGTCATCTCCAGTATCCAGGTTAGAGTCAGAACTGTCCTAACGTTGAGTTTTATCTCTGCTTACATCCCCACCATGATAAAACTTCCTATATGATACCAAGTACTGGGCCACGTGATAACAGAATTATCTTGTCTTGATAAAATGTTACGGTATCTGTAGCTGCTTGGCTTTATGTCCCATTCGATAGAGAGTTGTATGGTATCAAATATAAAGCTGACTAAACGAAAGACTTGCCAGTTAAAGATGAATGGCCGAAAGAATTCAAACTGCATTTGACAGTTTTGAGCTAAATCTATGAAGACTGAAGTTGTTTGTAAGCTTTGGATTGAATATATTTCTGTAACGAAATAAATTGCAAATATTTAGTAAATCATTGTTTTAAAATTCTACTGGTAGTTAAAATTTTTTTAAACATTCAAAATTATGTAATGAATATATTATCGTTTTTCATGTGTTTCAAAAATAAAAAAAATTTTATCTTTACATAAACTAAATCGCTTAAATAATTATGTAAATTTAAGTTCTCTCCTTTCTCCCCTCGTTTGGCTCAACGGCTGTTAAGGACTTGTGTACCAATGTAGACTTTACCCTTGAAAAGAACGCTGCCCATCGACTGGACGTTATATCGTGGCTCCATGTGAGTGAACTCTTTGAAGATGCTTTGTGTCCCATAATGGGAGGCTTTTCAACTAACAGCTGTCCTATGGATCCTTTTCCGTAAAATTCTCTGCGCTCTAGGGGTCCTTGTGACCTGGCCATTTAACCCATTGTACAAAAAATGTACTGCTCAGAGGTTGGGTTGTTGGGTTGGGTTGTTTTACCTCTGAGCGGCACTTTTTTGCACACCATGGGCTAAATGGCCAGGTCACATGGACCCCGAAGGCTCAGAGAAGGTTGGGGGAGGGGACCCACTGGAACAGCTGTTGGGAGACAGATGGTAGCCCCCCGTCAAGGCCATCCAGCGTGTTCTTTAACGTGCACAGGGTATGTCTCTCCCGCACACGGGGCCACGGCTTAACGTCCCATCCGACGGACGGCGGCCTTTCCAAGCCCATCGGTGTCCCCTACTGACCGTGGGCAGGGCGGGGAATTTTGCGGAGATAAATCTCAACGCTGACCCAGCTGGGACTCGAACCTGGGAACTACAGATTACGAGCCTGCGCGCTACCGACTGAGCCACCCCCGCCCCACTGCTCAGAGGTAAAACAAAAAATTATTAACTTTGAATATAATAATTTTATTATCGAATTTCTATTATTATATACAAATTCGATAGGGATAATTTAATTAATAGAATATATATCGCTTCTGGCCAAATTGGGATTCTCGTTTCAAAGAGAATGAATTTTTTCGCTGTACGACTTTTGCATTCTCTAATAGTGGAAATACAAACTAACGTATGATTGGGAAAATTGTAAAGACTAGTATTTTATTAGTATTATAAAACATAAAAATCAATTATTTTAGGTATATATTGAAACAAATTATTATTTATCCGTCCCTTGGAATTAAGAAACAAATGAATACTGCTGGTTGCACTTCTTGATGCTCTAGGAAAATATATTAAATTTCTAGCGGAAGTAGATCGTTTGAATACATTCGTTTTAAATTTCGATGTTTTTCAAATTTTGCCACAGCTCCACAGCTGAAGGTGCTATTAAAGCTCTTCTGAGATTCGGAAAATGCGAATCCTTATATTTCATCAATATCTATCCTACCCATAAAGAATTATTCATTTATCTCTAAAAACCATGTAATTGAAAGCCTGTAGATGAATAGATTGGCAGACAGACATGCAAGTAGCAGAACAGACAGGTAGGTAGAAAATCAGATAGAGAGATGAACAGACAGAGATAGGTAAACAGATAGAACAGATGGGTAAACAAGACAGGCAGATGGATAGGGTAGATAGACCGACAGGCAGGCAGGCAGAGAGACAGATGGACAGAAAGAGACACAGACAGACAGATGGATAGACCGATGGACAGAAAGAGACAGACAGAGTGATGAATTAAAAGAGACAAACAGACAGATGGACAGAAGAGCCAGACATACAGATAAGCAGAAAGACAGATAGACAGACCGATGGATAGAAAGATGCAGATGGACAGCAAAATGGATAGAACGAGACACATTAATGGACAGAGAGAGATAGACAGATGGCTGGCAGGCAGGCAAATGGGCAGACAAATAGGACAGAATGAGACAGACATATACACTATATTATAACTGTCAGTTATATATATTCGATATATATATAACTGTCATTATATTTATTTAATTAATATTATAATTAATTAATACACTATATAAATATATAATATTAAGTATTATTATAATTTTAATCCTTTTGCGCTGACTCCTTACTATCTTATTTAGGTGACTCTGATCACAGGAAGGGGAAACCGAAGGCTGCCTTGAAAATGAAAGCCATGACTGCCATTTTGATAGGGACGGGGGTGGCTCAGTCGGTGGCGCGCCAGGCTCGTAATCTGTAGTTCCCAGGTTCGAGTCCCAGCTGGGTCAGCGTTGAGATTTATCTCCGCAATAATTCCCCGCCCTGCCCACGGTCAGTAGGGGACACCGATGGGCTTGGAAAGGCCGCCGTCCGTCGGATGGGATGTTAAGCCGTGATCCTGTGTGCGGGCGAGCCATACCCTGTGCACGTTAAAGAACACGCTGGATGGCCTTGACGGGAGGCTACCATCTGTCTCCCAACAGCTGTTCCAGTGGGTCCCCTCCCACAACCTTCTCTGAGCCTTCGGGGTCCTTGTGACCTGGCCATTTAGCCCATGGTGTGCAAAAAAAGTGCCGCTCAGAGGTGAAACAACCCAACCCAACCATTTTGATGGTTACAATGGAGAGAACTATTTCATAATTTAAGTAAATATTATTGCAAGCGCATTAAAGTTATATTTAACAAATGAATAAAACGATAGTTACTCATAATATATCTATCGATCTACGAAGCGTTTCACTATTTTTTTATTTTGTATTATTACTTTAAAAGAAATATATTTAATATTATATTCCATTGTTAGATATATCTTAAAACTACTCTTTGTAATATTATACTAATAATTATAAAAGAATATTCCCTCCTTTAATCATGATTAAAATTGAAGTAGCCCCGGCGGCCTTTCAAGGCTTCCTTTGACAATGAAGGCCATGAGAGCTCTTTGAATGACATCGCGTATGGAGAGAAATTGTTTTTGAATTTTGGTGCAATATTATTGCAGGTTGCTTTAATTTCTATTTTACAAATGAATAAAATAATAATAAATTACAACATTTAATGTAACAATAATCACATATGTTTTCAACTAAGAGTTTACTATTTTTATTTAATATTTTATTAATTTTTTGGTATATCCTACAACTACCCTCCGTAATATTTTAGTAAAATTGATAATTTTTCCTTCTATACGTGACGTCATTAAAATAGCTCTCATGGCCTTAATATCGAGGTAGCCTTGGACCTTTCACCTCTGAGCAACTTCTCAGACCAAAACTCTTATCCAAAGCAAAGTGTCAAAAAAATACTGATCTAAAAACAATTTAGTATAGAAAAGTTCAAGAGCATTATCAAGTTCACCAACTCACACTCAGCCAGTCGGCAGCTCACACCGTAACTCTAAATTAGAAACGCTTAACAAGCACCGCACCTGCTGGTTTGCATTCCCCTTCACCCGAAACCCTTAATACACATCCGCCCGTGCCTGTAGCGTAGGGTTACAGTTAATTAGGTCCTTCTTAAACAGGCGACTGACAAAAACGTTAATTTTGCGGCGACTCAAGAGAAGAACGGACCAACTATTTTTATCCGGAGCATTCTCCAGCAGCAGGCTTTTCATTGCAAAGTAAAGGAGCTGTAGAGAGTAGCTGGGGACGCAGCGCGTTCTACGGTACACCACCCACAAGCGTATAGGCTTACACGAGCACTAGTTGATAGGAGTCTCAAGAGATAGTTATCTTCTACTGAGCGCACGTTCCTAATGATGGTTGCCTATCTTCTTCACCATCTCGACCCGGTGGGGGGTTCATATGTGAAGTCAAGGGAAATGGAGCATTCTATTTTGTGAAGGGGGAAGAAGATAGGGGGTTATCCGGAGTCAGATCAAAGGTAGGGGATGCCAAGAGACCGATTTTTCTTTGTGATTGCCGTCGCGTTATTTCTTCATAGAGCGACAAGATATCGCATGCCACGTCTGTTTTATCGCAAAATATGTTATTTATAAAAGACTAGCGACATTGGATACGATCGAGTTTTAACGTAACTGTGGTCTTGAAGGGTTTGGGTTGTTTTACCTCTGAACGGCACTTTTTTGCACACCATGAGCTAAATGGCCAGGTCACATGGACCCCAAAGGCTCAGAGAAGGTTGGGGGAGGGGACCCACTGGAACAGCTGTTGGGAGACAGATGGTAGTCTCCCGTCAAGGCCATCCAGCATGGGCCGTTAAACGGCCGCACACGGGTCCACGGCTTAACGTCCCATCCGACGGACGGCGGCCTTTCCAAGCCCAGCGGTGTCCCCTACTGACCATGGGCAGGGCGGGGAATTTTGCGGAGATAAATCTCAACGCTGACCCAGCTGGGACTCGAACCTTTGAACTACAGATTATTAGCCTGGAGCGCTACCGACTGAGCCACCCCCGCCCCGGTCTTGAAGGAATTGTTTACATTAGCGAACTTCTCAATGAGTTGTGTTTTGAAAGTCAAAATGTCAACTAGAGAAAACTTTGTTAAGATGTTTTTTAGTTGTAGGTAGATCTTGCAAGAAATGGAACATTAGGTTGTTTTATCTCTGAGAGACACGTTTTTTTGCACACAGTGGGCTAAATTGCCAGGTCACAAAAACCCCGAGACTCAGAGAAGGTTGGGGGAGGGGACGTACTGGAACAGTTGCTGGGAGAAAGATGGTAACCTTCCGTCAAGGCCATCCAGAGTGTTCTGTAACGAGCACAGGGTATGGCTCTCCCGCACACGGGGCCACGGCTTAACGTCCCATCCGAAGGAGGCGGCCTTTCAAAGCCCATCGATGTCCCCTATTGACCATGGGCAGGACGGGGAGTTTTGCGGAAATAAATCTCAACGCGGACCCAGCTGGGACTCCAACCTGGGAATTGCAGATTACGAGCTTGGTACACTACCGACTCCTCAGTCCCAGTGAAAAGGATGCGGTTGTTTCTGATTTGACCGACTGAGTCACCCACCCCTGAGATCTGAGATCAGAGATCATCAATAACTGCTACAGAATATCGAGCAAATTCACACATACCTCTTTCATCGGAAAACTGTGCCTATTTAGTGTTTTGTGTTGTGTTGTTTTACCTCTGAGCGGCACTTTTTTGCACACCATGGGCTAAATGGCCAGGTCACATGGACCCCGACGGCTCAGAGAAGGTTGGGGGAGGGGACCCACTGGAACAGCTGTTGGGAGACAGATGGTAGCCTCCCGTCAAGGCCATCCAGCGTGTTCTTTAACGTTGGGTTGTTTTACCTCTGAGTTGCACTTTTTTGCACACCATGGGCTAAATGGCCAGGTCACATGGACCCCGTAGGCTCAGAGAAGGTTGGGGGAGGGGACCCACTGGAACAGCTGTTGGGAGACAGATGGTAGCCTCCCGTCAAGGCCATCCAGCGTCTTCTTTAACGTTGGGTTGTTTTACCTCTGAGCGGCACTTTTTTGCACACAATGGGCTAAATGGCCAGGTCACATGGACCCCGACGGCTCAGAGAAGGTTGGGGGAGGGGACCCACTGGAACAGCTGTTGGGAAACAGATGGTAGCCTCCCGTCAAGGCCATCCAGCGTGTTCTTTAACGTGCACAGGGTATGTATGACTCTCCCGCACACGGGCCACGGCTTAACGTCCCATCCGACGGACGGCGGCCTTTCCAAGCCCATCGGTGTCCCCTGCTGACCGTGGGCAGGGCGGGGAATTTTGCGGAGATAAATCTCAACGCTGACCCAGCTGGGACTCGAACCTGGGAACTACAGATTACGAGCCTGGCGCGCTACCGACTGAGCCACCCCCGCCCCTACCTATTTAGTCATGAGGTGCATTTGTGCACGTAGTGATATAAACTCATCTTTTTGATCCATTGGGGAATTAAAAGACACTTCTCCCTCTATAATCGTAGATCGTATAATCATATTCGTTGTACCGGGTAATAATTTTACCCCTAACCATCTCCATCATAAAGATAGGCCTATTTGGCATGAGTAACAACAAAATATGTAAGTAAACGATCCTTAGGTTGGCCCCTAAGGGCAAATATAAGAAAAGCTAAAACTAGCAATAAAATTGTGTAAGAAATCTAAAACAGGTAGGTCTCCTCAGAGAACGTTACCGTTTTAGGCCTCTTGTACTTGCTTGAAACAGTATAATCGTAAAGAATCAGAGAAGAAATAATCTCATTGGGATTATTGCTTACAGCCTCAAAAAATCTTTTTGAGGTGCGTTTTATATGTGTATATATTTGGTTGTAGTATTTGCCCATATGGGTGAAGCATAGAGAATCACCGGTCTGATGATCATATCATAGAGTTAGAAGCTCTATGATATGATCATCATTTTTATGATCAATCATTAAAATGGAATTTCCTCCTAAGGAGTGGGGGTCCTCCTAATTGAGTGGACCTGGGCCTCTCAATGAATTGACTTTGGAGTCCCTCTATAAGAAGCACTAACAAAAATGTACAACTACTGTAATTTATTTATAAACCGGTAATTTAAAAGAAATTAAGTCTAGAATATTTCCACTCAGCATAATTTTTTTTAGAAATCGTTAGCATATTTTAACGTTTCTCTTTGTAGCTATCATAACTTCTCCACTCGTACATTATAAATTCTTCGTCAGCAAATTAAATATACTATATTTGTTCCACATTTCAACCAATCTTCATATAATAAATTGAGTGAGTCTTAATATTACTTTTTTAATCCCCTATTAAAAATACCCCTAATCTAAACCTGGTTTACAAACTGAATTCCGCTAAAAGTTAATAAAATAAACTGGATGCTAATGCAGATATCAGATTGCAGTTTTCGTCTATTAAAATCTATCTATTAAAAATACCCCTAATCTAAACCTGGTTTACAAACTGAATTCCGCTAAAAGTTAATAAAATAAACTGGATGCTAATGCAGATATCAGATTGCAGTTTTCGTCTATTAAAATCTATCTATTAAAAATACCCCTAATCTAAACCTGGTTTACAAACTGAATTCCGCTAAAAGTTAATAAAATAAACTGGATGCTAATGCAGATATCAGATTGCAGTTTTCGTCCATTACATCAAAAGAACCGCTTCCTTTTCACTGAAAAATTAGCATACAATAAATTTTATTGTATACGTTATTTAGTAAAGTATTATTTATTCTACTTGTGTATGCGAGCTTTATGCTTTTATTACCTTTTCTTTTTCGAAATTCGGATTTATGAGAAAATTTTGAGTTTGAACAGGGGTTCAACCAAAAATTTCAGTTTGAAAAGGGGTTTCGTGACACATATGAGTTTGAAAATGTTTCCGCGAAAGATTTGAGTTTGAACAGGGGTTCCCAAAAGATTTGAGTTTGAACAAGGGTTTCGCGAATATTTGAATTTGAACAGGGTTTCCGCCAAAGATTTGCGTTTAAAAAGGGTTCCGTGAGAGATTTGAGTTCAAAAATATGTTCCACGAAAGATTTAAGTTTGAACAGGGGTTCCGCGAAAGATTTAAATTTGAACAGAGACTTCGTCAAAGATTTCTGTTGGAAAAGGGATTCCATGAGAGACTTGAGTTTGAAAATGTGTTCCACAAAAGATTTAAGTTTGAACAGATGTTCCGCGAAAGATTTGAGTTTAAACAGGAGTTCCACCAAAAATTTGAGTTTGAACAGCTGTTCCGCGAAAGATTTGAGTTTGAACAGGGGTTCTAGCAAAGATATCAGTTTAAAAAGGTGTTCCGAGAAAGATTTCAGTTTGAAAAGATATTCCGCGAAAGATTTGAGTTTGAAAAGGTGTTCTACGAGAGATTTGAGTTTCAAACGGGGTTCCGCGAAAGATTTCAATTTGAACAGGTGTTCCCCGAAGTTTGAAAAAGTGTTCCGCGAAAGACTTGGGTTTGAAAAGGGCTCCGCAACAGACTAATACCAAAAGGTCTATCACTCCTACCCAAAGGTCAGAGTCAGTACCAACTTTGGCATTGAAGTCACCTAGAACAAGGGTAATAATATCTCCTTTCTTGACAGAATTCAAAATATCCTAAAGTTGTCCGTAAAACCTATCCTCATCCTCATTGGCATCCTCAGTGGGGGCATAACAGCAGATAACATTCAAGTCTTTAACGCTTGTCTGAAATTTTGCTGTAAGAAACCTTTCGTTAATGCACTCATATCCTAGAAGAGCATCACTAGCGTGTCTGCTGAGAAGCAGTCCCACGCCTTGGTGATGCTTATTGTCGTCCCTCCCTGAAAAGAGAATTTTAAGATTATTTTCAAGAATCTGATCTTTATCTGTCCATCTGGTCTCTTGCAAGTAATTAATAAAAAAACTTCATTTGAATTCAGCAACAAAAATAAGATTTCACCTTTCTGAAACATGAACATCACTCAAAAAGTTTAGACCATAGTTAAATCACAGATGTTTTCTCTAAGCCTTTTTGGACCAAAACTTGAATGAATTTCAAAAGCCAATCTGTTACTTCGATTTACAGCAAAAGGACCAATATAAGACTTCATTTGAATCCAGTAACAGAATTTAAGATTTTATCTTCTTGAAATATGAAAATCATCCAAAACTGTTAACATTATTTAAACAACTGATGTAACCTCTAGCTCTTTTAGACAAATATTTGAATGATTGAAAAGGCAATCTATTACTCTGTTTTTTCATCACAGAAACGAAAAAACGTCATTTGAAGACAGCAAGAAATATAGATTTTTAGTTTCCTGAAATATGAACATTACGCAAAAAGTTTAGACCATAGTTAAATCATTGATATCTCCTCTAACTTCTCTAAGCCTTTTTGGACCAACGGCTCGAGACACTCTTGGACAAAACTTTGAGTGAATTTCAAAAGCCAATCAGCTACTTTGTTTTCCAGTACAGAATCCAACAAAAAACTTCATTTGAATTCAGCAGCAAGATTTAAACTTGTACTCTCCATAACCATGAACGATTTCAAAAGCCTAATTTTCACATTTTCCTCTAAAACTACAAAACCTCATTTACACTGAGCGTCAAAACTTAAGCTTTTACTTTGCACAGTTCCTGAAATTGTGTTCAGATTCATAATAATTGGCCGCATGGAGCAATGAGAAAGAGATAAGTCCCTTGTTTAGTTTGAGTTTAGAAGCAGCCGAAAAAATGTTTAATCGTCAACCTCCTCGAATTTACTTCTCTGTAACCGTATCTACGAAGCACAGCTTGGCTGACGGCAACGGCAAAGACTCGACGCCCGCTCGGCTCTTCGGGCTGGCTGGAGCCGACAGATAACGGATTGCATTACGTCTCCTATGCGGCTAGAGATCCTTTGGGCTCTCGGTCTGTAAGGGGTGACAAGAATTGTGGCTTTCAAACTGGTGCGCGAAATGCGTGTAGCAAGTTAAGGGCAAAGAAAAACAGATTAAATTATATCCACGAAAGCGGCTTTTATTTAAAATTATATTCATTTTAAATTTTAATCGGACTTATAAAGACCATCGACAATTCACTAACTTAGTGCACGAGTGAGCTGCTGGAAGAAGTGAATTGAAAGAGGACAAAAACTTAAGACTGAAGTGTTCTTTGCCTCTGAACGTCTTTTCAGAAAAATCTTGACAGTTCTTGAGAGTTTTATCTTAAGTTTGAATTGCAGTTTATAGTGCAGAAAGTTTTTCGAGATACGAAGCACCATTAATCAGTATATAACAGTCCCAAAATTCAATTTTTTACTAATATTTCTTCTAAAAGAGGGTTGTTTTTACGAGACTTTCATGTCTACAGTGCACTAAATGGCCAAGTAACATGAATCCCATGGAACACCAGCTAGAACAGAAGGCCATTCCACAGAGTAAAAAAATATACAAATTTATTATAAATTTATTTCTCGTATTTCTACTGGTAAGTTCTAAAATTACATTTTATACTAATACATAATTACAAATATATATTATTCAAGCGAAAAATATTATTCGTGTATATAAGCGTTATCATAATGCTAATACATACGAAATAATGTTTTTCTGAATAATGTATATATATAAATATAAACTAGTATAAAGATTATATTAAAACTCACCAGTAAAAATACCAAAAATAGATATATAAGAAATTTGTGAGTTATATGCTTTTAAGTCTACTAACGTGACGTCATGACTCCATGGAATGGCCGTCTGTTCTAGGTGGTGTTACCCCAGGGGGAAGTTTTAGGATTGATTGCTGCCGTCAAGGTCATCCAGCGTGTTCTTTGACGTGCACAAAGTATAGCTCTTCAGCGCATTGGCCAACGGCTTAACGTCCCATCCGACGAACGGCGGCATTTCCAAGCCTATCGGTGTCCCCTATTATCGTGGACAGGGCGGAAATTTTGTGGAGATAAATCTCATCGCTGTCCCAGCTGGGACTCAAACATGGGAACTGCAGATTACGATCCTGACATGCTACCGACTGAGCCATCCCCGCCCCTCGAGGGAAAGTCGAAGCTAAAATAGATCAGAGGGGAAGAAAGGATGGGGCAAAAATAATGATGGACGAAAGCAAACACAGGTACAGTCGCTCAAAAAAGTATCCGAACACTATGGTTGATTACAGAATTCAGAAAAAATATCTGGCAACGATTTTTTTTAGAAATTAGTGATCTGGCAACTTCGTGTCGCGTGACACGAAAGTTGCCAGATCACTAATTTCTAAAAAAATCGTTGCCAGATATTTTTTCTGAATTCTGTAATCAACCATAGTGTTCGGATACTTTTTTGAGCGACTGTACAGTTCTCTTTGCTTCCTTGGTAATAAAGTATTGATCTTATGTGAAAAAATGAGAGCATCCAATAACAATTTTGTATGGTCTTATAACAATTAACGAGTTACTGAAAAAACGTGAGTGAAATAGGTACCGATCCCACGACTTACTGATAACATGGAAAAGTAGTCCCTGCTAATTCATCAATTAGTTTAGAATTGGATGATGATTATTTTAGATCATCATCCAATTCAAAACTATGCAATGGCAATGGGCAACTTCTACTACAGCTAAGTAAACTCAATGGTTTCAAAATAACTAACACTTATTACAAACACCGCGACATACATAAGGAAACATGGGTTTCACCCGATGGGCTGCATAAGAATATCATTGATTGTATGTTAATTAACAGCAAATGGGCTAGTTCTGTTAGGAATACCTGGTCATATAGGGGAGCTGAAATGGATCTGACCATTACCTTGTTAAAAGTGTCTTGCAACTTAAACTTAAAAAGTGTTGTGCTAGGGTTAAAAAATTTACTTTTAATACTGAAGCTCTGAAAGACCCAGTTATAGCCAAAACTTTCCGTGATAGATTACTTAGTCATTATGACAGTCATGGTATGCTTACTACTGAAGTTCAGAAGAATGGGATCTTTTTAAACAGGCCTTTTTGGACACTAACAGTACTCTTTTAGGAAAAAAGGTGCAGAAGAGACAGAATTATCTGAGTGATAATGAACTTGAGCTTATTTCAGAAAGGAAGAACTGCAGGAATGTCCTTAATCAATACCCTACTAGTCCTAATAGAAAGCATTACAGAGAACTTAATAAACGTGTAAAAGATCAGTTAGCTGCTGATAAGAATCTTTGGCTTGGTGGTTTGGCTGATAAAGCCGAGGAAGCAGTTAGACAGCATAACAGCAGAGAGCTGTACCAGATAGTTAATGTTTTGTGTGGTAGAAAACGGACAAGTATACAGGGATTGAAGGATAAACAAGGTAAGGTTGTAGAAGGTGAGGATTCTGTCGTGGCTAGGTGGGCTGAGCATTTCAGTGATGTTCTAAACAATGTAGTTAGTTCTACTCCAACTGTTTGCAATGATGATAGATGCATTGGTGGCTTTAATGTTGGCCCTATAACACAATCTGAAGTTATTTTGGCTATTTCTAAACTTAAACTTCATAAGTCACCAGGTGTATATGAAATTACGACGGAAATGCTTAGAGCTAGGAATGTTTCGGTTACCACTTGGATGACTGAAATTCTGAATATCTTTTATGATAAACGCATGGTTTCTAAGGATTTTACCACAGCTATTATTATTCCTATTTTCAAAAAAGATGATCACAGTTTTTGTGATAACTATAGGAGTATCAGCCTACTCTCTGTTCCAGAGAAAGTTTTTTTGCATGATTGTGCTTAATAGAATTAAGAATCTGGTTGACATGCAATTACATGATGAGCAATGTGGATTCAGAAGTGGTAGGTGATGTGTAAATCAAATATTTTCGCTTAGGCAGATCCTTGAGAAATGTTTGAAGTTTTAGAAACCTTTGATTGCTAGCTTTGTTGATTTCAAAAAGGCTTTCGACTCTGTTGATCGTCATAATTTGTGGTTGATTGTGAGGTTATATGGCATACCAGACAAGTTAGTTAACATAATGAAAGTTCTCTATAATAACACTGGGTCGTGTGTGAGAGTTGGTAAGTCTTTTAGCAATTGGTTTAGCATTACTTCTGGTGTTCGACAAGGGTGCATTTTGTCTCCTTTTCTCTTTAGTTTTATTATTGATTATGTTATGCGAAATTCACTTCACGGGAAAGATTTTGGCCTTAAATGGTCTGGAGATACGAAAATTTCTGATTTAGATTATGATGATGATTTAGCCCTTTCGGCAAATGATGTTGATGAGATGAACTCTTTCATTCGAGCTGTTGATGAAACTGGTAGTAGAGTAGGTTTGGTTATAAACAGAGAGAAAACTAAAGTGATGAATATTGGTCAGGCAGGCTGTGATCAGTTAATCTGAATGGTTGCAGTCTTGAGTAGGTGTTACAGTTTAATCATCTTGGGAGCTATGTAACAGATAATGGTGATGTGCGGCATGAGATTAACAGACGAATAGGGATTGCTGCCGGGACTTTTAAGAATCTATGGAGAGTGTGGAGAAATAGGCGTATACACCTAAAGACTAAAATTAGACTGTATAATAGTTTGGTTCTTTCTAGGGTTAGTTATGGTAGTGAAACTTGGACACTTTGTAAACAAGATAACAGGAAACTAGATGCTTTTGATTCTAGATGCTTACGCAGTATTTGGTCATTAGGTGGTTCAACTTTGTACCTAATGATGAGGTTAGGCAAAGGAGTTGTCAACCTCCTTTAAGCAGCATATTTTGCAGAGAGAGACTTCGTTGGTTTGGCCATGTTGCTCCTATGGATAATTATTGTTTGGCGAATAGGGTTATGAACAATATGCCTAATGGTCTCAGAAAGAAGGGAAGACCTAGGATGCGGTGGGCAGACAATGTCAAATAGGACCTTTTTAGAATTGGTGTGCAGTGGCCAGATGCAGCAGATGTAGCTCAGTACAGATATGCTTGGAGAAATAAACTGCATGGTCTGGTTGGACCTCCGTAGGCCATGGCTGCTTGAGGATGATGATGATGTGCTGGAAAATAGAGCAACAGATTGGTTTTCGCAATTGTTGAAATTTTTGTCAAAAAGGTCTTGAGGTGGAAACAGTGGTCTAAGTAATGTCTACAATTTTTGGGTGATGTTCATATTTCAGGAAAGTAAAATTTTATATTTTACTGTTATATCAAATGAAGTTTTATGTTGGTTCCTGCGCTGTAATGCAAAGTGAAAGATTGGCTTTTGAAATTTATTTAAGTTTTGGTCCAAAAAGGCTTAGAGAAGAGCATCAGTGATTTAACTAGGGTCTAAACGTTTTGGGTGATGTTTGTGTTTCAGGAAGGTAAAATCTTAAATTCTGTTGCTGATTCAAATGAAGTTTTGTGTTGGGTGTTACCTGTGCTGTAAAGCAAATTAACAATTTGGTTTTTGCCATCGTTCAAATTTTTGTCCAAAAGGGCTAAAGGTGACATCAGTGGCGCAACTAGGGTCTTAAATATTTGGGTAATGTTCATGTTTCTGGAAAGTAGAAATTGGAATTGTTTCATTGCTAAGTTTCTGTGCTGTAGAGAAACGAGTCTCAGATTGGCTTTTGAAATCGTTCAATTTCCGTCGAGGAGGTGACATCAGTAATGTAGCTAGAGTTTAAAATTTCTTCTGATATTCAGGTTTTAGGGAGGTAAAGGCTTAAATTTTGTCGTCGAGATCAAATCACATTTTGTGTTGGGTCCTGTGCTGACTTTCTTGAAACATGAAAATCATCCAAAAACAGAATGAAAATTCATTCATTCTGTTCATAACAACTAGAGGAGAACATCATTAGCATCAAAATGTGTGATGTTAAAGCTTAAAATTTCTTCCTAAATTCAAATGAATTTTTATATTAAGTGCTGTGCTGAAGAACAAAGCAATGTATTGCTTTTGAAATCGCTTAAGGTTCTGTCTAAAAGTGTTATAAATGACATTATAGGCATGACTAACATCTGAAAGTTTTGGGTGATGTTCACGTTTGTACCAGGGTAATCTAATATATAAAGAAAAAAGATTGTTTTGTGGTTGTTGGTGTGTTTTATCTGTCCGCTTATTCACTCAGACCCAGAAGAGATAGAGTCACCAAGCTTTGATGCAACGTCCGCTTCACTCAGGGGAAAAATATTGGAAACAGATTGGATTGTTTTACCTCTGAGGGGCACTTTTTTTGCACACCATGGGCTAAATGGCCAGGCCACAAAGACCCCGAAGGCTGGGGGAGGGGACCCACTGGAACAGCTGTTGGGAGACAGATGGTAGCCTCCCGTCAAGGCCATCCAGCTTGTTCTTTAACGTGCATAGGGTATGGCTCTCCCGCACACGTGGCCACGACTTAACGTCTCATCCGACGGACGGCGGCCTTTACAAGCCCATCGGTGTCCCCTACTGACCGTGGGCAGGGCGGGGAAATTTTGCGGAGATAAATCTCAACGCTGACCCAGCTGGGACTCGAACCTGGGAACTACAGATTACGAGCCTGGCGCGCTACCGACTGAGCCACCCCCGCCCCTGGGAAACAGATCCTCCCATACACTTAACATTAACGGTTGACAATTATTCAAAATAACTGTTGCCACCAATAAATTTGAATCAAAAAAAGGATCAAACTAATTTCCTTCTGATTTCGAGTGATAAAGTCATTGTTCAGTTTATTAAAGTCGTCCTAATAAGACGAGCGGAACACGAGATTCTTTGTTGAAATGAAAGCTTCAAAAAATAAGAATTCGTATCGCAAATTAAAATCATTAACATAATTTGAAAAATATATAATTGTTAATAAAAGTAATATGTTAATTAATAAAAGTTTTATTACGTTTATTAATAAATAATGTTTTTCAATAATAATAATCTTTTCGTAGTACAGTCGCTCATAAAAATATCCGAACACTGGTTGATTACAGAATTCAGAAAAAAATATCTGACAACGTTTTTTTTTTTGGAAATTAGTGATCTGCAATCTTCGTGTACGTACACGAAGTACATAGTGTTCCGATATTTTTTGGAGCGACTGTACTTATGCATTTTTTGGTCAACTCTTGGATCAGGTTTTATCCTCTTTTGCTATAAAGTTACATATGCCTGTCAAACAGTATCCAAGGTACTCTGGTGGGTACGAAATTATTTGAAAAGTTCGATTATCCGAGCGAGGCATTTACGTTTTTTGGTTTTGAAACTCCTGACGTGAGTAGGATCATACAGTACCTCGATATATATTCATTTGTTTCCTTCGCTAAAAGAGACGGAGAAAATTTAAACCTGAGGGGATTGATCGTAATGATATTTATGCCAAATGAAGGCTTTCGACGTGGGGAGTGATATCTGTTCTATGTTTTAAAAAGTTTCTGATCCGAGCAACGCCGGGTGAATCTGCTAATAGCTGATATTTTGTTGCTGTATTAAAAAGACGTTTTGTGTTAACTTCTCTGGTGGAGACAAAGTGAACGATTGACTTTTGAAACCGCTCAAGCCTTTGCCCAAAAAGACTGTAGGTGACATCACTGGTTTGACTGGGGCGGGGGTGGCTCAGTCGGTAGCGCGCCAGGCTCGTAATCTGTAGTTCCCAGGTTCGAGTCCCAGCTGGGTCAGCGTTGAGATTTATCTCCGCAAAATTCCCCGACCTGCCCACGATCAGTAAGGGACACCGATGGGCTTGGAAAGGCCGCCGTCCGTCGGATGGGACGTTAAGCCGTGGCCCCGTGTGCGGGAGAGCCATACCCTGTGCACGTTAAAGAACACGCTGGATGGCCTTGACGGGAGGCTACCATCTGTCTCCCAACAGCTGTTCCAGTGGGTCCCCTCCCCCAACCTTCTCTGAGCCTTCGGGGTCCATGTGACCTGGCCATTTAGCCCATGGTGTGCAAAAAAGTGCTGCTCAGAGGTAAAACAACCCAACTGGTTTGACCTCTGTCTACAATTATTTGGTATATATTATAGCTATATAGTGATTTGAACGTTTCGAGAAGAAAAAGTTTTATTTTTTTGCTGAATCCAAACGAAGTTTTGTGTTGGTTTTTCTTTGCTGTAGAATAAAGCAAAAAAAATGAATTGTTCATAAATTGAATTTTTGTAAGTGCGAATTGTTCATAAGTTGGATGTTCGTAGGTACGAATTGTTCGCAACTTAAATGTTCGTAAGTATGAATTGTTCATATCTTGAATGTTCGTAAGTACGAATTCATCGTAACTTGAATGTTCGTAATTGCGAATTCATCGTAACTGGAAAGTTCGTAGGCACGAATTATTCATAACTTGAATGTTCGTAAGTACGAATTAATCGTAACTTGAAGTTCGTAAGTATGAATTGTTTATAACTTCAATGTTCGTAAGTGTGAATTGTTCACAAGTTGAATGTTCGTTAGCACGAATTGTTCACAACTTGAATGTTCGTAAATATGAATTGTTCCTAACTTGAAAGTTCGTAAGTGCGAATTATTCATAACTTGAATGTTCGTATGTACGAATTGTTCATAGATTGAATGTTCGTATGTATGAATTGTTCGTAACTCGAATGTTCGTAAGTACGAATTGTTCATAACTTGAATGTTCGTAAATACGAAATGTTCCTAACTTGAATGTTCTTTAGTACGAATTGTTCATATCTTGAACGTTCGTAAGTCGATGTTCACTCGCACTTCTTCGCATGTATCATCATGAGCTCTCTTTCACCGTACAGTTCGTGCCAACAAAACGCCTGTCCTTGTCTATCAGAGCCTTTTTCTCCCGCATTTGTCATGACTGACAGAGGTTTTTCAGACCGTTGTCTTTCTCTCTACACTTGGAATACTGTGTCACGTGATTTTCCATTGAGTTCCTTAACCTCTCTTACGACTGCGCCATCCCATTGCGCTCCAACGATGAATCCTCTTTCGAAGTCAGTCAAATTAGCCTTTTTACCCATTGCCGCACTTGGCTTAGCTTTTCACCATGATTTTACAGCTTTTATAGGACTTCGTAGAGACGTAGATTATTTACGTCAGTATGAAATTTTACAGCTTTTATAGGACTTCGTAGACACGCAGAATACAGTATGAAATTCAGTATGAAATTTTACTACTTATATAGGACATCGTAGAGACGTAGAATACTTACGTCAGTATGAAATTTTACAGCTTTTATAGGACTTCGTAGACACGCAGAATACAGTATGAAATTCAGTATGAAATTTTACTACTTATATAGGACATCGTAGAGACGTAGAATACTTACGTCAGTATGAAATTTTACAGCTTTTATAGGACTTCGTAGACACGCAGAATACAGTATGAAATTCAATATGAAATTTTACAGCTTATATAGGACATCGTAGAGACGTAGAATACTTACGTCAGTATGAAATTTTACAGCTTTTATAGGACTTCGTAGAGACGTAGAATACTTACGTCAGTATGAAATTTTACAGCTTTTATAGGACTTCGTAGAGACGTAGAATACTTATGTCAGTATGAAAATTTACAGACATTGTTACTTGAATGATACCTCGCTCACCAATTCATTTGGCCATGCAATGCATTTAAACTCTGCTAGATACTGTTTGAAATCTGTCATCGCTCATACAACACTCCACTTATATTGCATGGTTTGTTTCAATAATGGAAATTTTTGGTGTTTGTGAATCGTATTATTAATTATAACTTTGCAGCACTTTTTTCGTATAATGGGCTAAATGACCATGTCTAAAGGACTCTAAAGACTCAGAGAAGATTGGGGGAAGCGGACACAACGGAGAACGGTTAAGAAGCAGACGGAAATTTCCTATCAGATGAACTGAATTATTTTACTTCTGAGCGAAATTTTTATCTAAAATGTGCTAAATGGTTTGAATAATTATGAATAACTCTGTGCTGCACTTTTTTTCACAAATAACATTTGGGAAAGCAGACACACTGAATAACTATCAGAGGACAGACGTAAACTTCCCGTTATTTAGACCGAATTTTTTTTTTCAGGACAATTTTGAAATAACAATGGGATAAATAATTTGAATCATTATAAATAACTCTGTGATGCACTTTTTTTTTTTCACACATAACATTTAGTCTAAATGATCAGGCCACAAGACCCCAAAGGCTCAGAGAAGGTTGGGAAGATGGACACATTATACAACTGTTAGAGAACAGACGGAAACCTCCCGTCATTTAGACCGAATTTTTTTCTTGGGATAATTTTGGAATAACAATGGGATCAATAGTTTGAGTCATTATGAATAACTCTGTGCAGTACTTTTTTTTTCACACATAATATTTGGGCTAAATGGCCAGGTTACAAAGACCCCAAAGCCTCAGAAGAGTTTGGGAAAGCGGATGCATTATACAACTGTTAGAGGACAGGTTTCTGCGGTCAATTTTGAAATAACAATGGGCTAAATAGTTTGAATCATTATGAATAACTCTGTGCAGCACTTTTTTTTTCACACATAACATTTGGGCTAAATGGACAGGTCACAAGGACTCCAAAGGCTCAGAGAGGGTTGGAAAAGTGGACACACTCTACAATAGAGGACAGACGGAAACCTCCCGTCATTTAGACCGAATTTGTTTTTCAGGACAGTTATGAAATAACAATGGGCTAAATAGTTTGAATCATTATAAATAACTCTGTGCACCACTTTTTTTTTCACACATAACATATGGGCTAAATCGACAGGTCACAAGGACCCCAAAGGCTGAGAAGGTTGGAAAATTGGACACAGTGTACAACTGTTAGAGGACAGACGGAAACCTCCCGTCATTTGGACAGAATTTTTTTCTGGGGGCAATTTTGAAATAACAATGGACTAAACAGTTTGAATCATTATGAATAACTCTGTGAAGCGCTTTTTCCCACACATAATATTTGAGCTAAATGGCCAGGTCACAAAGACTCCAAAGTCTCAGAGAAGGTTGGAAAAGCAGACACACTGTACAATTGTTAAAGGACAAACGGAAACCTTCCGTCATACAGACCGAATTTTTTTTCAGGGCAATTTTCAAATAACAATGCGCTAAATATTTTGAATTATTACGAATAACTCTGTGCATCACTTTTTTTGCACACAATGGATTAAATAGACAGGTCACAAGGGCCCCAAAGGCTCAGAAGTTTGGGGAAGAGGACACACTGGACAACTGTTACAGGACAGAAGGAAACCTCCCATTATATGGACTGAAACCTATTACTTCTGAGCGGAATTTGACATGATAATGGGCGAAATGGTTAAGTTACAAGGACCCCAAAGGCTCAGAAACTGTAAGGCAAGGACAGCTGTTAGGAGACAGATGGAAGCCTACAGTCAGGACCATCAAGTACGTTGTATAAGGTTCAGAGGAATCAGTCGTTAGAATTATAAAACATCCCCAAAATTTTTAAAATCAAGTGAGAATAAATTGGTAAGTTGCCCAAGTTAAACCTATAGAAACGCTTGAATTTCTAAAATTCACAAAAGAAAAATCTACAAATCCACTTAGAATGGAAATGAAGTCACCCATGAAAGGATAAAAAGATGATCGAAAAACATTCAAAGAAAGTCACGTGCAAATTGGAGTAAAAGGGCCACGATTAAAGTGAAATTTCAAAATCGCTTAGGTCATAAAGTGCTATAAAATGCAAATTAAGGAATACGTTGGATAGTCTTAACGAAAGTATTTCATCTGTTTCCTATAACAGCTCCCCAGAAGATCCCATTCTCCAACTTCTCTGAATTCATTGGGTCCTTGTGACCTGGCCATTTAGACCATTGTTCGCAAAAAAAAAGTGTTTTTCAAAGACAAAGCAATTCAAACCCAAATGACCACGAAATTGTTCCAAATGCAATCTTTCCATTAACTTAGTTGATAGCGAAACCAAAGTACGTTTAAAGAAAGGCTACATCGATAGTCAATGCATGCTAACTACAGAAGGATTTATTTTTCAATTTCAAATTTTACTATAATATTATAGCAGGTAGTTTTAGGATGCATTTAACAAATAAATAAAATACTAAATATTTTGTCCTTATGTTAATAATGCAAAATGAAAAATTAGTAAAACTCTTAAATGAATAGGTATCTGATTTTTGTTGCATTAATTGTTTTAATTAATTATTCTTTATTTCGTTAGTTAAGTATAATTTAAAGCAACCTGCAAAACTATTAAATCAAAATTTAAAATAATTTCTTTTATATAAGTGACGTCTTCAAAAGAGCTGTCATGGACTTCATTGTCAAGGTAGTCGTGTTCAAAGACCATGTAGTTTGCTTTTAAATTCTCCTCTGTACAGGAAGGGAATAATAGGTTCCTAACTGTTCATCGTTTCGACTGAATATCCCCCATCGACTAATCATTTAAAAATGTTTCCCGAATTTGTGACATGAAAGATGCAAAGGTCTGTGTAACTAACCACCAGCTAATTGTTCTGTGAATGCATGATGTGTGCACATTGTACGACAATCTCTCGTCAAATATTTGCTGATGAAACTGCAGCTGCTGTGTGTGCATAGGGGACGGATGCGGACTTGCTGAACCAGGAAGAGACCACGCTGAGAGTGAGCTTAGAGAGAAATCTCCCCAACAGGAAATCTTTACAAACGTGATTGTGTGAGTTGTGGTATCAGTAAGCGTTTGAAAGCTGTAGTATATTTTTAAGTTGTGTATTTTTGGTTATATTTTCTGAAGTTTTCGCGTCTTGTGTATTTATTTGTGTTAATTGTCATTCATACTCGATAAATACTTTATATGTTTCAATAAAAGTAATTTTTCCGATGATTAAAATTATTTCACATAAAAAATTACCGTTTTCTGAATAAAAATAATTTTTATAAATATTGCGAAATTTTACTTTATAACTAATCCTGGTATAAATTTAGTGGTAGCTCATTACGTTTTGGTAGTTTTATTCTGCCTACATGTACAAGCCGTAATACAAGTCGATATGGAGAATCCAAAGATCAAAATATCGCTATCTACAAGCAAATATTTCAGTACATGGCAAATTTATGACAGGTTTAACACCAAAGAAAGATTTGTTATATTTCGATGGCTTTATTTGTATGCTGATGTGCTTATTTAGCAATAAACTTGGAGTACAAATGAAAATGCTGGTTGAAACAGAACCTATTATAATACTGCTGCAAAATATACTTTGATTTAGCTAATGAATTAGATTTTGTAAAATATCATATCTTTAGGGTATATCTGTATTGAAGTATTAAAACACCTTTACACTAAATTTCGATCTAAATGGGACTCGAATTCTTGTATCTTGGAAACGTGTCAGGTGTTTTAACCACTATATTAAATTCAATTTAGTGAGTAGTTTCATCATCATCATCCCGCTAAACGGTGCAAAATATTTCTTCAGTTCCATGGTTAACAGATGATCTGTGCCTTTAATATTAATTCTTGCACTAATAACAGAAAAGTGGGACTGATTAATTTCTCCCTCATTTATTTGTGGTAATGTTAAATGGGTTATTAGTTTCCGGATTGGATCAGTTGGTAGCGTAACAGACTCGTAATCTGCAGTTCCCAGGTTCGAATCCCAGCTGAGCAGCGTTAAGATTTATCTCCATAAAACTCCCTGCCCTCGGTCAGTAAAGGACACTGATGAACTTGGACTGCCATTCATCAGATGGGACATTAAGCCATGTCTCTGTGTGCAGGAGAGCCACAACCTGTTCATGCTAAAGAACATTCTAGATTAGACGTTAAACCATGTCTCTGTGTGCACGACAGCCACAACCTGTGCATGTTAAAGAACATTCTGGATGGGACGTTAAACCATGTCTCTGTGTGCAGGAGAGCCACAACCTGTGCATGTTAAAGAACATTCTGAATGGGACGTTAACATTCTGGATAATTTTAGATTAGACGTTAAACCATGTCTCTGTGTGCAGGAGAGCCACAACCTGTGTATGTTAAAGAGCATTCTGGATGGGACGTTAAACCATGTCTCTGTGTGCAGGAGAGCTACAACCTGTGCATGCTAAAGAACATTCTAGATTAGACGTTAAACTATGTCTCTGTGTGCAGGAGAGCCACAACCTGTGCATGCTAAAGAACATTCTAGATTAGACGTTAAACCATGTCTCTGTGTGCAGGAGAGCCACAACCTGTGCATGTTAAAGAACATTTTGAATGGGACGTTAAGCCATATCTCTGTGTGCAGGAGAGCAGAAACTTGTGCATGTTAAAGATCATTCTGGATGGGACGTTAAACCATATCTCTGTGTGCAGGAGAGCCACAACCTGTGCATGTAAAAGATCATTCTGGATGGGACGTAAAACCATGTCTCTGTGTGCAGGAGAGCCACAACCTGTGCATGTTAAAGAACATTCTGAATGGGACGTTAAACTATGTCTCTGTGTGCAGGAGAGCAGAAACTTGTGCATGTTAAAGAACATTCTGGATGGGACGTTAAACCATATCTCTGTGTGCAGGAGAGCCACAATCTGTGCATGATAAAGATCATTCTGGATGGGACGTTAAACTATGTCTCTGTGTGCAGGAGAGCCACAACCTGTGCATGCTAAAGAACATTCTAGATTAGACGTTAAGCCATATCTCTGTGTGCAGGAGAGCAGAAACTTGTGCATGTTAAAGAACATTCTGGATGGGACGTTAAACCATATCTCTGTGTGCAGGAGAGCCACAACCTGTGCATATTAAAGATCATTCTGTATGGGACGTTAAACCATGTCTCTGTGTGCAGGAGAGCCACAACCTGTGCATGCTAAAGAACATTCTAGATTAGACGTTAAACCATGTCTCTGTGTGCAGGAGAGCCACAACCTGTGCATGTTAAAGAACATTCTGAATGGGACGTTAAACTATGTCTCTGTGTGCAGGAGAGCCACAACCTGTGTATGTTAAAGAACGTTCTGGATGGGACGTTAAACCATATCTCTGTGTGCAGGAGAGCCACAACCTGTGCATGTTAAAGATCATTCTGGATGGGACGTTAAACTATGTCTCTGTGTGCAGGAGAGCCAAAACCTGTGCATGCTAAAGAACATTCTAGATTAGAAGTTAAACCGTGTCTCTGTGTGCAGGAGAGCCACAACCTGTGCTTGAAAAAGAACATTCTGGATGGGACGTTAAACCATGTCTCTATGTGTAGGGAAGCCATAACCTGTGCATGTTAAAGAACCCTCTGGATGGGACGTTAAACCATGTCTCTGTGCGCAGGAGAGCTACAACCTGTGCATGTTAAAGATTATTCTAGATTGGACGTTAAACCATGTCTCTGTGTGTAGGGTAGCCATAACCTGTGCAAGTTAAAGAACCCTCCTGATGAGCTTGATGGGCTACAATCTATCTCCTAAAAGCTGTCCAATGTGTCTCTTCCCCTCCTCCAACTTTCTCTGAGCCTTCGGGGTTCTTAATACCTGACCATTCAGCCTATTGTGTGCAAAAAAGAGTCTCTCAGCGGTCCAGCGACCCAACAAGCTTCCTGATCATAAATGGCACTACGAACAACAACAAAAAAAGGAATATTTATAGTCACAGTTGGCTAAACATAGACCACCGTTGAAAATTTAGTCAAGAGACGTGTGTTCGAGTTTTACTCAGGGCAAAGCTCACTTTTTCACCCAAAATATTACTTACAAAATATTTCAACATAGAACTTGAGTTCTATGTTGAACAAGTAGTCAGGGCGTTCTACCATTACACTGCATTGTGCAATGATGGTTTAATACTTCGATGAATCAGTTCTTTCGCATTACTAATAAAACCACCCAAGCAAAATGACTCCCTCTTTGAAATTTGTTAAAACTCTCGCTTTCGAAGAGATTTGTTTTGCTATTTCAACTCTCGTTTTCAAAGTGATTTCTTTTTCTATTCTCGTTTTGAAGTGATTCTGTTTTCTATTCTCGTTTTGAAGTGATTCTGTTTTCTATTCTCGTTTTCAAAGTGATTTTTTTTCTATTCTGGTTTTCGAAGTGATTCCCTTTTCTATTCTCGTTTTTGAAGTGATTATTTTTTCTATTCCTTCGTTTTCGAAGTGAATACCCTTTCTCTTATCTTTTCCGAAGTGATTTCTTCTTCTATTCTCGTTTTCGAAGTGATACTTTTTCTATTCTCGTTTTCGAAGTGATTTCTTTTCCTCTTCTCGTTTGCTAAGTGATTCCTTTTTCTCTTCTCGTTTACGAAGTGAATCCTTTTTTAATTCTCGTTTTCGAAGTGATATCTTTTTATATTCTCGTTTTCGAAGTGATTTGTTTTGCTATTTCAACTCTCCGTTTCCAGTTGTTTTAAAGTTAGGACTACCTGCTGATTCCGAGTAGATTCACTTTTTCGAAAAAAATTAAAACTATGAGTTCGAGTCCCGGATAAGACATGATTTGTTTTCTTGTGTTATCATTCTGCTGAGATCTGCTCTATTAAACCACCTCCTATAACTGAAGCCTACTAATTAAATTTATAGTGGCAACATAGGTAGTCCAACAATATAGATATATCTTTTTTTTGGTACTAATACTATTAGTGGTGAACTCTTGTGTTAATCTTTATATCACATAAAAAAATAATAACAAAAATCATATAATAAATAAATGAATGACCTGTCAAGCAGCTGCTTGACAGAGATGTCTTTCAAAAACCTATCAGCAGCCCCGGATCTAGAAAAAAAAATCGAGGGTGGTGGGCAGAAACTCAATCAAGCGGAAAAATATATAACTGTGAGCCAAGAGATTGGATTCCAATGCATTTGGAATTGAGGTAGTTTGCTATGGTTCTCTTCACATGGGTCCCGGTTTAACCCTCATATTCGAAGGACAACAGCCTTTTCAAACCCATCGTGTCCCTACTGGCCGAGGAGGAGGAGGAGGAAAACTTCTCTCAACAATGAATATTCTAGAATAGAACTCACTATTCTAACTCATTCAGAGGCCGAGGAGATTTATTATATTTTGACATCAGTGGGTTGATTAACACAATCTCAAGCCAGAACTCACTGATTCACTGTTCACTACATTCTCTAAAGATTTTACGTTAAAAAATTTTGTGGTAGGCATAAAACCGGTAAAAGGAACTAATCTGGGTCACCCATGGTAAGTTAATTTTTTCCTCACTTACTGAGAAATTAATTGAAGGATTACAAAGAAAAAAATAGGAATTAAAAAGTCATTACAGGGAAACATACTGAAATAAAATGAATGCTTTCAAAGAAGGGCAGGAAAAAAAGATCAGCATTGTTCAGTGTGGAGAACAAATTAAGGAATTTTCGTAAGAATGATAGGATTAGTTGGCGCATAATTCATTTTGCGATAAGAGAAAATTTTTTGGCCAATGATAAAAAAAATACAGGTGTATTAAAGTTAAAGAATAGTGGATCGAAAAAGCTCTTTCCGTTAAAAGAATTAAAAAAAAGTAAGGCTTAGCAACTTGTTAATCAAAAGACTAATTGCTTCGATATCTTTAGAAAAAAAGAAGGAAATTTATACAGGTATTTATACAGGTAAAAAAAATTAAATCACTGAGTGACACAGGCAAAACAAAAATACTCAATTAAGTCGCAGAAAGTGTGGATGAGCTTCAGGTGAGTGGATTGGGTTATTTTACCTCTGTTTGGCACTTTTTTGACATAATGGGCTAAATTGCCAGGTCACTAGGACTCCAATACCTCCGAGAAGATGGGAGGGGGAGGTATTGGGTTACTTTTTCTCTGAATGGCACTTTTTTTGCACAGAGTGTACTATATGGCCAGGTCACAAGGACTACAATGTCTCAGAGAAGGTTAAGAGAAGTTGGTGGGTTATTCAACTTCTAAGTGACACATTTTTTGCCCTAGATGAAATAAATGTTCAGGGTTACAAAGACCCCAATGGCTCAGAGGACAGGTGTTTTGCCTCTGAGTGGCACTTTTTCCACACAGTGGGCTAAATGCACAAATTGCAAGGAGCAGTATGGATCAGAGAAAGATGTGGGAGGGAGAAGGACTGGGTTGGACTGTTTTACCTACGAGTGGCGCGTTTTTTCACAATGAAATAAATGGCCAAGGCGCAAAGTCCCCATAAGCCTCAAAGAAGATTGGGTTGAGTTATTTTACTCTGAATATCACTTGTTTTGTGCACAATGGGATAAATAGCTCAGTTACAAGGACCCCAATTAATCAGAGAAAGTTGGGGGAAGTGACTGGGGTTGGGTTGTTCCGTCTCTGAGCAACATGTTTTGCACAGAATGGGCTAAATGGCCAGGTCGCAAGGACCCGAAGGGCGCAGAGAACTTTGGGTAGGAAAACTCATTGAACAACAGGTAGGAGACAGACTGAAGCCTCCAACCAAATCATTCAGCTTGCTCTTTGATCCGGAACCACGGTTCAATGCGCAACTTGCGGACTGCAGACTTTTCAAGCACATTAGTGTCCATTTCCTGACCGAGGATAGAGTAATAGTAAGGAAGTTAAATCTAACAGAGAGATATATATTTTAAAATACCATTTTCTAATTTAATTAGGGTGAGTAAACTACACGGAATTTGCAGTCAAAGACTTTCAATAGGATTTGGACCAAAATAATCATCTGCAAACTTATCAAATTCAAGTTTCCTGCCGAACTCATTCATCTAATACAGAGCTATCTCACAAATAAGAAATTTAAGGTTCAGAGTTGGCAATGACAACTCAAGAATCTATCCCATTTTTTCAGGGGTACCACAAGGCTCTGTCCTAGGTCCAACCCTCTTCGGTATATATATATACAGTATGTTGCTGACATTCCAAAAATTCCTACTGTTAAAATTGCCATATACGCAGATGACACTGCCTTTCTGGCTTCCTCTATTTCATATGATTTTGTTTTATGTAGAGTGCAAACTATGCTTAAAGACTTTGAGACGTGGAGTACGAACTGGAGAACAAAGACAAATGCTGATAAAAGAGTTGCCATGATATTTACACACAAAAAGTTACACCATGTTACGAATTTGGAAATTTTTGAAAAACGAATCGTCAAGATGGATACTGCTACTTATCTTGGAGTCACATTGCACAGAAAGCTTAACTGGACGCATCATATAAAAAAAATTATCTGTAGAGCAAAAGCAGTACACAATAAATTGATATCACTTTTTGTCGGGCACTCAACTCTTTCATTTGCAAACAAGTTGCTTAAGTACAAGATGCTCATTCGCACTATTCGCTTTTATGGGTTGGGTTGTTTTACCTCTGAGCGGCACTTTTTTGCACACCATGGGCTAAATGGCCAGGTCACAAGGACCCCGAAGGCTCAGAGAAGGTTGGGGGAGGGGACCCATTGCAACATCTGTTGGGAGACAGATGGTAGCCTCCCGTCAAGGCCATCCAGCGTGTTCTTTAACGTGCACAGGGTATGTCTCTCCCGCACACGGGGCCACGGCTTAACGTCCCATCCGACGGACGGCGGCCTTTCCAAGCCCATCGATGTCCCCTACTGACCGTGGGCGGGGAGTTTTGTGGAGATAAATCTCAACGCTGGCCCATCTCGAATCTGGGTTGGGTTGTTTTACCTCTGAGTGGCACTTTTTTTGCACACAATGGACTAAATGGCCAGGTCACATGGACCCCGAAGGCTCAGAGAAGGTTGGGGGAGGGGACCCATTGCAACATCTGTTGGGAGACAGATGGTAGCCTCCCCTCAAGGCCATCCAGCGTGTTCTTTAACGTGCACAGGGTATGTCTCTCCCGCACACGGGGCCACGGTTTAACGTCCAATCCGACGGACGGCGGCCTTTCCAAGCCCATCGATGTCCCCTACTGACCGTGGGCAGGGAATTTTTGCGGAGATAAATCTCAACGCTGACCCAGCTGGGACTCGAACCTGGGAACTACAGATTACGAGCCTGGCGCGCTACCGACTGAGCCATCCCCGCCCCACTCTCCTTTATGCATCTCCAACTTGGAGCTATTGTGAAAGAACTAAAATTAAAAGAATTCAAACTTTCTAAAACAGGATCATGTGGCATATTTTCGGCCCACTGTGATTCGTGCGTAATTCCATCATCCAAAGGGATCTTTGTATCCCTTCTGTTCGGGACTTGCACTAGAGATGCTGCAATTCAGTTTTAGGAAATTACTATGGAACATCAGGATATTCTCATTTCAGGAATTGTTAAGTACGGTCACCTCTGGCAGCAAAAGTTTAAGAGGCCAAGATCCGTCCTGGTATAAGATCAATTCCAATGTTTTTTTTTTCTCTAGTTGATCTTGAAAGTCAAGAAATAGCCTTAGGCTCTGATTCTTTTCAATTTATACCTCTTTACATTTTAACTTCAATGCCACAGGCACACTTCAGATAAGGATTTATCCTTATCTAAATTTCGTCAGTTTGTCATCTCTGATCTCTCCATCTTATTTGGTTGCCAAAATTTCAATAAAAGTCCTGGAATGGGTTATTTCACATGCCTAATATATATTACTTTGCACATCTAATACATATTAACTCTTTTTTTGGGGGGAGGGGGGGTAACGCAGGAGCTTATGTGCGCGAAATGCTAAAGGCTGGGTTGTTTTATCTCTGAGCGACACATTTTTGCACACAATCGGCTAAATGGCCAAGTCACAAGAACCCCTAGGGCTGAGAAAAGGTTGGGGGAGGGGACCTACTGAACAGATGTTAGGAGATAGATGGTAGCCTAGAGTCAAGATTATCCAGCCTATTCTGAAACGTGCACATGGCTATCCCGTACACCGGTCCACCGCTTAACGTTCAATTCGATGGACAGTGGCCTTTCCAAACTCATCAGTTTACAGTCGCTCAAAAAAGTATCCGAACACTATGGTTGATTACAAAATTCAGAAAAAATATCTGGCAACGTTTTTTTAGAAATCAATGAAATTAGTGATTAAATTTTTTTTAGAAATTAGTAATCTGGCAACTTTTTTTAGAAATCAATGAAATTAGCGATTTAAAATTTTTTTAGAAATTAGTGATCTGGCAACCATCGTGTTACGTAACACGAAGGTTGCCAGATCACTAATTTCTAAAAAAAATCGTTGCCAGATATTTTTTCTGAATTCTGTAATCAACCATAGTGTTCGGATATTTTTTTGAGCGACTGTACCCTATTGACAGAGGACAGGGTGGGGTGTTGTGTGGAGAAAAATCTCATCGCTGCTCAGGTGGGACTCGAACCTGGGAACTGCAGATTACGAGCGTGGCGCGCAGAATGAAGAGTTGGGTTGTTTTACCTCTGAGCGGCACTTTTTTGCACACCATGGGCTAAATGGCCAGGTCACATGGACCCCGAAGGCTCAGAGAAGGTTGGGGGAGGGGACCCACTGGAACAGCTGTTGGGAGACAGATGGTAGCCTCCCGTCAAGGCCATCCAGCGTGTTCTTTAACGTGCACAGGGTATGGCTCTCCCGCACACGGGACCACGGCTTAACGTCCCATCCGACGGACGGCGGCGTTTCCAAGCCCATCGGTGTCCCCTACTGACCGTGGGCAGGGCGGGGAATTTTGCGGAGATAAATTTCAACGCTGACCCAGCTGGGATTCGAACCTGGGAACTACAGATTACGAGCCTGGCGCGCTACCGACTGAACCACCCCCGCCCCACAGAATGAAGAGAGTGAGGATTCTAATATGGGAATATCAAATAACGAGCCGTATAGAGAAGACTGTGACCGAAGCTGTGGAACAAAATAAGGAAAAAAGGATGGAAATTAATATGTGTAAAAGGTGTAAATGATTTAAATTAATTATTTAAATTATCTAAAATTTATGTCATGCCCTTTGATTAAAACAGTATAAAATAATTCATTTATTTAATTTTGTAAAAATATCATTTATTTTTTTTGAACTTTTTAAACTAGTAATTTCCGGTTAAGTTTTAATATCAAAGTTTTATTGAATAATTTTTTATTTCAACTTCATTTCTGTTTAGTGAGCTGTCCAGGTCCGGTGCAATCTAGGTAACGATAAAAAGGAGGAAAACTAAATTATTTATAAAGTATAATTCAGTTTATCTAAAAATTTTACACTATTAAACTAATAAAAAATAAATTATTTTTTATAAAAAATATTTATTAAAAGTTTAATAATAACTTAATAATTTTTTGAAACAATTAGTTACCAATAGATTTTTAATTTATTTTTTCTTAAAGTATCATAATTTCAGGTTTTTTTATCTTTTAGCTATTCGGGCCTTTTGCAATCTAAGAATGGCTGGCCTGGAGTACTATCGGTTGAGGTAGTCTCCACCGATTTCCCTTCGGATTTCAATCATTTTGGTATTTGTGGAGGGTAGGAAGGTAGAGAAGCATTTTCGTAGGAGATCGCCATCGTACATTTCTCCGACTGTCGAAACGTTATTGGTTCCCACGCAACTCCTTATGTGCTACAACCACACTTATCAACAGCGATCCTGCTATAAACTGGCTTCCTGTCCAGCAGAGAGAAGGCAGAAAGTCTTTCTTATCGAAAGTGTGCCGTTTGGCTTCCCAGCAAAAATAAATATCGATGTTATTACAATAAACAGGCGAGCGAGCGCTCTTTCTGGATTCGCTTGTGCCGACGGCGCTTACTCGCTGTGAAAAGGTCAGAAGGCCGTTCTGGTAGAACTTCGGTTTTCCTTCGGTACATGGCTTTCTGAGAACCGTTAACGATTTCTCGGTAAGCAAATGAATGTTATATCTAGAGATAAAATTCTTCAACTTCAACTAGAGTTGATGAAGACGTGTAATCTCAGAAAATGAACAGCAAAAACGTGAGTGATATGAAGAGCTGAAATGATTACTCATCTTATTTATTTTGTACTCTAAACGAAGTAATAGCGAAATTTTCACTTTCTTGACTTTTAAATGTTTCGTACTATTTTCATTTTCTCGGGTTTAAAGGGATTTAGTTCATACTCTTCTCACTTTCTTGGCTTTTAAAGGATTTCTTTCATACTGTTTTCACTTTATCTGCTTTAAAGGGATTTGTTTCGTACTATTTTTGCTTTCTCGTGTTTAAATGGATTTGTTTCGAACTATTTTTATTTTCTTGACTTTAAAAGGGAATGTTTCGTACTATTTTCACTTTCTTGCTTTAACGGGTTTTATTTCGTACTATTTTTGCTTTCTTGGCTTTAAAGAGATTTGTTGCGAACTATTTTATTTTCTTGGCTTTAAAAAGATTTGTTTCGTACTATTTTCACTTTCTTGCTTTAACAGGTTTTATTTCGTACTATTTCTCCTTTCTTGGTTTTAAAGGAATTTATTACGTAGTATTATAAATTTTCGTGGCTTTAAATCTTTTTGTGTGGTACTCTTTTCACTTTGTTGGCTTCGAAAGGTATTTGTGTCGTACTATTTTCATTTTAGAGGCTTTAAAGTGATTTGTTTCGTACACTTTTAATTTTCTTGGCTTTGAAGGAACTTGTTTCGTACTAATTTCATTTTCGTTGCATTAAACCTATTTTTTTTTGTACTATTTTCGTTTTACAAGCTTTAAGGGATTTGTTTCGTACACTTTTCACTCTCTTGGCTTCAGAGATTTGTTTCATTCTTTTTTCACATTGTTAGCTTGAAAATACATTTGTTTCGTACATTTTCACTTTCTCGGCTTCAAAGGGATTTATTTCGCACTCTTTTCACTTTGATGGCTTTAAAAGGGTTTGTTTTGTGCCCTTTTAACTTTCTTGTTTTAAAGGGATTTGTTTCGTACTTTTTCATTTTCTTGGCTTTAAAAGAATTTGTTTCATATTCTTTTCACTTTGTTGGCTTTAAAAGTATTTATTTCGTACTCTTTTCACTTTCTTGGCTTTAGAGGGAATTATTTTGCCTTTCTATCACTTTGTTGGTTCGAAAAAGTGTTTGTGCCATAATATTTTCATTTTATTGGTTTTAAAGGGATTTGTTTCATAGTTTTTTTCACTTCGTTGGCACGGAGAATCGTCATTTATCGGGTACAAAAATCTTATCAAGAATCATCGTTTCCTAGGGTATGCAATTCTTGCGGAGAATCATTGTTTACTGGCGTCTATAAATCCACGGAAAATCATCGTTTACTGGGGTATGCAAATCTCACGAAGAAACATCGTTTATGGAGTACACAAATCATGTGCAGAATCATCACTTAAAGGTATGAATATCTTGCAGAGTACCATCGTTTACTGGGGTATGTAAGTCTTATGGAGAATCCTCGTTTACTAGGTATCGTTTTCCTGGGTATGAAAATCTTATGAAGAATCATTGTTTACAGGCATGAAAAACATGTGGAGAATCATCGTTTTGGCCTTTATAATTTTCACGAAAAACATGCGGAGAATCATCGCTTACTGGCCTGTATAATTTTCACGAAAAACATGCGGAGATCATCGTTTACTGACTTCTATAATTCTCACGGAAAATCATCGTGTACTAGGATAAGCAAATCTTATGGAGAATCATAGTGTGCAAGGTATTCAAATCGTACGAAGAATTATCGTGTACAGGGGTATGCAAATCTTAGGGAGAATCATAGGTTTATCGAGGTATTAAAAATCTATGGGATGCAGAGATTGTTCTCCTATATTTGGATCTTGAGTTGGGTTGTTTTACCTCTGAGCGGCACTTTTCTGCACACCATGTGCTAAATGGCAGGTCACATGTACACCGAAGGCTCAGAGAAGGTTGGGGGTTGGGGGAGGGGACCCACTGGAACAGCTGTTGGGAGACAGATGGTAGCCTCCCGTGTCATCCAACGTGTTCTTTAACGTGCACAGGGTATGGCTCTCCCGCACACAGAACCACGGCTTAACGTCCCATCCGACGGACAGCGGCCTTTCCAAGCCCATCGGTGTCCCCTACCGACCTTGGGCAGGGCGGGAAATTTTGCGGAGATAAATCTCAACGCTGACCCAGCTGGGACTCGAACCTGGGAACTGCAGATTAAGAGACTGGCGAACTACCGTCTGAGCCACCCCCGCCCCATATTTGGATCTACAACAAAACACGAAACGTTTTATTGATAAATTTCCATATCGCTTACGATGACTAAGATGATCCTAAGAAAGATAAACTCTCTTTGTTGAGAAAGAATTTCTGTACTTGTAACGAATTCGCACAGAAGGCTGACACAGAATATAAGTCCATATAAAATGTGATCGAAATAGCTTAAATTTAAAATAACTCTACATCAAATAAAATATCAGTATAAAGAACTCATGCCGGACCCCCAAAATATATACAGTGATCATTAAAAATTGTGACTCGAACCCAGTGCGGACGGGACCACATATAAAAGAAATTTATGTTAGCTGAGAGCGGATAGGGGCGGGGGTGGCTCAGTCGGTAGCGCGCCAGGCTCGTAATCTGTAGTTCCCAGGTTCGAGTCCCAGCTGGGTCAGCGTTGAGATTTATCTCCGCAAAATTCCCCGCCCTGCCCACGTTCAGTAGGGGACACCGATGGGCTTGGAAAGGCCGCCGTTCGTCGGATGGGACGTTAAGCCGTGGCCCCGTGTGCGGGAGAGACATACCCTGTGCACGTTAAAGAACACCCTGGATGGCCTTGACGGAAGGCTACCATCTGTCTCCCAACAGCTGTTCCAGTGGGTCCCCTCTCCCAACCTTCTCTGAGCCTTCGGGGTCCATGTGACCTGGCCATTTAGCCCATGGTGTGCAAAAAAGTGCCGCTCAGAGGTAAAGCAACCCAACCTGAGAGCGGATAAAAGAAACTTTTGTTAATCCAGATAGCGGATAAAAGAAACTTATGTTAAGCAGGATAGTAAATAAAAGAAACTTATGTAAACCCCTATAGTGGATAAAATATCTGGATAGCGGATAAAAGAAATCTATATTAACCCAGATAGCAGATAAAAGAAACCTATGTGTACCCAGATATCAGATAACAGAAATTTGTGTGTACCGAGATAATGTATAAACGTAACTTATGTTAACCCGGATAGTAGGTAAACGAAACTTAGGTTAAACCTGAATAGCGGATAAAAAGAAACTTAAGTTAACCTGGATAGCAAATAAAAAAGAAACTTATGTTACCCTGCATAAAAGAAACTTATGTTACCCTGCATAAAAGAAACTTATGTCAACCCGGAAAGCGGATAAAAGAAACTTATGTTTTCCCAGATAGCAGATAAAAGAAACTTACGTGTACCCGAATAACGGATAAAATAACCTTAAGTTATCCTGGTTACCGGATAAAATTTTGGATTTGATAATATATTTAGGAATATGAGCGAACATTTCTGCTATATTGATGACCGATATTGAGTTAAGGCATCCACTTGAGATAATGGAAAAAGAAACCAATTTTGAAAATTCATAGACAAATCATAGTAAAAATTTAAAACTTTACTGGAGTGATACGCAGAAAATTGGAATTGAATATGTAAAGATCACAAAGTTTGCCTAGTGATGTGTAGAGGGGAGATACTGGGTAATGAAGAGGAGTGTTTAACGCCGATAACTACATTTAAAAAAGCAACATTAACTCAGAAGTATTTACAAATCTGCGTTCTGCTAAGTTTTTATCTAATAGTGGCCGAGTAGTTAGCGCTCTTAGCTACTGCTCAAAGGGACCTAGGTAAGGCATGGATGTTTATATTTTATTTCTTCTGAGGTCACGTCAGTAGGTTAGCGTGCCAGGCTCGTAATCTGTAGTTCCCAGGTTCGAAGTCCGCTGGGTCAGCGTTGAGATTTATCACCGCAAAATTCCCGCCCTGCCCACGGTTAGTAGGGGATACCGATGGGATTGGAAAGGCTGCTGTCCGTAGGATGGGACGTTAAACCGTGGTCCCGTGTGCTGGAGATCCATACCCTGTGCACGTTAAAGAACATGCTGAATGGCCTTGACGGGAGGTTACCATCTGTCTCCCAACAGCTATTCCAGTGGGTTCCCTCCCCCAACCTTCTCTGAGCCTTCGGGGTCCATGTGACCTGACCATTTAGCCCATGGTGTACAAAAAAGGGCCGCTCAGAGGTAACACAACCAAACCAAAAAACAACCCACCCAACCCAAAAAGCCTACCCCACAAGTCTTGTACTACGGCTTATAAATTAACCGGCTCTTCTGTCAGACCTCAAAGGCAAGCAGGTGGTTGATATCTTTTTCTAATACACACGATGCTGATAAAGTTTTGTGGATAAAAAAATAAATACCCCCTCAAGCAGCTGCTTGCCACAGAGGTCCGACAGGAGCCTGTCAGTTTATATGCCAAAGTAGAAGATCTGAGAGAATGGCAGGACCTCAGCAGAAAAACAACACATACATCCATGCCTTATCCGGGGCTCGAACACAGGTCCCGTAGATCAGTAGCTAAGCGTGATAACCACTCGGCCACGGTGACGGAAATACCTTAGAAATGCGGATAACAATTTTGTTTTCATCCGCATGGTTCCAAGTATAACCAGCCGACCCTGTGTAAGCTCAATGGTATGTTAATTTCGAAGCTCTATAACTTTTAAAATACGCCCCTTATGAGAAAATATGACTGATGATAATTTAAAAATCTCGTTCAAATCCTATCAAAAATGTCGATTTTCAATATTATTCTTTCAGCATTTAATCAGGTATGGAAATTTAAACTTTTCAGAGCAGCGATGCATTCTAATAAATTGATAAAATTAGACGAATATTTGAAGTAATTATTTTTACACACTTTTAAAATATGTTGTTAATTACAAAATGGTCTTAAATAATACTTCTATTTCAATCTCAAAGGTAAATTCTTTTATCTAGCATTGCTCTAGTTAAATGTTCAAACTTTCATAACTATGAATACTGAAAGAATATTGTTGAAAATCGAGACTTAGAATTGATAGAGATTTTTGATTTGCATTTAACAGCATTTCAAATAAAAGGCTTATTTTAAAAGTTATAGATTTTCGAAATCAGCGTTCCATGGGCATAACATGGATTGGGATGATCATAATTCAGTAATTACTTTAGTGTGTAGTCCTTAAAATCAAATTCAATAAAAGTAAGAGTCAGAGCTATTGTTAGATATTGCTAAACAATTATAATAAAACCAACTTAACTAAATCAGTGTTCAAAAACTACTCCCAGTAAATATCAAAACATGCAAGTCCTAAAAGATGCAAATTTTCTCTTTTCTAAATTTAGAACTAAGTTTAAAGTAAAATTACATAATAAATTGCAGGTAGAGATAAAAAGAAACTTATGTTAATCGAAATATTTAATAAATTTCGTTTCACTGAATATTCTTTTATTGCGATTTTCGTTACAACGAAATACACCGTATAATTGTTTCGAGAAAAAGGATTTATTTTATATTCAAGCTATATTTCATTCGTTTTATTGTGCCTCTGCGGTGTTTCGGGTTTTAATTTTTCGCTGCCCTTTGATTTGTTGGTCTTATTCCGAATCTATGATACGTTTTATTTTTAGAAAATAGTGCTGCAGTCATGAATACATAAGATACATCTGAATACATATGACGAGGAATAAGACGAGGACAACTCACTAACAGAAATATTTTTACATATATAAAACAAATTTAATTAAAGAAATATATATTAAAATTTTATCGGTAATTATAAAATTTTTCTAAAGTTTAGAATTGATTTGAAAATATCAACAACATTTTAATAAACATTTATAAATTTTTTATTACATTACATTGTTTCAATTAAATAGTTGGCATTTAAGTTTTATACAAATTAAATCACTTCAACCATTTGCATATTCAGTTACCCTTCTACGTTCCTCTTTTGCTTAATTGTTGTCCGGACCCGGTAGTATCTAGATGGCTCCGGTATTAGCCATTGGTCAGCTAAGGTCAGTTTCGCATCCGGTTCCCACAAAGACCCCTGCTGTTGGTTCTCGAAGAGATTCTGCGAAACAAGACCTCGGCTACATACAGCGTAACAAACAGCATGACGGGGTGTTGTCCTTGTCTGTCTTATATCGCCTGGGAGAGAGCAGCCCACACCCATATGACAGTACGGCGTGGTAAGAGAATGAAAACCAGCTCCACCGTTGATCCTATTGTAAACATTGCAACTGCAACTCTCAAAGTTTAAAGAATGTGAAATATTTCACATCTGGCTGTCGGTAATTTATTTTTATTTCTTTTTTTGCATTACTCTTTATAGTAAATAGTTTTAAAAAATTGCAGATTTCCCATATTACGCCAATCGTGGCATAAAAAAATGGAGACTAAGGGAGCGAACTTGTGACACACAAGTAAGCGGGCGGGGGTGGCTCAGTCGGTAGCGCGTCAGCCTCGTAATCTGTAGTTCACAGGTTTGAGTCCCAGCTGGGTCAGCGTTGAGATTTATCTCCGCAAAATTCCCCGCCCGGCCCACGGTCAGTAGGGGACACCGATGGGCTTGGAAAGGCCGCCGTCCGTCGGATGGGACGTTAAGCCGTGGCCCCGTGTGCGGGAGAGCCATACCCTGTGCACGTTAAAGAACACGCTGGATGGCCTTGACGGGAGGCTACCATCTGTCTCCCATGTTCCAGTGGGTCTCCTCCCCCAACCTTCTCTGAGCCTTCGGAGTCCATGTGACCTGGCCATTTACCTCATGGTGTGCAAAAAAGTGCCGCTCAGAGGTAAAACAACCCAACAACACAAGTAAGCAATGTTCGGCAAACTAAATGATCCCCATCCATTTTCAATATGCATCTATATGAAAATAAGGCAAGTATCCTTGAATACATTACTCCCTTGCTTCCGTTTGAAGTAATTTAAAATTTTTAAATAAATATCTTTACTTTAATACCTGTAGCTCCAATTGGTAAGCTTTTACAATCTACAGGCATGGCATGAAAATAAAATATGTAAAGGTATTCATTCTAAAAATGCTCTAATATATTTCTTGATCAATATTGCAAGGCAAAAAAAATTAAATTCGTATTCCAGCAAAAGTAATTTGTACATATGCGGTAAAGAACTTTTTGAACATATACTTGCATGATGAGAGAAGTTGGTGATCATATTGTAAAATTTGACTGAATTGTTTACAATCTGACAAATACGCATATCAACATTTTATTGGATAAATTTAGTGTATTATATATCTCGTCAATCTGATATTTTCGACTTTCTGACAACATAAATATGTTAAACAATTTTCCACAAACTCTTTTTGTTTATTTTGTAATCAGAACATGTCTAAAGAAAAAAAATGTAAACAAAGAGTAGTTACCGGTATTAAATTGAAGAATCCAGCTACACATTAATTAAAACTGCTTTGTATGAAACTATGGGTAAACTTGAAGAAGGACCACCCAATTTTCGTGAAGTTAAATAATAATAATTGTATGAAACTAACAGCAAATTTTATACAAGAATACTTGTGCTATTTGCATGTGCATGCATACTTTATTATGGATGGAAACCGAATTTAAATTTAGTGATGAAATGTAAAGGTGATGAAGTTTTCATTGGCGACAGTTCGTTTCCCCATATTCAAGGTGGATGGGAAAACGCAACTGTTTTAAGAGATAATTAGAAAACTCTTTTTACGTTGGATTGGTACTAACAATATATTCGCATTTTTTAAATACTTAGACCATTTTAATTTATATCATTTAGGGATCAGCAAATATGGAAACGGCAAAGCTTTTAACGAATGTTGAAAGTGATCTGTTTATGGTCGAAATTTTAAATTTTGGTGGTAGAGTGTCTAAAGATATTCCACTGATAGTCTTCCCTTTTTACTCTGAGGGATGTGGGAAAAGCAACTTTTTTTTAACTTGAAGGAATAAAGCACAAATACTTTTTCTGTTGTAATAATTACTAATATAATCTACTATTTGCGTTTTTCTCGTCATCCATTGGCTCGAATTAAAACGTTTAAGGAGTGCAAAATTAGACAAAATGAAAACTTCATTCTGTTTGAAAACGACGCCAGAGCCGATAAACTTTTAACTGAGAACTTTGGGAGCAGGATGGCTCAGTCGGTAGCGCACCAGGCTCGTAATCCGCTGGTTCGAGTCCCGCCTGGTCAGCATTGGGTTGGGTTGTTTTACCTCTGAGTGGCACTTTTTTGCACACCATAGGCTAAATGGCCAGGTCACATGGACCCCAAAGGCTCAGAGAAGGTTGGAGGAGGGGACCCACTGGAATAGATATTAGGAGACAGATGGTAGCCTCCCGTCAAGGCCATCCAGCGTGTTCTTTAACGTTGGGTTGTTTTACCTCTGAGCGGCACTTTTTTGCACACCATGGGCTAAATGGCCAGGACACAAGGACCCCGAAGGCTCAGAGAAGGTTGGGGGAGGGGACCCACTGGAACAGCTGTTGGGAGACAGATGGTAGCCTCCCGTCAAGGCCATCCAGCGTGTTCTTTAACGTGCACAGGGTATGTCTCTCCCGCACACGGGGCCACGGCTTAACGTCCCATCCGACGGACGGCGGCCTTTCCAAGCCCATCGGTGTCCCCTACTGACCGTGGGCAGGGCAGGGAATTTTGCGGAGATAAATCTCAACGCTGACCCAGCTGGGACTCGAACCTGTGAACTACAGATTACGAGCCTGGCGCGCTACTAACTGAGCCACCCCCGCCCCCTGGTCAGCATTGAGATTTATCTCTGCAATATTCCTCGGTCAGTAGGGGATACCGCTGGGCTTGGAAAGGCGGCCGTCCGTCGGATGGAATGTTACGCCGTGGTGCCGTGTGTTGGAGTACCCATATCCTGTGCGCGTTAAAGAACACACCTGGATGGCCTTGACGGAAGGCTACCATCTGTCTCCTATCAGCTGTTCAGTGTCTTCTTCCCCCAACCTCCTTGAGGAATCGTCCCATCAGAAGGACAGCGACCTTTTGAAGCCCATCGGTCTCCCCTACTGACGGAGCGAAGGGTAGGTAGTTTTGCAGAGATAAATATTAACACTAGCGCAGGCGGGACTCGAATCTGGGAACTTCAGATTACAAACCTGGCATGATATCGAGTGAGCTAACCCCCACCCAAAAATTTATTTGTTACTGATAACGATATTTTATGTGTGTTCCTCCGCAAAGAAACAAATCTAGTAGTGTCAAAGAGGGACTTATATATAGGACGCTCTAAGACTCGTCCACCTCTACGAATCCTGCGAATTGGAAATTTGGTATTTAAGACACCAAATATGATACTAGAGCCAACATTGTTAATATCAACACTTAATTACTTTGTTTCTTAATTATTTAGAAACTACCGTTTTATATTTTGAGTAACTTTTGACCTAATTCTTTATAGCGCTAAAGCAACTCAAGTGTTCTAGGATTGTGATGTATGACACCAGAATGATTGTTTTGCCTATGTGTCTCCTTTGGGTTTATGTGTTTTACTTTTGTTATTGCCAATCGGGCACTATTTTAGACTTCGAGATATAAGCCATAGATTTGGAGCTCTTAATATTAATTAAAGACATCAGATATCAGCTTAACACTAAAGGAAAATTTTTGAAATATTTACAATCTATATTGCGAAATGAAATTTGTTAATCAAAAGAAATAGGAGAGTTGAACTAAATGAGCCTTTCAAAGCCATCAAACTCAGGCGGATCCTTCAGTTCCTTATAGTTTAATTTATTTTTACGCGATCTTCCAAATGCCTTTCCTTCTACTGTCAAGCTCACTGTTTTTGCGGATGATATCGCAATATGGATATCTAAAAAAAATCTACAATCATTGGAGGAACAGCTTCAGAAAAAGCATTTGAAGTTAGAAAATTACTTCGATAAATGGGGACTACAGGTGTCACCAGAAAAAAACTGTTGTGCTTCCTTTTGCTCCCTCCGCAAATTTCCTTCCTTACATGTAAGGATAAACAATACAGTACTAAAAATAGCTAAATTCAATAAATTACTTGGAGTTGTACTAGATACAGAACTGAAATGGTCAAAATACGTCGAATTCATGGAAGAAACTACAAGACCCTTTGTAAATAACCTGCGATGTCTGGCTCCGAGAGAGGCGGGGGTGGCTCAGTCGGTAGCGCGCCAGGCTCGTAATCTGCAGTTCCCAGGTTCGATTCCCAGATGGGCAATTTTTTATCTCCGCAAAATTCCCCGCCCTGCCCACGGTCAGTAGGGGACACCGATGGGCTTGGAAAGGCCGCCGTCCGTCGGATGGGACGTTAAGCCGTGGCCCCGTGTGCGGGAGAGCCATACCCTGTGCACGTTAAAGAACACGCTGGATGGCCTTGAAGGGAGGCTATCATCTGTCTCCCAACAGCTGTTCCAGTGGGTCCCCTCCCCCAACCTTCTCTGAGTCTTTGGGATCCTTGTGACCTGGCCATTTAGCCCATGGTGTGCAAAAAAGTGCCGCTCAGAGGTAAAACAACCCAACCCTGGCTCCGAGGAAACGAAGAACCTCCATTCAACAAATGTTAAACATCTACAACGTCTTAATAAACTGACAGGCTCCTGTCAGACCTCTGTGGCAAGCAGCTGCTTGAGGGGGTATTTCTTTTTTTTATTTATTTATTTATTTAATAATTGTTATATTAAAAATTGTTATATGAAAAAAATTCTCAATATTCATTATTAATATTAACCTACTGGTTGAGAAGATTTTCTGTAATTCACTGAGGAAAACATGTTCTATTTATGAAGTAATCAATGATTTTCCTCTGTTCGAAGACGTTCGGGGCCTCCAGCGACCAGTAGACCAATGGGAGGATTTCCCCCCATGGATTTTTGAAAAAATTCCTTGTTTTCCTAAGACACATAGTATTTCTACTAAGAAAAATCGAGATATCTATATACTCAAGAATTTAGCTGAAACTTTAATTGAGGCAAAGTATGCTTCCTTTGGCCGTCCCGTGGCCGAGTGGTTAGCACGCTTGGCTACTGATCTAAGGGACCTGGGTTCGAGCCCCGGATTTAGGCTATGGATGTGTGTGTCGTTTTTCTGCTGAGGTTCTGCCATCCTCTCACATCTCCTACTGTGGCATATAAACTGACAGACTCCTGTCAGACCTCTGTGGCAAGCAGCTGCTTGAGGGGGTATTTATTTTTTTTTATGCTTCCTTTACAAAACTATTTACGGATGGCTCTGTGAACAAGGATGAGGGAAGAGCGACTGTGGCAGTTTGGATCCCAGATAATAATTTGTATTTAGCAGTTAGACTACCGGACCAAACAGAAGTTTTCACAACTGAATTGGTAGCCATAGAAATGGCCCTTAAGTGGGGTACTGTTTTGTCCTGTGACAAAGTTGTTATTCTGTCTGATTGCCGATTAGTTATTCAATTTTTACAAGGAGATCCGGGAAGATCTAGCAACAATGAACTTTTACGCAACATTTTGCAGTTGGCGAATCAAATGATGGAAAAGGGCATTGAGTTAAACGTGCAGTTGGGGAGATTCCCAGCCACGTCGGCGTTGGAGGAAATGAAATTGTTGACAAAATATCTAAGGGAGCGTTATTACATGAAAACTGCCTCAATATTCCAAGAGTTTTCAATTATTATAAAAAGCAAATTTTAAAACAAATTTTTTTGCATTATTTAAACTTCATTCTTCTTCGCATCTGAATCATAGGAGTTTGATTAGTCAAACCATTAATCCATTTCAAGATTTCGGACTGACAAAAAGGACGTAGTAACCATTACCAGGCTCATAACAGGGACCACAGGAATGATCAAATGCATAAGTTGAACAGAGCTGAGTCATCTGTCTGTGATACATGTAGATTAGGTCTGTCTGTGATACATGTAGATGGCTAGCCCATGGTGTGCAAAAAAGTTACCTCTGAGCGGCACTTTTTTGCACACCATGGGCTAAGTGGCCAGGTCACATGGACCCGGAAGGCTCAGAGAAGGTTGGGGGAGGAGACCCACTGGAACGGCTGTTGGGAGACAGATGGTAGCCTCCCGTCAAGGCCATCCAGCGTGTTCTTTAATGTGCACAGGGTATGGCTCTCCCGCACACGGGGCCACGGCTTTACGTCCCATCCGACGGACGGCGGCCTTTCCAAGCCCATCGGTGTCCCCTACTGACCGTGGGCAGGGCGGGGAATTTTGCGGAGATAAATCTCAACGCTGACCCAGCTGGGACTCGAACCTGGGAACTACAGATTACGAGTCTGGCGCGCTACCGACTGAGCCAACCCCGCCCCTATTGATACATGTAGAACAAAAGAAAGAGTCACTCACGTGGTACTTCATTGCAGCAAATTTGATACTCATAGACAGAAATGCTTCACTCACTGGAAGTAATTGGAATTAACGAATTTACAAAGATCTACTGGGACACCAGAATTTTATAAAAAATAAAATATACTTTTGAATTAATTTTACAGTTCTTAAAGGATACAAGATTGATTGACAGAATTTGATTTAGTGCGCAAATAGTACTATAATGTTTCAGCATTAGGTGATCACTCGCTCTTAAGATTTTAATGATGTTAATCAAGAACTTTCAGTTTCTACTGAATTACCTCCTTCCTTCAGAAATTCCTTCCTTTATTTAACCTCCAATACAAGATTACTGGCAATTTTATGTTTTTACTTTTGAAATTTAAGTTTTCCGGACTCAATTGAGAGGACTCTCCCACATAGTTCACGGACCTTTCTTAACAGAATTTCCGGAGGAGAGGGGCGAAAGGCCCCGAATGATTTCCCGAATAATAGTTTATTTTGAAGAAGAAGAAGCTTTATTGTTATTGGGAAAATAATAGCCATGAGCATAAAATTCACTAAGCATCTACCTTTAACAAAATCCCACATATGAGCCCAATGAACAAAAAACACCACTCAAAATCTGAACTTCATTTTTAAAGTTCGCGTGTCACACCCACGTTAAAAAACTCCAGAGGCCTGTAGCTCAAACACACTGTTCCATTTATAAAGCGTCGTAATCTGTTCTTTGTCAGCCCTTTAGGAACTAATAGAGGAAATGGTCACTTTCAACACTCACTACAATCAAATCATGGAGGCAGCGTTAAGTGTGAGGAATGCCACGAAATTCAACAAGGAGAGTCATGACAAGATGACCGATGGGTTTTGCAAGAAAGGCCAAATGTCTGTAAATTCAGTCACCTGCCATTCACAGTTTAGAAAAGCTTCTAAATATGATATCATAACAAACGCAGAATGTTCTAAGAAAAAGTTTTTATATATTAAAAAAATTAAACGAATTTTGGAGTGTTTAAAGTTCGGTCTAGATGTTTAAGACAAAAGTAGCATTCTTTCAAGTTTAAATAAGTGAACTGGTATTCAATATCTCCATTTTCTTACTTGCTCGGGGATAGAGAACCTTTAGTAATTTGGTAGGTGAATTAACCCTTCCGATATATGTATGTCCATAAGAAAACACTATGTTAAACCTATTTTCGAACAATGTAAAATTGTTTTATGAAATAAATTTCCCAATATTGTTTACCATATGAGAACTTGCGTTATATTTTCAAGAAATAAAAAAATTCTGTTTTCCATATTATTTATTTGGTATGATATTTTTGTAGCTTTCATTAAGTTTTTGGTTTCAATGAAACATTATTAGATCAGTCAAATAACAACAGCATTTTGCTCCAACAATTTTACATGAGTCAAATAACAATGACATTGTGCTCTAACCATTATTAGGTGAACAAAATCACAACAGCATCATGCTCCAAACATTATAGGTGAGCCAAATAACGACATCCTGCTCCAAACATTATAGGTGAGCCAAATAACGACATCCAGCTCCAACCACTATTAGTTGAACAAAATAACAATAGCATCGAGTTCCAAACATTATAGGAAAGAAAAATAGCAACGACATCATACTAAACCCATTATTAGTTGCACCAAAAATAACAATAGCATCGAGCTTCTAACATTACAGGTGAGCCAAATAACAACGACATCGTGTTCCAACCATAGTTGCACCAAATAGCAAAAGCAACGAACTCCAGACATTACAGGCGAGTTTAATAACGACATCGTGTTCCAACCATTATTAGTTGCACTAAACAGCAAAAGCATCGAGCTCCAAACATTACAGGTGAGCCAAATCACAAAGACAATGTGGTGCAACCATTATTAGTTGCACAAAATAACAAATGCATCGAGTTCCAAACATTACAGGAAAGAAAAATAGCAACGACATCATGCTAAAACCATTCTTAGTTGCACCAAATAACAATAGCATCGAGCTTCTAATATTACAGGTGAGTCAAATAACAACGACATCGTGTTCCAACCACTATCAGTTGCACTAAATAACAAAAGCAACGAACTCCAGACATTACAAGCGAGTTTAATAACGACATTGTTTTCCCACCATTGTTAGTTGCATTAAATAAGAAAAGCATCGAGCTCCAAACATTACAGGTGAGCCAAATAACAACGACACTGTGGTGCAACCATTATTAGTTGCAGAAAATAACAATAGCATCGAGCTCCAAACATTGCAGGTGAGACAAATACTAACAACAATATCGTGTTCCAACTATTTTTAGGTGAACCAAATCCTCCATACCAACAGCAACACCAAATGGGATCGGGCCCCACACTTCGGAAATCATTGTCTTAGGGAAAAATCAATAGTAATGACCAGTAATTTTCCTATTTTAAAAATTTTCTCAGTAGAATATTAAAACATATACTTAGTCGTGCAATTTCAAACCATCTCCCACTCAACTTTTCTCACTACATCGCAATTTAAATTGATTCCAAGATTTTATCAGGAAGAATAAAATTATGCGGAAGCTTTTACAGTATGAAATTCCAGATTCTTATATCATTTGATTATATAAATATAACTACATTTATTACCCTAGAATCTAGGGCTGCTGAAGAGCAGACTTCTTAATTAATCTCAGATCTTCTTCCCTACATAATTTACCTCACAATTTGCCATAAGATAACATGTATATTTCTTACGGATCTAAAGATTCTTTGTTCAATATCACATTTTGTAAAATTCAAACAATCTCTTCAGACTGTTTGAATTTTCGAAATTTTTAAAAATTGCCTTTTACATTAGGATTGTCGACGCAAAAGTTTCCTACAGATCGCTTCCAAAGATTCTTTTACATTAGAGATTTGAATGCAAAAATTTCCTACATATCGCTTTCAAAGATTCTTTACATTAGAGATTTGGATGCAAAAGTTTCCTAAGATCGCTTTCAAAGATTCTTTTACATTAGAAATTTGGATGCAAATGTTTCCTCAGATCGCTTTCAAAGATTCCTTTGCATTAGGGATGTCGACACAAAAAATTCGTACAGATCGCTTTCAAATATTCCTTTACATTAAAGATTTGGATGCAAAATTTTCCTAAGATCGCTTTCAAAGATTCCTTTGCATTAAGGATGTGGACACAAATATTTCCTACACATCGCTTTCAAAGATTCCTTTGCATTAAGGATGTGGACAAAAATATTTCCTACACATCGCTTTCAAAGATTCCTTTATATTAGAGATTTGGATGCAAAAGTTTCCTAAGATCGTTTTCAAAGATTCCTTTGCATTAGGGATGTGGACACAAAAATTTCCTACAGATCGCTGTCAAATATTCCTTTACATTAGAGATTTGGATGCAAAAGTTTCCTAAGATCGCTTTTAAAGATTCCTTTGCATTAGGGATGTGGACACAAATATTTCCTACACATCGCTTTCAAAGATTCCTTTACATTAGAGATTTGGATGCAAATATTTCCTGCAGATCGCTTCCAAAGATTTCTTTGCATTAGGGATGTCGATGCAAAAGTTTCCTACAGATCGTTTCCAAAGATTCCTTTACATTAGGGATGTCGATGCAAAAGTTTCCGACAGATCGCTTCCAAAGATTCTTTTTGCCTTAGGGTGTTGACACAAAAATTTCCGACAGATCACTTCCAAAGATTCCTTTACATTAGGGATGTCGATGCAAAAGTTTCCGACAGATCGCTTCCAAAGTTTCTTTTTGCATTAGGGATGTCGACGCAAAAGTTTCCTACAGATTGCTTCCAAAGATTCTTTTACATTAGGGATGTCGATGCAAAATCTTCCGACAGATCGCTTCCAAAGATTCTTTTTGCATTAGGGATGTCGACGCAAAAGTTTCCTACAGATTGCTTCCAAAGATTCTTTTACATTAGGGTGTTGACACAAAAATTTCTGACAGATCACTTCCAAAGATTCCTTTACATTAGGGATGCCGATGCAAAAGTTTCCGACAGATCGCTTCCAAAGATTCTTTTTGCATTAGGGATGTCGACGCAAAAGTTTCCTACAGATTGCTTCCAAAGATTCTTTTACATTAGGGTGTTGACACAAAAAATTTCCGACAGATCACTTTCAAAGATTTCTTTGCATTATTGATGTCGATGCAAAAGCTTTCCGACAGATCGCTTCCAAAGATTCTTTTACATTACGGTGTTGACACAAAAATTTCCGACAGATCACTTTCAAAGATTCCTTTGCATTAGGGATGTCGATGCAAAAGCTTCCGACAGATCGCTTCCAAAGATTCTTTTGCATTAGGGTTGTCGACGCAAAAGTTTCTACAGATTGCTTCCAAAGATTCTTTTACATTAGGGGGTGTTGACGCAAAAATTTTCGACAGATCGCTTTCAAAGATTCCTTAGCATTAGGGATGTCGATGCAAAAATTCCCTACAGATTGCTTCCAAAAATTCCTTTTCATTAGGGATGTGGACACAAAAATTTCCTACAGATCGCTTTCAAAGATTCTTTTACATTAGAGATTTGGATGCAAAAATTTCCCACAGATCGCTTTCAAATATTCCTTTACATTAGAGATTTGGATGCAAAAGTTTCCTAAGATCGCTTTCAAAGATTCCTTTGCATTAGGGATGTGGACACAAAAATTTCCTACACATCGCTTTCAAAGATTCCTTTATATTAGAGATTTGGATGCAAAAATTTCCTACAGATCGCTTTCAAAAATTCTTTTGCACTAGGGATGTCGATGCAAAAATTTCTACAGATCGCTTCCAAAGATTACTGTACGTTAGGAATGTGCACATAAAAGCTTCCTACAGATAGCTTTCAAAGATTCCTTTACATTAGAGATTTGGATGCAAAAATTTCCGACAGATCACTTCCAAAGATTCCTTTACATTAGGATTGTCGACGCAAAATTTCCTACAGATCGCTTCCAAAAACTCCTTTACATAAGGGTTGTTGACGCAAAAGTTTTCTACAGATCGCTTCCAAAGATTCCTTTACATTAGGGATTGTCGATGCAAAAGTTTCCTACAGATCGTTTCCAAAGATTCTTTTTCATTAGTGTGTTGACGCAAAAATTCCCTACAGATTGCTTCCAAAAATTCCTTTGCTTTAGGGATGTCGACGCAAAAGTTTCCTACAGATTGCTTCCAAAGATTCTTTTACATTAGGGTGTTGACACAAAAATTTCCGACAAATCACTTCCAAAGATTCCATTGCATTAGGGATGTCGATGCAAAAGTTTCCGACAGATCGCTTCGAAAGATTCTTTTGCATTAGGGTTGTCGATGCAAAAGTTCCCTACAGATTGCTTCCAAAGATTCTTTTACATTAGTGTGTTGACACAAAAATTTCCGACAGATCACTTCCAAAGATTCCTTTACATTAGGGATGTCGATGCAAAAGTTTCCTACAGATCGCTTCCAAAGATTCTTTTTGCATTAGGGATGTCGACGCAAAAGTTTCCTACAGATTGCGTCCAAAGATTCTTTTACATTAGTGTGTTGAGACAAAAATTTCCGACAGATCACTTCCAAAGATTCCTTTACATTAGGGATGTCGATGCAAAAGTTTCCGACAGATCGCTTCGAAAGATTCTTTTTGCATTAGGGATGTCGACGCAAAAGTTTCCTACAGATTGCGTCCAAAGATTCTTTTACATTAGGGTGTTGACGCAAAAATTTCCGACAGATCATTTCCAAAGATTCCTTTGCATTAGGAATGCCGATGCAAAAATTTCCTACAGATCGCTTCCAAATATATCTCATTTCCAACTTCTTGTTTGAAATATTTTAGTAAGACACCAGTTTTGGCACACACATACATTAAGTCATCTTCCCATGTATTCTATGAGAAGTCGATTTTGGGTGAGCTTTGAGATTTATATCCGCAAAACCTTTCGCCCTGCCCTCGATCAGTGGGAAACACCGATGAGCTTGTAAAATCCGGCGTCCGTCGGATGGTTGGTTAATCCGTGGCCCCTTGTGTGGGAGAGACCATATCCTGTGTACGTCAAAAGAAAATAAATTGAATAGTAAGACATTTTTGGAGCGTATTGTATTTTGGGTTTTAAGAAAAAAAATTTTCATTACCGATCGGGAATTTAACTTCTGAGGAAATGCTTACCAAAACCAAGTTCTTTTACCGTTGTTGTTCTGTTAGGATTGCTATAAGTATTAAATTCATCAATGATTATAAATATTTGAAACGGAAATATATAATAAATCTAAATGTTGAGATACGATATAAAGCAAATAATTAATACATGTAATCAAACCATTATAATTCTGAATATTTTGAAATTTAACTGCGTTAATATCTCACCGTTCCATTTATAGTGATAATAATTTCATAAAAGTATTGTTCTTTTTAACTAACATTCCTCTGAGATACGTTGATTTCAATCCATAATGTATCCAAGTGATACTTTTTTATAGAAAAGCAATTCTGACTGGCAAGATGTCGGTTTTTATATTCAGCCAGGCTAGTAATGTGCAGTTCCCAGATTCGAGTCCCAGCTGATTCAGCTTCGAGAATTATCTCCGTAAAACTCTCGCCCAGCCCTCGGTCAGTAGGGGACACCGATGAACTTGAACAGGTACACGTCCGTCGAATGGGGCGTTAAACCTTGATCCCGTGTGCAATTTAAAGATCACGCTAGATGGCTTTGACAGGAGGCTACAATCTGTCTCCCAACAGCTGTTCCAGTGAGTCTCCTCCCCCAGCCTTCTCTGAGCTCTCTGGGTCCCTGCGACCTGGCCATTTAGCCCATGGTGTGCAAAAAATCGTCGCACAGAGATAAAACAACCCAACGTTAAAGAACACTCTTGATGTCATTGACGTGAGACTAACATTTGTCTCCCAACATCTGTCCAGTGGGTCCCCTCCCCCAACTATCTCTGAGCCTTCGAGATTCTTGCGACCTGGTCATTTAGCCCATGGTGTGCATAAAATTGCAGCTCAGAGGTAAAACCATCCTTTATATCCATCGAAGCTGTCCTTTAACATGCAAATAGTTTGGTTTTAAAAAATTTCTAGAAAAATGCAGGAAAAGTTATTAAGATTAATAAAATCTCCCCCTCAATCACCCTTGCCAGTATTCTGAACGTTAAGGGGGGAATTGCACCCTTTCAATCCCTGACCCTAACGATAGATAGCATTGAATTTTTATTCAGCTTCGTGCGTGATTTCAATTTAATGAAATAAAGAAGTAGTAATAAGTTGCAGAAACATTTTGCTCTTAGACAGAAAAATGAAATACCAATATCGAAATAAAAAGCGTAGCCTTAGAAACAAAAGCCCCCTTGTTTAACCCTTTCAGGACCATAAGGTTTCTAAGAGTAAATATTAGTATGTACTCTTAGAAACTGTTATTTTAACTGTTTATTTTAGTTTGTTTAGACGTAAAATAAATAAAAATCATAAGAAAAATACATAACAATGTGTAGTTTTTTTGGAATTTTATGGGAAATATTTTTCTCAATGGACTATAAAGGTAACACAAATTATAGTTAGGCTTATTATGCAATGTCTTTTATTTATTGGTTTATTAGAACAAAATGTTAACTGAAATAATACAAAATTATGAAATAAAATTACTATACAAAATGATGTGCGAATTATGATATTCTGCGAAGCAATTTCTTTTGGTAGTGAGGCAAAGATGGACATTGCACATAGTATATATATTATGCGTCCTGACAGTTCTGTTTTCGTTTTCTAAACGTTCCCGTTTACGTAATTGCGTTCGGCATACGTTCTATTTTGACATTCTGTATAAAAAATGCAGATAAGGTTATAATTAAATACGACAATCACCAATTTTAAAATGGGAAAAATGTTTCCCTTGGTCGTGAAAGGGTTAAAATGCTCTTTTATCGCCAACCGTCATATGGCTGAGTGGTTAGTGTGCTTCGCTAGTGAATAAAGGGATCTCGCTTCTAGCAACGCCTTCTATAATTGAAGACCAATGTACCATCAATCTCTAAAGACCCCCTGGTTGACCCACCCAAACCCATCGTAAAGTAAACAATTCTAAAGGTTCGAAATAATTCTAAGTCCCAAGATCTTGGAGTCTGACGTCATCACCCTCAGAAACAACCCCCGAAACAGTCTCACAATTGCATTGGCAACTAATTCTGAAATTTATCAAGTCCAACTAAACTCTCACTGGCAAATTTGGGTTGTTCGGTTGTTTTACCTCTGAGCGGAACTTTTTTGCACACCATGGGCTAAATGGCCAGGTCACATGGACCCCGAATGCTCAGAGAAGGTTGGGGGAGGGGACCCACTGGAACAGCTGTTGGGAGACAGAAGGTAGCCTCCTGTCAAGGCCATCCAGCGTGTTCTTTAACGTTGGGTTGTTTTACCTCTGAGCGGCACTTTTTTGCACACCATGGGCTAAATGGCCAGGTCACATGGACCCCGAAGGCTCAGAGAAGGTTGGGAGAGGGGACCCACTGGAACAGCTGTTGGGAGACAGATGGTAGCCTCCCGTCAAGGCCATCCAGCGTGTTCTTTAACGTTGGGTTGTTTTATCTCTGAGCGGCACTGTTTTGCACACCATGGGCTAAATGGCCAGGTCACATGGACCCCGAAGGTTCAGAGAAGGTTGGGGGAGGGGACCCACTGGAATAGCTGTTGGGAGACAGATGGTATCCTCCCGTCAAGGCCATCCAGCGCGCTCTTTAACATGCACAAGGTATGGCTCTCCGGCACACGGGGTCACGGCTTAACGTCCCATCCGACGGACGGCGGTCTTTCCAAGCCCATCGTGTCCCCTACTGACCGTGGGCAGGGCGGGGAATTTTGCAGAGATAAATCTCAACGCTGACCCAGCTGGGACTCGAACCTGGGAACTACAGGTTACGAGCCTGGCGCGCTACCGACTGAGCCACCCCCGCCCCTCTCACTGGCAAAGAGTGACGTCATAGACTATGACGCAATCATCTTTTCCAGACCCGTCCACCACTTATCGCAAAGTACTGCAGTGCAGCGCGCTCTTTAAAAAACAACTGCCTTCCACGGCTAGGCTCAATCCCCTAACTTTTCACACTTATATCAACTACGCCACGGGTACTTATTTGACTTTCTTTACAGTGGTTGATCTCGAGAAAAAAAAGGAACTAACGGTTATTTTTATTCCTGAAAAATCACGTTAAGTAAATTTATAGCCTCTTTGCACATTTTTATTCACATAGGAAATTACATTTTTGGTTCGGTTAATTTTTTTTATTCTTTATAAAATAACTTCACAATAAATAATTTTAACGAATTTTTACTACTTGTAAATCGCATATAGAAATTTATAGCCTCTTTGTACATTTTCATCCTTCACATTTTATTGAAGAACATCACAAAACCCACTTCTGGTCACATGACCGTGTGACGTCACTTCCTGTTATGGAAAGTCCCTCGATTTTGCTGTTCGTCCGCCATTTTGAATTCTGACGTCATTGCCACAAAGTCTAGATTTTGCCGTTCATACGCCATTTTGAATTCAGACATCATCCGTTCATCACCTAACATTTTGAAACATCACATAGGGAACTACACTCCTTGTTCTGACTGTGGCAATTTTTTTAAAATCCTTGTTATAGCATTTAAAAATTTAAAACTTCTTCGCGCATTTTATTTTCGTACTGCAACTTTGTATCTCACTCTTCTTTCATGTCTCGCAATGGACCACGATGGATGGTAAAAAAAAATATTTTTTACAATTTGACAACTAAAAATTCGCTGTGAATAATATTTAGAGGTGTAATATTTTGAAATAAATATTTGAAAACATGGATTTGGGTTGTTTTACTGCTGAGCGGCACTTTTTTGCACACCATGGGCTAAATGGTCAGGTCACAAGGACCCCGAAGGCTCAGAGAAGGTTGGGGGAGGGGATTCACCGGAACAGCTGTTAGGAGACAGATGGTAGCCTCTCGTCAAGACCATCCAGTGTGTTCTTTAACGTGCACATGGTATGGCTCTCCTGCATTCGGGATCATGGCTTAACGTCCCATCCGACGGACAGCGGCCTTTCCAAGCCAATCGTTGTCCCCTACTGACCGTGGGCAGGGAATTTTGCGGAGATAAATCTCAACGCTGACCCAGCTGGGACTCCAACCTGGGAACTACAGATTACGAGCCTGATACGTTACCAACTGAGCCACCCCCTGAAAACATGGAATTATATGTCTTGTTCTGAATAATGAACGACGTATAATACTTTTAGAATAAACTTCCCAATTAGCGAACTGCAAAGCTCTACCAATTGATTTGTACCATGGAATAAAATGGGCAAGATTCAGGAATCTGACCAGAGTCATACATCTCTTATCATTATACATTTCCTATCGAACGAGTATTTTGCACGCTAAAATGTGAATTCTATGTTATCTCGATGGAAGTGAAATTCGTTCTTTACAGTAATTTTTGTTCGTTTTAATTTTCTATCTTACTTAAATTCTGTTCATATTTTTCCAAATTAAACACAAGTTAAGGTTTTGGTTTTAAAATTTTACCGTTCTTAAAAAAAAGTAATTTTTTTTGTTCATGTGGCCGAGTGGTTAGCACGCTTGGCTACTGATCTAAGGGATCTGGGTTCGAGCCCCAGATTAGGCATGGATGTGTGTGTCGTTTTTCTGCTGAGGTCCTACCATCCTCTCAGATCTCCTACTGTGGCATATAAACTCACAGGCTCCTGTCAGACCTCTGTGGCAAGCAGCTGCTTGAGGGGGTATTTATTTTATTTTTATTATTAAGTGATTGACGAATTCATACGCCATTTGCGTTGCTCAAAATAGAAAGCGTACAGTCGCTAAAATAATATCCGAACACTATGGTTGAATATAGAATTCAGAAAAAATATCTGGCAACGTTTTTTTTAGAAAAATACGTACACGAAGGTTGCCAAATCATTAATTTCTAAAAGAAACGTTGTCAGATATTATTTTTAATTCTGTAATCAACCATAGTGTTCGGATATTTATTTGAGCGACTGTTCACGAAGGTTGCCAGATCACTAAAAAAACTTTGCTAGATATTTTTTCAGAAATCTGTAATCAACCATAGTGTTCGGATACATTTTTGAGCGAGTGTACACTACGGGTCATTAGCATCTGTTTATTCCAATGTCTTCACTTTTCGGCGATGGGACCGTCGAAAGTGGGAGGCAAAGGGGTTTGGCTCAAGGTCAGTTAGATTTCAAGAATAGAATCATAGGTGCTAAAATTGATTTCTCTATTAAAGAACTTATTTGTTTTGTGAATTGTTTCAAAAATCATCGTCATTTATCCCACATAAAAGCCAAATTTGACTTTATATGATAAAAAAAAACATTTGTTTTAGGCACAGTTTTAATAACGATTATTGTCTTATGAAACTGAGAAACATAAATTAATTTTCTGTAAAACAACTCATTTGTTTTATTAGTCGTTTTAAAAATAAAGATCAATTTTCCATTTTTAAAAGCAAAAGCTTATTTTTCTTTCAAAATAGTGAAATTGGTTATAAAAAGCCACAGTAAAATCCATTAGATAAACATCACTTCAGATGATTTCATTGCACTTTTTGTATATATAATATTACCATGCATTTCAAACACGTAAATAAAATCACAATTTAGTTACTTTATTTCGAGAACAGAATTTTTCACATTTTGAAATGTGAAAATTGAAAATTCAAAATGTGAAAAAAATTTCAAAATGCGAAAATTTTTTCACATTTTGAAAAGCTCACAAAAACATTTCTGCTCGTATTGAAATCTAAGCAAACAGTATCACATGCTGCGGGATAATAGGATGTGACAAGTAATAGAAAATGGACTACGTACTTTCTTAAAGCAGAAATTCGCGAAGGGCTTTAAATAATAGTTTTTTTGGGAATAATTCTACTGGTAGTTTAATTGCGCTTAAAGAACAGGATGAATATTTTATATATTTTTTAAAGGATTTATTTCTCTAAATCATCAAAATCAGCAATAAATTTATTTTATCTTTCTGTTACTCCCTAAGACACTGTGATATAAGCAAAACACCTCAACTAACCTTGGCACGACCTTGTGACCAAAACATATGATGCAACTTGCTGAGAAAAGACCCTGGACTCATCAGAAAAGGGTCGAGAGTGCTAAGGTAGGTGGATTGAAGTAGTTCATGGTTCTCTGCCAAACATTGTTTAGTCCTCCCTTTGACTTTAATAATGATAGGTCAATCTTTTTGTTTTTTAATATTCTATCTAAACTAGTGATGGATCCTGAGAAACAATACATGTGACAAAAACCTGAATATTTTAACCAGGAGTTAGATCTAGGAAAAGTTTTGATGCTCATATGGAGCCCCCCTTTTTTTTTTCGTGAGTCGAAATAAAGGTAGTTTTTTATGCTCTCAGGGGCACCCCGTTTTTCTTTCTTTCTCACGAGTCGAAATAATGGCAAGCTTTATGTTCACATTGAGCTTCCCTTTCTTTTTCGCGAGTCGAAATAAAGGTAAGTTTTTTTATACTCGTAGGGGTCGCCCTTTTTCCCCCTTTCTCATGAATCGCAATAAAGAGTGAGCTTTATGCCCACATTGAGCTTTCCTCATTTTTTTCCCGTGAGTCGAAATAACGGCAGTTTTTTTAAAAATGCGAGCAGCGAGCAGCCCTTTATTTCCCTTTCTCATGAATCGAGATAAGAGTAAGCTTTATGCCCACATTGAGCTTCCCCCTTCTTTTTCCATGAGTCGAAATAAAGGTAGGTTTTTTATGCTTGCAGGGGTCTCCCCCTTTTTCCCCTCTTTCTCATGAATCTCAATAAAGAGTGAGCTTTATGCCCACATTGAGATTCCCCCATTTTTTTTCCCTGTGAGTCGAAATAACGGTAGTTTTTTTTTTATTAGATGCTCTCAAAGAGCCTCCCTTTATTTTCCTTTCTTATGAATCGAAATAAGAGTAAGCCTTATGCCCACATTGAGCTTCCCCCTTCTTTTTCCGTAAGTCGAAATAAAGGTAGGTTTTTTATGCTCGTAGGGAGTCGACCCTTTCCCTTTCTCATGAATTGAAATAAGAGTAGGCTAATGCTCACATTGAGCTTCCCCTTCTTTTTCGCGAGTCGAAATAATGGTAGGTATTTTTTTGAATGCTCGCAGGGAGCCGAGCTTTTATTTCCCTTTCTTATGAATCGAAATAAGAGTAAGCTTTATGCTCACATTGAGCTTCCCTTTCTTTTTCCCGTGAGTCGAAATAAAGGTAGGTTTTTATGCTCGCAGGGTCCACCCTTTTTTCCCCTTTCTCATGAATCGAAATAAGAGTAAGCTTTATGCCCACATTGAGCTTCCCCCTTCTTTTTCCGTGAGTCGAAATAAAGGTAGGTTTTTTTTTTTAATGCTCACAGGGAGTCGACCCTTTCCCTTTCTCATGAATTGAAATAAGAGTAGGCTAATGCTCACATTGAGCTTCCCCTTCTTTTTCGTGAGTCGAAATAAAGGTAGGTTTTTTTTAATGCTCGCAGGGAGCCGACCTTTTATTTCCCTTTCTCATGAATCGAAATACGAGTAAGCTTTATGCCCACATTGAGCTTCCCTTTCTTTTTCCCGTGAGTCGAAATAAAGGTAGGTTTTTATGCTCGCAGGGTCCACCCTTTTTTCCCCTTTCTCATGAATCGAAATAAGAGTAAGCTTTATGCCCAGATTGAGCTTCCCCTTTTGTTTTTCGTGAGTAAGAACAAGTGTGTTTTAATGCTCTCACTTCACCTCCCCTTCTCTTTATCATGAGTTGGAATAAGGATAAGCTTTAAGACAACCTTTAGCAGCACCTTTTTCATTTCATCAGTCGAAATAAGTATAAATTTCTGATGCTCGCAGTAAGCCTCTCCTCTCCTTCTTTTTCTTATGAGTCGAAATAAGTGTAAAGTTTTGATGCTCGTAGAGAGCTTCTCCTACTCTGTCTTTCTCATGCGTCGAAATAAGTGTAAGTTTTTGCTGCGCGCAGAGAACCGCCCCCCCCCCCTCTTTTTTTTCTTTCTCATGAGTTGAAATAAGAGTAAGCTTTTTATGCCCACACTGAACTTCCCTCCCACCCTTTTTCTTTCTTTCTTGTGAGTTGAAATGAGTATAAACTTTATGCCAACATTGAGCTTCCCCTTTTTTCTTTCTCGTGAGTTGAAATAAGGATGAGATTTATGATTAAATAAGGATGAGATGTCCACACTGAGCTCCACCCCCCACGCCTTTTTTTCCCTTTTCCGTGAGTCGAAATAAGGGTAAGCTTCACAACGACATTGAGCTTCCCCCTTTTCTTTTTTCTCGTGAGTTGAAACAATGGTAAGCTTTATGCCTATATTGAGCTTCCCCTTTTCTCCTTTTCTCGTGAGTCGAAATAAGGGTAAGTTTTAGGCTGATATTGAGCTTCCCCCAATTTTCTTCTTTCTCGTGAGTCGAAATAAGGGTAAGATTTATGTCGACATTAAGCTTACCTTTTCTTTTTTTCTCTCTCATGAGTTGAAATAATGGTAAGCGACATTGAATTCTTCTCCCCATTATTTTTTTTTCTCATCTTCCTCGTGAGTCGAAATAAGGGTAAGTGTTCAATGCCCGTAATGCGCCTTCTTTCTCTCTCTTTCTCCCGAGTTGAAATAAGTGCAAGTTTCTGACTCTCCCCTTCTCTTTCTCATAAATTGAAATAAGCATGTTTTTTCTTCTTATGATCACAATGAATCTCACTTTCTCTTTCTTTATCATGAGTCGAAATAAGTGTAAGCTTTTGATGCTTCTAGAGAGCTTTACCTACTCTATCTTTCTCATGCATCGATCTCTGAGCCTTTGGGGTCCCTTGTGACCTGGCCATTTAGCCCATGGTGTACAAAAGAGTGGCACTCAGAGGTAAAACAACCCAACCCAACACATGCGTCGATATAAATGCAAATTTTTTCATGTTCTCAGAAAGTGTCCTACACTCTACGTTTCATGAGTCGGAATGAGTGTAAGTTTTTTATGCTCGAAGGAAGCTTCCCTTCAGATACAGAACTCATGCTTTTTTTTGGCTAATGCGAAAAACATATTCGCATTAGCCGAAATAAGGGTGAGTTTTTGATGCTCGCTAAAAGCCTACCCTTCCCTCTCTTACTGATGACTTGAGTTGGGTTGTTTTACCTCTGAGCGGCACTTTTTTGCACACCATGGGCTAAATGGCCAGGTCACATGGACCCCGAAGGCTCAGAGAAGGTTGGGGGAAGGGACCCACTGGAACAGCTGTTGGAAGACAGATGGTAGCCTCCCGTCAAGGCCATCCAGCGTGTTCTTTAACGTGCACAGGGTATGGCTCTCCCGCACACGGGGCCACGGCTTAACGCTCCATCCGACGGACGGGGTCTTTCCAAACCCATCGGTGTCCCCAACTGACCGTGGGCAGGGCAAGGAACACATTTAGTTCTCTGCATAAAAAGTCGTGTCTTCCTCCACAATCAAGCTTGTTTGTCATAGTGATTTCAAATTTTGACATTTCCAATTTATTCCATCGTTCAAGGCCACTGTTGTAGTTCTTTATTTTCTGCTTTTAGCACCCTCTAATGGTGGAAATTTAAATTATTATCGCCATATTATATATTAAAATTTGGCATTTTCCAAAAGTTTTTACCGTTAGAGAGCGCTATTTAAGCGAATAGTAATATTTCGTCAGTACCTATTTAACCCAGTAAGAATTTTTAATTTATCTTTGAAAACAAAAAAATGTTTAATTTTAATGTCTACAGACGACAGTGTGAAAGCATTAACTCTGCTTCGTGAAAGCTAGCATTTTAATTCGCATTTTTAGTGTACTTAGTAGTTTTAATATATAAATCTTTACAGGTCACTAAATATGAAGTGGTGGAGCTGTTAACGAGTTTTACAAATAATATCTATAGAAAAGAAATTTGAAAAATTAGTGGAAATTTTTAAGAGATATTTTTTTCCACTGCTAGCAATAACCTACCCACTTCTCTGAAAATAGAAGAGGAAAATGCAACTTTTTAGATTTAAGAATTAAAAGGCGTTTTTTATGTTGTATAATTATTAATAAAATACTATTTGCATTTTAGCCATCATCCACTAGATCAAATTAAAATTTTAAAGGAAAGGCCATAACAGCTATTGTGATGACGTCACAAAAAGAGGGAAATTTTTTGAAAATTTTGATGTAATATTACTGAAGTTTGCTGAAAGTTATACCTTGAAATTACAATAATTAATGCAAGAATAATCAAATAAGTACTCAAATAAGAGTTTCGGTTTTTCCTTATTTTGAATTAATGCCATTGAGTACTATTTTTATATTTTATTCGTTTGTTTGGTGTATCTTGCAACTACCTGCCGTAATATTACACCATAATTTTAAAAATTTTCACTCAGTACGTGAGGAGAATTGAAATAGCTGTCATGGGCATCGAGGTTTCTTGGTTTAGCTGACTTAGGGGTCAGGAGACACCAATAATAAATACTTCCTCAAATTAAAGGTAAAACACGTAAAATTCCGTAACCGCCAAACTTTAATAAAATACTAGCTACCAGTAAGCAAACTTTCTATTACGTATAACTGAGGCAGTGTTACATGGTAACTTCTGTTATAGCGAGAATATCCTTGTAAGAGAAAGTTTGTATCCAAGTTACGTGTAGTTTTCAATATCGTTCTCTGTCATAGACGATATAAATAAAAAAAATCTCAAATAGATACTTCTTTTCTCTCGGTGATAATTGAGCCACATTTTCAGATGAAACAGTATGTTTTTGAAGCTAATCTGATGATTCTGTTAAGAGAAGGAAAATTTTCGTTGTTATGCACAGCCAACGAAACTATTAAATCGTCTAGTTTTTCCTCAGATATCTTTCAATCTTTCATGGGAACCCTAAGAAGCTTTCTAGGAACTTCAGAATGTTTTCTAGTTATTCGAGGGAGTTTTCTATGAATAGTGTGAAGTTTTTTTTTAGGAATCTCAAGAAGTTTTGTAGGAATAGCATGGAGTTTCCCAGGAATTTCAGGAAATTTCTACGAACACCAAGAAACTTTCTAGGAATAGCATGGAGTTTCTTAGGAACACCAAGAAGTTTTCTAGGTACTAGAGGGAGTTTTCTATGAATAGTGTGAATTTTTTTAGGAATCTCAAGAAGTTTTCTAGGAATAGCATGGAGTTTCCCAGGAATTTCAGGAAATTTTTAGGAACACCAAGAAGCTTTCTGGGAATAGCATGGAGTTTCTTAGGAAGAAACCAAGAAGTTTTCGAAAGAAAAAAAACTTTCTTCTTTCGAAAAAAGTTTCTTAGGAAGAAACCAAAGGTTCGAAGTACCAAGAAGTTTTCTAGGTACTCGAGTAAGTTTTCTAGGAATAATATGAAGTTTTTAGGAACCTCAAGAAGTTTTCTAAGAACCCAATAAAGTTTTCTAGGAACTTTAGGATATTTTTTAGGAACACCAAGAATTTTTGTAGGTACTCGAGAAAGTTTTCTAGGAATAATTGAAGTGTTTTGGAAACCTCAAGAAGTTTTCAACGAATAGCATGGAGTTTCCTAGGAACTATAAGAAGTTTTCTAGCAACCCCTAGAAATTTCTAGGTATCCAAAGACGGTTCCTAGGAACATCAATCATCTTTCTAAAGTACACTACGAAGTTTTATAGAAATCCCAAAAGCTTTCCAATAATTCAAAGACGTTTTCTAGGAAAGCCAGAAATTTTCTAAGAATCTCAGAAAGTTTTCTAAAAATCTCTAAGTTTTCTGGGAACTCCAAAAATATTTTTTAGAACACCAGGAAAGTTTTCTAGAAACCTTTTTAGGAACCAGCATGAACACTCTGCTGTAACAAACCACACTTTGCAAACTTCTTTTCTAGTAATATATTAATATTTCTAGTAATATATTAATAAGTATGTAGCTATTTTCTACGCTTAAATGCTTCACGTTACATGTCTCGTATTTCTTATATGTTTTCTTTAAGAACCCTTATATAATAAACCCACTTGCGGAACTCTAGTATTTATCTTTATCCTTAGAACCTTAATGGCAACAAGAGAAATTTTGTGGTCTTCCATTACAGGAACGAAATTCCCCTTGCTGTAGGGGGCGGGGATGGCTCAGTCGGTAGCGCGCCAGGATCGCAATCTGTAGTTCCCAGGTTCGAGTCCCAGCTGGGTCAGCGTTGAGATTTATCTCCGCAAAATTCCCCGCCCTGCCCACGGTCAGTAGGGGAGACCGATGGGTTTGGAAAGACCGCCGTTCGTCGGATGGGACGTAAAGCCGTGGCCCCGTGTGCGGGAGAGCCATACCCTGTGCACATTAAAGAACACGCTGGATGGCCTTGACGGGAGGTTACCATCTGTCTCCCAACAGCTGTTCCAGTGGGTCCCCTCCCCCAACCTTCTCTGAGTCTTCGGGGTCCATGTGACCTGGCCATTTAGCCCATGGTGTGCAAAAAAGTGCCGCTCAGAGGTAAAACAACCCAACCCCTTGCTGTAGGCAATGGTTGAATCAACTAGTGAAACTCCAGAAAGCTTTCTAGAAATCCTATGAATAAAAAGCTGTCCTAGGGATTCAAACATAGAAACTGCTGCTCTAGTGCGAAATCGGTGCACAAATATTTTCTGATTATGGATTAGTTCACCCCAGTATGTCTCTTGTTTTAGAGCTCGTAATCTGCAGTTCCCAGGTTCGAGTTTTTTTACCTCTGAGCGGAACTTTTTTGCGCACAACGGGCTAAATGGGTAGGTTACAAAGACCCCGAAGGCTCAGAGAAATTGGCCAGCTTAGAGATTTATCTCAGCAAAACTCCCCCACTGACAACGATCAGTATAGGACACTGATGAGCTTGGAGAAACCGCCGTCCGTCGGATGGGACATTTAGACGTGGCCTTTGTGCGGGAGTATTATACCTTATGACGTTAAAGAATACACTGGATGGCCTTTGCGGGAGACTATCATCTGTCTCCTAACAGCTGTTCCAGTGGGTCCCCTCCCCCACACTTCTCTAAGCCATCGGGGTCCTTGTGACCTGGCCATTTAGCTCGTTGTGTGCAAAAAAGTGCCGCTCAGAGAAAAAACAACCCAACCCCGGAATTGTCCAGGATATAGAAAAAAGAATAGAGAGGAGTTATTTCAATCTAGCCGAAGAAAAAAGTAAAACGGGATTTCATTTCCATTGCAGTATAGCATTTCACTGTCTTGAAAAATGCATGATATGCGGACATTTTGGCCTCCCTTAATAGCATTCTCAAAGGAAGGGTGGGGAATTCCCTGCCCTTCTCACCCCTTCCTTTGAAAACAAACCCCTTGATTTGGCCCTATCCCGGATCTCTTATAGTTTAATTTTTTTTCCTCCAACTTGAATAGAAATAAAGCAAACTTGATGGAAACAGCAAGGAACTTACTTCTTCCTCTTGTGCGAAAGGGCGGAATCATTTAGTGGTTCTCGTGGAACTCCAGAAAGCTTTCTAGAAACACAATTTGGGAACTGCTGCTCTAGTGTGAAATTGGTGCATAGATTTCTTCTAATTTTAAAATGGTTCACACTAGTGTGTGTCTTGTGTTTTATCTAGTTTTTAATAAAACCTTTATAGTTAATTTTTTTCCGTAGAAACTTAATGAAAAATGGCAATAAAACAAACATTATGGTCTTCCATTACAGTAAGAAAATTTTTTCTGTTGTGCGAAAGTGTGGAACAGTGATGTTCAAAAATGCCACTTCATCTTTTCGAAAAGACAAAAACGCAGCTCCATCTTTTTCAAGGGGAAAGAAATACCATTACATCTTTTCCAGATGGAGTTAAAGGAAAATGCTATTCTATCTTTTCTGGGGTGGGAGAACAAAGACTACATTCTATCGTTTCCTGGCAGAGACAAAAATGCCCCTCAATCTTTTCTCGGGGAGATAAAGGAAATTTTATATTTTTAGAGGGGGAGAGACCAAAATACCACTCTATCTTTTCCAGAGGGAAGCAAAAATGCCATTCCACCTTTTCCGAGGGGGAAAAAATGTAATCTTTTCGAAGGTGAGACAAAAATGCCGTTCCATATTTTCCGTGTGGAGATTAAATGCATTCCACCTTTTCCAGAGGGAGACCAAAGAAAATGTAATTCCATCTTTTCCGTGTGGAGAGAAATGCATTCGATCTTTTCCAGAGGGAGACCAAAGAAAATGCCGCTCCGTATTATCCGTGTGGAGAGAAATGCATTCTATCTTTTCCAGAGGGAGACCAAAGAAAATGCCGCTCCATCTTTTCCGTGTGGAGAGAAATGCATGCCATCTTTTCCCGAGGGAGACCAAAGAAAATGCCGCTCCATCTTTTCTGTGTGGAGAGAAATGCATTCGATCTTTTCCAGAGGGAGACCAAAGAAAATGCCGCTCCGTATTTTCCGTGTGGAGAGAAATGCATTCCATCTTTTCCAGAGGGAGACCAAAGAAAATGCCGCTCCATCTTTTCCGTGTGGAGAGAAATGCATTCCATCTTTTCCAGAGGGAGGCCAAAGAAAATGCAATTCTCTCTTTTCCATGTGGAGAGAAATGCATTCCTACTTTTCCATAGGGAGACCAAAGAAAATGCCGCTCCATCTTTTCCGTGTGGAGAGAAATGCATTCCAGTTTTTTCAAAGGGAGACCAAAGAAAATGCAGCTCTATCTTTTACGTGTGGAGAGAAATGCATGCCATCTTTTCCCGAGGGAGACCAAAGAAAATGCCGCTCCATCTTTTCCGTGTGGAGAGAAATGCATTGCATCTTTTCCAGAGGGAGACCAAACAAAATGCCGCTCCATCTTTTCCGTGTGGAGAGAAATGCATTCCAGTTTTTTCAAAGGGAGACCAAAGAAAATGCAGTTCTCTCTTTTCCATGTGGAGAGAAATGCATTCCTATTTTTCCATAGGGAGACCAAAGAAAATGCCGCTCCATCTTTTCCATGTGGAGAGAAATGCATTCCAGTTTTTTCAAAGGGAGACCAAAGAAAATGCAGCTCTATCTTTTACGTGTGGAGAGAAATATATTCCTTCTTTTCCAGAGGAAGACCAAATAAAAGCCGCTCCATCTTTTCTGTGTGGAGAGAAATGCATTCCATCTTTTCCAGAGGGAGACCAAGGAAAATGCCGCTACATCATTTCCAGGGGTGAGAAAACTAAATCAAATCCTATCATTTCCCAGGAGACACAAAAATGCGGCTCCAACTTTTATGGGAGGAGATAAATGTTAATTAATTATTCCATAGGAGACATAAAAATGTCATCCCTATCTTTACTGGAGAGACAAAAAAAATTCATTCTGTATGTTTCTGTATTTTCCATCCTTTCTGTGGGGAGGAAAAAAAATTTCCATTTCGTCTTTTCTAAGGGGAAAACATAAATGCTTCTCCATCTTTTCTGGGGAAAGAGAAATGTTATTCCATTTGTTTTTCAGAGGGAGACGAAAAAAATAATTGCCATTCCATCTTTTCCGAGGATGGGTTTCCCCACGTTTTCAACGGTGTAGAATATTTTGATTAATTGACTTAATAGGTCTACTTATGTTTAGAATATTTTGATTAACTGACTTAATAGGTCTACTTATGTTTACATCATAATTTAGTTGCACATACTTCTGGTATAGAAGGTATTAGTTGCCACACCAAATTTCGCCTACAGCTCGTAATTTAGTGCACTGTAAGGGTTCCAATCCCATAAAAGAAAGCCCTCCTCAAAATGTTGGACGCGAAATGTTTCCCATTGAAGCCTCTCCACATCTTTAACATACTACTCCATTCACAAGGTTGGGTTGTTTTACCTTTGAGCTCCATTTCTTTTTGCACATAATGGATTAAATGGCCAGGTCACAAGCACTCCGAATGCTCAATTAAATCGCTTGCCCCTCCACCTCCTACTTTTTCTAGCTCTATTAAGTCGCTTTCCCCTCTGCTACCTACATTTTCTCTCTCCATTAAGTCGCTTTCCCCTCCGCTACCTACTTTTCTGTCGCGATTAAGTCGCTTGGCCCCCTTTTACTTTTTTTCCGGTTAAATTAAGTCTCTTCTCCCATTACTTTTTTTCTAACTCGATTAATACGCTTGCTCCTCCGCTATCTACTTTTCTGTCTCGATTAAGTCCCTTACTCCTCCGCTATCTACTTTTGTGTCTTGATTAAGTCTCTTGCTCCTCCGCTATCTACCTTTTCTGTCTTGATTAAGTCTCTTGCTCCTCCGCTATCTACCTTTTCTGTCTCGATTAAGTCTCTTGCTCCTCCGCTATCTACTTTTTCTGGCTCGATTAAGTCTCTTGCTCCTCCGCTATCTACTTTTTCTCTCTTGATTAAGTCACTTGTCTCCCTTTTACTTTTTACTGGTTCGATTAAGTCTCTTCCCCCATTACGTTTTTTCAAGCTCGATTAAACTGCTTGTCTTCCAACCTCCTACTTTTTCTGGCACGATTAAGTCGTTTGCCCCTCAGCTATCTACTTTTTCTGCCTCGATTAAGTCACGTGGCCCACTTTTACTCTTTTTCTTGTTTGCTTAAGTCTCTTCCCCATACTTTTTCTTCCAGTTCGATTAAATCGCTTGACCCTCCACCTTATATTTTTTCTGGCTCTATTAAATCACTTGCCCCTCCACTTTATATTTTTTTCTGGCTCTATTAAATCACTTGCCCCTCCACTTTATATTTTTTCTGGCTCTATTAAATCACTTGCCCCTCCCCTACCTATTTTTTCCTGGCTCGATTAAGTCGCTTGCCCCACCGCTACCTACTTTTTCTGGTTCGATTAAGTCGCTTGGCCTCCTTTTACTTTCTCCCGTTCGATTAAGTCTTTTCCCTCTTCCTTTTTTTCTAGCTCGGTTAAGTTGCTTGACATTAAGTTGCGCGCGCACACATACAGTACATTTTTCGGTTCGATTAATTTGCTTGCCCCTCCATTTTTACTTTTTTCTGACTTGAATGAGTCGTTTGTCCTCCCCTCCTTTACCTCTTCGGCTCGATTAAATCCCTTTCTGCCCTGCGACGGGTGTGGATTGTATACGGAAATGAAATTTGCAATGTGATTAGACAGTCTGCTTCTGCAACTAGAAGTAACTTTTTTTCTCTGACAGTACACCATATTAAAGCTATTTCAAAAACATGACACACACCCCCATCCTACCACGTACTTTTTCCGGATCGATTTCCCGGATCTCCCCACTCTTTATTTTCTAGATGCAGGCCTACCTACCATTATTTTTGAACACTCTATATAAGTTATGCTCTTAAATATAAAACTACCTCTAATGCAATAGAACTAGCTCATTGCCTCCTAAAATATTCGAGGCGGGGGTGGCTCAGTCGATAGCGCGCCAGGCTCGTAATCTGTAGTTCCCAGGTTCGAGTCCCAGCTGGGTCAGCGTTGAGATTTATCTCCGCAAAATTCCCCGCCCTGCCCACGGTCAGTAAGGGACACCGATGGGCTTGGAAAGGCCGCCATCCGTCGGATGGGACGTTAAGCCGTGGCCCCGTGTGCGGGAGAGACATACCCTGTGCACGTTAAAGAACACGCTGGATGGCCTTGACGGGAGGCTACCATCTGCCTCCCAACAGCTGTTCCAGTGGGTCCCCAACCTTCCCTGAGCCTTCGGGGTCCATGTGACCTGGCCATTTAGCCCATGGTGTGCAAAAAAAGTGCCGCTCAGAGGTAAAACAACCGAACCGAAAAATATTCTTATTACCCTTAAGCAGAACCGTATTATCCAATAGGCATAGTGATTACGAAATTGAAGGACTTAGGAAAAATAATTTTAACCATCCTTATTTTCTTTGCATGATAAAAAAATGTGATTAAATCAACTGTTAAGGCCTCTTATAAATCATTTTGGCATCTGAGAAAAATTATTCCAGATAATTTTAATCTCCCATTTTCCAATCGAAGTCGATATATCTGTTATAAAAATACATCCGCCAAAATGCCTTGGAAACTGGCTCTTCCAACAATTCGTATAAAGAAAGGTCATAGAACTAAGTTGCAATTTCAAAATAGATAATGATAATATACAAAAAATTTCTTAAAATTTCTTATACCTCTTTTTCTATTATTACTACTGGTGTATTTAAATGTAAATCTTTACACTAAAGGGTTTTTTTTAGAAATATACCTCTCTGAGAAAGAAAATCATTCGTACTTATTACAATTCTGACGTTACTCATGGTATTGTCAAAATAATTAGCATTATCATAACGTTAATACATACGATGATTTTTTTCTATGTAACTCATATTTAGAAATAAACATTAATATAAAATTACACGAATAATAATAAAGGTAATAAATATGCAAAAAAAGTTTTAATTTTAGAACTAGCTGGGCTGACGTCATAACTTAGTTTTACGGTCTTCCGCTATGGGAGAGAGTTTGGCCATACCGTGATTGACGTCATCATCAGTCAAAAATAAATGTTTCCTCTAGATTTGTTCGAGTCTTTCAACCCTCTGCTCCATATGGCCAGGTTGGATAATGCCAAGAAGCTGATCACGTTGAAGTTACAAAACCAAGACAAAAATTCTTAAATCCTATGGAAAAGATTCGCATCTTGAAAAAATTGGATTGTTTCATTGTAGAAACTGCGTTTAATCAGATCATCTTATCCAAATAAGGTGTGCAAACTTAATTCAAAGGTGTTCGCTTTTTCAAATCTTGTTATTAAGTTGTTTCTCTGGATCGAGTAACAGTAATACATAAATCACCGTTTCGTTCACTTTACACGTCTGATAATTTCAGGAAACATGATTGAAATCAAGGGGCAATAATTTAAATATATATTTTTAAGTATAATATTACAACGGGTAGATATAGGATATATTTAGCAAAATAATGAAATAATAATTATATATGTAAGAGTTTAATACACTTTTGCTTTGTAATATTGCTGTAAAATAACATATTTATAGTTTTCCTTTGTTAGATATATTCGGGCAACCTGTAGTAACATTATATTTATTATAATACACTCGACCCTCATGTAGGAGAGGGTTCAGTTTTCCAAAAACCGTAGATGCAAAACGAGCGCAAACCTAAGAAACAACTGGAAATAATGAGTTAGGTTCCGGGATCGCTTGCAATTACATCTATATACTTTTTAGTGAACTAATTATTTATGTAAATTACGTAAGTAATACAAATAAAATGTGATAAAAAAAAGGTTTAGAGGTAATGATTTTACTGCATTTTTGTAAAAAATACATACAGTAAAAATTAAAAAATAAACACTTTGACAAAACAATCACATAGAATTAATCCGCTGCATGGATGATTTATGGCCTCCCCTTTGCACGAATGGGACGGGGCGCACCGTCGATTCGTTTCATTATGGCTGATTGACCTTCACCGGCTTCAATCTTTGAGACTATCTCAAGCTTCTTCTCTAAGTTCCTAATTGTCCTATTCTTCTTTATGGCTCGATATAATTACACATTTTTTAAAGTTCATAAGATGCAAATAATTTAACTTAGATCGTAATGTAAGCGTAGCTAAAAATGTAACATTTATGGACAAAACTACCTCCTAAAATTTTATGTAGTTTATTCATTTTGGTTATTAATAACGACAGCGGTAGCTAACTAAATTTCATTATTTTAATGAAAACAGTAGCTAGTTAAGTTTTATGATTTAATGACAACAGTAATTAAATGTTTACCTTGATCATCTCATTATTATAATGATACTGGTAGCTAAACGTTGGACTTAACTCGCGTATACTTAATTTCGGTTCGGTACAACAAGAGGGCATTAAGGATAATTCGTGTACATTCGAATCCGCACAAATGGAACTCGTGCATATGGAGTGTTTACTACATATTATACATTTTATATACACGCAAAATAATTATAATATTAATTATATTTACTAAAATAATATATTAATAATATATTAATAATATAATATAATATTACATGATATATTAATATATATTATAATTATATTTTCACATTATTTTGCTTCATCAATTATTAACCCAATTGATTAAACATACTTGAAGGTCTCTGATTAAGTCCCAGTCGCTGTCATTACATCATTATTTTTATTATAATTCATTTTATTACCATATCACATTTTTACAATTCCTTGTAAAATAAATTAATATACTTAATCAAATATGTAGAGAGTAAATTAATATGTAAATTAAACATAACCAAAACAGAAAACTTTTCAATTGATAATTTACGACGGAAAATTCAGCTTGAGAAAATATTTTTAAATTCGTAAATTCGGGACGGAGTAAAAATAAATTCGGTTTAAATAATAAATATAAGTTTGTAACTGGAACGAAGTGAAAACAACAGTAAACCTATATACAGGACATAATTTCCACGAATAGTTTTTTAAAATGCCACTTGGACAGAGACGAAAAATATGTGAAGGCAAAGCCGAATCTGGGGAGGTTTCAATCGTCCCCCCCCCCCCTCTCGTTCCGAATACGAGTAAGGGTGAAAGATGAAAAAAAATTATAAAACTCATTTATTTTGCATGTATTTATCAAGAAAATAAAAAAAAACACGTAAAATGGAGGGGGAAATATTATAATAAATATCCCCTCAAGCAGCTGCTTGCCACAGAGGTCTGACAGGAGCCTGTCAGTTTATATGCCATAGTAGAAGGTCTGAGAGGATGGCAGGACATCAGCAGAAAAACGACACAACAGCCATGCCTTACCCAGGTCCCTTAGATCAGTAGCCAAGCGCGCTAACCACTCGGCCATGGGACGGAATGAAATATTATACTAGTGCATTGGAAATCAATTGTCCAACCCCCCCTCATTTTTTGTTTTCGGATTGATTGTGCTTTTTGTCCACCCCACTCCCCTCGATTTTTTTCTAGATTCGGGCTGTGTATAGGTAATTATTACAGTGAATGAGCAGAATGCTAAATTGAAGGAGAAAAGACAAAACGCATTTTCGAGTTTGTTTTTTTCCGAAAATTTTTTTTATTAAATAATACATTTTAGGAATAGCTAGAAAAACGAAATATATATACATTAGTAAACGTCCTTTTAGTCCTATTCGCTTCAATTGAATATCAAGTATCTCCCAGTGTTTTTTTTTTTCGGCTTCCCATCGCTACTTATAGTAGTCAAAGTATCGCACCAAATGGGTTGGGGGTTAATTATCCGCCAGGGCACGTTATCTACAGTTCCCAGGTTCGAGTCCCACCTGGGCCAGAGTTGAGATCAGTAGGGGACACCGATGAGCTTGGAAAGGCCACCGTCTTTTAGATGGGACGTTAAGCCATGGCCCCCGCGGAAGGGAGAGTCATACCCTGTGCACGTTAAAAAACACGCTGGATGGCCATCTGTCTCCTAAGCAGCTGTCCAGTGGATCCTCTCTCCTCTATCCTCCTCTGAGCCTTCGGGGTTTTTTGCCTTCGTCATTTAGCCCATTATGTGCAAAAAATGCCCCATTTTTTATGTGCAAATGTGCCCCAATCCAAGCCCCACTAAAAATTTAGTCACGAGCTGCAACTAGGACTTTTAGAGAGTTCTCGTTGCAAGAATCTATAATTTAGTTAAAATGCATCAGAAAATGGGTGAAAGAGAATCTGCAGAAAGAGTTAGACTTCGTAAGTCTGGGATGAAATGCAGAAAGAGTTAGACTTCGTAAGTCTGGGATGAAATGCAGAAAGAATAAAAATTCGTTTATTAGACTAGGAGTTCTCAACGTGGAGTACGCGGTAAAATATTTTGGGGTACGCCGTGAGAGCTAAAATGTCGCTAGATCTAGTAACAAAGTAAAAATAACCATTGTTATACTATAGCTGGTTTTATTTATCTATACTAGGAGTACGCCAATTACATACACATTTCCAAGGGGTACGCATGAAACGTAAAAGGTTGAGAACCACTGTAACTAAAACTGCTGTATCAGAACAAAATTTTCATGATTTATTTCAAAATTTATTTAAACATCTTTAAGCGGTAGTTTTTATGTATGTGTGATTTTGATGGAAACGTTGATTCATTTTTATACAAAAATCACTTATTAATTTCAGGTAAAATTATGGATTTAAATTTACTAATTCTTAATTAGGTCTGATGTATTAAATCCGAAACTGGACCACAGAAACGAAACTAATTGGCCTTACAGGGATAAATGGAGACAAGAGATTAAACCTAAAAGGGAAAAATATTTAAAGATTAAAATCTCGTGTCTAAACGCAAATATCACTGAATTAATAATAATTCAGTAGGTAAATAAATTGAGTAAAACTTACCGACATAATAATAACTTAAATTTATAGAAGAGATTTCTATCACCCCCCACCCTATTTAATTGCCCATTTGGAGCATATTTAAAACCAAATAAGACCAATAATGGTATAATAATTTGCCATGATTACATTTTAAAAATTATCAGGATGTTTAAACAAAATTTAATACATTCTCTTCAATTTTCATTTTATTAAAACTTATTTTTGCTTTCTCTTTATTTGAATACAAATAAATTTATTTGTATATAGAGTGATGAATGCATTGATATGTCATCATAGAGAGAATAGTTAATATATTGATATCTATATATTGATATCTATATATATATATATCAAAATTGATATATATATAGAGTGATTAATATATTAATATGTAAAGGAAGTGATTAATATATTGATACATATATGAGAGTAATGAATATATTGGTATATGTAGAAAGTGATTAGTATATTGATATATATATAGAGAGAGAAAGAGAGTGTGAATATATTGATATAAAAAGGAAGTGATTAGTATATTGATACATACAGAAAGATGAATATATTTTTATGTAGAGAAAGTTATTATTATATTGATATATATATAGAGAGTGGAATATATTGATGAATATATAAGAGAGAGGGATGAATATATTGATGTATGTATAAGAGAGAGCCGTCCCGTGGCCGAGTGGTTAGCTCGCTTGGCTGGAAATCTAAGGGACCTGGGTTCGAGTCCCGGATAATGCATGGATGTATGTGTCGTTTTTCTGCTGAGGTCCTGCCATCCTCTCAGACCTTCTACTGTGGCATATAAACTGACAGGCTCCTGTCAGACCTCTGTGGCAAGCAGCTGCTTGAGGGGGTATTTATTATTATATTATAAGAGAGAGGGATGAATATATTGATATTAATATAGTGATGAACACTATATTGATTATAACAGGATAAAACTATATTAATTTGTTTAAAAGGTTCTTTTCATGCAACAAATGAAAATTGGCTCTAAGATTACCAGGCTTCCATTTAAAAAAAACACCAATTCGCACAGTACAGCAAATACGAGGAGTGTTTCTTTTATTACATATGCATAGTCGTTTTATGTGCATAGTCATATTTTTGATTATATTACGTGCATATTCATTTTTATTGCATATGCAATAAAAGACTAGGCACTTTATAAATAAGAAAATTTAATGATTCATTTGATGCTGATAATGCTTTGTTTTGTTACCAATATTAGTAGTAGCGTATCGGGAAATTGAACAAGGGAACAATTTATCGTATTGTCTTCGGCTTTGGGTTGGGTTGTTTTACCTCTGATGATACCATATGTAACTTTTTTGCACATAATTGGCGAAATTGCCAGATCACAAGGACCCCGAAGTCTCAGAGAAGGTTGGGGAAAGAGATCCACTGGACACCTATATGATGATAGAGGGTAGCCTCGGTCAAGTCCTTCAAGCATGTTCTTTAAGGTGCACACGATATGGCTTCCCCGCACACGGGGACAAGGCTTAACATCCCATGCGACGGATGGGCGCTTTTCCAAGCCCATCGGTGTCCCTTATTGATCAAGGGCAGGGAGAGGGGGGTGGTGTTACGGAGATGCATCTCAAAGCTGGCCCAGGTGGGACTCGAACCTGGAAACTGCAGATTACAAGCCTGGCACTCTAACGAATGAACCATTCCCACCCCATCTTCGGCTTTCACTGGCTTATTTCAAGATGATCGATTCCGGTTGAGGTGACGGAGTTTTATATAGCATCCATAAAATTATCAGCATTTTCACAAAAAAAGTTTTCAATAACTACCAGAACTTTAATAAATTTAAATATTTTATATATATTTAAAATATCTCATTACATAAATAGTCTTCTACAGTGTGTATGCTGATGCATCAGATGAAGTCTTCTCTAATTTAAAAGGTCTAGGAAGGACTTCTAGAATCATAGAATTTTAAACTCCATATTTGTTTGAAATTAAGTGCTGACGAACGGTTTGAAATGAAACTAATTTTACGTCTACAGCCACTGACTACTGCGATCACAGAGTAAGAAACACAGAGAGCAATCTCTCTATTCATTTAATGGTAATTTTTCTGCAGCATTAATCCTCACAGAGAAGCGCTCCAGTGTGTGGGCAACGAACTTCCACAAAATAAGCATCAATCGCACATAAATTAAGGGTAATATTGTTATAATTTTAAAATTCTAGTGCTAACTCTTTTTGTTTTAAAATGCTGGCAATCAATTATAAATAAAAAAAAGTTTTTTTATATTCTTTTTTTAAACTTTGTGGATTATTGTAATTTTAAATCACAGACAGAATCACCACATGCGAATTTAATTCTGCCCCTATAGAACCAGAAAACAAATTTAAGTTATCCTCTGTGTCTATTACTCTCTGGTAATGATCCAAGTAATTTAAAAAAGAACAAAACAAATAAATTATTTCTAAGGATTATATAAATATATTATAGAGTAATTGAGAGTTAAATGCTGGCTGGCTGATTAATAAAAGAAGTTAGTGAATTAAAAAAATTTTAATTATTACAATAAATCTGTACGTGAAATGAATAAAGTGCATTCAGTCGCATATTGTTTCTGTGGAAGTACGTTTTAAAACTACTGAGCGCTGTTCCAAAGCTACCTTGACGTGAAGGCTATGACATCTCTTTTGATAACGTCACGTATGGAGGGAAAAAGTTTTGGAATTTTGATGTAATATTATTGCTGGTTGCTTTATGTTACACCTTACAAATGAATTGAACAATAATTATTTACAATATTTAACGTAACAATAATCAAACATGTAGTCAGTTAAGAGTTTTACTTTTTTTTTTGAATTATTGGCATAAGAGAAATATATTTAATATTTTATTCATTTGGTAAATATATCCTGAAACTTCCTGCATAATATTATAGTATGAATTATAAAAAGTTTTCCTCCAAACGTGATATCATTAAAACAGCTGTAATGGCCTTAACCATCGAAGTTCTATGAACCTCGAAGTCCATCTAACTCTGAGGTCCATCGAGGAACCATTCACTATTCTCTGAAGATAACATTATGGAAATATTAATATTAAAGTTACAGCAACTCCTCCTATAACAGAAAACCAGATGACAAATATTCCACGTCAGCTTAAGTACTCCTACCCTATAGACATTTCTTTTAATGTGATAAAATGTGATGGGAAGGTTAGAAACCCTTCAACAATGGGCTTCCTGCTATCCCAAGACATTTCTTTTATTTTTCATTCTAATATATATACTGGTAGATATTATGCTAATTTTAATACTATTGTTAATCTATAAATATATTTTATTTAGGAGAAAATTTATTTATATTAGCATTATTATATTTGATAATAAACACGAATAATTTTATTCTAAAAAGGCATATTTATAAAAAAAAATATTAGTATAAATTTGGTATTAAAATACACCAGTAATAATAGTAACAAAAATAATATATAAAAGATATTTAATTTATTGTGCTAAGCATCAACATTTACTTGTAAGGCATCTTGTTTGGAGAAGGTATTTGTACAACGAACACCACTTACAACAGAAGGCCGTTCCACTGAGTTTATGATGTCAATACTAGTGGACTAAAAATATACAAGTTTGTTATATACATATTTCTGTCGTTTCGACTGGTAAATTTCAAAATTAATGTTTATGCTAATTTATATTTACAAATAAACATTGTTTGGGAAAAATTATTCGTATTTATTAGTACTATGATAACATTTATTATATATACGAATAATTTTTTTTCCGAATAATAAATATTTGCAAAAATAAATTAATATGAAAATTAATCCTATAACTTACCAGTAGAAATAACTGAAATGAATATATAACATATTTGTAGATTTTTAATTCTTTAGTTCCGCTAACGTTGAGGTCATAACACCGGGAAACGGACTTCTGTTCTAGTTGTGTTGGAACAACACAGATGAATCTCTATCTACCCATTTACTGCAAGAAACTTAACGTTGTCAACTCAAAACAAAAAATCGCTATAGAAAGCAATCCTGCTATCAACCCTTACACATGCCTCGCAAAAGAAACATTACTAACATTTCAAAATAAACTTTTACGATCGGCTGTTGACAACACTTTGGTTTATCGAAAACTGTTCTACACAGAGATCTTCACATCCCCCAATATAGATAAACTTATTAAGTATTCAGTACATAATTTCTGTAACGAAATTGATTCATATCCAAACCAATTACAGTTCTACCAAAATATTAGTAATCTCCATGTCAGTAGGAATCTATTTCCGAAGTACTATAAGTCCTAAAATATGCTTTTAATGGAAAAATGTGTTTGATGATAAATTGAACAGCATAATCAAATCTATTTAAATCTATATTTTGAAAAATATTCGTTCAGTATTTAAAGAATCATGAAAGCTGGAATGTTTCACACATCATAAAAATTTACTTCAGAAATTAAAAAAAGCATAAGCAATAAGCATTGTTGCCAACCATTTATTTAAAAAAATATGCATTTTAGAAGTTTACGTAATAATTATTCCAATATTAGACAATTATGAATGAGTTTTATAGAACAAGATAAATATTATATTGATAAATATTCTAGCTCCCATAATGCTTTAAATACAGGACGAAAATTGTTTGAAAATCGAGATTTAAATAGTCATACTTTATCGTTAAATGCATATTTTAGGAGTTATAGATCTTTGAACTTAGATACTCATTGACAAATTCGGAAATTCTCTGATATTTTGGTAGGGGTGGTGGAAACAGTAATTAATATAATGGATTTTATGTGCCCTGTTGTCAAATTTTCTTCAGTCCGCCGCTGACAACCAATGAAAATGTTTCAACTATTAGATGGGTGAGATGTAAAAACACCTGTTCTTCCCAATCCTGGATGGTTACTGAATAGTATGGAAATTTGTGGTGTGTAGTATATTCATAACAAGATAAATGAACAACATAGAAGGTTAGGGACAGTGGCGTATTTTGAAAATATATTTTGGGTTGGAGGGTAATTTTTTAAAAGATTAAAATTAAGAAATCAATACTTAAATATTAAAAAAGAAATTGATAGATAAAAAGTGATGGTACATTTTGCATTAATGCTTGATAGTTGCTAAATGTTTCAAAAACATAACGGCACAAAATAATTTTTGAAACTTATACATTTGGGTATACACCCTCAAACTGTCTCCTTAAATACGTCTATGGCTGCAGGTGTAGAATGTTTGTAACCAGATAAATGAACAATACAAAAAATTGTGAGTGCAGAATGCTTTTAAATTGTGGGTGTAGAATGCTTTTAACGAGATAAATTAACAATCTAGAAAGTTGGGTGTGTAAAATATTTGCCACGACATAAATGAGCGATATAATAAGTTTGGGGTGTAGAATACCAGCTCTCTATATTACCCATTTACCTGGTTACAAATATTCTACAACCCCAACAACCCATAAGATAAATTAACCACTGGGTAGTTTTGGGCGTAGAGAGATAAACGAACAATATAGTTAAGTTCGTGGTGTAGAAGCAACACCTCGTATAACAGAAGGCCAATGTAACAAAATTTTTAGCATAACTAAGTAGTCCTACTACATAGAAAATTCTTATATTTTTCATTCTAATATTATTACTGGTGGGCTCTGGTGCTAAATTTTTATACTAATATTTATATATAAATATATTTTATTTAAAAACAAAATTATTCGTATTTATTATCAAATATAACAATGATAATTAATACAAATAAATTTTCTCCTAAATAAAATATATTTATAGACAAACACTAGTATAAATATTAGAACAGAATCCACCAGTAATAAATAATATTAGAATCAAAAATATAAGATATGCTGTATGGTAGGACTATTTAAGCTGACGTCATAAAATGTCCTCTGGCATTCTGTTATAGAAGGTACGTAGAAGGCCAACTTTCTACATTGTCAATTTCTCTAGTTACAAATATTTGACACTCCCAACTTTCTATGCAAACAGATAAATGAACAATATAGAAAGTTAAGGGGTAGAATGTTTTGTAACCAGATAAATGAACAATATATAAAGTTAGGGATGTAGAATACCAACTTTTTATATTTTCCATTTATCTGTTTACAAATATTCTATACCCCGAACATTCTATATAACCAGATAAATGAAAAATTTAGAAAGTTGGAGATGTGTAACATCTGTAATCAGATAATTTTTTTTTAAGAAAAAATTTTAATATTTAAGGAATTGAAATTAATCGTAGTGAAAAACAATTGTTTTAGGTGTGGTATTATCAACAACTTAGTTTGCATCCTCGAACAACTTTCTATTTTTGCAAATCGAATCTTTATAACAATAGCCACTTGTAAACAACGCTTAAGATGTATCAGCAAAGAAAAAAAAAATCTTTAATGATATATTTCTGAACTCTTACTGAGTGATAAGAGACCTACATAAACACACGTTTCAATGTATATACACATCTTTTACAAAAACAGAAAGCTAAGCTTACCATAATGGTCCAAAAGCTTGTCAGTACCTGCCGTAATCGTAGGCATACACAGCAGAAGCAGTCCTGTGGTTATAAGATGAACCACCCACACCGAAGTTCATTTGGCAACTTGGATTCCCGTTGGAAGAAGTAGGTGAGATTAACCTTTGGGAATCAAACATGTCTCTCACAACGAAGTTACCACTAGAGTCCGTGTATAATGAACAGTCAGACGTAGGCTGTATAGGATAGTTCCATGTAGCAGTTGCAGTAGATGTTCCCCCACTGCTGTGCCTGTTCACCATGTAAGTCTGTTGTGGCGAACTTGGTAAAGGAAGCATTGCTGAACCCGTGTGGCTCCCCAGGTACGATCCTGAACTCACAGATAGCTCATCCAAGCCAGCTACAATGGCTGCTGTGCTTGTATTACGTCCTATGACTGTATTACGCGAAATGCTACTGCGTCCGTTGCTACTGACATCCCTTTCTTGGGTGTAGTTACAACCTGGCGATCCCGTGCAGTTGTAGCTAACGGCGGGGGGCGATGTAGAACAAGCAGGTAAAGAAAGTGCTGAACAGGAATATCCTCCCGCACGACCATACGTCATGGAATTCAGTCCATTTGTGCTGGGACATGATCGAATGGCACTTACACCGCGTTGCGGAGTCGTGACCTCTGACATGTGACCGGTCACTATAGTCGGAGACTGACCTCTAGGGTTCACCAACAGGTCAACAGAAAAGCTGCTAATTGCAGTGGAGTCTACTATTGGACCATCCACTAAAGTGGTATTCAGAAGTGCAGGTGAAGTCACAGGACTGGAAGTTGCGATACTCTGTACTAAAGAAGAAGCTGCAGGACTGGTCTTCCGTTCGTATTTGCAATCACCGACTCGCTGCATACACGAAGAGCCAAAGATGTGTTCATCGGGAGGTTCGGCCTTCGGAGTGACGGTGCACGCCATCCCGACTTCGGCGGAAGGCGACGTCGACTGTTGCCTGCAAGCGGCGGCCGCGTCGCCAGCGTTGTTGTTGTTAGGAGCGACGTTTGTTTTGATTGTGAGATTACTAACTCCGCTCTGTTCCGCCTGGCCGCTTTCTTTGGCCGATCCGTCCTCCCGTTCTAACGGTTGTTGTTTTTTCAACGTTTCCTCCTTTTCTCGCAGGGCATCCTTCTTCTTAAAGCGCCGCCGCCGACGGAGGTAGCTGCCGTTGTCGAACATGTTCACGCTATCAGGATCTAACGTCCAGTAGCTGCCCTTGCCCGGCTTCTTGTCGTCCCTTGGCACTTTCACGAAACAGTCGTTAAGACTCAGATTGTGACGAATAGAATTCTGCCATCCTTGTTTGTTTTCCCTATAAAATGGAAACCTGTCCATGATGAACTGATAAATGCCATTTAGGGTAATCTTTTTCTCGGGGGAATTCTGAATGGCCATCGTTATGAGAGCGATGTAAGAATACGGAGGTTTCACCATGTCCTTTGGAGGCTGGGAAGATTGCTGTATTCCAGGGGAACTGTACGGAGGAGCATACGGCGAAGGTCGCACTACAGCCGGCGTGGGATAGCGATCCGCTGGGGCTGAATGTTGCTGACCGACGTACGCAGCAGACATGACACTGTTAGAAGCACCTACAGCGTTCATACCCATACTTGAATAACCATCATAGCGGTAATAGCCGTGGTGTTCCCCGTACAGAGGGTGCATTTCTGCGTTCAACACACTTCACGACAGTTAGGCCTAACCGACGGCCTTCGCAGGGAGCAGGGCGACCTCACTGAGAAGGTTCAGCTTCAGTTGTCGGATTGCAGTAAAAGTTTCCGAGCGACGCGGTTGCCAGAGTTATTGGGAGAACGACTTGGCAGGCTACCAAACGAGGGCCTCTTCCTCCACATAGGTGCCTGCCGATGTGCTGGGAGGAGAAGAGGGGACTGAGAGAAGGGGGGGAAGCACGCTCTAGTGGATGGGGGGATGGAGAGTGAAGGGTGGGAGAGAGCAAGATCGGTAGAGGAGGCGGAATCTCTAGAGCTCTAGCCAGGGCTTGAAGAGAGGCAGCTTAGGCTTAACGTAGTATGGGCAACACACGGGCTAGCCTTCCAGCTGGCTTTGAATAGCCGAGCGACAGCATTGCCTCTCGTCGGCCTGTAGCCAACCCCTCCCCCGGTCACGGGCGACCAATCAGGAGGTCGTCGGGCGGAGAAGTCGTCCACGGTGTGTTGATGTGGAACGGAGCAAGTGTGGCGAGCCACGAAATTAATTGTCGGAGAATGTCTCGCCTGTCTCTCCCAGTCCTGCTTGCCAGAGATAAGGAAGATGAAGCTCAAGAGGTATATATCGCCAATGTTGGTGTCCGGAACTCCGAAAGGAACTTTTTCTTTAGTGGTTTGGAATGTTTGAGGAAATTGAGAGGACAAATTTTGGCAGCTGGAAATTTGTCTCAAGGCACTTTTTCTTTTTCACTCTCTTCCCCCTGTGAAAATATTTTATTTTTGTGTGGGTAGCTTTTGCGGAACAGAATGACGAGCAGTCGCAGAGATTTAATTCCGATATCTGCATGCCGACCTCGATTGATCAACTTTTATTGAAATTCGATTTTTCAGAAAATAGTTTAAGTTGTAAATGTTCAGTGTTGCATAATTTACAGAAGTTGACCGTTTTTTTGTACAAAGCATGTCCATGTTCAGAAAGAGCTGTCCAGTGGCTCCTCTTGTCTCACCATTTTCGGAATCTTGGCCAAAAAAAAAGTCTTTTCGACTTAACCATTTAGTAGTGCTCCTTATACGCACTTTAACAGCTGTCCAGTGACTCTCCTTCACTACCCACATTCTGAAAATTAGGATTCCTTTTGATCTTTTATCAAATATGTAATGGATCTCCTTTCCTATTCTTATTTTTTAAGGATACAATATAATACATTTAATTACATTCTTTGAACACACTTCCTATAACAGAAGACCGCGCAACCAAGTTATGACGTCAGGAAAGTCAACCTTCATATTTTTGTGCATATATATATATTTCTTGTATATTTATTTTTGTTATTTTTATTGGTAGGTTTTAATACTGATCTCTATATAAATATTTACTAATAAATTTTCCTCTTATAGAAGAAAAAATCATTCTTATTTATTATAATAATAATAAAAAAAAATAAATACCCCCTCAAGCAGCTGCTTGCCACAGATGTCTGACAGGAGCCTGTCAGTTTATATGCCACAGTAAAAGATCTGAGACAATGGCAGGACCTCAGCAGAAAACAACACGAACATCCATGCCTTACCTGGGGCTCGAACCCAGGTCCCGTGGATCAGTAACCAAGCGCGCTAACCACTCGGCCACGGGACGGCTTCTTATTTATTAGCATTATCATAACACTAATACTTACCAATTTTTCTTTTTCAAAATAATAAATATTTCTGAATAAAATTTAATATAAAGACAAGTCTCATAAACTTCCAGTAAAAATAATACAAATAATTATATAAGAAATATCTAATTTTTCGGTACCACCTATGCTGACGTCATAACCTGGTTATATGGCTTCGTGTTGTAGGAGTTATTGATTGAGCCCACAAGTAGGCATAAAGAAATCGAAAAAATATTTAATTTACCTTTCATAAAGTGCTGTCCCATGGCCGAGTGGTTAGCGCGCTTGGCTACTGATCTAAGGGACTGGGTTTAAGCATGGATGTATGTGTCGTTTTTCTGCTGAGGTCCTGCCATCCTCTCAGACCTTCTAATATGGCATATAAACTAACAGGCTCCTGTCAGACCTCTGTGTCAAGCAGCTGCTCGAGGGGGGATTTATTTCATAAAATATTACTCAAAATTTTCAATGTTCTGTAATCATTAAAAAAAACTTGAAGTAAATTTGTTCCATTCCCCGATTTACAAGGTAGACAGAGATTCGGGAAAATCGCTTTGTAAATCGATACCCTATTAAAAAAAATGGGCGATGATTTCATTTTCGCATATTTTTCCCAAATTTCAGTTTAGCAATAATAATAAACATTTTACATCATTTGCACTGATTCATATAAGCCAAGATTGTCGCCTCTGTGATACAGTATTATAGCTGTGTTTTACAGTCACATCATAGTTCGAATCTCGGCCTGGCACGGTTGTATGTTTGTGTGGTCTTGGCTCTAACTAACTGATGCAGTGGTCAGTAGTGACTTTGGTCTTGGTATGGACATTTCTTTGGCTTTGTATGATAATACCTGTACAAACTAAGAATAGTGTTTAGAACTCCTCTATATAAATCCTATATTAATAAAAATAAATACACCGTCAAGCATCTGATTGACACAGAAGTCTGATAGGAATCTCTCAGTTTAATACGTCACAGGACGGATTGTTTAAACCTTTGAGTGGCAATTTTGTCCACCCAGTGGGCTAAATGGCCAGGTCACAAGGACTCCAAGAACTCAGATAAGGTTTGGGGAAAAGTTTGGTTTGTTTTACCTATGAGCGGCATTTAATTTTCTGGGCTTTGGGTTGTTAGGTTGAGTTGTTTTATCTCTGAGAGACACTTTTTTTGCACACCATGGGCTAAATGGCCAGGTCACATGGACCCCGAAGACTCAGAGAAGGTTGGGGGAGGGGACCCACTGTAACAACTGTTGGGAGACAGATGGTAACCTCCCGTCAAGGCCATCCAGCGTGTTCTTTAACGTGCACAGGGTATGTCTCTCCTGCACACGGATCACGGCTTAACGTCCCTCCGACGGACGGCGCCACTGGAACAGCTGTTGGGAGACAGATGGTAGCCTCCCGTCTAGGCCATCCAGCGTATTATTTAACGTGCACAGAGTATGGCTCTCCCGCACGGACCACGGCTTAACGTCCCATCCGATGGACGGCGGCCTTTCCAAGACCATTGGTGTTCCCTACTGACCATGGACAGGACAGGGAATTTTTGCGGAGGTAAATCTCAATGCTGACCCAGCTGGGACTCGAACCTGGGAGCTGCAGTTTTCGAGCCTGGCGCACTACCAACTGAGCCCCCTCTCCCTCGAAGGTTCAGAGAAGGTTAAGGTAAGGTACCCAGTGGACAGGAAACAGATTACAACTATCCAGCATTTTATTTAACGTGCACAGGTGTAACAATCCCGCACACGGGGCCACGAATTAACGTCCCATTCGAAGAACGACGGCCTTTCCAAGCCCATCGGTGTCCCCTACTGACCGTGGGCAGGGCGGGGAGTTTTGCGGAGATAAATATCAACGCTGACCCAGCTGGAACTCGAACCTGGGAACTGCAGATTGCGAGCCTGGCGCGCTACCAACTGAGCCCTCCCCCTCCTCGAAGGCTCAGAGAAGGTTAAGGTAAGGTACCCAGTGGACAGGAAACAGATTATAACTATCCAGCTTGTTCTCTAACGTGCACAGGTTTAACAATCCCGCACACGGGGCCATGACTTAACGATCCATTAGACGAACGGTGGCCTTTTCAAGTCCATCGATGCCCCCTACTGAACAAGGGCATAGTGTGTACTTTTGTGGTCATAAATCTCAACGCTTCCCAGTTTCAAGGTCATCCAGCGTGCGCTTTAAAGTGCAGAGGATATGACTCTCCGGCACATAGAGTCACAGCTTAACGTCCCATCTGACAGACGGCAGCCTTTTCAAGCCCATCAATGACCCCTAATGAATGACGACAGAGCGGGGAATTTGGAAGAGATAAATCTCAACGTTGACCTAGGTAAGGACTCAAACCTGGAAACTGTTGGGTTGGGTTGTTTTACCTCTGAGCGGCATTTTTTGCACACCATGGGCTAAATGGCCAGGTCACATGGACCCCGAAGGCTCAGAGAAGGTTTGGGGAAGGGACCCACTGAAACAGCTGTTGGGAGACAGATGGTAGCCTCCCGTCAAGGCCATCCAGCGTGTTCTTTAACTCGCACAGGGTATGGCTCTCCCGCACACGGGGCAACGGCTTAACGTTCCATCCTACGGACGGCGGTCTTTCCAAGCCCATCGGTGTCCCCTACTGACCGTGGGCAGGGCGGGGAATTTTGCGGAGATAAATCTCAACGCTGATCCAGCTGGGACTCGAACCTGGGAACTACAGATTACGAGCCTGGCGCGCTACAGGCTGAGCCCCCCCCCCCCCCCTCGCCCCCCTGAAAACTGTGTTTACGAACCTGGTGTGCTATCGACTGAGCCATTCCCATTCACAGAGATGGTCTGTGGGGAAGGCGATCCCTCAGCAGAAAGAACACAAACAATTATACGTTATCCGGAGCTCGAACCCAGATTTTTTTATCAGTAGCCAAGCATACTAACCACTCTGCCACGAGATGGCATCCGTCTTATACTTGCAAATAAAACAATCCTTATATAGAGAGTGCTCACGAAATTATGACCACCTCCATCCATGATACGTCAGTGGAAGCTAGTTGTGTTGGGTTGTTTTACCTCTGAGCGGCACTTTTTTGCACACCATGGGCTAAATGGCCAGGTCACAAGGATCCCAAAGGCTCAGAAAAGGTTGGGGGATGGGAACCACTGGAACAGCTGTTAGGAGACAGATGGTAGCCTCCCGTCAAGGCCATCCAGTGTGTTCTTTAACATGCACAGGGTATGGCTTTCCCTTATTTGGTGCCACCGCATAACATCTCAACTGACGGACTGCGGCCTTTCCAAGCCCATCGGTGTCCCCTACTGACCGTGGGCAGAGCGGGGAATTTTGCGGAGATAAATCTCAAAGCTGACCCAGCTGGGACTCGAACCTGGAAACTGCAGATTACGAGTCTGGCACGCTACCGACTGAGCGATCCCCGCCCCCAGTGGAAGCTACTTTCGCTACTTCTAAACAAAGAGTTTTGTGGCAGAAGAGGACTGATGATAAACTAAAGATTGCAATCAAATCTATCTAAATCTCGATTTTCAAGAATATTCCCTTATTATTACGATGTGGTCAGGAAAGGAGTCGACAACCTCCTTTAAGCAGCATATTGTGAAGAGAGAGACTCCGTTGGTTTGGCCATATTGCCCATATGGATAATTATAGATTAGCGAATAGGGTTATGAACAGTGTACCTAAAGGCCTCAGAAAGAGGGGGAGACCTAGAATGCGGTGGACAGACAATGTCAAACAGGACCTCGTTAGAATTGGTCCGCACTGGCCAGATTCAGTAGATGTAGCTCAGGGCAGATATGCTTCGAGAACTAAATTACACGGTCTGGGTGGACCTTCGTAGCCCGTGGCTGCTTCAGGATGATGATGATGATTAGAAGAGCTGAGGAAGTTTGAATATTTAACAACAGCAACTAACTAAGAAGTTATTTATAATTCGAATAAGAATTATTATTTCACACCATTTAATAAAACAGATGTATATTTGAAAAGTTAATGTTAAACGTTTTTCGATATATATCAATTTTCCTAAGACTTGCATTGTTGCTATGAAATATTCGAAGTCCATAACTCTTAAAATACAAAGCAAACATTGTTGAAAATCGAGATTTAGAGAGATTTGATTGAGATCATTAATTTATCTTCTGCTTTGGCTACTGATCTACGGGACCTGGGTTCGAGCCCCGGGTAAGGCATGGATGTTCGTGTTGTTTTTCTGCTGAGGTCCTGCCATCCTCTCAGACCTTCTACTCTGGCATATAAACTGACAGGCTCCTGTCGGACCTCTGTGGCAAGCAGCTGCTTGAGAGGGTATTTATTTTATTTTTACATTTTCCCATAAAGCGCTTAATTTCGTTTTTTGGGTTGTTTTACCTCTGAACGGCACTTTTTTGCGCACCATGGTCTAAATGGCCAGGTCACAAGGACCCCGAAGGCTCAGAGAATGTTGGGGGAGGGGAACCACTGGAACAGCTGTTGTGAGATAGATGGTAGCCTCCCGACAAGACCATCCAGCGTGTTCTTCAACGTGCACAGTGTATGGCTCTCCCGCACACGGATACACGGCTTAACGTCCAATCCGATGGACGACGTCCTTTCCAAGCCCATCGGTGTCCCCTATTGACCTTGGACAGGGCCCGAGAGTTTTGCGAAAAGGTAAGTCTCAACGCTGACCCAGCTGGGACTCGAACCTGGGTACTGCATATTACGAGCCTGGCGCGCAACCGACTGAGCCACCCCCGCCCCCGCCCCGTTTGGTTTCGAAGTTAAGAAGCTTCAAAATTAGTTTCCACTGGATGACATAAAGAGGGGTGGTTATAATTTAGTGGGCACTGAGCATAAACACTGGTTTATAACTTTTAAAATAAGTTTTTTAGTTCTGAAAAATGTGATTGCAGATAAAGATCTCAATCAAATAAATCAATATCTCGATTTTCAACAATATTCGTTCAGTATTTAATGAGTTATAGAAGTTTGAATATTTAACAACAGCAATGCCAGTCTTGAGAAACTTGTACAAAACTGAAGAATAGTGAAAGAATTCTTTACACAAAGTTCTAAAATACAAATTTATTTTATTAAACACTTTGATAAAATACTTATTACTAAGTTTTAATTAACTTCTGAAGTCAATTTTTGTGATTGGCATTGTTATCGCTAAATATTCAAACTTCCATAACTCATTAAATACTGAATGAATATTGTTGAAAATAGAGATATTGTTTTATTTGATTGAAAACTTTATCTGCAATCACATTTTTCAAAACAAAAAAAAACTTATTTTAGAAGTTATAGAGCTTTGACGTTAGCTTCCCATTGACTTAACATAAGGATTTGCCTTAATTGTAATGCAATCTGTCTCACGACATCGTAGCGCCAGGCTCGTAATCTGTAGTTCCCAGGTTCGAGTCCCAGCTGGGTCAGCGTTGAGATTTATCTCCGCAAAATTCCCCGCCCTGCCCACGGTCAGTAGGGGACACCGATGGGTTTGAAAAGGCCGCCGTCCGTCGGATGGGACGTAAAGCCGTGGCCCCGTGTGGGGGAGAGTCATACCCTGTGCACGTTAAAGAACACGCTGGATGGCCTTGACGAGAGGCTACCATCTGTCTCCCAACAGCTGTTCCAGTGGGTCCCCTCCCACAACCTGTTTTAAGAACTATAAGTATTATTTTTTTAAGCACTATATGTTGGTTTAAAATCCTTAATCTCCAATTTATATTCGGTTCATAAATAGCCTTCCTTCAAATTCAATATTAATGTCTACAGTAACCAGTAATGTTTTTGTACGCAAAGGATATACACTGGTTTCCATAAAATCATACCATAAAAATAAATTCCATTAAAAATATTTAATAACAGCAATGTCAGCCACAAAAATTGATTTCCGAAGTTAATTAAAGCTTAGTAATAAGTATTGTATCAAAGTGTTTAATAAAATAAGTTTGTAATTTACAACTTTGTGTAAAGAATTCTTTCACTATTCTTCAGTTATGTATAAGTTTCTTAAGACTGGCATTGCTGTTGTTCAATATTCAAACTTCCATAACTCATTAAATACTGAACGAATATTGTTGAAAATCGAGATATTGATTTATTTGATTGAGATCTTTATCTGCAATCACATTTTTCAAAACAAAAAAAAAGAACTCATTTTAGAAATTATAGAGCTTTGACATTAATTTGGACAATAGACACGTTTAATTAAATAGACGGTGCAGTTTAGTTTCCATTGACTTAACATAGAGATTTTCCTTAATTTATGGAAACCACTGTATTTACGACAGAAATTCGAAATTTCGGTAGTAAAGTGAAATTTCGGTACTAAAGTCTGTTGGGAGACAGATGATAGATGATAAATGTACATTGGCAATAATAATTTGAACCTTTGCCACAGGTGTGTGTGTGTGGGGGGGGAAATCTAAATATCTTTGCTTTGAGAGATGAATGAAAAAAAAAAACTTTTTTTTATCATATAGACGCCGATAAACATTACTATTTGCATTTTCCTTATCATCGCGCCGTACCATGGCCGAGTGGTTAGCTCGCCTGGCTACTAATCTAAAGGACCTGGGTTCGTGCTCGGTTAAGTCATGGATGTATAAGTCGTTTTCCTGCTGAGGTCATGCCATTCTCACAGACCTTCTACTATGGCGTATAAACTGACAGGCTTCTGTCAGACCTTTGTGGCAAGCAGCTGCTTGAAGGGGTATTATTTTTATTTAATCATCCATTACTCCGAATTTCCCCTGATAGAGGCTGCCAGAGGTGAAAAACAAAAATCTTCATTCTCTTCGGAAACGGGTATCCGAAATTACCCACAGGCGATATTATTCTTATAGCTAATATCTGATAAAGGATTATTTGGTGTTTTCAGACGCACTAGTTTGGGTGAAGGTTTGGGTTATATGTTATTTCTAGATACAACGTTTGATTGTCTGTTTCAGGATACAATGCTTGATCTTGTTATTCCACGATATAATGTTTGATTGTGTTTTTCAACATACAATGTTTAATGGTGCTGTTTATAATATACATCGCTTGATTATGCTGTTTCAAAATGCAATGCTTGATCATGGTGTTCCAGGATACAATGCTTGATTGTGCCCTTTCAAGATACAATGTTTGATTGTGTTGTAACAGAATACTATGCTTGATTCGTCGTTTTAGGATACAATGTTGACTGTGCTGTTTCAGGGTGAGGTGCTTGATCATATTGTTCCAGGATACAATGCTTGATTTTGCCGTTTTCCAGTTTACAATGCCTGATTGTGCTGTTTCAGGATACAATGTCTGGTCGTGTTGTACCAAGATACAATGCTTGATTCCGTTGTCTTAGGATACAATTCTTCATTGTGCTGTTTCAGGATGCCGTGTTTGATCGTTTTCTTCCAGGATACAATGATTGATTTTGTGTGTATGGGTGTGTATGTGTTTTCAGTATAAAATACCAGTAGTATAGGAAATGAGAGTTCTGGAACAATGTTAAAGTATAGGGGATCCCATGTTAATCTATGGGACACTTTTGGGGAGATGAGCGTTGACGTGGTTTTTGGACGAGACGTTTTGTGTGAAAGACAGAATATGAGGTGTTTTGTTGGGAAGGAGTTCTAGTAAAGGATTATTGGCTCGCGCAAACCTTTTAGGCACTATAGATATTTCTCCTCGTAATGCTATTTCTATAAAGAAAAACATGTCGTTTTTATAAGTTCTAGCTCTACCTCAGTCATTTTCAAACAGGCAGAGAATGACAAAGCAGCAGAGCTGAAGTATGGCAAGGGTCGAGTTTGTAATACACCCCAACAGCCCAATAATTCAGTGAAGTGTTGATAACTGCAACATTTTCCCAACAAAACCCCTCATATTTTGTCTTTCACACAAAACGCCTCGCCCAAAAACCACGTCAACGCTCATCTCCCCAAAAGTGTCTCATAGGTTAACATGGGATCCCCTATACTTTAACATTGTTACAGAACTCTCATTTCCTATACTACTAATAAACCGTGTAAATCGATGAATGGTTGCATTTTAAATTTTCTGACTCCTTTCAAACCTATGTGGCAAAGCTACTTGGGGGATAATTTTTTTGATAAAGTTTGTTGTTTTCTTACTTTTTTAATTCTGGGATCCCTTCTTTCTAACTCTGAAGATAATGCGAGATGGTGGGTTCTGCCGTTTTACCTCTGAGAGGCAGTTTTCTGCGCATAGTATGCTAAATGACCAAATCCAAAGGTCATTTGTGAAATAACCAAAATGCGATGTACAGAAAACTCACAGCAAAAATTGCGCTTGATTTGTGGCCAAGGAATTGACATAAAAAAATAATTTTTTCATATCAGTTCACTGAAATTTAGCATGTGCATTATAATGTCGAAAACGTTTCAAAGGGTGAAAAATTCTTAAACCCCGGAAACCAATAAAATGGGACATAGAAAAAAATTGCATTTTATATATACTTTGTTATGGTAAACACATCAGATGAATGACACTTGTGGAATGTGGTAAAAGAGTTCTTTTAGTTTCATATGGGTTGGGTTGTTTTACCTCTGAGCGGCACTTTTTTGCACACAATGGGCTAAATGGCCAGGTCACATGGACCCCGAAGGCTCAGAGAATGTTGGGGGAGGGTACCCACTGGAACAGCTGTTGGGAGACAGATGGTAGCCTCCCATCAAGGCCATCCAGCGTGTTCTTTAACGTTGGGTTGTTTTACCTCTGACCGCACTTTTATGCACACCATGGGCTAAATGGCCAGGTCACAAGGACCTCGAAGGCTCAGAGAAGGTTGGGGGAGGGGACCCACTGGAACAGCTATTGGGAGACAGATGGTAGCCTCCCGTCAAGGCCATCCAGCGTGTTCTTTAACGTGCACAGGGTATGGCTCTCCCACACACGGGGCCACGGCTTAACGTCCCATCCGATGGATGGCGGCCTTTCCAAGCCCATCGGTGTCCCCTACTGACCGTGGGCAGGGCGGGGATTATAGTTTCATATGAAATGTGATAAAACAGCTCTGTTTCTTTCCTGCGAAATGTATCAAAAGAATTCTTACGGTTTTCTTTTGAATGTAGCAAAATAATTCGTTTTGTTTCCTGTGAAATGGAGCAAAATAATTCGTTTTGTTTCCTGTGAAATGGAGCAAAATAATTCGTTTTGTTTCCTGTGAAATGGAACAAAACAGTTTTTGAGGTTCCTGTAAAATGTAGCAAAAGAGTTCTTGTGTTTCCTTTTGAATGTATTGAAAAGTTCTTTAGTTTCCTGTGAAATGTAGCATAAGAGTCTTTTAGGTTTTCTTTCGAATGTAGCGAAAGAGTTCTTGTTGTTTCCTGTGAAATGCAACAAAAGAGTTTCTGTGTTTTCCTTTGGAATGTTACAAAGAAGTTCTTGTTTTTCCTGTGAAATGTAGCAAAAGTGTTCTTGTGGCTTCCCTTGAAATGTAGCAAAAGAGTTTTGGGTTTTCCTCTGAAATATAGAAAAAGAGCTCTTGTTTTTATTCTGTGAAATGCAGCAACAAATTCCTTGTTGTTTCCTGTAAAATGTAGTAAAAGAGTTCCAGTGGTTTCCTTTAGAATGTAGCAAAAGCGTTCTTGATGTTTCCTGTGAAATGTAGAAAAAGTGTTCTTGTGGTTTGTTTTCTAATGTAACAAAAGAGTTCTTGTGGTTTCCTGTGAAATGTAGCAAAATATTTCTAGTGGTTTCCTTTGGACTTTGGAATGTAGCAAAAAAGTTCTTGTTGTTTCTTCTGAAACATAGCAAAATGATCTTGTGGTTTCTTCTTCTTTCCTTAAAATGTAGGAAAAAAGTTTTTGTTGTTTCGTGCGAAATGTTTAAAAAAGTTTAGTGGTTTCCTTTGGAATGTAGTAAAAGAGTTCTTGTTGTTTCCTGTTAAATGTAGGAAGAGAGTTTTTGTGAAATCTATCAGAACGATTCTCGTGTTTTCATTCTGAAATATAGCAAAATGCTTCCTTGTAGTTTCATGTAAACTGTAGCGAAATGTTCTTGTGTTCGTGTGAAAGCAGAGAACAGTTTTTGTGTTCTGCAACAGCCTGCTTCTTCTCTGCCTGGAGATCTATCGTCCCTCCGGGTCGATCAGCACTTGTGCCTCGACCCTTTCTCCCCCATAGCGGGGAAGTACTACTGATTTACTTTACTGAGTTTCAGATATTCCTGCAGCTTTGTCCAAAGAAAGTTTACCCCTAAAATGGTTTCCTGTGAAATGTAGCAAAGGAGTTTTTGTGGGTTTTCCGTGAAATGTAGCAAAAGAGTTCTTGTGGTTTCCTGTACAATATAAAAAAACTTTCTTGTGGTTTTCTTGGAAATATAGCAAAAGAATTCTTTTGGTTTTCTTGGAAATATAGCAAAAGAGTTCTTTTGGTTTTCTTGGAAATATAGCAAAAGAGTTCTTTTGGTTTTCTTGGAAATATAGCAAAAGAGTTCTTTTGGTTTTCTTCAAAATGTAGCAAAAGAGTTCTTTTTGGTTTTCTTCAAAATGTAGCAAAAGAGTTCTTGTGGTTATCTGAAAATGTAACAAAAGAGTTCTTGTGGTTATCTCAAAATGTAGCAAAAGAGTTCTTGTGGTTTTCTTCGAAATGTAGCAAAAGAGTTCTTGTGGTTTCCTGTACAATATAAAGAAAAATTTCTTGTAGTTTTTTCGGAAATATAGCAAAAGAGTTCTTTTGGTTTTCTTCAAAATGTAGCAAAAGAGTTCTTTTGGTTTTCTTCAAAATGTAGCAAAAGAGTTCTTGTGGTTTTCTTCAAAATGTAGCAAAAGAGTTCTTGTGGTTTTATCTGCAATTAAAAGAAAAATTTCTTGCGGTAGTTTTGGAAATGTAGCAAAAGATTTGTTGTGTCCTGTGGAATACGTGTCACCAGCAGTAATATACGGTTTGATCCTCATTTTCTTTTCTGGGAAAGAAAATCCCTGACACCCATGCTATCCCAGAGATCAAATCAGAAGATCAAATCACAAGAGAAAAGATATCCATTGCTCATAAAAAATAATTCAATTAGTAAAGTTAAGAATGTCATTTCTGGTACAAAATCTTCCATACGTCTCTAAATGGCCCTCTCCAAACTTGAGACTTATGACTGCCCCTGGACTGAAACGTTTTATAATAGTTTTACCAGTATTATTTTATTAGTAAAGATCTGCTCTTACTGCACCGTCAATTTAATATTGAAAAATATCTAAAACCTAATCCTGGAGATAATTCCGGGGACATTTATTCATTGGAGACAGAGCCTTCAATCCAGGTACTGTCCCCGGAAAACAGGGACATGGTCACCCTATATTTAGTTTCTGTTAGAGAGGCTGGGTAGTTTACCTCTGAGTAGCACTTCTTTTTATACAATGGGCTAAATGGCCAGGTCACAAGGACCCCAAAGTCTTAGGTAAGATTCATGAGAGGGAACCCATTCGATAGCTGTTTGGGACAGATGGTAGCCTTCCTTCAAGGTCATCCAGTGTGTTCTTTAACGTGCAGAGGGTATGGCTCTATCGCACACAGCTTAACGACCCATCTGATGGACGGCAGCCTTTCCTAACCCATCAATGTCCCCTGCTGACCTATGGTCAGCAGTGACAGTTTTGCGGAGATGAATCTCAACGATGGCCCAGCTGGGACTCGAACCTGGAATCTGCAAATTACGAGCCTGGCGCGCTACCGACTGAGCCACCCCAGCCCCTCTCTTAGAAATGAATCCGATTTTAGGAAAACATTTCTCTGACGTATCATAAAACATATAAATAGAAATGTTTATCTTCGATCATTTACTCTATTCTTATATTATTCTTTAAAATAACTGGTATTAAAATAAATGCCAAAGCTCTTTGGAACGAAAAATGTTAGAAATACTAGTAGGAACTGAAAGCACATGGATAAAATCGATATGAAGCCAAAGTGCAATTCGTATATCACAGATAGAGAATATGTACAATATCATGAAAAGTCGCATGGTGTTGTTTTTAATTTCTTTGAAACACTGATTAAAAATCTGAAATTAAAATCAAAACAATTTTACATTTTCACTTATTTTTTTAACACTTAACAAACAATCGAAATAAAATTATTTCGTTCTCCAGAGCGAAACAGCTGTGCTATTTTTTACCCGACAAAATGTGACCCCAAACTCATATGTAGTTTTAAATTATATCGAAAAATGGCACCAAATTCCAATCCATTTAGGTATACTAAAGACGTCTACAATTCGCAAATATTTCAAGATGCATGTCCTGTAGCCACGTAGTAATAAGAGGCAGAAAGCTGGTGCGTAATTTGTCACCCGATGATAGCGACCGATTGCCGAGCAGTGTTACCCCTAGTTGCGTGTTTCCCCTAGTTCTTGTATTTAAAAAAGAATTCCAAAATGTATGGCCGAGTGGTTAGCACGCTTGGCTACTGATCTAAGGGACCTGGGTTCGAGCCCCGGATTAGGCATGGATGTGTGTGACGTTTTTCTGCTGAGGTCCTGCCATCCTCTCAGATCTCCTATTGTGGCATATAAACTGACAGGCTCCTGTCAGACCTCTGTGGCAAGCAGCTGCTTGAGGGGGTATTTATTATTTTTTTTTATTTAATGTACATTGTATCGTACACAAGATCTGAATGGATCAATCAATACAAGGTCGTTTTGAAGTCTTAATGCAGTTATTAATAAATTCGCCTGAGCCTTCTTAGCATTTTAATGGAAAGATGTTCCAAAGGATAATTTTTCAGTCCCAGCATCGGTTGAATGCCTCGTTATGCAACCGACATGCTTGCATTTAGCCATAGTTGAGTTGAAGCATGAAATGGAGGTGCTCTGTAGCGGATCCATTGCAAGTCGTCCCCAGCTCCAATGACAGCCGGAATTCCTTGTCACTAGTTCCCCACTCACCGAACTTTCCCTTCCGTCTGCCGCTGTCACTCCCTCCTGGTGACGGCGGCCTTGTTAGACTTCTCACCCCCCGACCTATAAATAACTGTGGGAATGGATGGGGGGTTGCCGCCGCGACTAGGGGGAACACTGCTCGGCAATCGGTCGCTATCATCGGGTGACAAATTACGCACCAGCTTTCTGCCTCTTATTACTAAAGCGGCTAATACGAACAGAATGCTGAAGTAAATGTAGAAGATGTGAGTATTTATCATTGACCCTTTTTTTATCGACTCTGCTTAACCCTTGGCAAAGTTTTGGCGATCTCTACTTCTTAAACCTTGTCACAAATTTGCGATTCTTCTTAACCATTGCCTAAATTTGGCAACCTCTTCTTCTTAACCCTTGTCACTATTTTACGACTCTTCTTAACCCTTGTCACTATTTTACGACTCTTCTTAACCCTTGTCACTATTTTACGACTCTTCTTAACCCTTGCCTAAATTTGACTACCTCTTCTTCTTAAACTTTGTCACACTTTTGCGACTCTTCTTAACCTTTGCCTAAATTTGTCGATCTTTTTTTCTTAATTCTTGTCACAATTTTGTGACTCTCTTAACCTTGCCTAAATTTTGCTACTCTGCCTAATTCTTGCCGAAATGTGGTGACTTTGCTTAACCTTTGCCCCAGTTTAGAGACTCTTCTTAACCTTTGCCTAAATTTGGAGATCTCTTCTTCTTAATCCTTGTCACAATTTTGTGACTCTCTTAACCTTGCCTAAATTTGGCTACTCTGCCTAATTCTTGCCGAAAGGTGGTGACTTTGCTTAACCTTTTCCCCCAGTTTAGAGACTCTTCTTAATACTTGTCAGAATTGTGCGACTCCTCTTGAGTTTGAATTTTTTCTTCTTCCGGCTCTTCTTAATTCTTGCCTAAATTGGCGACTTTGCTTTATCTTTGTCAAAAATTTGTGACTCCTCTTTGCCCTTGCCAAGTTTTGGCGATTTTTCTTAACCCTAGCCGTCCCGTGGCCGAGTGGTTAGCACGCTTGACTACTGATCTAAGGGACCTGGGTTCGAGCCCCGGATTAGGCATGGATGTGTGTGTCATTTTTCTGCTGAGGTCCTGCCATCCTCTCAGATCTCCTACTGTGGCATTATAAACTGACAGGCTCCTGTCAGACCTCTGTGGCAAGCAGCTGCTTGAGGGGTATTTATTTATTATTATTTATTATTTGCTACAATTTAGCTACTCTGTTTAAACCTTGTCACAATTTTGCGACTCTGCTTTATCCTTGTCACAATTTTGCGACTCTTCTTTATCCTTGTCACAATTTTGCGACTCTTCTTTATCCTTGTCACAATTTTGCGATTCTCTTTATCCTTGTCACAATTTTGCGATTCTTCTTTATCCTTGTCACCAATTTGAGACTCTTATTTATCTTTGTCAATATTTTGGCGACTCTTTACACTAGCCAATTTGGAGAATATTTTAACCCTTGCCACAATTTCGATGCTGTGCTGGGCGAGGTTTGGCTCAGTTGGCAGTGCGTCAAGCTGGAATGAAATTAAATAAAATGGAATAAATTGAAGTGGAAATAATTATACTAATTTGTTTAATATTTCTGTTATTTTCTAATTTTTAGTCTTTCCAAAGAAGTTATATATTTATCATTATATTCCTGGTTGATGCCCAGGTCGTTATGGAGTTGTCTGTTAGTGACAAACCAGGGGGCATCGACCGCAGTTCTCAAAATCTTGTTCTGTAAGACCTGAATCTTACGAATATTGGTGGGTGTAGTATTCGCCCATATGAGTGAAGCATAGAGAATCACCGGTCTGATGATCATATCATAGAGTAAAAGCTTATGATCAATCATTGAAATGGAATTTCTCCTAAGGAGTGGGCCTAGCTGATGAATTGCCTTTGGAGATTATATTATTTATGTGATAGTCCCACTTTAACCTCTTATGTATAACAACCCCAAGATATTTGACTGAATCAGTTCAATCAATGGGAATAACTTGTAAATGGAGGCAAGTGGGATTCATAATACGTTTTCCAGCAAAAAAGATGGCAGAACTCTTGTCAGAGTTAATCTTTATCTTCCATTTTTCGTACAATCGCTCAAAAAAGTATCCGAACGCTATGGTTGATTACAAAATTCAGAAAAAATATCTACCAACGATATTTTTAGAAATTAGTGATCTGGCATCCTTCGTGCACAGTGCACGAAGGATGCCAGATCACTAATTTCTGAAAAAAATGTTGCCAGGTATTTTATCTGAATGTTGTAATCAACCATAGCGTTCGGAAAATTTTTTGAGCGACTGTACCATGTGCCAGCTCGTAAAGCTATGCTGCAGCGGATAGTGTTACTAAAGGATTGAAATTTTTATGTATTTAATATAATATTCTTGCAGGTTGCTTTAAAATAGATATAACAAATCAATAAAATAACAATAAATGAGAATAATTAATGCAGTAATGATTGAATATGTATTTTTTTAATAAAGAAGAATTTTTCGCTATTTGTTAATATTGAATTTTTGTCCTAAGAGTAACAAATGTTTTATTGATTTGTAAGTATCCTAAAACTACCTGCAATAATATTATACTAAAATGAAAACAATTTTCGCTTTGTAGGTGACGTCATAAGAACACTGTCATGGCTTAACATTGAGGTAGTCTTGCCTAAATGCATAGAACAATCCAATTTCCCCCAACCCACAAGTAATTTAAGTATTGAAGAGACTTTTTGGTGTCAAGGTAAGACTACCTCAGTGATCAAGCCTATGACAACATTTTTTATCATACTGTAAATGGAGAGTAATATTTTTTATAAATGAACTATATTATTAGAGGTAGCTTTAGGATTATTTTTACAGCAATATCACGAGCAAAAAAATACTCAAACTCTGAGGTTAATACACATTTTATTACTATTGCGGTAATTATTATTTTATTCATTTGTTCGATATATCCTAAAGCAACCTGCTATAATATTATACTAAGATTTATATACATATTGTTTTAAATTTTTCTTTTTACCAAAATAGTTTTATCAGTTGTTTCTGTGTCGATAACCAATTAGCTAAACACCAATGGAAATAAATTGTAATAAATAAATTGTAGTCTAAAACGGTAGCATTCTCTGAGGAGACCTACCCGTTTTAGGTTTCTTATACAATTTTACTGCAAATTTTACTGCGGCTAAGTGTACTGGTTTATCAGAACCAATTCTTTTCAGACGTTGATCACCACTCACAAGACGACGAATTCTTCTTTTCCTGGGGCGGGGTGGCTTAGTCGGTAGCGCGCCAGGCTTGTAATCTGTAGTTCCCAGGTTCGAGTCCCAACTGGGTCAGCGTTGAGATTTATCTCCGCAAAATTTCCCGCCCTGCCCACGGTCAGTAGGGGACACCAATGGGCTTGGAAAGGCCGCCGTCGGTCGGATGGGACGTTAAGCTGTGTTCCCGTGTGCGGAAGAGCAATACCCTGTGCAAGTTAAAGAACACGCTGGATGGCCTTAACGGGAGGCTACCATCTGTCTCCCAACAGCTGTTCCAGTGGGTCCCATCCCCCAACCTTCTCTGAGCCTTCGGGGTCCATGTGACCTGGCCATTTAGCCCACTGTGTGCAAAAAAGTGCCGCTCAGAAGTGACCCAATCTTCTTTTACTTTACCAGCTTACCAACACCATCCACATCAATAAACTAATCAACCTTACGCGCACTCACCATATATAACTACTTCTTCCCTTTATATACCCATCATGTACATACTAAAACTAATTATGCCTCCTTTCGGATACCCACAACTCCAACATAACAATTCTATCTCTCCTATTTTCCAGATAGGTTCTGTGTTCCAATTCGTTGGTTACATAATTCTCACGCAGAAGCATACGCGAGCGTTCATGACACGTTTATCATAAATTCACTGTAGCACGTTCATTCCTAACAATATACAGAAGAATGCTAAAAGTTATAGTTAAAATTAAAATATTTAATAAAACTTTAATAAAATTAAAATACGTAAAATATTTTTTTTTTTCTGTAACCTAAGTAACATGTTAAATTTTCGATAAATTAAATCAGATATATATATTACACGTATTTCCTTCCGTTCTTCGGCATTTGTTCTATCTAAGACTAGCCTAGACCCATATTATCTAGTTTGCCCAGGATTAATGCTGATGCTATAAAATTGTGTCCTCCTGGGCCGTCCCAATCATTGAACTTCAAATTAAAAATTCAACGAACATCGCTGAATTGCACTAAAGAATTAAAATAAAATTTTTGAACTGTTCTTCGGATGATGTAAACTTTATTTCTTCATCCTTTTAAGTATCGTAAAATAAATTTTTCCTACTGCCTAATTTATTTGTAATTATTTTATATTCATTTCTACATTCTCGCCCTTTTCTAAAGTAGCTTGATTTCAGTTTCCAGAATCTTCTCCAGCATCGTAAGCAGCACAACTCGGCGACCCTAAAAAGCACAAAGCAATCCATTTTCCCCTAACCGACAAGTAATTTAGGAGTAGAAGAGACAATGTCTTCCTCCTATCACTCAATGTCTTGTGTGTCGAGGTCTCAGCTGTTTCTACTGTCTGTCAGCACAACAACCGACTAATGGCCTGCGACGTTTTTTTGCTCGAAAGTCGACGCAGTTCTTGGCGTCAGTCGTTAAAACGCTGTTGTGACATGTGGGTCATTTGGAGCTTCCTCGCGAACTTCTCATCTGTCCAAGCGGGAGACGATGGCACTCGAGCGAAGGGAGATAAGAGATGAGCAAATCGTAATCAGAAGAGCGAACTAGAAAAGTTCATGAAGATCGGGATGACTATTTGTTTTTGGATAAAAAGTTCAGATGTAAAAATTTTCCATTTATACGTGACGTCATAGCTTCCATGGCTTTAACAATCGAATGTGACATCTTCTTCTTCTTAAAAAACCTCCAATTGAAAACTCTTGCTACCAGGTAAACACCCAGTAGCAAACTCATTCAGAAACTATTTTTGAATGCAAATTTAATTACATATATATATTTTTTTATTTATTTATTTTTTTATTTATTTTTTATTTTTTAGTAGATATTAAACATATTTATCTGCTTGATAAATGAAATGAGAAGGGAATGAGAATGTGACATCGTTAAAATAGTTCTTATGGTCTCAACAGTTGAGGCAACTTTGGCTCCCAGATCCCTGTTTGATAAACATTATTCTATGCTACATTTAGTTCGATTAGCTCACCAATAGCTTTATTTTGGTTTCCAGGGATAATATCTGGAAATCTGGAATTTTAAATTTTCGAATATAATAGCGAGACAATGGAGGGAGGGAGGTGCGTCTCCCCATTGTATTGTTGTCCCAAGTCACGAACTTTTCTAGCTTTTATTCTTCATGGTGGTATGAGTGATGGGATTTTGGCATGTAGTTTTGTTTTACAATAAACTCTAATATTTTTCAAAATTTTCTGAAATTCGGAGATATAACTAGGATAATCTTTTTCCAATTTATCTTTTTTTTTTCTTTTTAGATTGATGGTGGTAGGAGGGGAGGAGGGATACCAAGTACAAAGTTCAGGATAGCTACTTGGGTTGTTTTACCTCTGAGCGGCACTGTTTTGCACACCATGGCCAGGTCACATGGACCCCGAAGGCTCAGAGAAGGTTGGGGGAGGGGACCCACTGGGACAGCTGGACACTAGACAGCTGTTGGGAGACAGATGGTAGCCTCCCATCAAGGCCATCCAGCGTGTTCTTTAACGTGCACAGGTATGGCTCTCCCGCACACGGGGCCACGGCTTAACGTCCCATCCGACGGACGGCGGCCTTTCGAAGCCCATCGGTGTCCCCTACTGACCGTGGGCAAAGTGGGGAATTTTGCGGAGATAAATCTCAACGCTGACCCAGCTGGGACTCGAACCTGGGAACTACAGATTACGAGCCTGGCGCGCTACCGACTGAGCCACCCGCGCCACCAGGATAGCTACTTCCTTTGGCATAAACCAATACCGCCTATAACAGAAGGCTGCACAATAAGTAATGACGTCAGCATAATACCTGATAGGTTACATATTTCTTATATATTTATTTCTAGTATTATTACTGGTAGATGTTAATACTAATCTTTATACTGATATTTGTTTTAAAATATGCTAGTATTATTACTGAGGAAAAAGATATATTCGTGCGTATTATTTAGGAAAAAGAATATTAGTACGCATTAGCGTTATGATAACGCTAATAAATACGAATTATTTTCGTACTAAAAATGTATATTTGGAAATAAACATCAGTATCAAAATCTGCATTACAATCTCCCAGTAGTAATAACAGTATTAAATGTATATATATATTTTTTTTCAGATAACGTTTAATAGTATACAAAACATTCTGAATTCTCATAAGAATAGGATCTCCATACAGAAACAATTTAAATTGAAAATATCAGTAGTCTCAGTTGATAAAATACACAAAAAACGAAAACAACTCAAAACAAAAAAAAAAAAACAACTAGTAAGCCGTCCCGTGGCCGAGTGGTTCGCGCGCTTGGCTGCTGATCTAAGGGACCTGGGTTCGAGCCCCGGGTAAGGTATGGATTTAAGTGTCGTTTTTCTGCTGAGGTCCTGCCATCCTCTCAGATCTTCTACTGTTGCATATAAACTGACAGGCTCCTGTCAGACCTCTGTGGCAAGCAGCTGCTTGAGGGGTATTTATTATTAATCCAGAAACTGCGAAAATCAGAAAGAAATAAACATTCAATATATATGCTACATATAAACAGTTATAGTAAATCAATGCAAAAAAAAGTTTCCACATCATCAAATTTCAAAATGCAATTCTTGAGAACTTTATAAAACAAATGATAATTCGAGATGTTTTTCATGCTGACCGGGATTTGGGTTGTTTTACCTCTGAGCGGCACTTTTTTGCACACCATGGGCTAAATGGCCAGGTCACATGGACCCCGAAGGCTCAGAGAAGGTTGAGGGAGGGGACCCACTGGAACAGCTGTTGGGAGACAGATGGTAGCCTCTCGTCAAGGCCATCCAGCGTGTTCTTTAACGTGCACAGGGTATGGCTCTCCCGCACACGGGCCCACGGCTTAACGTCCCATTCGACGGACGGCGGCCTTTCCAAGCCCGTCGGTGTCCCCTACTGACCGTGGGCAGGGCGGGGAATTTTGCGGAGATAAATCTCAACGCTGACCCAGCTGGGACTCGAACCTGGGAACTACAGATTACGAGCCTGACGCGCTACCGACTGAGCCACCCCCGCCCCATATGCTGACCGGGAGAGAGGAAAGAAATTTCGGTGCTAACTACAAATAACAGTGTCTAAAAATTTCCTTATGCAACGCACGAATTTCATAATTTAAGTTTTTATCCCCTCTTAATTGGTAATTAATATTAATATCCTAAATTATCCTTTTTATTTTAATTAATTAATTAATATCTTAATTCATACAAGTTTTAATGCTTTAATTTCTAAAATAAAAGCATTTAAAATTTCAAAAAGAATGAAGTAAAGACAAAAATCCTTCTTTCCAAAACAAAGGTTTAATTAAAAGAAAAAAAAAAGGTAAATACATGGATTACCTGTAGAAATATGGGGCGGGGATGGCTCAGTCGGTAGCGCGCCAGGCTCGTAATCTGTAGTTCCCAGGTTCGAGTCCCAGCTGGGCCAGCATTGAGATTTTTCTCTACAAAATTCTCCACCCTACCCACATTCAGTAAGGACGCCGAGGGCTTGTAAAGAAGCTGTCCATCGGATGGGATATTAAGCCATGTTTCCGTGTGCGGGAGAGAGCCATACACATTAAAGAACACACTGGATGGCCTTGACGGGAGGCTGCCATCTGTCTCCCAATAGCTGTTCCAGTGGGTCCCCTCTTTCCCAAGCTTCTCTGAGACTTCGGGGTCCTTGTGACCTGGAGATTTAACCAACTGTGTGCAAAAATTGACCCTCAGAGGTAAAACAATTCAACCTGCTGAATTTTAGCCATTGGTTTGGTTTGGCCATGTTCCCAGTCTTCATAATGGCGAATGGCGCTATGAAAAAGAGAAATAACCTATGCCTGGTCTAGTGGTTAGCGTACCTTACTACTAAACCAGTCACTATAGATGGAGGCGGGTTCGTTTGTCGAGCGTCAGGATCGTAATCCCCAGGTTCAAGTCCCAGTTGGGGCAGCATCGAGATTTATCTCCGCAAAAGTCCCCCGCCCTGCCCTTGGGCAGTAGGATACACTGATAGGCTTGGAAATGCTACCGTCCATCGGACTGCACGTTAAGCCGTGGCCCTGTATGCGGAGAGACTACCCTGTACATGTTAAAGAAAACGCTGGATGGCCATGACGGGAAGGCTATCATCTGTCTCCCAATAGTTGTTCCAGTGGGTTTTCTTCCCCAACCTTTTTCTGAGCCCTCGGGGTCCTTATGATCTGACTATTTAGTTCATTGTGCGCAAAAAATGACACTCAAAGGTAAAATAACCCAAACAACCCTGTAAGACCATCCAGCATATTCTTTGGCACAGGGTATAGCTCTCCTGCACATGGAACCACGGTTTAACGTCCCATCCGAAGAACTGCAACTTTTCCAAGCCCATCCATGTCCCCTTTCTCTCCGAGAGCAGGTTGGGTTGTTTTACCTCTGAGCGGCACTTTTTTGCACACCATGGCCTAAATGGCCAGGTCACATTGACCCCGAAGGCTCAGAGAAGGTTGGGGGAGAGGACCCACTGGAACAGCTGTTGGGAGACAGATGGTAGCCTCCCGTCAAGGACATCCAGCGTGTTCTTTAACGTGCACAGGGTATGGCTCTCCCGCACACGGGGCCACGGTTTAACGTCCCATCCGACGAACGGCGGCCTTTCCAATCCCATCGGTGTACCCTACTGACCGTGGGCAGGGCGGGGAATTTTGCGGAGATAAATCTCAACGCTGACCCAGCTGGGACTCGAACCTGGTAGCCTGGCGCGCTACCTATGAGCCTGGCGCGCTACCGACTGAGCCACCCCCGCCCCAAAAAGCAGGTTGGGAATTAGCGTAGATAAATTTTAACATTGGCTGGCACAGGTGAGATTCCAACAGACGCACCAGAAATACATTCTCTACATTCTCTAAATAATGGAGGACATTAGACATATTGACAACATTAGTCAGGAAGACGTTTAATGGTTACATCACGAACATCACTTTTTTTTAGTCTCCCATTTGCGGTTAAAAGTCATTGCGAACAAAAGAGTACCAGTAACTTGAAACATAACCTCTAAAGTAGTCCTCTCTTTCTGTAACGTAGATTACATTTAAGTTCAAATGTTATTTCTGTAATATTACACTTTCTTCAACCTTTGTCCAAGAGGGTAATGGAATTTCAGAGAATAATTCGTTCCACATGCCACCACCTTGGACTACCATTTTAGCATCACTTCCTGGTTGCATATTCGTCATTTTCATTAATGTAACGTTTGATATTCTCTTTCATTAAAAGATCTCCGTTAACCAGTTAACATAAACAATCGACCTGCGGTTTCCATTTGTTATGTGACGACTCAACGCTTCAGATAACAGAAATATTTGCAGTAGGTTACTTAGCCAAAGTCACTTTGGCACTTAGGCGTAGACTGTATCACTGCCATCAAAAGAGGACAAATATTTTAAAATATTTAGTACAATATCACTACAGGTAGTTTAGAATATATTAAACGAGCAAAACAGTATGTAACAAAAATAATGAGCTTTTAATAATAAAATATGAATTTTTCTAAGCGTTTTAATTATATTTATTTTATGCTGTTGATGTAAAAATAATATAATTAGTATTATTGTTACCGCTAAAGCTTGAAAGCCGTTAATGGGTACATTACCTAGCTAATCTGCAGATTAACTCATTTGCTCCGTTAACGTGCGGAATCAAGAGTTTTCCGCATTTTACCTAGGTAATGTGCACATTAACGGCTTCCGTATCGTTAAAGTTCAAAAGTTTGTTTCTCTCATTTCCTTTCCCTACTCCTTCCCCCCTCTCCCTCCACTTTTAGTTTTGTTTCGCCAGTGTCTTGTCGTCGCCAGTTGTTTTTATTTCTCATAATTTGCGTCGGCTGCTAGTGCGTAAAAATAAAAAATAAACACCCCCTCAAGCAGCTGCTTGCCACAGAGGTCTGACAGGAGCCTGTCAGTTTATATGCCATAGTAGGAGATCTGAGAGGATGGCAGGACCTCAGCAGAAAAACAACACGTAGCATAGCTAATTCTGTTTTCAAATTCGTTTCTGCCGGTTAGCGCGTGAATTTGTGTCGTGATTTTTCTAAAGCAGATAAATTTAGTTCCTATTATGCAAGCAAGCACCAAGGACCCTTTCTACTGTCCAAATTATAGTCACGTGACCTAAAGATTCATACTTAAGAGATTCACCACTTGACGGATTCGTTCTCACTTGGCCTCCGCTCATCCGGGGCGTTTCATGATAATTCGGAACACTGAGTCACGTGACCCGAAGATTGAGACTCAAGAGATTCATCACTTGACAGATTCGTTCTCACTTGGCCTTCGCTCATTTGGGGCGTTTTTTATAATGCGGCAGGCGGTGTACTGTAGAGCTAGATACGTTATCTGAATAATAGGATAGTTAAAAAACGAAAACGTACAATGTACCGGCTATTACCAATTCCGATAATAGCCGATACGCCATATTTTATTTTCACTTTAACGAGTGCCTAGTAGGTAATGTGCAGATTATCCAGGTAATTTGCAGATTACCTAGGTAATTTGAGAAATGAAACAATTTTCGGCACGTTAACGGATCACCCTAGTTAATCTGCACAATACCTAGATAATCTGTAGAATAACTGATTTCTGCATTTTAGCGGTAACATTATCATCATTTATTAATATATCCTAAAGCAATGTGGAATAATAATAATATAATTATATAATAATAATTTTAGTGAATAATAATAATTCACTAAAATTAGTTAAAACCTTGATATCATTGAACTTGTCATTGTCTTAAGTATTAAGATAGCTTTTTCTTGGCTCAGGAAGCAGAGGTTGTCCAGAGAGTCCTAGATAGTATCAGGCCTGGACAGTCAGTTTAACAAAACAAAACACTAGCACTTTTTAAGTAATTTAAATTTTCTTGAAATTTAATTACACTTTTAATTTTATAAAATGCAGTCATTTATTTAGTCAGTCAGTCGAAAACCTCTAGACTAGGGGTTCTCAACGTGGAGTATGCGGTAAAATATTTTGGGGTACGTCGTGAGAGCTCAAAAGTCGCTAGATACATGTTATACATATACGTTTTATTTTATTCCCATTGTTATACTACATAGCGTAATCATTTAATTCGAGGACAGAAAGAAAAAGTTACATTAAATATCATCATCTTAATCTTTCTGGCATTTGTCTTTCTCAAAATACTCTACCATGAACTTCACACACTTTTGCAATCGTTGTACCCATGCATTAAAAGCGTCTTTGAAGCCATTTTTCGAAAGCGTGCGAAGTGTTGTCGTTGTGGCTCTGCAAGATTCGTCGTCATATGCGAAATGTTTTCCTCTCAAAGCTTTTTTCAGTCGCGGAAATAGGAAAAAAATCGCAGGGTGCTAAGTCTGGGGAATATGGAGATGTGGCAGAACATCAGCACCTATGGCAGTGATCACTGGCTGCACAATATCAGCCGTTTTGGTCCTGGCGTTGTCGTGATGGAGAAACCAAGTCACACCAGAAAGTTCCGGATACTTTTCAAGAATGGCACGCCGAAGTTTTGTTCTGAGAACAATTCGAGTAGGGTTCCTTATTCATGGTTGTTCCACGAGGCACAATGTGAGTAATGAGAACACCTTTGATGTCAAAAAACACAAGAGCCATTTATTTCCCAGCTGAACGAGAAACCCGAATTTTCTTGGGTCTCAGAGAATCGGGATGACTCGACTGTTGTTTTGTTTTGGGATATTAGTGAAAGATCCAAGTTTCATCACAAGTCACAATTCGACTCATGAAGGTTGGACCCTGGCTTTCAAAACGATTAAACATCTCCTTGCATAGCTGTACCCTTTTTTGTTCTGGAGTCAAACAATCCATTGAGCACAGATTCGTGATATTTTCAGATGGGTTTTCACAATCGCGTGAGCGCTTCCGTTTGAAACTGACATTTTCACAGCCACTTCACGAAGTGTTATTCGTCTGTCTTCATTCAGGATTGCAAGGGCTCTTTCGATTTGCTCAGGAGTTCTGAGGAAGAAGGTTGGCCATTCTTGGATCATTGGCAACAGATTCATATCCCTCTTTGAATTGCTTATGCAGCTTAAAAATGGCAGACCTACGAAGACAGTCAATACCATAGACCAGTGGTTTTCAACCTTTTATGCCTCACGTACCCCCTGGAAATGTGTATGTACCTGGCGTACCCCTTGTATAGATAGATAAATCTATAGTTATAGTATAACGATGGGAATAAAATAAAACATATATACAGGGTGATTCAAAATTTTTGGGCCAAACTTTAAGGGGTGATAGAACAGACCCAAAACAAGCACTTTTCGTCATACAATGCATGGTCGGAACTCAATCGGTGAAGCGCTAGGGGTTAGCAGTTACTGTGTCAGTAAATGAAGAAACACAAGAATGACAGAAAGTACAGAATTTTATTTAACAAATTACAGAAACTGCTCAAAAGAGCGACCGCGAACATTAATGCAGGCTTCACACCTTCGACGTAGCGATCGGTGTACACAGGCGAAAACACCAGGCATTTCTCGTACAGCGTCAACGGCAATAGAAATCCTGGCAACAAGGTCCTCATTGCAATCGATGGGGCTATCGTAGATGAGGCTTTTCATATGGCCCCATAGGAAAACGTCCAGACATGAGAGTTCGAGCAATCATGGCAGTCAAGCGATGGGACCACCCTGACCACTCCGTCGTCCTGGAAAAGTTGCATCCAAGGCGTTCTGCACATCCACACTGGAATAGGGTGGCACTCCATTGTGTTGGAACCACATACGTGTTTGAATGTTTGCTGAAACAGGGTTCAGTAATTCTGACAAGACTTGTAAAAATACGAGGTACATTCTCCCTTTCAGTCAGGCTGGGAGAAGGTATGGGCCAATCAAATGGTAATGGAGGATTGCAGCACAACATTTATGGAGAAACGCCACTGGTACGAATGTGGATGTATGGCGTACGGATTACTGGTGGCACACACATGTGAATTGTGGGTATTAAAAATGTCCTCATGTGTAAAGGTGCATTCGTCAGTGAATAAGACATGTGCATCAAAGTCCGGTTGCGTGCAGTCTGCTGCAGGAACCACTGTGCAAAATCCACACGAGGACGATAATCTGCAGGTGTCAAGGCATACACCCTCTGTGCATGGTAGGGGTGTAATCGTTCGTCTCATAGAACTCGCCACACCGTCGATTGGGGCACATTTACAGCATGGGAAATTGCCTGTGTGTTACATTCAGGATGATCTCCAACCCTACATAGAATTTCCTCTGTAACACGTGGCGTCATCACAGTCCTTGCACACCCTGTATCCTGCAAGCCACTGACAAAGGAGCTCGTTTCGCACAGATACCAGTGCAATTGCTGAAAGGTTTTATTATCAGGTACGCGTCTGGTCGGAAAGCACTCCCAGTACAGTCTTTGGGCTTCTCTCGCCTTCCCGTCTGCAGCTCCATACTTGAAATGCATGTCTGCCTTCTCCTGATTCGTGAAACAATCCATTCGTTCTGCAATCCACAGTAGAAATGACGACGAGTGCGAAAACCAGCGCTTATAAGTGTTCACTAGAAAGCGCCCTCTAGCGCTTCACTGCTTGAGTTCCGACCATGCATTGCATGAAGAAAAGTGCTTGTTTAGATGTGTTCTATCACCCCTTAAAGTTTGGCCCAAGAATTTTGAATCACCCTGTGTATACACACATTAAATTTTGTATTCATAAATTACATATATCGATAAACACAAAAAAGACATAAGCAATTCAACAAAGCTTATAAAATTATAAACATTTTACTGGGTAATCAGATCAAGTGAGTTTTGAGCTCTCATGGCGTAACCCAAAAACTTTTACCGCGTATCCCACGTTCAGAACCCCTACCATAGGCTTCACTCATCTCTTCGACACTCGCAGCAGCATTTAGGCCTCGCCTAACACAAAAACGAATGACATACCTCTATTCCGTCTGAAATTCCGGCATTCTGAACGAACGTCTATGACACGCAACTCGAATCACAATCTTAACACAACAGCAGTCGACGCCAAATAAACTTGGCACGTGGAGCCTCCTTCGCAGCGGTCAAACACAGCGCCATCTAGTGTTACTTTGGTAAAAGCGCTGCGTACGAGTACTTTAAATGATCACCCCTCGTATAACTATAATTTTATCTATCTATACAAGGGATACACCACTTACATACACATTTTCAGTGGGTATTTGAAGCATAAAAGATTTAGAACCACTGCTCTGGACCAATGGAGACTTGGAATTTTTTGTCTCTCTCTTCCAAATCGTCATGAATGGAAAAATGGCCTAAAAGCAAGTCCTCTCCTTAGTTCAAAGTTCCTTTAAATTCTTTCGAAAAGATCACAATTATGTAGATATTTCAAAGTTTGTTGAAACCAAAACCTTCTTAAAGAAGGGTTTTCTTGACCTAATAGACTGTTAAGACTTAATTCAGTAATATTCTTTCTCTTTAGACTGTTTATTAATTCTCTCCTTTGATTTTCATATTCTCCACAATTAGCACATGTGATACTGCTTCTTTCACATTGCAATGAACACAGTTCAGAGAATTTACTTTTTCGTTTTGAATAAGAAATTGTTTAATAAAGTTGAGCCCGTTCTGAGCCTGGTGATACAGATATTATTCCTTCTGGTCAAACCAAAGTTTCGAAAGAGAGAAATCTTATTCTCAATCATGCTTCGATGATTGAATCTCCAAGATGTTAATACCTCAAAATGATGTTAAAATGTTTCTTTTTAAAATTTATTGATTAACTTCTTGAACTGTGAATTTCCCATCTAGGAGTAGTGACCAGTTTACAATATAGAAAGTTCTTATATTTTTGTTTCTAATACTTTTACTGGTAAATTTTGTGCTAATTTTTTTATACTAATATTTGTCTATAAAAATATTTTATGTAGGAGAAAATTTATTTGTATTAATTAGCATTATTATATTTGATAATAAATTCGAATAATTTTCTTTCTAAATAAAATATATTTATAGATAAACGTTTGTATAAAGAGTTCACCAGTAATAATATTAGAATCAAATATATAAGAATTGTCTATATACTAGAATTATCTAAGTGACGTCAAAATTTTGGTACATTGGTTTTCTATTATAAGAGGTGTTGCTGCTACTGACCATGGTCACAGCAGGAATTTTGTGGAGATAAATTTCAACGCCAGCTGGGACTCGAACTTGGGAACTGCAGATTACCAGCCCGGCGCGCTACCAACTAAGCCACCCCCGCCGCTCAGAAATAAATAAAGAAAAATAATAATAAATACCCTCTCAAGCAGCTGCTTGCCACAGAGGTCTGACAGGAGCCTGTCAGTTTATATGCCATAGTAGAAGGTCTGTGAGGATGGCAGGACCTCAGCAGAAAAACGACACGAACATCCATGCCTTACCCGGGGCTCGAACCCAGGTCCCTTAAATCAGTAGCCAAGCGCGCTAACCACTCGGCCATATACTCCCACAATCTACACAACCTCTAATTAAATCAGCCACTGCATAACAGCTATCACGTGATAAGTGCTTCACAAATAAAACGAAACATTTAACGAGGAACGAGAAAAACACAAAAGACTCAAAATAAATAGAAGTTGAGAGAGGGAGAAATGGAGGAGGAAAATTTGGAAGAGAAAGTAGAATGACAGAAGAGGAGAAAGAAGAATCGCCATAAGTCTGGCGTCTGGAGTCGTCCTTGCATCGTGTATTACAGCGTCGTACGCTGGAGCCAGTGTCAAACAGAACTAAAAAATGACGTCCTGACAGACGAAGTTATGGAGAGACAGGTTGTAGGGTTTCCGTAGCGTAAATCGTGGCAAGTCACGTGGCATGACGGAGAGGGAGGGTGGAAGATGCTCTCTCTTGTGCTGGCCCACTGCCAGATGTGAGTCACTAGTCAGAAGGGGTTACCGCCCCGAGACTGATCTCGATTTTTTGGCTCCCGTAGTTTCCTTCTCCCAGATAAAAAGTCTCAAGTGGTACAGAAAGAGAATTAGGCGGTAGCACCCTCCCAAAACGTTTGTCAAATTACTTAAAGATAGTACTTGCAACGTTTCATCATTTTTTGGTGTTTTTTTTCTTTGTTTTGCTTTGCAGTGTTTGTTTCTTGTTTGTTGACACACGAAAAGAGTATTTTTTTTAAATCAGCTTTAAATTGGATCGCCGGAATGAGACTAAACGTAGACGAAACCACACTAAAAAATGAATCCATAGGAAATATATAGTTTATCTTAATTGTAGCTTAATCAATTAAAATACTACTGGAAGCTCTTTCTTTTCAATTTAATACCTAATTTTTATTTTACAATGAATAACTCTATATTATAAAAATTTGTATTAAAAATAATCTATATTATTAAAATTTTAATTAATTGTCATTAATTGACTTTTAGTCAAGTTTTAGACAAATTAAAATGTTAAAATTTTTATCCATATTTAATTTCTCTACTTTCATCCATTTGTTCATTGGTTTCTCGGGATCATTCTATCTACGTAGCACTAAGAGAAAAATTGTTTTCATGATATTATATACCCAACCATTTGGGCACATAGTGTAAAATAGCATCAAATTGTAAAATATTTTTGACCACACAGTGTACAATAATTTGAAAGAGATCAAATAATATTTGTCCGTACAATGTAGAATGCTCTCCCGTCAATTCATTGTGGTCAATTAATCTCACTTCAATTCATTTTGGTCAGTTAATGCATCGCAATCTCAATTCATTGCAGCATCAACAAATCGCAACGTCAGTTCATTGTAGCATCAATTCAATGCAGCATCAATTCATCGCAACGTCAGTTCATTGCAGCATCATTTCATAGCAGCGTCAATTCATTGGAGCATCATTCATCGCAGCGTCAATTCATTGGAGCATCATTCATCGCAGCGTCAATTCATTGGAGCATCATTCATCGCAGCGTCAATTCATTGGAGCATCATTCATCGCAGCGTCAATTCATTGGAGCATCATTCATCGCAGGGTCAATTCATTGGAGCATCATTCATCGCAAGGTCAATTCATTGGAGCATCATTCATCGCAGCGTCAGTTCATTGGAGCATCAATTCATCGCAACGTCAGTTCATTGCAGCATCATTTCATCGCAGCGTCAATTCATTGGAGCATCATTCATCGCAGCGTCAATTCATTGGAGCATCATTCATCGCAGCGTCAATTCATTGGAGCATCATTCATCGCAGCGTCAATTCATTGGAACATCATTCATCGCAGCGTCAATTCATTGGAGCATGATTCATCGCAGCCTCAATTCATTGGAGCATAATTCATCGCAGCGTCAATTCATTGCAGCATCATTCATCTCAGCGTCAATTCATTGGAACATCATTCATCGCAGCGTCAATTCATTGGAGCATGATTCATCGCAGCGTCAATTCATTGGAGCATCATTCATCGCAGCGTCAATTCATTGCAGCATCATTCATCGCAACGTCAGTTCATTGCAGCATCATTTCATCGCAGCGTCAATTCATTGGAGCATCATTCATCGCAGCGTCAATTCATTGGAGCATCATTCATCGCAGCGTCAATTCATTGGAGCATCATTCATCGCAGCGTCAATTCATTGGAACATCATTCATCGCAGCGTCAATTCATTGGAGCATGATTCATCACAGCCTCAATTCATTGGAGCATCATTCATCGCAGCGTCAATTCATTGGAGCATCATTCATCTCAGCGTCAATTCATTGGAACATCATTCATCGCAGCGTCAATTCATTGGAGCATGATTCATCGCAGCGTCAATTCATTGGAGCATCATTCATCGCAGCGTCAATTCATTGCAGCATCATTCATCGCAGCGTCAATTCATTGCAGCATCATTCATCGCAACGTCAGTTCATTGCAGCATCATTTCATCGCAGCGTCAATTCATTGGAGCATCATTCATCGCAGTGTCAAGTCATTGCAGCATCAATTCATTGCAATGTCAATTCATCACAACGTGGATTCATTGTAGCATCAATTCAATGCAATGTCAATTCAATGCAACGTCTATTCATTGCGATGTCAATTCATTACAGAATCAATTCATTGCGGGGTCAATTCATCACAACGTCAATTCATTGCGATTTCAATTCATTACAGAGCCAATAAAACTGAGGTGCCAATTCATTACAGCATCAAAGCATCGCAACGTCAATTCGTTGCAGCATCAGTTCATCACAACGTCAATTCAATGCAGCATGAACTCATCGCAAAGTCAGGTCATTGCAGAATCAATTCAATGCAGCGTCAATTCATTACAGGGTCAATTAAATGCAGCATCAGTTCATCGCAACGTCAATTCATTGCGCTGTCAATTCTTTGCATAGTCAATTCCTTTCAGAATTAATTTATTGCAACGTCAATTCATTGCAGTGTCAATTCATCACAGCATCAACTCATCGCAACGTCAGCTCATTGCAGCATCAATTCATTGCAGAGTCTATACAATGCAGCACCAATTTACTGCAACATCAGTTCATTGCAGTGTCAATTTATTACAGCGTCAATGCATTGCAACGTGATTCATTGCACTGTCAATTCATCGCAGCATCAATTCATCACAATGTCAATTCAATGCAGCATCAATTCAATGCAGCAACAATATATTTCAGAATTAATTCACTACAGCCTCAATCCATCGCAATATAATTCATTGCGATGTCAATTCATCGCAGCATCAATTTAATGTAGCCTCAATTCATTGCCGCCTCAATTCATCGCAATAAAATTCATTGCGATGTCAATTCATCGCAGCATCAATTTAATGTAGCCTCAATTCATTGCCGCCTCAATCCATCGCAATATAATTCATTGCGATGTCAATTCATCGCAGCATCAATTTAATGTAGCCTCAATTCATTGCCGCCTCAATTCATCGAAATATAATTCATTGCGATGTCAATTCATCGCAGCATCAATTCAATGTAGCCTCAATTCATTGACGCCTGAATTCATTTCAGCATCAATTAATCACAATATCAACTCACTGCAATGCCTATTCAATGCACCGTCTATTCATTGCAGCTTCAATTCATCGAGAGGTTAATTCATTGCAACGTCAAATCATCACAGCGTCAATTCATCGCAACATCCGTTTATCCCAACATCAGTTCATCGCAGTAAAACAGATAGGGTTTTACTGACTTTCTACTATGAGCGCCAGGCTCGTAATCTGTAGCTCCCGGGTTCGAGTCCCAGCTGGGTCAGCGTTGAGATTTATCTCCGCAAAATTCCCCGCCCTGCCCACAGTCACTAGGGGACACCGATGGGCTTGGAAAGGCCGCCGTCCGTCGGATGGGACGTTAAGCCGTGGCCCCGTGTGCGGGAGAGCCATACCCTGTGCACGTTAAAGAACACGCTGGATGACCTTGACGGGAGGCTACCATCTGTCTCCCAACAGCTGTTCCAGTGGGTCCCCTCCCCCAACCTTCTCTGAGCCTTCGGGGTCCATGTGACCTGGCCATTTAGCCCATGGTGTGCAAAAAAATGCCGCTCAGAGGTAAAACAACCCAACGTTAAAGAAGACGCTGGATGCCTTGACGGGAGGTTACCATCTGTCTCCCAACAGCTGTTCCAGTGGGTCCCCTCCCCCAACCTTCTCTGAACCTTCGGGGTCCATGTGACCTGGCTATTTAGCCCATGGTGTGCAAAAAAGTGCCTCTCAGAGGTAAAACAACCCAACGTTAAAGAACACGCTGGATGGCCTTGATGGGAGGCTACCATCTGTCTCACAACAGCTGTTCCAGTGGTTCCCCTCTCCCAACCTTCTCTGAGCCTTCGAGGTCCATGTGACCTGGCCATTTAGCCCATGGTGTGCAAAAAAGTGCCTCTCAGAGGTAAAACAACCCAACGTTAAAGAACACGCTGGATGGCCTTGATGGGAGGCTACCATCTGTCTCACAACAGCTGTTCCAGTGGTTCCCCTCCCCCAACCTTCTCTGAGCCTTCGGGGTCCATGTGACCTGGCCATTTAGCCCATGGTGTGCAAAAAAGTGCCTCTCAGAGGTAAAACAACCCAACCCAACCCAACTGACTTTCTACACTCTCTAGAGATACTGATTTAATTTTGACTTTGACATGTGCCATAAGAATTTTTTGTAGAAATTAAATAAAAGGTAAATAAGAAGAATATTGTTTCAAACCGTTTTATAAAATGTGTATTTTTAAAGTTGCATAATGATTATTTTAATATTGGCAATTATGAATAACTTTTACGAAAGATACTTTGCTTTTAAATATGGAGCTTCCTCAATTCTTTAAATAAATAAAAAAATAAATACCCCCTCAAGCAGCTGCTTGCCACAGAGGTCTTGACAGGAGCCTGTCAGTTTATTATGCCACAGTAGGAGGGCGGCAGGACCTCAGCAGAAAAAAAGACACGCACATCCATGCCTAATCCAGGGCTCGAACCCAGGTCCCTTGGATCAGTAACGAAGCGCGTTAACCACTCGGCCACGGGATGGACTCATTCTTTAAATGCTGAACTAATATTGTTGAAAATCGAGTTGTTCCCATTAAATGCATATATTTAATCAAAAACAAAATTAAAATTTCCCATTTTAATAGGTTCTAGGTAGATTGTCCGAAAAATCAATTGTTCGAAATACGAGTTTTTCGAAAGTCAATTTTTTTGAATAACATCATTTTCAAGTGATCATTTTTTGAAAAACTGTGAGTTTTTCAAAACGTGACGTTTATATTGTTTTTAGAGATAAATTAAAAAATATTTTCCGTTTGTATACTGATCAACAATTGCTATTCGCATTTCCCACTAACTAAAATTGCGCCCTCTAACGGTCGAAAAATTTGGGAAATGACTATATTTTAAGCAAATATTATAAACGATTTATTTATGCTAGAAATTTAAACTTTACAACTCTTTTGTTTTAAGACAAATTTTCGAACAATTTACCTAGAAATTGCCAAAATGGGGTCAAAATCGAGATCAAAAAAATTTTACCACATAGTATTATTAGATATCAAAGAGTTTCTACGTTGCAATAGCAATAGAGATCAAATAGTTTGGCTCATATAGTAGCAATAGAAATCAAATAGTTTGGCTTATATAGTAACAAAAGAGACCAAATAATTTGGCTCATATAGTAGCAACAGAGATAAAATAGTTTGCCTCATATAGTAGCAATAGATATCAAATAGTTTGGCTCATATACTAGCAATAGAGATCAAATAGTTTGTCTCATATACTAGCAGTGGAGATCAAATAGTTTGGTTCATACAGTAGAAATAGAGATGAAATAGTTTGGTTCATACAGTAGAAATAGAGATGAAATAGTTTGGCTCATATAGTAGCAATAGAGATCTAATAGTTTCAACCACGTAGTAGTAGCAGTAATCCTATGGTTTCTACCACATATCAGCAGTCAAGATCATATATTTTCGAGTACATAGTATCAATAGAGACCAAATAGTTTCGACCACATATTATTAATAGAGATAAAAAAAATTTCACCACATAGTATCAATAGAGACCAATATCTTCGAGTACTGTCGCTCAAAAAAGTATCCGAACACTACGGTTGATTACAAAATTCAAACAAAATATCTGGAACAGATTTTTTTGGAAATAGTGGTCTGGCAACCTTCGTGTCACGTGACACGAAGGTTGCCAGACCGCTAATTTCTAAAAAAAATCGTTGCCAGATATTTTTTTCTGAATTTTGTAATCAACCATAGCGTTCGGATACTTTTTTGAGCGACAGTACATAGCGCACAGAAACTTTGAAGAAGACCCAATTATTTTGACCACATGATCTACGATAATTTGAAAGAGAGCCAATAATTTTCACATGTACAATACCGCAGAATGCGACATACTTAATATAATTGGCTTGTGATTAAATAGAAGAATTCCTGAAATTCATTTAATTATTTTTCAACCCGAGAATCGCTCTGAAAGGAAACGGTGCTCTGAAAGGTGCCATAATCCTAGCTCTGTCATCGCCGTATTCGAGTGCCGAAGGATCTCTTCTCCTCCCCGTGCTCTCGAAATGATGAAAGGCATCTGAAACCTTGAGGTTCGGCAGTGTAAAAAGGGCGTCGTCACAGGAGAGTAACGGCAAGACGGAAAGTGTGGGCAGATGTGGGCAGCGATGGGCTATGGGGCTCCTCCGGTAGAAGATTCAACTTCAACCCGACATTTAGCCTTGACCTTTTCAATGGCCACTCTCTCTTTCGCTGCCGCCTAACGAGCAATGAATACGGCTTTATCCTGAAGAACAGGAAACTGAGAGAGAGAATTTCTCTTCAAACACTCACAGCGAAAAAGGAGACTGGCTTTTGTAATCAGTTTCGAGATGGTGATATCAGGATATATATAATAATATCTCTGGTTTAATGGTACCTGAGTGCCTCAGTCGGTAGCGCGTCAGACTAGTATTCTTCAGTTCCCAGATTCGAGAGGGCGGGGGTGGCTCAGTCGGTAGCGCGCCAGGCTCGTAATCTGTAGTTCCCAGGTTCGAGTCCCAGCTGGGTCAGCACTGAGATTTATCTCCGCAAAATTCCCCGCCCTGCCTACCGTCAGTAGGGGACACTGATGGGCTTGAAAAAGCTGCCGTCCGTCGGAAGGGACGTTAAGCCGTGGCCCCGTGTACGGGAGAGCCATACCCTGTGCACGTTAAAAAACACGCTGGATGGCCTTGACGGGAGGCTAGCATCTGTCTCCCAACAGCTGTTCCAGTGGGTCCCCTCTCCCAACCTTCTCTGAGCCTTCGGGGTCCATGTGACCTGGCCATTTAGTCCATTGTGTGCAAAAAAGTGCCACTCAGAGGTAACCCAACCCAGATTCGAGATGGGCCAGCGTTGAGATTTATCTCCACAAAACTCCCCGCCCACGGTCAGTAGGGGACATCGATGGGCTTGGAAAGTCTGCCGTCCGTCGGATGGGACGTTAAGCCGTGGTACTATGTGTGGGACAGCCATACCCTGCGTACGTTAAAGAACACGCTGGATGATCTTGACGGAAGGCTACCATCTGTTTCTCAACAGCTGTTCCTGTGGGTCCCCTACCAGAACCTTCTCTGAGCCCTCGGGGTCGTTGTGACCTAATTATTTAGCCCATTGTGTGCAAAAAAAGTGCCTCTCAGAGGTCTGAGATCTTAATCAAGTCTGGAAAAATTTCGCTGTCCACATCTACTATCATGATCATCATTTATACATTAGCCAGTGTTGGGTTATTTTCCCTCCGAGCAGCACTTTTTTTGCACACAATGGGCTAAATGGCCAGGTCACAAGGACCCCGAAGGCTCAGAGAAAGTTGGGGTGAGGAGACCCACTGGACAGAGAGTTCTGTACTCGAGTACCCCAATGTACTCGAGAGTTCTGTCTCCAAAAACGTCGCGCACATTAAATTCACGGAAACTGAGCTTAAGAAACGATAGGAAATAAGAGGTTAGGTTCCGGGATCACTTACAATTTCATCTATGCACTTTTTAGTAAACTAATTATTTATGTAAATTACTTATAAATGCAAATAAAAAGAGGTAAAAAAAAACAAATTTTTAGGAGAAATTAGTTTACTACATTTTTGTAAAAGGTCAATAGAAATTGAAAAAAAAATTAAAAAAATTAGAAAACAATCAAACTGATTTAATCTGATGCCTTTATGGAATTCTTTGCGCAAAAGGGCGGCACCATCGAATCTTTAATTGCAAATGCATGCCCAAATGCACATGCACCTTCAATGTCAGTCCTTGATATAATAATCTCAGACTTCTTCTCTAAGCCCATCATCTTCGCCTTCTCCTTCGTGGGTCCAGGCATAATTGTACTTTTATAAAGTTCACAAGATGTAAATAATTTAACGTAGATAATAATGTAAACGTGGTTAAAAAAAATATCATTTGCGGACAAAAAGACTTCTTTGAATCCTTTTCTCGTTATTAAAGCTAACATCATGGCTAACTTAATTTAGTTGTTATGACAGCGTTATCTAACTATTTTTTTGTTATAATGGCAGCGGTAGCTAAACTAGTTATTAAAATAACAGTGGTAGCTAAACGTTAAGCTTAACTCGCGTATATTTGAATATCAGCTTGCGTACAAAAAATTAGGTCATTACAAATAGTTCGCGTATATTCGAATTCGTGCAAATGGAACTCGTGCACTTGGAGGGTTTATTGTATTCGCCTTCAACATTTTTGGTACAATATGAGGTTATCATTTGACTCTCTGTTCCAATGTTGATGGGAGGAGGTTGAGAAAGTTGGGGGAGGGAGACCTTCTGGATAGCTGTTAGAAAATTAATGGTAACCTCCCGCCAATGCCATCCAGTGTGTTCTTTAATGTGCACATGGTATGGCTCTCCAGAACATGGGGTTACGGCTTAAAGTCCCATCCAACGGACAGAAACATTAGAATATGTAAAGATAGATAGACTGACAAACAGATGGAAATATAGAGACAGATAGATAGACAGAGAGATGAGTAGACAGATGGAGAGATAGACAGAAGGATAGATAAAGTTATGTATGGTCGGAGAGAGATGAAAAGATAGAAAGACTGATAGATGGAAAGATAGAGAGATGTGCAGAGTTATGGAGAGATAGATAGAAAAACAGACAGAATGGTAGAGAGACTGATAGGCAGATGGAAAGACAGAGAGAGAGATGGAGGGGCAGACGGAAAGTTAGAGAGATGAGCGGTCAGACAGACAGGCAGAAAGACAGGAAATGAACTGTTGGAGAAAAAGATAGAAAGACTGTCAGAGAGGCAGAAAGACAGGAAATGAACTGTCGGAGAGAAAGATGGACAGACTGTCAGACAGAGAGAGATAGTTAGACATATCAATGGAAGGTCCATAGAGAGAAGGAAAGATAGAGAGATGGATAGATAGAGAGATGGATAGATAGAGATATCGATAGATAGAGAGATGGATAGATCGAGAGATGGATAGATAGAGAGATTGATAGATCGAGATATGGATAGATAGAGAGATGGATAGACGGAAAGATAGAGAGACGGGTGGACGTACTGACAAACAGAGGACAAAATGAAAAAGTATACATTTTTTTTAGAAAAAGATTTTAAAATCGCAAAAGGACTCACACTTTAGGTCTTGAACGAAAAATTACCCGAAATACCCCCACCCATATTTTGAAATTAGGTTAACTTGAATTTTATTACGAATTAACGTTGATTAAAATCCTCCATTTTGCAATTGATTCTCGTCCTTTATTTTTTCTGGTAGCTGAATTGAAAGTGTCCTTCACATTTCTCTCTCCTGACCACTTTCAACGTTTATCATCAGCATACCTGGTGTCCAGGATGAAGTAGCTAGTCTGTGAACTGCGCTAGACACACTCGACATCCGAGAACTGACAAGGCTACAACAGAAAGATGCCGATGGGATGTTCATGACCCTGCTCCCTGTTCGCTGATTTATTGCCACCTGGTGAGGAGTAAGTGTAAATATTGCGGGACAGCTCCCAGGGTGGCACTGTAGGGTAGGAAGTAATCCTCGCCACAAGGAGCACGCCGAGGTCCGCCCAAAAACCTGGTTTATCGAGAAGTACGCTTTTGCTCTTTTAGCCCACGTAGCTTTAGTTAAGAACTTCAGCAATGATAAGGAAATAATAATGCTTTTTGCACTCTTTATATATGTCCGAACTTGATTCGTGGTAAATTTATGTCGAGGTGCAAAGTGGAACAAGGTCTTGATCTTAATTTAACTTTTTCAAAGGACAAAAACAAGTACTGGAATTTGAAAAAAAGGGCAGGACAGTTTTATGTCTGAATGAAAATTAAATAGAGACGGACAGAGAGACGGAAAGAAAAACACAGACAGAAAGAAAGATGGTAGATAGATAGGCAAAGAGACATACAAAAAGACAGACAGACCGAATGAGAGAGAGATGGAGAGACAGAGATATGAAAAGAAAGGGGACAGACATAGAAATATAGAGCGATTGAGAGACGGAAAGATGGACAGATGTACAGAGCGATTGAAATATCGCTCTGTATTTCTATAGAGCGATATTCCAATCGCTCTATAGAAATATAGAGCGATTGAAAGACGGAAAGATGAACAGATGTATGGAAAGAAAGGTGGACAGACAGATGGACAGATGTATGGAAAGGAAGGTGGACAGACAGATGGAAAGCTAGAGAAACAGAAAGAAATAAAAACAGATGGAAAGACAGTTAGACACAGAGACAGCAGAGAGATGAATAGACAGATGGAAAGATTGAGAGACAGAAAAGAGATGGGAAGAAAGACGGAAAAGATAGATGGACGTACGGAAATAAAGTCTGACAGACAGACGGAAAGACAGAGAGACAGAGAGACAGACAGGAAGAAAGAATGACAGATGGAAAGAGAGTTAGACATGATGGAGAATTGAAATGTAATCTCAGAAGGGAATTCAGTATGAAGAAGAACTGATTTCTACTCTGAGAAAAAAATGGACTTGAGAGTAAAGAACTGAATCCCACTCTAAGAATAGAGTTCAGGATGAAGAACTAAATTCTAATCTCAGAATGGGATTAGGACGGAGAAGAATCCAGTTCTCCTTAACTGTATTATAAGAGTAGAGTAAATGGAAAAGAATATAGCTTTAACTCTACTCTGAGAATGGAATTCCGGATGAAGAAGACTGGAGATTTTCTGAACTGCACTCCCAGAATGAAGTTTAGGAGAGAGGAGAATGGCGTTCACCTTAACTTCACTCTCAGAATGAAGAACAACGGAGTTCTGAATTATAACCTCCAGAATGAAGTCCGGGAAATAGAAATGAGTCGAACTCTAACAATGAAGTTTGAGAGTTAGAACTGAATCCAATCCTAACAATGAAGTTCGGAAGATAGAACTGAGTCCAAATCTAACAATGAAGTTCGGAAGATAGAACTGAGTCCAGCAATGAAGTTCGGGAGATAGAACTGAGTCCAACTCTAACAATGAAATTCGGAAGATAGAACTGAGTCCAAATCTAACAATGAAGTTCGGGAGATAGAACTGAGTCCAACTCTAACAATGAAGTTCGGGAGATAGAACTGAGTCCAACTCTAACAATGGAGTTCAGGATGGAAAAGAATGGGGTTCTCTAACTACATTCTCAGATTGGAGTTCAGGATGAAGAAAGATTAAGTTCACCCGAGGTTCACTCTGAAAATGCAAGACGGGATGAAGAATTGAACTCTACTCTGGGAATCGATTCAGGATATAGAGCCATGGAATTTTCCTGAACTTCAGTGTTAGAATAGAGTTGAGGCGGAAGAACTGAAGTACATTCTCAAAATTTTGAGGTTGAAAACGAATGGGGTGAGGCATCGGCCTCACCCAGTTCTTACTAAGATCCGCCAGCAGCTACATCGTCTGGCAGCCACAACCACAATCCATTTCTGTTGGGTGCCCGGTCACGTCGGAATCAGGGGTAATGATTTGGCAGATTCTGCTGCCAAGTCAGCCACGCCCCTGTCCGACTCTCCGTTGCCGGTTCCCTATCTGGATTTCCGGCAGCGTTTTACCACCGAGCTCCGGGCACAGTGGCAGAGATCTTGGTCGGAACAGCTTACGAACAAGCTCTTTGAGATCAAACCTATCATCAAACCATGGCAGTCTTGTTACCGCAGGAATCGCAAGGAGGAAGTTGTACTTGCTCGGCTCCGCTTAGGTCACTCGTTTATTACTCATTCGTTTCTTTTACGGGCGGACGACGTACCTAAGTGCGAGTTTTGTGACACCATTTTAACTATTAAACATATTTTAGTCGAATGTCCGTGTTTTAATTTCGAACGTCAATGTTATTTTAGCTTTCATAATTTTATGTCCGAGCCTCTTACACTCGGACATCTTTTATCTAATCATTGCATTTTATCTCCAGATTTTAGCTATTTGAAATATTGTGGATATTTTAACAGAATTTGATTTTACCTTAATATATGTATTATTTACCCCAGGTCTCTTACACCTGGGATTATTTTATTTAATATTTCTACACTTGTTTTACTCTGTTCAGATATACTTGTTTTCTGTGGTTTTACCACTTTACAATGTGGCAACTATATTTTAACTTTTTGTTACGGGGTTCTATGTCTTTTATCTTTTATATTGTCTTTTGTTTGGCGCATTATGGCCTTGTCGCCGATGCGCCATTAAACCCCAAACAAACAAACAAACAAATGAAAACGAATGGAATTCAGGAAAAACATGTGCATATCATTGAGCAATTCAGTAATGTTTTTCTCGTATAGCATTCTGATAAAGCTAATAAGCACTCATAATCTTTTACTACTACCTATGCTGATGGACACCAATGGGATCCCGTTAAAGAACACACTGGATGGCCTTAACGGGAGGCTACAATCTATCTCCTAACAGCTGTCCAGCGGGTCCTCGCCCCCCGAAATTCTCTTAGTACTAAGAATTCTTGTGAAGTGGCCAGTTAGCCTATTGGGTGCAAAAAATGCTTCTCAGAAGTAAAACAACCCAATTTAACCTAGGCTGACATCATAAGCTAGTTGTGTGGCCTTCTGTTATAGAAATGTGTTGTCTTGGACAAGTTCCTGAGAAATGGTGGAAAATGTGCAGTCAAATTATTCCGTTTAAAACCAAGCAAATCTGTTCAGTAATAATCACATATTAATAGCCAAGCGGATGAGGAACACTCCAGGATTCTCAGCAGTTTTTAGTATCGCATATATTAATCTTAGGATCGTAAGAGTAAGGAGATGTTAGGGAAGGTTTTCGAGAAGAAAAATTCTTCTACCGTTATTCATCTGAAAATATTCATTGCTCATGCAGGCGTGAATCGAACCCGCAACTCTCCGAATACATTCCAAAGCATTTTAAGGCGGGGATGGCTCAGTCGGTAGCGCTGCAGGCTCGTAATCTGTAGTTTCCAGGTTCGAGTCCCAGCTGGGTCAGCATTGAGATTTACCTCCGCAAAAATTCCCTGTCCTGTCCACGGTCAGTAGGGGACACCAATGGGCTTGGAAAGGCCGCCGTCCGTCGGATGGGACGTTAAGCAGTGGTCCGTGTGCGCTAGAGCAATACCCTGTGCAAGTTAAAGAACACGCTGGATGGCCTTGACGGGAGGATACCATCTGTCTCCCGACAGCTGTTCCAGTGGCGCCGTCCGTCGGATGGGACGTTAAGCCGTGGCCCGTGTACGGGAGAGCCATACCCTCTGCACGTTAAAGAACACGCTGGATGGCCTTGACGGGAGGCTACCATCTGTCTCCCAACAGCTGTTCCAGTGGGTTCCCTCCCCCAACCTTCTCTGAGCCTTCGGGGTCCTTGTGACCTGGCCATTTAGCCCATGGTGTGCAAAAAAGTGCCGCTGAGAGATAAATCAACCCAGCCCAAAAGCATTTTACCAGTTAAACCACGCATCAGACACTAACAACCTTCCAGGATAGGACATATAAATCTTTTACTGTGTATGAAAGATTTCAGTGAAAGATTAATAGATCTTTTTCTGGAAGATTATAAGTGTCTATTTCATGGTTTAACTAGTAGAGCACTCTAGCATGTATCTAGAGAGCTACGGGTTCGATTCCAGCTGGGCGAGCAATGTTTTTTTCCCCAGATTAATAATTGTTGAATTATATATCTACAGGTAACCTGTGCATTTACTCTGGATGTTTGCACCGTGTTCTCTGAATTAGATACGGTAGGGATGTTTTACCACTGATTGGCACTTTTTTCCGCACAATGGGCTAAATGATCAGATCACAATAATCCCAAGGGCTCAGAGAAGTTTGAGAGTAGGGGACCCACAGGACAGCTGTTAGGAGACCAACTGTAACTTACTGTCAAGACCATCCAGTGTGTCCCTTAACATGCACGGAGTATGGCTCTCCTGTATACGGGACCACGGTTTAAATCACATCCAACGGACGACGGCTTTTACAGGCCCATCGGCGACCCTTACTGACTGAGGTCAGGGTGCGGTATTTTAAGGCGATAAATATCGATTGGCCCAGGCAGGATTCGAACCTGCGAACTGTAGATAACGAGCCTAGCATGCTACCAAATGAACCACCCTTGACCCATTTAGATAGGAAAGTTGGGTTGTTTCACCTCTGAGAAGCACCTTTTTACTCAGCATGGACTAAATGTCCAGGTCACAAATTTCCCACGGGCTCACAGAAGTTTGGGGAAGAAGTAGCTTAAAGTCATTCAATGTTTTCTTTAACGTCCACACAATACAATATGGCCAGATCAAGGCCACCTCGATACAATAAGTACAACATAGAGATGACAGGACGATTTCTTAAAAATATATTTTTTTTTTATAATTTGTGTGTTGCAACTTAAACTTAAAAAGTGTTGTGCTAGGGTTAAAAAAATTACTTTTAATACTGAAGTTCTGAAAGATCCAGTTATAGCCAAAGCTTACCATGATAGGTTACTTAGTCATTATGACAGTCATGGTTTGCTCACTACTGAAGTTGAGGAAGAATGGGATAATTTTAAACAGGCTTTTTTGGAGACACTAACAGTACTCTTTTAGGAAAAAAGGAGCAGAAGAGGCAGAATTATCTGAGTGATAAGGCACTTGAGCTTATTTCGGAAAGAAAGAACTGCAGGAATGCCCTTAATCAATACCCTACTAGTCCTAATAGAAAGCATTACAGAGAACTTAATAAAAGTGTAAAAGATCAGTTAGCTGCTGATAAGAATCTTTGGCTTGATGGTTTGGCTGACAAAGCCGAGGAAGCAGTTAGACAGCACAACAGCAGAGAGCTGTACCAGACAGTTAATGTTTTGTGTGGTAGAAAACGGACAGGCATACAAGGATTGAAGGATAAACAAGGTAAGGTTATAGAAGGGGAGGATTCTGTCATGGCTAGGTGGGCTGAGCATTTCAGTGATGTTCTAAACAATGTAGTTAGTTCTACTCCCATTGTTTGCAATGATGATAGATGCATTGGTGGCTTTAATGTTGGCCCTATAACACAATCTGAAGTTATTTTGGCTGTTTCTAAACTTAAACTTCATAAAGCCCCAGGGGTAGATGAAATTACTACGGAAATGCTTAGAGCTGGGAATGTTTCGGTTACCACTTGGATGACTGAAATTCTGAATATCTTTTATGATAAGGGCATGGTTCCTAAGGATTTTACAAGAGCTATTGTTGTCCCTATTTTCAAAAAAAAGGTGATCGCAGTTCTTGTGATAACTATAGGGGTATCAGCCTACTCTCTGTTCCAGGTAAAGTTCTTTCCATGATTGTGCTTAATAGAATTAAGAATCTGGTTGACAGTCAATTGCGTGATGAGCAATGTGGATTCAGAAGTGGTAGGGGATGAGTGGATCAGATATTTTCACTTAGGCAGATTCTTGAGAAATGTTTAGAGTTTCAGAAACCTTTGGTTGCTAGCTTTGTTGATTTCAAAAAGGCTTTCGACTCTGTTGATCGTCATAATTTGTGGTTGATTGTGAGATCATATGGTATACCAGACAAGTTAGTTAACATTATGAAAGCTCTCTATAATAACACTGAGTCGTGTGGGAGAGTTGGTAAGGCTTGTAGCAATTGGTTTAGCATTACTTCTGGTGTTCGACAAGGGTGCATTTTGTCTCCTTTTCTCTTTAGCTTGGTTATTGATTATATTATGTGAAATTCACTTCAAGGGAAAGATTTTGGCCTTAAATGGGCTGGAGATACGAAAATTTCTGATTTAGATTATGCTGATGATTTAGCCCTTTTGGCAAATGATGTTGATGAGATGAACTCTTTCATTCGAGCTGTTGATGAGACTGGTAGTAGAGTTGGTTTGGTTATAAACAGAGAGAAAACTAAAGTGATGAAAATTGGTCAGGCAGGCTGTGATTCAGTTAATCTGAATGGTTACAGTCTTGAGCAGGTGTCACAGTTTAATTATCTTGGGAGCTATGTAACAGATAATGGTAATGTGCGGCATGAGATTAATAGACGAATAGGGATTGCTGCCAGGACTTTTAAGAACCTAGGGAGAGTGTGGAGAAATAGGCGTATACACCTGAAGACTAAAATTAGACTGTATAATAGTTTGGTTCTTTCTAGGTTAGTTATGGTAGTGAAACTTGGACACTTTGTAAACAAGATAACAGGAAACTAGATGCTTTTGATTCCAGATGCTTACGCAGTATCTTGGGCATTAGTTGGTTCAACTTTGTAACTAATGATGAGATTAGGCAAAGGAGTTTGCAACCTCCTTTAAGCAGCATATTGTGCAGAGAGAGACTCCGTTGGTTTGGCCATGTTGCCCGTATGAATAATTATAGATTGTCAAATAGGGTTATAAACAGTGTGCCTAAAGGCCTCAGAAAGAAGGGGAGACCTAGGATGCGGTGGGCAGACAATGTCAAACAGGACCTTGTTAGAATTGGTGTGCAGTGGCCAGATGCAGTAGATGTAGCTCAAGATAGACTTGCTTGGAGAACTAAATTGCACGGTCTGGTTGGACCTCCGTAGCCCATGGCTGCTTGAGGATGATGATGATTGTCTAAAAATCCAACTGGTAGTTAATTATTTTTTAAAATATGGTAATTAATTTTAATAAAATCTTTATGAATAAATAATTTTATTTTAATTAGTTTTAAAATAAATACCTTTAACTTAAATTTTAAACAAATTAAGGTCCTGCCATCCTCACAGACCATCTTCTACTATGGCATAAAACGGACAGGCTCCTGTCAGACCTCTCTGGCAAGCAACTTCTTGAGGGGTATTTATTATTTTCATTTATTTATCTGCATCATTTGAATTTTTATGCATAATAAATATCCCTCCTTTCTTACCTCCTTTTACTCAATGCGGTCCAGGCGTAATGTATCAAGGTAGTCTTGGCCAGAACTATATCGATATAACAGGCCTGGAAGCCATTGAAAAAAGGAGGGAAAGAAGGGAAAATTAATCATGCGTAAAGCATTCGTAAATTAATTTTACAAATTAATTTTGCTAACATTTAACTACAAACCACTTAGGCTTGAATGGACTGAAATAAGGTAAGGTACTACCTAAAACTTCGTCATCCCGTGGCCGAGTGGTTAGCGCGCTTGGCTACTGATCTACGGGACCTGGGTTCGAGCTCCGGGTAAGGCATGGATGTGTGTGTTGTTTTTCTGCTGAGGTCCTGCCATCCTCTCAGACCTTCTACTGTGGCATATAAACTGACAGGCTCCTGTCAGACCTCTGTGGCAAGCAGATGCTTGAGGGGGTATTTATATTTTTTTTTATTTTTTACTACCTAAAACTTGAGTAACGTGTTATTGAATATTAAATATTTTCGAACATTTCAAATTTTTTAAAATATATAATTACCAGAAATATTTTAATTAGTAAAACTATAATAAATACACCTTTATTTTCATTTGCGCAGTTGGTATAATTTTTCAAATCTTAATGTTTTAAGTTACGAAATGATCATTTTTCGAAAAGTAACAGTTTGAAATCTTAACCTTCCAACTGTTAATTCTTTAAAATTTTGAAACGATTCTTTTTCAAAAAAATAACAGTTCGATATTTGACCTTCAAATTCTTAATTCTTTAAAAGTGCGAAACGATCCTTTTTTCCAAAAGTAAAAGCACCACATGAAAATTTGAACTCTTAGTTGTCTAAAATTATAAAAATATCTTATTTTTACAATTTTTCGAAAAAAATAATCAAAATTTGAAATTACATCCCCATCCTGTTAGTTGTCTAATATTTTTGTTGTAGCGGTCATTTTCTCTAAAAGGAAACATTCCTTACGAAAAATATACTATATTGCACAATAAACCGGACAATTCCACCTATATGGAAAGTCATATTCAAAGCTCCCGAACCTTTAAAAATAAACTTTTTAAGGAAAAAATAAACTTTTTTTACGGAAAAATAAAGATAAATTGAAGGTTTGGTTAAAATCTCTGTAAATATCGATTGTGAGAAACTATGAATTAGTTTATCGACAGAAATAATTATCAATGGATATACGTTTTACGTCAAACTTTTGGTGTGAGTTTAACTAATTCCTAATATTTTTCGTTCCAAGTAGGTTTAACATTAATTTTTTTCATAAAATGATTGTAATTAGTATCGTAAGAACAAAATAAATGATTAAGACATGCATTTCTGTTTATATGTTATAATGCGTCAGAATTAGTTTTCGAAATCGGTCTCGGGTAAGTTCGGGTCTAATAACTTAGGGCACGGACTAGGACAACAACACCTAGAGCAGAAGGCCATTCAACTGAATTATGAAGTCAGCATTAGTGCACCTAAACAGGAAACAGGATAAACATGGTAAGGAGAGTAAAAGGAATAAGGGAAAATTAGCAGTCTGGATTGGCTATTTGCTATCCCAAACAAGGGAACTTAAAAAAATATACAAACTTTTAATATATTTTTTTTTTGTTATTTCTACTGGTAAGTTCTAAAATTAATCTTTTTACTAATTTATATATACAAATATACATTATGCGGAAAATAAATTATTCGTATATATATATAAGTATTACGTAATGCTAATATATACGAATAATTTTTAGCTAAAATATAAATTAATAAATATTATTACGACAGATAACCAATACCAATAACCATACCAAGATGCCATATGTCATTTGTGATGCTCTCTTATGGTACAGACAAAGGAGGTCTAAGGAGAAGGCTAGCTTCGCACAAGCGTAAGTGGCGCCGTTCTGCGAAATTTTATCGAAGCTGAACGTGGCAAATTGATGTGCAGGCACAAAAACAACTGTAAGGGGCGATCTGCGCATGCGCAGTGCAATCATTTTAGCCCAATGCAGCTATGGTTTGTCTTAATATTGATATGTATATTGCGATTTAACCAGTGTTTCCAAATGTCTAACAGCCATGGCCGTTTGGCACAGTGGTAGCTGACCCTAAAGTTATTCAATGAGTTTTTTATCTCGTTCAGGAATACATTTTACGATACCTGGAAAAACCGTTGTATGTTTATTTTGAGTAAATTTTCACAATTTTTAAAATTAATATGTAAATTAATACATTTAATCATCTTGCGAACATGTAAGTCAATGTATGTTGCAGTTCTGTGTTCTCTGGAGCATATCGATGTATATAGGTGTCTGCAGTTTGTTCTAATAGTAAATTTTTTTATGGTTGGTGCGAGAAGTGCCTGCTGCCATCTATTGACAATTTATACAAGTAAGAAACTCGATAGGACTTTTATTGAAAATATCTAAAATTCTATAAAATATAATTAAACAAAACATGTTATCTCGCATAGAGCCATAAATTTCAATTTATTATATAATATATTAAATATTGTAGAATGTTCAAAATATTAAAATTCTTTTCTTGAGCATAGCTGCTACCTGCTTTACAAAATGGAATTTTATTAAAGAATATAATTTTAACTAATCCTTGTAAAAATAAAATTATGATGGTAAAATTTAAGGAATGAACACTTTGAACAGAACTAAAGTGAATGTAAAATTAATGACATGGTGTACGCCATTGAAAACCTTGCTGGGCGGTGGAAAAATAACGCAAGGAACTGGCTCCTCTCCCTGGCTAGGTGACTTCACTGCAATGAACGAATTTGCCATATTTAGAGGGCGCTGCAATCGAAAAGTTTACGTTAAGCCTATGGAGGCTAGCTCTCTTCTCCCTTAGACACTCCTTGTTTAGAGGGCGCTGCAATCGAAAAGTTTACATTAAGCCTATATGGAAGCTAGCTCTCTTCTCCCTTAGACACTCCTTGGTACAGAGTGAGATCTACGTCATTAACCAATTGGAACAGAGTGATTCGAAAATAAAAGCGGTAAGTTTTAAGAACGATTTTGTGAAGACTGGATGGATTGGATCTGTGTAGTCTAGACAAAAGAATCTTCATTGCAGTGTGTGTGGGAGTTGTGAAAATTGTATAATAAGTTATAAAGTAATAGAAAGAAGGTATTCAATTGTAGTTGAATGATTATTTAATGCTAAATAAGATTATTTATGTTTTGAATATAATCCATTGAATAAGAGATAGTTCGACGGTTTCAAGTGTGGTAGAGAATTGATATTCTTACAGGTTTAAATTCATTAAATACATTTGGATTGGTTTGTTTGCCTAAGAAATTAAATTAGTTTATTTATAATTTCTTGTTGGTAAGCATACTTACTCAGTTTTCGTCTTTACTTACTCATTCATACTCAGTTTTCGTCTATTAAATTTATAACAATACCAATTAATATAAAAATTAATTTAAAAACTTACTAGCAGATATAATAATAAAATAAACACCCCCTGAAGCAGCTGCTTGCCACAGAGGTCTGACAGGAGCCTGTCAGTTTATATAGCATAGTAGAAGGTCTGAGAGGATGGCAGGACCTCAGCAGAAAAACGACACACACATCCATGCCTTATCCAGGGCTCGAACCCAGGTCCCTTAGATCAGTAGCCAAGCGTGCTAACCACTCGGCCATGGGACGGCAGCAGATACAACAGTAATAAATATTTAAGAAATTTGTATATGTTTAGGGCCACTAATTCTGACGCCATAACCCAGTGGAATGGCCTTTTGTTCTAGATGGTGTACCCTTTGAGATGAAGGTCATAACAGCTCTTTTGATGAAGTCACACATGGAGGAAATTGTTTACAAATTTTGATTTAATACTATTGCACGTTGCTTTATGTTATATTTTCATCATCATCATTATCCTCAAGTAGCCATGGCTACGGAGATCCAACTAGACCGCGCAATTTGGTTCTCCAAGCATATCTGCCATGAGCTATATCTGCTGCATCTTCCACTGCACACCAAGTCTAAAAGGTCCTGTTTGACATTGTCTGCCCACTGCATCCTAGATATCCCCCTCTTTCTGAGGCCTTTAGGCACATTGTTCATAACCCTATTCGCCAATCCATAATTATCCATATGTGCAACATGGCCAAACCAACAGATTCTCTCTCTGCAAGATATACTGCTCAAAGGAGGTTGCCGACTCCTTTGCCTAATCTCTTCATTACTTACAGAGTTGAACCATCTAATGCCCAAGATGCTGCGTAACTATCTAGAATCAAAAGTATCTAGTTATCTGTTATCTTGTTTACAAAGCGTCCAAGTTTCATTACCATAACCAACCCTAGAAAGAACCAAACTATTATACCGTCTAATTTTAGTCTTTAGGTGTATAGGCCTATTTCGTCACATTCTCCATAGATTCCTAAAAGTCCCAGAGGCAATCCCTATTCGCCTGTTAATCTCATGCCGCACATCACCAGTATATGTTATCTAACTCCCAATGTAATTAAACTGAGACACTTGCTCAAGGGTGCAACCATTCAGAGCGACTGAAGCACCAACTGCCTGACCAATTTTCATCACTTTAGTTTTATCTCCGTTTATCACCAAACCAAATCTATGACCAGTCTCATCAACAGCCCTAATGAAAGAATGCATCTCAGCAACATCATTAGCCAACAAGGCTAAATCATCTGCATAATCTAAATCAGAAATTTTCATATCTCCAGACCATTTAAGGACAAAATCTTTCCCTTGCAGTGAATTTCGCATAACGTAATCAATAACCAAGCTAAAGAGAAAAGGAGACAAAATGCACCCTTGTCGAACACCAGAAGTATTGCTAAACCAATTGCTACAAGACTTACCAACTTTCACACACGACTCAGTGTTATTATATTGAGCTTTCATTATGTTAACTAAGTTGTCTGGTATACCATATGATCTCAGAATCAACCACAAATTATGACCATCAACAGAGTCGAAAGTATTTTTGAAATCAACAATCTGAACCACAGATTTCTGAAACTCTAAACATTTCTCAAGAATCTGCCTAAGTGAAAATATCTGATCCACACATCCCCTACCACTTCTGAATCCACATTGCTCATCACGCAATTGACTGTCAACCAGATTCTTAATTCTATTAAGCACAATCATGGAAAGAACTTTACCTGGAACAGAGAGTAGGCTGATACCCCTATAGTTATCACAAGAACTGCAATCACCTTTTTTAAAAATAGGGATAATAATAGCTCTGGTAAAATCCTTAGGAACCATGTCTTTATCATAAAAGATATTCAAAATTTCAGTCATTCACGTGGTAAGCTAAACATTTCTAGCTCTAAGAATTTCCGTAGTAATTCTGTCTACCCCTGGGGATTATGTAGTTTAAGTTTAGAAATAGCCAAACTAACTTCAGACTATGTTACAGTGCCAATATTAAAGCCAGTAATGCATCTATCATCATTACAAACAATGGGAGAACTAACCACATTGTTTAGAACATCACTGAAATGCTCAGCCCACCTAGCCATGACGGATTCCTCACCTTCTATAACCTTACCTTGTTTATTCTTCAATCCTTGTATGCCTGTCCGTTTTCTACCACACAAAACATTAACTATCTGGTACAGCTCTCTGCTGTTGTGCTGTCTAACTGCTTCCTCGGCTATGTCAGTCAAGCCATCAAGCCAAAGATTCTTCTCAGCAGCTAACTGATCCTTTACACGTTTATTAATCTCTCTGTAATGGTTTCTATTACGACTAAGAAGGTATTAATCGAGGACATCCTGCCTTTCTTTATTTCTGAAATAAGCTCAAGTGCCTTATCACGCAAATAATTCTGTCTCCTCTGCTCCTTTTTTCCTAAAAGAGTACTCTTAGTTTCCAAAAAAGCCTGTCTAAAATGGTCCATTCTTCCTGAACTTCAGTAGTAAGCAAGTCATGACTGTCATAATGACTAAATAACCTATCGTGGTAAGCTTTAGCCTCTGACTGGGTTTTTCAGAGCTTCAGAATTAAAGATAAATTATTTATGGTTAGCGCGCTTGGCTACTAAGGTATTGATCTAAGGGACCAGCGTTCGAGCTCCGGGTAAGGCATGAATGTATGTGTTATTTATTCTGCTGAGATCCTGCCATCCTCTCAGATCAATGACTATGTCATATAGACTGACAGGCTCCTGTCAGACCTGTGTGGCAAGCAGCTGCTTGAGGGGATATTTATTATTTCATTTATTTTAGCACAACACTTCTTAAGTTTAAGTTGAAAGACACTTTTAACACGATAATGATCAGATCCAATTTCAGCTCCCCTATATGCCCTGGTATTCCTAACATAACTAGCCCATTTGCTATTAATTAATATGTAATCAATCATATTCTTATGCAGCCCATCTGGTAAAATCCATGTTTACTTATATATGTCGCAGTATTTGTAATACGTATTAGTTTTAACTTTGAAAGATATGCAAAAGCTTATAAAAGTATGTACAAATAATTAATAAATGTTTTAAATATTTGTTGAGTAATAAATAATTTTGTATAATAATAATAATATTTTTAGTATCTTTACATTTTTATCCACCTCAGACCATAGTTAATTTTCTTTTGCAAGGCCGAGTGGTTAGCACGTTTGGCTACTGATCGAAGGGACCTGGGTTCGAGCCCGGGTAAGACATGTATATGTGTGTCGGTTTTCTGCTGAGGTCTTGCCATCCTCACAGACCTTCTACTATGGCATATAAACTGACAGGCTCCTGTCAGACCTCTGTGGCAAGCAGCTGCATGAGGGGGTATTATTTTTTTATAAAGTTACATATCCCTGAGAAATTGTATCCCAGGAATTCTGATAGGTACGTAATGATTTGAAAAGTTCGATTATCTGAGCGAGGAAGTTTCGGTATTTGGTTTAAAAACTTCTGCCGTGGGGAGGATTATGGGTACCTCGAATTACGTTCATTTCTTTCCTCCTCTAAAACAGAGGGAGAAAATTTTAATCGGAGAGGGAGGTTGAGTTGTTTTACCTCTGAGCGGCACTTTTTTGCACACCATGGGCTAAATGGCCAGGTCACATGGACCCCGAAGGCTCAGAGAAGGTTGGGGGAGGGGACCCACTGGAACAGCTGTTGGGAGACAGATGGTAGCCTCCCGTCAAGGTCATCCAGCGTGTTCTTTAACGTTGGTTTGTTTTACCTCTGAGAGGCACTTTTTTGCACACCATAGGCTAAATGGCCAGGTCACATGGACCCCGAAGGCTCAGAGAAAGTTGGGGGAGGGGATCCACTGGAACAGCTGTTGGGAGACAGATAGTAGCCTCCCGTCAAGGCCATCCAGCATGTTCTTTAACGTGCATAGGGTATGGCTCTCCCGCACACGGGGCCATGGCTTAACGTCCCATCCGACGGACGGCGGCCTTTCCAAGCCCATCGGTGTCCCCTACTGACCATGGGCAGGGCGGGGAATTTTGCGGAGATAAATCTCAGCGCTAACCCAGCTGGGACTCGAACCTGGCGCGCTACCGACTGAGCCACCCCCGCCCCTTCGGAGAGGGAGGAGATCGATCATAATGATATTAATGAAAGCTTGCGACGTGGCGAGTGCCATCTACTCTATATTCTAAAGAGTTTCAGACTCTAACAACGCCGGGTAGATCTTCTAGTATTTAATATTTTATTCAATTGTCAGGTATATCCTGCAACTACCTCCAGCTTTTAGATTTATCTCCGCAACCTACCCGCCCTACCCTCGTTCAGTAGGGGGGGAGGGCTTAGAAAACCACGGTCTGTCGGATGGAACGTTAAGCCATGACTCCGTGTACGAGAAAGCCATACCCCTCTGCACGTTAAGGAACACGCTGGATGGCCTTGACGGAGCTATCGTATGTCTCGCAACAGCTGTTTCAGTGGGTGCCTTTCCCCAACCTTTTCTGCGCCCTCGGGGTACTTGTGACCTGGCCATTTAGCCCGTTGTATGCAAAAAAATGTGTCGCTCAGAAGTAAAACAACCCAACAAACCACGTGGCCGAAGCTATGTGAGTGAAAACGGCCAACAATCGAATCTCCGTTGCCATAGGCGACAGCAGCACACGCCCCGCGTGATCACCATAGCAACGAACCTGGGTGAAGAACTTGGGAGTTGATTGATTGGTTGCAGCGGGCAAGAACTGCGGAGTCTGTGTGGCTGGATAGCCGCAGAGTGAGAAATGTGCAGTTATGGGCGTAATAATGGACTACTTATTTATACGTTATGGGTAGATGAGTGGCAGCTAAATGGCTGTGGTGGTACGATGGCATTGTAGTTAATACCTGGGTGGTCGTTTAGAAAACAGGAGGTGGTTTTTATAAGGAAAATAAGGTGGGTGTTCTTTTTTAAAAACCTAGAAACTACCTTTTTGAACTGGCTTTACATGGATATCAAAAGTTCACTAGGCTGTATCGTTCAAAATTTTTTTTTTTTAGTTTTTCTTGAGTTGGGTTGTTTTACCTCTGAGCGGCATTTTTTTGCACATAATGAGCTAAATGGTCACAAGGACCCCGAAGGCTCAGAGAAGGTTGGGGGAGGGGACCCACTGGAACAGCTGTTGAGAGACAAATGGTAGCCTCCCGTCAAGGCCATCCAGTGTGTTCTTTAACCTGCACATGGTATGGCTCTCCCGCACACGGGGCCACGCCCTAGCGCCCTATCCGACGGACGGAAGCCTTTCCAAGCCCATCGGTGCCCTCTACTGACCTTGGGCAGGGCGGGGAGTAATTTTTCTTGACTTTGGTGAACAGAAACTTCAGGATCACATGGGAAGCTTGGGTTGCTCATCTGGGTTGGATGGTTTTACCTCTGAGAGGCACATTTTCCCCCCAGTAGGTTAAATTGCCAGGTCACAATGACTCACAAGAGACCGAAAAGGTTGGGAAAAGAGGACTAGATAGTTATTAGGAGATAGAGGGGAACCTTCCTTCACGGAGCAGTTTGTTTTTGGGTTGTTTTACCTCTGAGCGGCACTTTTTTGCACACAATGGGCTAAATGGCCAGGTCACATGGACCCCGAAAGCTCAGAGAAGGTTGGGGGAGGGGACCCACTGGAATAGCTGTTGGGAGACAGATGGTAGCCTCCCGTCAAGGCCATCCAGCGTGTTCTTTAACGTGCACAAGGTATGGCTTTAACGTGCACAAGGCTCACATGTAAAACAACCCAACCCAACCTTGTGGCCTGACCATTTAACCCATTGTGTGCAAAAAAGTGTCGCTCACAGGTAAAACAACCCAATCCAATCATCTCTGTGGTCATTGAAAAAAGGTGGCACCGATGGACTTGGAATGGCCTCCGTCCATCGGATGGGGTGTAAAGCCGTGGTCCCATGTGCAGGACACCATACATTTTCCCATTGAGAAATGCAACGAATAGCCTTAGAGGAATGCTGCCATCTTCCTCCAAGCAACTGTCTAGTGGCTCCACTTCCCTTAACCTTTGTATGCAAAAAAAAAGTGCCGATCAGAAGTGAAAAAAACACAAACGGCAACAAACACGTTGGAAAAGCGGGGTCTGGAGAAAAAATTGTAAAAATGGATAAGACAGGAAAAAAAAAAAGTCGACCCACTTTCTTAATATTTTTCAGGATTCATAAGCACATTATTTATTCAACAAAGTAAGAATAAAGTAATAAAACTGAAATCGACAAAGCTTCTCTGAGCGGCACTTTTTTGCACACCATGGGCTAAATGGCCAGATCACATGGACCTCGAAGGCTCAGAGAAGGTTGGGGGAGGGGACCCACTGGAACAGCTGTTGGGAGACAGATGGTAGCCTCCCGTCAAGGCCATCCAGCGTGTTCTTTAACGTTGGGTTGTTTTACCTCTGAGTTGCACTTTTTTGCACACCATGGGCTAAATGGCCAGATCACATGGACCCCGAAGGCTCAGAGAAGGTTGGGGGAGGGGACCCACTGGAACAGCTGTTGGGAGACAGATGGTAGTCTCCCGTCAAGGCCATCCAGCGTGTTCTTTAACGTGCACAAGGTATGGCTCTCCCGCACACGGGGTCACGGCTTAACGTCCCATCCGACGGACGGCGGCCTTTCCAAGCCCATCGGTGTCCCCTACTGACCGTGGGCAGGGCGGGGGATTTTGCGGAGATAAATCTCAACGCTGACCCAGCTGGGACTGGAACCTGGGAACTACAGATTACGAGCCTGGCGCGCTACCGACTGAGCCACCCCCGCCCCAGGAAAAATAAGTAAACGCTGCTTGTGAATACCAAAATCACTCTTCAAATTTGCCGACTTTACTCTCGCTACTTTCTTCATACTTCAGAAAAAAAAGTAAAAGCTGCTTTTGAATACCGCAAAACACGAGGAAAATTTGACGACCTAATTTTTGCTATACTCTCCATACTTCGGAGAAATAGATATAACCTGCTTTTGAATACAGAACAACACTAAAAAATTTCCGACGAAGTTTCACTACTTTATCTATACTTTGGAAAAATAAGTAAAACCTGCTTATGAATATCAAAAACACCATGAATATTTGCCGACTTTACTACTTTCTTTGGGGCGGGGGTGGCTCACTCGGTAGCGCGCCAGGCTCGTAATCAGTAGTTCCCAGGTTCGAGTCCCAGCTGGGTCAGCGTTGAGATATATCTCCGCAAAAATTCCCCGCCCTGCCACGGTCAGTAGGGGACACCGATGGGCTTGGAAGGGCCGCCGTCCGTCGGATGGGACGTTAAGCCGTGGCCCCGTGTGCGGAGAGCCATATCCTGTGCACGTTAAAGAACACGCTGGATGGCCTTGACGGGAGGCTACCATCTGTCTCCCAACAGCTGTTCCAGTGGGTCCCCTCCCCCAACCTTCTCTGAGCCTACGGGGTCCATGTGACCTGGCCATTTAGCCCATGGTGTGCAAAAAAGTGCCGCTCAGAGGTAAAACAATCCAACGTTAAAGAACACGCTGGATGGCCTTGACGGGAGGCTACCATCTGTCTCCCAACAGCTGTTCCAGTGGGTCCCCTCCCCCAACCTTCTCTGAGCCTTCGGGGTCCATGTGACCTGGCCATTTCGCCCATGGTGTGCAAAAAAAGTGCCGCTCAGAGGTAAAACAACACAACTACTTTTTCTATACTTAAGAAAAATAAGTAAAACCTGCTTTTGAATACGGAAAAACAGTATGTAAATTTGCTGACTATTTTTACTACGTTTTCAATATATCTTCGACAAAAGAACCTGCTTATGAATACCAAAAACATTATGAAAATTTGGCACTTTTTTTTACAACTATCTCCATATTCCCTTACAAATAAATAAAACATGCTTATGAATACCGAAAAACAGTATCGAAATTTGCCAACTTTTTTTACTACACTTTTCATTCTATGTTCAAATCAATTAAACACTAAGGAAATTTGACATTTTTCATCACTTTCAACATAAAAAAAAAATCAATACCCTCTCAAGCAGCTGCTTGCCACAGAGGTCTGACAGGAGCCTGTCAGTTTATATGCCACAGTAGAAGGTCTGAGAGGATGGCAGGACCTCAGCAGAAAAACGATACATACATCCATGCCTTATCCGGGGCTCGAACCCAGGTCCCTTAGACTAGTAGCCAAGCGTGCGAACCACTCGGCCACGGGACGGCTTTTCAACATACTTTGTACAAAGAAATAAAACATGTTTGTGAATACTGAAAACCGTGGGGCTGGGGTGGCTCAGTCGGTAGCGGGCCAGTCTCGTAATCTGCAGTTCGCAGGTTCGAGTCCCATCTGGGTCAGCGTTGAGATTTATCTCCGCAAAATTACACGGTCAGTAGGGAACACTGCTAGGCTTGGAATGGCCGCCGTCGTACGCTGGATGGGACGTTAAGCCGTGTGCGGGAGAGCCATACCCTGTGCACGTTATAGAACACGCTGGATGGCCTTGACGGGAGGCTACCATCTGTCTCCCAACAGCTGTTCCAGTGGGTCCCCTCCCCAAACCTTCTCTGAACCTTCAGGGTCCTTGTGACCTGGCCACTTAGCCCATTGTTTGCAAAAACTGCTGCAACAGAGGTAAACCAATCGTCAATAGTTATGAAAATTTCTCATATTTCTGCAACTTTCTATATTTCAGATAAATAAGTAAAACTTGATTTTGAATACCAAAAATACCATGAAAATTTGCTGCTTTCTCCATACTACGGAAAAATAAGCAAAACCTGCCTTTGAATACCGAAAACACTATGAAAATTTGCCGACTTTAATTCTCGGTATTTTCTCTGTATTTCAGATAAATAAGCAAAAACTTGTTTTTGAATACCAAACACTACGAAAATTTGCCTACTTTTGCTACTTTTTCCATACTTCGGACAAATAAGTAAAACCTGCCTTTGAATACCGAAAAACACTATGAAAATTTGCCGACTTTAATTCTCGCTACTTTCTATATAATAAAAAATAAATAAATACCCCCTCAAGCAGCTGCTTGCCACAGAGGTCTGACAGGAGCCTGTCAGTTTATATGCCACAGTAGAAGATCTGAGAGGATGGCAGGGTCTCAGTAGAAAACAACACGAACATCCATGCCTTACCCGGGGCTCGAACCCAGGTCCCGTAGATCAGTAGCCAAGTGCGCTAACCACTCGGCAACGGGACGGCACTTTCTCTATATTTCAGATAAATAAGCAAAAAGTTGCTTTTGAATACCAAACACTACGAAAATTTGCCGACTTTTGCTACTTTCTCCATATTTTGGATAAATAAGTAAAACCTCCTTGTGAATAACGAAAACACTATGAATAATTTGCCGACTTCACTTTTACTACTTTCTCCATACTTCGGAGAGATAAATGAATCCTGCTTTTGAATACCAAAAACACCATGAAAATTTACCGACAACCAGTGTCGACAAATTTACAACACTGATTTAAAACTCTAAATAATAACAATTTAGCATCTCCTCTGACTCTTTTGGCTCAGTTTCATTAAAACTAGCAAATTCCCACATAAATTAACCGTTCAACCATCCATGACAAAGCATTCAATCAGGAGAGTGAGTTACCGGTGGTTTGTTGAGACGTGACTCCTAGTTTGCAAAGGTCACAGGTGCATTCCTTTGAAGTGTTTCATATAGTGCTACCTATAAATTACGTTAGACAGACTGGAAGAACCTTTGAACCACAGATCGTACGTCAGTTCTACCGCATAGAGTGAATTTACATTCTGTGTGTCTACATGGAACTACAACGTTGTCTTTCGAATATTGGGAGACTACATCGAGCCAGAGGTTAAGAAGTCTTCTTTCGTCGACAACTGTTTTGTAGGAAAAAGTTTTCTTACTAGTGTTTACATATGTAGAGTTTGTATAACATAAACGGTACTTTGTTCTCCATTTAGCATTTCTGAGAAGGTTGATTTCACCGTCAGTTAGAAGGCATTGAACAGATTGGATTGTTTTACCTCTGAGCGGCACTTTTTTGCACACCATGGGCTAAATGGCCAGGTCACATGGACCCCGAAGGCTCAGAAAAGGTTGGGGGAGGGGACCCACTGGAACAGCTGTTGGGAGACAGATGGTAACCTCCCGTCAAGGCCATCCGCGTGTTCTTTAACGTGCACAGGGTATGGCTATCCCGCACACGGGGCCACGGCTTAACGTCCCATCCGACGGACGGCGGCCTTTCCAAGCCCATCGGTGTCCTCTACTGACCGTGGGCAGGGCGGGGAATTTTGCGGAGATAAATCTCAACGCTGACCCAGGTGGGACTCGAACCTGGGAACTACAGATTACGAGCCTGGCGCGCTACCGACTGAGCCACCCCCACCCCAGGCATTGAACAGAAGGAGATAATTTCTTCTTTAACATCAATTAAAAAAACAGTTCAAATATTCAGTATGCCCTAATGTTTGAAAGTTAAGGTTTACCAAAGTAAAGCGGGATGGGTGAGTCAGTAGCGCCCCAGGTTCGTAATCTGCAGTTCCCAGGTTCGAGTCCCATCTGGGTCAGTGTTGAGATTTCTCTCCGCAAAACTGCCTGCCAACAGTCAATAAGGGACACCGATGGGCTAGGAAAGGCCGATATCCATGGGATGGGACGTTAAACTGTGGCCCGTGTGCGGGATAGCCATACCCTGTGCACGTTAAAGAACATCCCGTGTGAAGGATAGCCATACCCTGTGCACGTTACAGAACATCCCGTGTGCGGGATAGCCATACCCTGTGCACGTTAAGGAACACGGTGGATTGCCTTGACAGGAGGCTACCATCTGACTCCCAAAAACTATTCAGTGTATCCTCAACCTTCTCTGAGCCTTCGGGGTCCTTGTGACCTGCCCATTGTGTGCAGAAAAATGCCGCTGAGAGTTAAAACAATACAAAGTTTGGAAGATAACTTGCAAACTTTTACCAGTTGTTTTTTCACCATTTGAAACAATTTTATCATCATGAAATATTCCCTGAATTTTTTCATGATGATGCCACAACTTGTGACTCTGTAGATATAATATAATTTCCAACAGATAAAGTACACCAAATTTGCAATAAATTAACATACATGAGTTGTCTTGGGGCAAGTGGTTAGCGCTCTTGTCTACTAATCAAAAGGACCTGGGTAAGTCATGGATGTCTGTGTTGTCTTTCTGCTGAGGTCTTGCCTACCTTACAGATCTCTCCTATGGTGTGACCTTAACTGACCTTTAAGGATCTCTCCCCCGACATTTCATCAATAGCCAAGCACACAAACTACTCCGCCATTTGATGAGTAGCCAAGCACACAAACCACTTAGGCATTTGATCAGTAGCCAAGCACACAAAGCACTTAGGCATTTGATCAGTAGCCAAGCACACAAAGCACTTAGGCATTTGATCAGTAGTGAAGCACACAAACTACTCCGCCATTTTATCAATAGTCAAGCACACAAACCACTTGTCCATTTGATTAGTAGCCAAGCACACAAACTAATCCGCCATTTGATCAGTAGCCAAGCACACAAACCACTTAGCCATTTGATTAGTAGCCAAGCACACAAACCACTTAGCCATTTGATCAGTAGCCAAGCACACAAACCACTTAGCCAAGCACACAAACCACTTAGCCAAGCACACAAACCACTTAGCCATTTGATCAGTAGCCAAGCACACAAACCACTTAGCCATTTGATTAGTAGCCAAGCACACAAACTACTCCGCCATTTGATCAGTAGCCAAGCACACAAGCCACTTAGCCTTTGATCAATAGCCAAGCACACAAACTACTCCGTCACTTAATCAGTAGTCAAGCACACAAACTACTCCGCCATTTGATCAGTAGCCAAGCACACAAACCACTTAGCCATTTGATCAGTAGCCAAGCACGCAAACTACTCCGCCATTTGATCAGAAGCCAAGCACACAAGCCACTTAGCCTTTAATCAATAGCCAAGCACACAAACTACTCCGTCACTTAATCAGTAGTCAAGCACACAAACTACTCCGCCATTTGATCAGTAGCCAAGCACACAAACCACTTAGCCATTTGATCAGTAGCCAAGCACACAAACCACTTAGCCATTTGATCAGTAGCGAAGCACGCAAACTACTCCGCCATTTGATCAGTAGCCAAGCACACAAACTACTGCGCCATTTGATCAGTAGTCAAGCACACAAACTACTCCGCCATTTGATCAGTAGCCAAGCACACAAACTACTCCGCCATTTGATCAGTAGTCAAGCACAAAAACTACTCCGCCATTTGATCAGTAACCAAGCACACAAACTACTCCGCCATTTGATCAGTAGCCAAGCACACAAAACACTTGGCCATTTGATCAGTAGCCAAGCACACAAACTACTCCGCCATTTGATCACTAGCCGAGCAGTAATGTAAGATGAAGAAGTATCTTGTAAGTACAGATAAGTATTATATTGAAAGATATAATGCTCTCTTGTATAGTGGATCATAGGGTTTCACAATTTAAGCTCAGTCTGGGCTTAAATTCCGTTCATGGCTGGAATGGTCATTATGTCAATCCTGTATTGTATGGTCACGGCATTTGTGTTTGAGGTTGAGGAAAGCTTTTTCTTGCGTGTGCATATATATGTATATAAAAAAAAAATAAATACCCCCTCAAGCAGCTGCTTGCCACATAGGTCTGACAGGAGCCTGTCAGTTTATATGCCACAGTAGAAAGTCTGGCAGGACCTCAGCAGAAAAACGGCACAAACATCCATGCCTTACCCGGGGCTTGAACCCAGGTCCCTTAGATCAGTAGCCAAGCGTGCTAACCACTCGACCATGGGACGGCTTATATGTATATATACACGTTAAATTAAAAGCAGATACACTCTCAGATCTCCTACTGTGGCATATAAACTGACAGGCTCCTGTCAGACCTCTGTGGCAAGCAGCTGCTTGAGGGGGTATTTATTATTTATTATTACACGTTAAATTAAAAGCAGGTTATGGGAAAGTAATTTTTTCATTTCACCACAAAAGATGGTTTGTTGAAAAAAAAATAAATTCACAAACTGATTTATGTTTTCATATCCCTTGCTAAGTGGTGATATAATTCATGTTCATTCTTTCAGGGTTGCAGATTAAAAAATTAGGGATCGGCTATGCTCTTCTATCCATATACTTTGACAAATTGCAAATGCTTTTAGTGTCATTTTTACTCAGTTTGAGTTAAAACAACATTTTACTCAACCGTCCCTGATAATAATTTTAATATGTTTCACTTTCTAACCTTCAAAGATTTAAGCAGAAAGCTGGAGCACTCTAAGTAACCCCCCCACCAAAAAAAAAAAAAAAAAAAAAATGTCCACCAGCCCAAATCCCCCTTGATATACCAGGGCTGGAGGGGCAGTGTTGGCTCAGTCAGTAGCACTCCAGACGCGTAATCTGGAAGTCCTGGGTTCGAATCCCAGCTGGGCCAGCGTTTAGATTTATCGCTGGTAAACTCCCCGTTCTGCCCACAGTCAATAGGGGACACTGATAGGCTTGAAAAGTCCGCCATCCGTAGAATGGAATTTTAAGCCTTGGTTCCGTGTGATGGCGAACTCATACCCTGTGCACGTTAAGAACACATGGATGACTTTAAGGGGGGGCTACCATCTGTCTCTCGATATCTATTCAGTGGGTCCCCTTCCTCCAACTTTCTCTGATCCCTCGAGTTCCTTGTGGCCTGGCCATTTAGTCCATTGTGTGTAAAAAAAGTTCCTCTCAGAGGTAAAACCCAACCCACTAAGTCTAGATAGCCTTTAGAAGAGGAAGACAGGAAGACAAATATACCTAAAAATTTAAACTAAAATCTGTCTATTTGAAAAGCTAAATAAAACATTTATTACGACCATTGTAAATTAATAGCTACCAGTATAATTTTAAAGAATAAAATTTTAATCCATCAGTTTGTATTAAAATTATACTTTTGTTATTGCACTGTCAAGGTCTCGAGTCATGTAGGAGGCATTAACCTGTCAATAAATAGTCAATAAATATATCTTTGAAAGGAAGCTAATATACATCTCTGCTTATTAGATCCTGCCTAAAGAAAAGTATTCTCAACTTTTGAGACCCATTGCAAAACTAACTAGTGACTGCATCGATTTCAAGCCTTTCTACACAACTGTGGCCACGTGTGGCAGCTATCCTGCACGTGTTCTGTTTCTCGAAAAGCAGAGGGGAAATCAGTCCGGCACCTAGCCTCACGCGCACCATGGGGAGATTCCTGCACTATATCAGCGTGATAAATCGCCGACAGCAAGAACACGACCGCAGCAAATTGGCGGTGGCTTCTTCCTTACCCACTGCCCACCCCTGCGTCTCCGCTTTTCCTCTACTGTGAGCCTGCAAGGGTCACTACGATGGGGTGGAGTCTCGTGGCCAGTTCTTTTCTCATGCTCATTGTTGCCAGACTTTCTCAGCCAGTCGTAAATCTGCCACTGCCAACAACTGATGATGCAAGAGACCCCAAAACAGTGAGTACGATAAATTTCCATTAGATTTTTTTTCCGCTTAGATGATTTTGCTTAAAGAAAGTATTTTGTAGGGTTGCCATTTTTTTCTCCCTTTAAAATACGTTATAAGACCGTCATGATATATGACGTCAGCATATGTAGAGTTATAAGGCAGTACAACTAAGTTATGACGTCAGCATATTTAGTATTATAAGCAGTACAACGACGTCATGACGTCAGCATATGCAGTTTTAAAAGAAATCTAGGTATGTTATATTCATATAAATTTATTTCTATCTTTATTACTGGTATATTTTAATACTAAACTTTATGCTAATGTTTATTTATAATATGTCTTTTTAGAAGAGCCATTATTTCCATTACTGATCCAAGGGACCCGGGTAAGGCATGGATGTTCGTGTTGTTTTTCTGCTGAGGTCCTGCCATCCTCTCAGATCTTCTACTATGGCATATAAACTGACAGGCTCCTGTCAGACATCTGTGGCAAGCAGCTGCTTGAGGGGGTATATATATATATATAATAAGAATAATAAATAATAGTAAATATTCCCTCAAGCAGCTGCTTATTTCAGTAATTTGACAGAAGCCTGCCAGTTTAATATGCCATGGAGAAGATCTGTGAGAAGGGCGAGACCTCAGCAGAAATTCAACACAAACATTCATGCCTTTCCCGGGACTCGAACCCAGGTCTCTTTAATCAGTAGCCAAGCACACTCACCACTAGGCCAAGGGACGACTGAATATTTTTTTTCCAAATAATGTACATTTATAAATTAATATTAGGATAAAAATTTATATTAAAATTTACCAATACTAATAATAGAAATAAATTTATAAGACATTTTTAGAAGTTAGGACTACTTATACTGATGTCATAACTTAATTGTACGACCTTCTATTGTAGGAGGTATTGGCTAAACACACAATATTACAAAAAATTACCAGACAATTTCATGTTATGTGAATGAAAAGCCACATTCAAAGTGCCCTGATTTTTAAAATACATATATATATATATTTTTTTTGAAAAATGTGATTGGAGATAAATTGAAGATCTCCCTCAAATCTATCTAAATCTCTATTTTCCGCAACATTAGCATAATATTTACAGTTATGGGAAGCTGAAATATTAAACTCTAACATTTGGTAGTAATGAAAATGGACCTTAAAATTCAAAATGAAACTGTTATAAAAATGTAAGTAATATAAGTGCGTGTAAGATATTTTAAGTTGTGATCAATTTAGTGGAAAAAATGTTAGGAAGAGTGTGTTGGGTTGTTTTACCTATGAGCGGCACTTTTTTTGCACACCATGGGCTAAATGGCCAGGTCACATTGACCCCGAAGGCTCAGAGAAGGTTGGAGGAGTGGACCCACTGGAACAGCTGTTGGAAGACAGATGGTAGCTTCCTGTCAAGGCCATCCAGCGTGTTCTTTAACGTTCACAAGGTATGGCTCTCCCGCACACGGAGCCACGGCTTAACGTCCCATCTGATGGACGGTGGCCTTTGCAAGCCCATCGGTGTCCCCTACTGACCGTGGGCGGGGCGGGAAATTTTGCGGAGATAAATCTCAACTCTGACCCAGCTGGGATTCGAACCTGAGAACTACAGATTACGAGCCTGGCGCGCTACCGACTGAGCCACCCCAAGGAAGAGTGTGATAGGAGTGTCTGTTGCTAAATATTCCAGCTTCAGGGACTCTTTAAATATTAAGCAAATATTAGTTAAATCGAAGCCAAGAGTTTGGCGTGAAACCTCCGGGAACTAGGAACCTTATCTGGTATCCCAACAGGGTTAGATCTAAGTGGGAAGACCACCCCACCAAGTTTCAAACCAATCGCTGAAGTAGCCGCGGAACCGTGGAAAAACTGCCAATTTCTGCCACCGATGGTGTCATCAGTGTTTACTCGTCGGTTCGTCCGACGCCTGGAATTGCGCCTTTATTAAAATGGTAGTTAAACTCACGCCAAAAGTTTGTCACGAAATGTATTTATAACTATTGCCATTGATAAATTCATTCACAGATTTCCATCACTCCATTCACAATTTAATGCCGGTAGCTAGAAACCCGATCTCGTACCATCCCCCCAAATTTGGGACCGATCGCTGAAGTAGCCGCGGAACCAGGGGGAAACTTCCCATTTCTGCCAGTGATGACGTCACACGTATTCACTCACCCGTTCTTCCGTCGGCTGTGAATAAAAATCGACGCTAACATAGATATTAATCAGACTTTCAATTTAAGTCTAGGTTTAGTTTTCCGTAAAAACTTTATTATTCAAGTTAGGGTTGGGTTGTTTTACCTCTGAGCGGCACTTTTTTGCACACCATGGGATAAATGGCCAGGTCACATGGACCCCGAAGGCTCAGAGAAGGTTGGGGGAGGGGACCCACTGGAACAGCTGTTGGGAGACAGATGGTAGCCTCCCGTCAAGGCCATCCAGCGTGTTCTTTAACGTGCACAGGGTATGGCTCTCCCGCATACGGGGCCACGGCTTAACGTCCCATCCGACGGACGGCGGCCTTTTCAAGCCCATCGGTGTCACCTACTGACCGTGGGCAGGGAATATTGCGGAGATAAATCTCGACGCTGACCCAGCTGGGACTCGAACCTGGGAACTACAGATTACGAGCCTGGCGCGCTACCGACTGAGCCACCCTCCCCCCCCCCCCCACTTTCAAGTTAGGGAGATCTGAATACGATTTTCCATTAACATGGAAGTGTCCGGTTACATTTTTTAATATAGTATAGTTTTCATGGGATATTTTTTTTCGAGAAAAAAATAACCGCTATAGAAATATTAGATCCTATTAATTTGGAAATTGAAATTTTCAATTTCCATTTCCGAAAAACTAATTTTTTTCACTGTTTTGGACAACTTAGTGTCCTAAGGGTTTCACACTGGATTTTTTCTTTTCGAAAAAAAAGAAACAATTATTATCATAATTTTAGAAAACTAATAGTTTAAATTATCATGTAGACTTTTACTTTTTGAAAACGAATCATTTCGCAACTTTAAATAATTAAGAATTTAAAAGTTTTAAATGGGTAATTTTACTTTTCTAAAAATGATCATTTCTCAGTTTTAAGTTAAGAGATGAAAGGTTCAATGTGGAACTTTTACTTTTCGAAAAATTAATATTTGGAATTTTAAACAATTAAGAATTGGAAGATTACTAAGGGCATTCAAAAAGTTCTTGACATGTGTCTGTAGATTTGCACTCGTTCCTCCGAAGATAACAAGCTATGACTAGTTTGAAAGCTTGTCCAAACTTGTCATTAGGTGTTAAAAGCAAAGACAATATTATAATTTCTCTCTTGGCTAGCGGCACGTAAAGTTCAGTCTGCGAAATCTGTGTGTTTTTACTATGGGTTGGATTGTTTTACCTCTGAGCGGCACTTTTTTGCACACCATGGGTCGTAATCTGAAGTTCCCAGGTTCGAGTCCCAGCTGGGTCAGCGTTGAGATTTATCTCCGCAAAATTCCCCGCCCTGCCCACGGTCAGTAGGGGACACCGATGGGCTTGGAAAGGCCGCCGTCCGTCGGATGGGACGTTAAGCCGTGGTCCGTGTGCGGGAGAGACATACCCTGTGCACGTTAAAGAACACGCTGGATGGCCTTGACGGGAGGCTACCATCTGTCTCCCAACAGCTGTTCCAGTGGGTCCCCTTCCCCAACCTTCTCTGAGCCTTCGGGGTCCATGTGACCTGGCCATTCAGCCCATAGTGTGCAAAAAAGTGCCGCTCAGAGGTAAAACAACAACAACACACCATAGGTTAAATGGCCAGGTCACATGGACCCCGAAGGCTCAGAGAAAGTTGGGGGAGGGGACCCACTGGAACAGCTGTTAGGAGACAGATGGTAGCCCCCCGTCAAGGCCATCCAACGTGTTCTTTAACGTGCACAGGGTATGGCTCTCCCACACACGGGGCCACGGCTTAACGTCTCATCCGACGGATGGTGGCCTTTCCAAGCCCATCGGTGTCCCCTACTGACCGTGGGCAGGGAGGGGAATTTTGTGGAGATAAATCTCAACGTTGACCCAGCTGGGACTCGAACCTGGGAACTACAGATTACGAGCCTGGCGCGTTACCGACTGAGCCACCCCGCCCCTATCTTTTTTTACTATGGAGACGGGGAAAGATTTTACATTTTCACCAGGAGACAATTTGGGGACAATGCGAAAAAAATCGTGCGTATTTATCACAAATATATGGAGATTATGCCTGTTCATAAGAAATGGATGCGCAAATTAAAGAAGGATGCCAAAGTTGTTTCAAATAATTTATTTATTCAAATAGTTAAAAATAAGTAATTTTTGTTTACAAATGTCCCGCAAAGCTAACAGCATATCTTCAAAGGAGAATAATATATTTACATAATATATTACACCTTTATTCTGTCTTAATTTGCTAATTTCAATACGTTTTTATCATATTACATTTATTATATATTATTTTAATTTTTAGTTGCAAATTTCAACCTTAAATAATATGCTTTCATTTACTAAATTTTTCCTACCCTTTTATTTTTCATTTTTGAATATTTCATAAGAATATTGTGTGTTTTTTTTAATTGTTTTCGACATTACACAATAGTGCAGTGTCTCACAAACTTTTTTTTACTCTGCGGCACACTGAATCTAATTTTTTTTTCCACGGCACACCTAAAAATGAATTTTTGATGGTTACGTAAAAAGAGGAAAATTGAAGTTTCGTTAAATGCATTTTATTTAAAATAAATATAATAATAAATATAATTAATCATAATTCGGTATTTGTTTTAAATATTTGTCCATTCTATGGCTTGAAATAATCAAAAATTAATACCAAAATTTGAAAAAGCTTGATAAATACTTACAAGATCCCAGTTGATAAAATCTGAAAGATTTTTATTAAAGCACATCGATATCACGTCGATAACACAAGTGAAGTCAAAATGAAATCTTTGGAATATCTAGTGTCAATCTGAAAATCTCTCGCGGCACACTAGGAATCTCTCGCGGCACACTACTGTGCCGCGGCACACAGTTTGCGAGACACTGCAATAGTGGAATGCTGAAATTTCTTAAGTGTTTATTTCATTTTAGAAAACCTATTTAATTTTAATTTTTGTTTAATTCTCTAAAAGAAATTACGGCTAAGAGTTCCCTTGGTAAGAGAATGAGAATGTATGGAATTTTTTAGCCACTTGTTCATTTTCTATAGTTATTTGCAAAATTCTGTAGTTGAAAATAATTTTTTTCTTTAAATCTTGTGATTTTATCATGGAGATTTATTAGTGTTGTGCAAAAAAAATTATGCATAACTATGTTAAATTTACATAGGCTCTGGTAACGTAAAATATTCAAGTAAATAAATCTATCTTGGAATGAAATTAGATGTTTACGGGGGGCGGGGGTGGGGGTGCGTCAGCGTTGGTCAGCGTTGAGATTTATCTCCGCAAAATTCCCCGTCCTGCCCACGGTCAGTAGGGGATACCGATGGGCTTGGAAAGGCCACCGTCCGTCGGATGGGACGTTAAGCCGTGGCCCCGTGTGCGGGAGAGCCATACCCTGTGCACGTTAAAGAACACGCTGGAGGCCTTGACGGGAGGCTACCATCTGTCTCCCAACAGCTGTTCCAGTGGGTCCCCTCCCCCAACCTTCTCTGAGACTTCGGGGTCCATGTGACCTGGCCATTTAGCCCATGGTGTGAAAAAAGTGCCGCTCAGAGGTAAAACAACCCAACCCTAGATGTTTACGGTCTTTAATTGGTATAATATTTTTAACTATTGAGGATTGAATATGTTTTTTCTAATATTTGCTGAATTGATTGTGTCATGTATCGCTATGGCGTAATTTTGAAACGGACTTACAGATTACTTTATAAAACATAATAAAAAAATAAATAAATAAATACCCCCTCAAGCAGCTGCTTGCCACAGAGTTCTGACAGGAGCCTGTCAGTTTATATGCCACAGTAGAAGATCTGAGAGGATGGCAGGACCTCAGCAGAAAAACAACACGAACATCCATGCCTTACCAGGGGCTCGAACCCAGGTTCCTTAGATCAGTTGCCAAGCGCGCTAACCACTCGGCCACGGGACGGCTGAAAAAAAAAACCTCAAGCAGCTGCTTGCCACACAGGTCTGACAGGAGCCTGTCAGTTTATATGCCACAGTAGAAGATCTGAGAGGATGGCAGGACCTCAGCAGAAAAACAACACGAACATCCATGCCTTACCCGGGGCTCGAACCCAGGTCCCGTAGATCAGTAGCCAAGCGCGCTAACCACTCGGCCACGTACATGTGTTGATATCCATAATATATAGATAAATTAATAATACCCCCTCAAGCAGCTGCTTCCCAGAGAAGTCTGACAGTTTACATGCCATAGTAGAAGGTCTGAGAGGATGACAGACATGACCTCAGCAGAAAAAACGACACACACACACATCCATGCCTTACCCGGGACTCGAAACCAGGTCCCTTACATCAGTAGCCCAGCGTGCTAACCACTCGGCCACGGGACGGCTAATATGTCGTAATTTATTTAATTTCAAAACAAAAAGCTTTAATGTGACGCAGAGTTTCTCAGTATGAACGTTTCATCTGAGAGCAGTCATGACGTAATCCTAAATATTTTATTACATGTACTCTGTCAATTTTGATACAGCTGCAGTTTTTTTGCTTAGACATGTTTTTTTTTGTGCAGTTTAATTTGGGTATTTTAATGGTTTAGTTTCGTCCAATGGACGAGTGGTTAGCGCGCTTGGTTACTGATCTAAGAGACCTGGGTTCGAGCCCCGGGTAACGCATGGATGTAAGTGTCGTTTTTCTGCTGAGGTCCTGCCATCTTCTCAGATCTTCTACTTTGGCATATAAACTCATAGGCTCCTGTCAGACCTCTGTGGCAAGCAGCTGCTTGAGGGGGTGTATAATTATTTATTTAATTGTTAATTTTGAAACCAGGTGAACGAAAAGTCATCCATTTCGTTTGATTGCTATTTAGATAATGTTCATTATAGATTGACCATCGTTTAATAATATTATAGTCTTTTTTGTATATGTTTAATTACATATTCTTCCGATTTGTTAATATTGTTGCGGATTACAAAAATGGATAGCCACTGAGCGTGAGTATTAAAAGCTATATTTCAAAACCAAATTCAATACAAGGTAAATTGTTACAAAGGAAATATGGATGAAGTATCTTATTAACAAATCAACTATTAACATGCACAAGTCATCAATCTTCCTGCGTAGAGCACACAATATCAGCTCTGTGTATTTTACTAAATACTACCTTTTACTTGATTTACCAGGTCACCCGAAGATCTTCACTCGTAAACCAATTCTCGTCCTGTGCTAATAACTTTTCACACACTAGCCGAACAAAAAGACAGTCCGTGTAGACATTCGAAGTTAGCCATAAAAGTTCCCACTTTTATACTTCCGCGTGTACACAACACATCAAGTTACTTCTTGATACTTAACGATAAAAGATCCCACTTTTATCCTTCCGCGTATACACAACACATCAAGTTACTTCTTGATACTTACGCGCACTGTCTCAGAACAGCTCACCGTCCATTTTCGAACTCACCGACCGTTACAATACAACGACCGTTACAATACAACGACCGTTAACGCTCCACTCTTCTTCTCCAAATTCTCCCAACGTTCTTATTCGTTGGCTGAAACTTTTTGCTTTCGGTTGCCAGATTCCTTCTGTCGTAACACTGCCCCCTTCCTAGGTCTTGTTCGTCCCGAACAATTCTGGATTCCAAAGTTTCTTCAGTTCTTCGATGAAACGGGGCCAAACGATCCACGTGAACCACCTTGCACTTTGTAGCTGGACGTCGACGAATGCGATATACCACGTCATTAATCCTGTTAACTATTGTATATGGACCTTCCCAAGGTTTCTGAAGTTTTGGAGATAGTCCTTTCTTTCTATGTGGACTGTATAGCCAGACAAGATCTCCTTGATTGAAAATAGTTCCATTTATTTTACTGTCATATCTTGTTTTGGTTCTGTCACTTGTTATGTCGATGTTATGTCTAACGGAGTGATGGATTTCTTCTAGTCGTTGTTGCAATTCTTGTACGTATTGTGGAGTGGACACAGGCATTGCTTCGGGCCGACCATATAAAAGGTCACAGGGAAGACGTAACTCTCTTCCAAAAATCATCATGGAAGGTGTCTGTCCAGTTGTCTCATGCACTGCCGTTCTATATGCCAGCAAAAGGAGTGGTACATGGCGATCCCAGTCACGTTGGTGGTCGTTCACAAATAATGCTAAATGCTGAGCAATTGTTCTGTTGAACCTTTCAACCATACCATCCGACTGAGGGTGTAAGGGAGTTGTTCTGGTTTTCTGAATGCCTAATAGTTGACAGATGCCTTTAAACACATTGGATTCAAAATTCCGTCCTTGATCAGAGTGGAGTTGTAAAGGTACTCCATACCTACTAATGAAGTTATTAACTATCATCTCAGCCACTGTTGTTGCTTCCTGGTCTTGGATGGGATATACCTCAGGCCACTTTGTGAAATAATCCATTACCACTAATAAATATCGATTTCCATCATCAGTTCTAGGAAACGGACCCATTACATCAATGGCTATTCTTTCAAAAGGGGCACCAACGTTATACGTCTGCAGCTTACCCCGACTCCTAGTCTTAGGGCCTTTCTTTGCTGCACAGGCTTCACATTGCCTACACCATCTCTCAACGTCTGCCCTACTTTTCAACCAATGAAATCGTTCCCTGGCTTTGGCTAATGTCTTATTAACACCGAAGTGTCCTCCAGTGGCACTATCATGTACATCTTTCATCACAAGTTCCACTCGGGATCGAGGAAGAATTATCTGCCAACGGATCAGCCGTCCAGTGGGATTCTCCCATCTTCTGTATAATACTCCGTCTTCCATTTTTAAGGAGTCCCACTGTGCCCAGTAACTTTTAGTAGTTGGACTATACCTCGAGATTTGCTCCCAATTAGGTCTCACATCAGATTTTTCAATCAATTCTAATATTGGTTTTATGTCTTCATCATCTAGTTGAGCCTTCCTGATTTCAATTGGATTCCAGATGTTAGGGGTGTCATTGTTTGTTTGTGTCGATACTATTTGTCTTATGGGCATTATCTCTTTAGTTCCAAATTTCAGTTCTGCATTATAGCAATGTTTACAGTTGTCAATGCATGGGCGCCTGGAAAGATCATCTGCATTCTTATGCATTTTACCACTTCGATGTTCGATGGAGAAATCGTATTCTTGTAACCGTTGTATCCACCTAGCGATTTGTCCTTCAGGGTTTTTGAAGTTTAATAACCATCTAAGTGCAGCATGATCAGTACGTATAAGGAATTTCTGGCCATAGAGATAATGATGAAAATGTTCTATTGCTTTTACTATTGCTAACAGTTCTTTGCGTGTTACACAGTAATTCCGCTCTGGTTTGGATAAAGTTTTACTAAAGTATGCAATAACTCTCTCTTGTCCGTCTTGTTCTTGTGAAAGCACAGCACCAACTCCTGTGTTACTTGCGTCAGTATCTATTACGAATTGTTTTCCAGTTTGTGGGTACGCTAGCACTGGTGCTGTGGAAAGAGTTTTCTTTAGCTGTTGAAAGGCTATATCGCATTCGGTGGTCCACATAAACCGCTGGCCCTCTTCTGTCAGACGATGTAATGGCCTTGCGATGTTGGAGAAACCTTTGACAAATCTTCTATAGTAGGTGCAAAGTCCAATAAAACTACGAAGTTGATGAACATCTTGTGGTGGAGGCCAGTCTCTTACAGCTTCTATCTTACTAGGATCAGTCTTAATCCCTGCTGTAGTGATCACATGACCAAGGTAATGAACTTCTTGCTGGAACAGTTTACACTTTGTCGGTCCCAATTTTAACTTGGCTGCCTTAAGTTTTTCAAATACTTGACGAAGATTTCTCAAATGTTCTTCAAAAGTTCTTCCAAGAACTATGATGTCGTCCAAGTAAACCAGGCAGACCTCCAAAGACAAACCTTTGAGCACTGACTCCATTAGTCGCTCAAATGTGGCAGGTGCATTACAGAGTCCAAATGGCATCACCTTAAACTGCCAAAGTCCATTCCCTGTACTGAAAGCCGTTTTCTCACGGTCTTCAGGACGTATACCAACTTGCCAATAGCCGCTCTTTAAATCTAATGTTGAGAACCATTCTGACCCAGATAAAGTGTCTAGTGTATCGTCAATCCTGGGTAAAGGAAAGGAATCTTTCTTTGTTACGTCATTTAATCTGCGATAATCTACACAAAATCGTGTAGATCCATCCTTTTTCTTGACAAGAACTACTGGTGATGTCCAGGGACTCTGTGATGGTTCTATAATGCCCTGAGCTTCCATGTCCTTTATGAGTTGTTCCGTCTCCTCTCTTTTTGCCAATGGAAGCCTTCTTGCCGGCAGATGGACTGGAGGAGAATCACCAGTGTTGATTTTATGTTCTGTCAGGTTAGTACGGCCATAATCATTTGATGTGGCAGAAAAAATGTCAGAAAATTCTTTTAATAGGTTCTCGGCCTTAACAGCTTGGTTTTCAGTTAATATTTGTCTTGTTTCTCTCCATAATTCAGTAAGATGAGACGGGATGTCTGTATGATTTTGATATGAATCGGTAACTTCTATTTTATTTATACTTGTTACACAGGTAACAGCTTCACATATTGCTAATTCCTCACCTTTTTTTAACATTCTATTGGATTTGTTACAGTTCATCACTCTGATAGGGATCTGTTCTTTATCTATTCTGACTAAAGTCCTTGCAACCAGGATATTATGAGCCAAAGCTCCTTTACCAGAGGCATCAGTAACTGCCAATCGGAAGGCCCCAGAAGTCTCCGCCCGATGTCCACGGACTATAACTTCACTTTGTGCTGGGATCTCTGTGTCTTCCGTCACTAATATTGGAGTTACGCTTGATAAAGAATCAGTCGTCCGGCTAAGCAGAGGAATCTCTTCTGTCTCATAGATGAGTAGGTTATCACTGGGTCTAATGTTGAATCCATGTTTCTTAAGAAAATCAAGGCCTAATATGCATTCGTCGTAGATGTCAGCGATGTAAACAGGATGGCGAACCAGACAGCTACCAACTCGAATATTAAGTTCTATTTTTCCATGAACCTTTGCACGATCTCCAGTGGCCGTTTGTAGGCTTATTCTAGACTGTGTAGTATTCAAGTTTGGGTGAGGTATTATTTTCTTTATTATATCCGTTCTGAGTAAAGTTACATTTGCACCAGTGTCGACTATCATACGGCAAGGTATTCCATTTATGGCTCCATCAGCTACTAATCCATTATTATCACCATGCAATGTTGAAACGTGGGCGACTTCCCCTGGGGCCAACCAATCAACAACCAGCCTTTGCCTCGCAAGATTGATAAATTTTCTGTTTCTCTGATCCTGTTGTCTAGTTGATGTACTTGGACTCCTCATTCGTTTCCTAGTGCAGTTGGTACGAATGTGTCCGGTCTTGCCACAATTCCAACACTGGATGTCTGTTGTAGGTTTTGAAGAAGAACCTTTTATATCTTTCAAAACGGATAGTATGGCTTTGGTTAGTTCTTTCATTTCATTATCCTTTTCTACAGTTAAATGTTGCGGATTACAAAAATGGATAGCCACTGAGCGTGAGTATTAAAAGCTATATTTCAAAACCAAATTCAATACAAGGTAAATTGTTACAAAGGAAATATGGATGAAGTATCTTATTAACAAATCAACTATTAACATGCACAAGTCATCAATCTTCCTGCGTAGAGCACACAATATCAGCTCTGTGTATTTTACTAAATACTACCTTTTACTTGATTTACCAGGTCACCCGAAGATCTTCACTCGTAAACCAATTCTCGTCCTGTGCTAATAACTTTTCACACACTAGCCGAACAAAAAGACAGTCCGTGTAGACATTCGAAGTTAGCCATAAAAGTTCCCACTTTTATACTTCCGCGTGTACACAACACATCAAGTTACTTCTTGATACTTAACGATAAAAGATCCCACTTTTATCCTTCCGCGTATACACAACACATCAAGTTACTTCTTGATACTTACGCGCACTGTCTCAGAACAGCTCACCGTCCATTTTCGAACTCACCGACCGTTACAATACAACGACCGTTACAATACAACGACCGTTAACGCTCCACTCTTCTTCTCCAAATTCTCCCAACGTTCTTATTCGTTGGCTGAAACTTTTTGCTTTCGGTTGCCAGATTCCTTCTGTCGTAACAATATTAACTAACACTATATCATCGGCACAAAAAAAACATGGTACTATATAGTCCTAATTTTCTTAAGTTAATTTAGGGGGTTGCTCAATCGGTAGCGCGCCAGGCTCGTAATCTGCAGTTCCCAGGTTCGAGTCCCAGCTGGGTCAGCGTTGAGATTTATCTCCGCAAAATTCCCCGCCCTGCCCACGGTCAATAGGGGACACCGATGGGCTTGGAAAGGCCACCGTCCGTCGTATGGGACGTTAAACCGTGGTCCGTGTGTGGGAGAGCCATACCCTGTGCACGATGAAGAACACTCTGAATGGCCTTGATGGGAGACTACCATCTGTCTCCCAACAGCTATCCCATTGGGTCCTCTCCCCCAACTTGCTCTGAGCCTTCGGGGTCCTTGTGACCCGGCCATTTAGCCCATGGTGTGCAAAAAAGTGCCGTTCAGATGTAAAACAACCCAAATCTTAAGTCGTTTATGTAAATCAAAAATAAAATCCCTTATACAGGAAGGCCGAAGGAGGCGGTGAGCGGGAGAATTATCGCTTTTGCTCTTAGATTCATTAAGGAAAACCTACACATCACCGTTCAGGTAATAAATTAAGATGTCAGTATATCGATTGGCAGTCTGAACTTTTTTTTTATCAGCATTTAAGTTCGGAAAAATCTGTTCCAAATGGGTACTCCAGAAACTGAGAAAACAGCATAAAGGCATCTCCCTGCGCGTCGATTTGTACAGGTAGATACTGGCAGTGTTTGAACCTAGTGGCCCCAAACGTTTAACAGGCGGTATCAGAGGTGATGAGAGGTGGGGGTGGCTCAGTCGGTAGCACCCAGGCTCGCAATCTCTAGTTGCCAGGATCGAGTCTCAGTTTGGTCAGTGTTGAGATTTATCTCCGCAAAATTATAGCACCCAGGCTCGCAATCTCTAGTTCCCAGATTCGAGTCCCAGTTTGGTCAGTGTTGAGATTTATCTCCGCAAAATTATAGCACCCAGGCTCGCAATCTCTAGTTCCCAGGTTCGAGTCCCAGTTGGGTCAGTATTAAGATTTATCTCCGCAAAATTATAGCACCCAGGCTCACAATCTCTAGTTCCCAGGTTCGAGTCCCAGTTCGGTCAGTGTTGAGATTTATCTCCGCAAAATTCCCCGCCCTGCCCACGGTCAATAGGGGACACCGATGGGCTTGGAAAGGCCGCCGTCCGTCGGATGGAACGTTAGTCCGTGGTCCCGTGTGCGGGAAGGTCATAATCTGCTTACATTAGAGAACACGCTGGATGGCCTTGACGGGAGGCTACCATATGTCTCCCAACAGCTGTTCCAGTGGGTCCCCTTCCTCAACCTTCTCTGAGCCTTCGGGGTCCATGTGACCTGGCCATTTAGCCCATGGTGTGCAAAAAACTGCTGCTCAGAGGTAAAACAACCCAACGTTAAAGAACACACTGGATGGCCTTGACGGGAGGCTACCATCTGTCTCCCAACAGCTGTTCCAGTGGGTCCCCTCCCTCAACCTTCTCTGAGCCTTCGGGGTCCATGTGACCTGGTCACTAGCCCATGGTGTGCAAAAAACTGCTGCTCAGAGGTAAAACAAACCAACTCACAGTTGATGAGACGTGGTTTTATTACCCTAAAACTTGCAGAAAGAAATGAATCGCCTCCTCAAATCCTCCGACAAGATTTTCTCTCAGGAAGAGAAGGTTTACAATTTTTATCAATTCCCAACGAATGGTACCTGTGGACACCTTCCCCGAAAAATTTAACGTTGGGTTGTTTTACCTCTGAGCGGCACTGTTTTGCACACCATGGGCTAAATGGCCAGGTCACATGGACCCCGAAGGCTCAGAGAAGGTTGGGGGAGGGGACCCACTGGAACAGTTGTTGGGAGACAGATGGTAGCCTCCCGTCAAGGCCATCCAGCGTGTTCTTTAACGTTGGGTTGTTTTACCTCTGAGCGGCACTGTTTTGCACACCATGGGCTAAATGGCCAGGTCACATGGACCCCGAAGGCTCAGAGAAGGTTGGGGGAGGAGACCCGCTGGAACAGCTGTTGGGAGACAGATGGTAGCCTCCCGTCAAGGCCATCCAGCGTGTTCTTTAACGTGCACAAGGTATGTCTCTCCCGCACACGGGGACACGGCTTAACGTCCCATCAGACGGACGGCGGCCTTTCCAAGCCCATCTGTGCTTAACGTAAAGGGATGTATGAATTATGTTGACACCTTCAGAAGCTAAAATCTCCTTTCTCATTCAAAACCATCTCGATCCTAGCAAAGCTAAAACTGGAAAAGAACCTGCAGATGAAAAGGATGTCGAGCAACCTCTTCTCTCTTAACAAGTATCTGCTTAAAGAGATGTCATTTGAAGCCTATTATGAGATTGCTCATGGGTGAGTAACTGCAGGAATGCAGCTACACATACTTCACCAGTCTTTCCTAACCACTCCCTCCTTTTTGCCACTCTCATTCCCTACCAGCGACCCCGTCCCAACCTAGTGACCGTTCCTCCTGTGCCACGTGTGACCATGGGTGGTCCCTCGTCTGACCTTTCTTGACCTGTGCCGCTCCTCTCCTGACTCCTATGGCCCCGCCTCCTCCAGTGGGACCGCTTTGTAAAGCATTTCAGCACCTGTACTCAGAGAGCATTAGGGTGCAAAAAAGACAGCATTCTCACCCCTTTGAAGACTTTCTTCACTGCATTAGTTATGAATGCCCCGGCGCTGCGTGCGTCCGATCATGTTTACTCGAGTCGTCATCTTCTCTTCAGCTCAAAAATAAAATCTTTTTATTCGATTTGTCTTCGCTATTAAATATATGTTTGTCATTCTAGCTAGATGCAAAAATTATCACTGTAGTGTTTGAAATCAGAGTATGAAGTTTTTCTTGTTTTTATACCAGCTTTATTTGACTTTGACAATTGTAGATTTTTTGGGCTCTATAATTAAACACAGAGTAAGGAGACACAGAGTCCACTCGCCTACTTGGGACGGGGGTGGCTCAGTCGGTAGCGTGCCAGGCTCGTAATCTGTAGTTCCCAGGTTCGAGTCCCAGCTGGGTCAGCGTTGAGATTTATCTCCGCAAAATTTCCCCGCCCTGCCCACGGTCAATAGGGGACACCGATGGACTTGAAAAGGCCGCCGTCCGTCGGATGGGACGTTAAGCCGTGGCCCCGTGTGCGGGAGAGCCATACCCTGTGCACGTTAAAGAACACGCTGGATGGCCTTGACGGGAGGCTACCATCTGTCTCCCAACAGCTGTTCCAGTGGGTCCCTTCCCCAAACCTCCTCTGAGCCTTCGGGGTCCTTGTGGCCTGGCCATTTAGCCCATGGTGCGCAAAAAAGTGCCGCTCAGAGGTAAAACAACCCAACTCTGGCGATTATTAGCGCCACCAACGTCAGACTATGTAATTAATATTTTCTGTGTGACCATCCGCAGAGCTATAGACTGTAATATTTCCTATTTCGTAGATTTAAAAATCACTTTAACATCCTCGGTGTTTTCAGCTTGGAGCCGTCCCATGGCCGAGTGGTTAGCGCGCTTGGCTACTGATCTAAGGGACCTGGGTTCGAGCCCCGGGTAAGGCATGGATGTTTGCGTCGTTTTCATGCTGAGGTCCTGCCATCCTCTCAGATCTTCTACTCTGGCATATAAATTGACAGGCTCCTGTCAGACCTCTGTGGCAAGCAGCTGCTTGAGGGGGTATAAATTTATAAAAAATAAAATATATATATGAAAATTTTATGGCACGAGAGAGAGAGAAAAAAAAGAATGTTGGTGAATTCATTTTTCTGAGACTTATTACACTAGTCCGGCACAAAAACTCTGCTCTGTGAGAATTTAAAATGTTGAAATGTTGTCTTTAGCAGTATGGGAAGTGGATCTTGTACTCTCCTTACTCTGTGGTAAAGACTATATCCAAGCTTATGATAATAATTTTTCAGATTCAGAACTCGGTAAATTTTAAATAAGTAGTAGGTAATAATGTAATAAGTAATAATATAGTAGGTAACGCTTTATATCAAAATAAATTAGACAGTGATGTATTTTTGAGGGAGGTTTGGGGGGGAGGCAGTTCCCCCCCTCCTAAATCTGTATGTTTCTTCAAAAAACATTTTTCATTGAAATGATTTTGAAACATTTAGCAAATATTAAGCATGTGATTGCCAAACATTTTTGTTCATGGCACGTGGACGAATGGTTAGCGCGCTTGGCTACTGATCTAAGGGACCTGGGTTCGAGCCCCGGATAAGGCATGGTTGTATGTGTTGTTTTTCTGCTGAGGTCCTGCCATCCTCACAGATCTTCTACTTTGGCATATAAACTGACAGGCTTCTGTCAGACCTCTGTGGCAAGCAGCTGCTTGAGGGTGTATTTGTTATTACACTTCATTTACTTTTTATAGAAAGATATATATATAGTAGATAACGCTTTATATAAAAATAAATTAGACAGTGACATATTTTAGAGGAAGGTTTTTTTTTTGGGAGGGGGGGCGGTCACACATCTTAGGGATGTGTATGTTTCTTCAATAAATATTTTGTATTGTAATGCTTTTAAAACACCGTCCCGTGGTCGAGTGGTTATTGCACTTGGCTGCTGATCTAAGGGACCTGGGTTCGAGCCCGGAGTTAAGGCACGGATGTTCTTGTCGTTTTTCCTGCTGAGGTCCTGCCATCCTCACAGACCTTCTACTCTGGCATATAAACTGACAGGCTCCTGTCAGACCTCTGTGGCAAGCAGCGGCTTGAGGGGGTATTTATTTTATTATTTTAAGCACATGATTGTCAAAACGTTTTTTGCTCAGGCACACTATATTTTGTCGTGAATACTCGCGACACACTAAATTTAAGTTGTCATTTCTATACAAAAAAAAAAAGTTTGTCCAAGCATAATTTTATTTTAGCCCCATATTTTTCGTCTGACACTAAAAATTAACAAAAAAAAACAAACAACAACTATAAAATCTTATTCCATATACATAGAATATCATTATAATTTTTTTGTCGATAGAATATTTTAGTAATTGGGGAACCCTACTCAAGTCTTATTCTCAGACCCCCCCCCCCCCCTCCCAGCTAAATTCTCGGAGCTTTCCCGAAAATGAATTCTCGAATCCCCCTAACATAATAGAATATTTATTTTTTGAAATAAATAAGACACACGTAGGCGCTTATAAACCAAATATTTAGGCACTCTTTCGGAAAAACAAATGCTGTCAGACAGGCCTGGAGAGCAGAACCATAGTCACCTAAAAATAAATACCCCCTCAAGCAGCTGCTTGCCACAGAGGTCTGACAGGAGCCTGTCAGTATATATGCCACAGAAGGTCTGTGAGGATAGCAGGACCTCAGCAGAAAAACAGCATACATATCCATGCCTTACCCGGGGCTCGAACCGAGGTCCCGAGCCAAGCGCGCTAACCACACGGCCATGGGACGGCCGCCTAAAAACTTGCTAAATAAAACTACACTAAAAAAAAAGATGCCTGTGTGTCTGTGGCAGTCTACTTCATCAGAATATCATGGTACTCTTCAAATTTTCGGAAAATATTTCAGGTTGTGGTCCGGATTGCAATGCCAAATTTTAAGTCGAAATTTCAAAAGGGGGCTTAAAAAATAAAAACTTTTCAAGCAGCTGCTTGCCACAGAGGTCTGACAGGAGCCTGCCAGTTCATAAGACATAGTATAAGGTCTATGAGAATGGCTAGACTTCAGCAGAATGGGGTGGGGGTGGCTCAGTCGGTAGCGCGCCAGACTCGTAATCTGTAGTTCCCAGGTTCGAGTCCCAGCTGGGTCAGCGTTGAAATTTAAATCCGCAAAATTCCCCGCCCTGCCCACGGTCAGTAGGGGACACTGATGGGCTTGGAAAGGCCGCCGCCCGTCGGATGGGACGTTAAGCCGTGGACACGTGTGCGGGAGAGCCATACCCTGTGCACGTTAAAGAACACGCTGGATGGCCTTGACGGGAGGTTACCATCTGTCTCCCAACAGCTGTTCCAGTGGGTCCCCTCCCCCAACCTTCTCTGAGCCTTCGGGGTCCATGTGACCTGGCCATTTAGCCCATGGTGTGCAAAAAAAGTGCCGCTGAGAGGTAAAACAACCCAACCTCAGCAGAAATAAAACACGATCATCCATGCCTTATTCGGGCTCGAACTCAGGTCCCTTAGATCAGTATCCTTGTGGCAGGTTAGCGTGCTTAGCTATTGATCTAAGGGACCTGGGTTCGAGACCCGGGTAAAGCATTAATGTTTTCACTTCATTGAACATTTTAGGGGTAAACTTCCTTTGGACAAAGCCGCAGGATATCTGCAAGTAAGTTGTACTTACCCACTATGGAAGTTGTTGGGTTGTTTTACCTCTGAGCGGCACTTTTTTGCACACCATGGGCTAAATGGCCAGGTCACATGGACCCCGAAAACTCAGAGAAGGTTGGGGGAGGGGACCCACTGGAACAGCTGTTGGGAGACAGATCGTAGCCTCCCGTCAAGGCCATCCAGCGTGTTCTTTAACGTGCACAGGGTAGGGCTCTCCCATACACGGGGCCACGGCTTAACGTCCCATCCGACGGACGGCGGCCTTTCCAAGCCCATCGGTGTCCCCTTCTGATCGTGGGCAGAGCGGTGAATTTTTGCAGAGATAAATCTCAACGCTGTTCCAGCTGGGACTCGAACCTGGTAACCACAGATTACGATCCTGGAGCGCTACCGACTGAGCCACCCCCGCCCCATCCCACTATGGCAGAAAAAGGGTCGAGACACAAGAGATGACCGTGACCCGAAGAGTCGGTAGATCACCAGTTAGTCAAGAAGCAAGTTGTATTGTTTTTCTGCTGAGGTCCCACTAACCTCACAGACTTTCTACTGCTGCGTATAAACTTACAGCCTCCTGTCAGACCTCTGTGGCAAGCAGCTGCTTAAGAGGATATTTAAAGGGGAGATTGCTGGAAGCAAAAATATTTACCATGCTATTCCCACGAGAAACGATAATCTCTATCAAATTTATTGTTGCCGTTTACAGCTCTCTAACTGTAAACGTATGGGTCAAAATAATATTTGAATCTGCTGCCAGATTCCTCGCCTCTTCCGGGGCGGGGGTGGCTCAGTCGGTAGCGCGCCAGACACGTAATTTGCAGTTCCCAGGTTCGAGTCCCAGCTGGGTCAGCGTCGAGATTTATCTCCCACAAAATTCCCCGCCCTGCCCACGGTCAGTAGGGGACACCGATGGGCTTGGAAAGGCCGCCGTCTGTCGGATGGGACGTTAAGCCATGGCCCCGTGTGCGGGAGAGTCATACCCTGTGCACGTTAAAGAACACGCTGGATGGCTTTGACGGGAGGCTACCATCTGTCTCCCAACAGCTGTTCCAGTGGGTCCCCTCTCCCAACCTTCTCTGAGCCTTCGGGGTCCATGTGACCTGGCATTTAGCCCATGGTGTGCAAAAAAGTGCCGCTCAGAGGTAAAACAACCCAACCCTCGCTTTTCCAAATTCATTACTGTTTTAAGGCGTCCCATTGCAGCTATGGACCTAGGACCTCTGGCAAGGGGAACCAGCCTACAAAATTTGGGAACTTTCGGTCAAGTTTGTCAGGAATCACAGAATACCTAAATATGTCGAAATACAAATCTCGACAGTTTGCGACGAATCTACGGACTATGAGAACGTGCGGTGACGTCAGAAACGATCCGAACAACGCCGGACAATTCTTCTTGTTGATTCTGCACTAAAGTCTGTGTGTAGGGGGGGGGGACAATTCACAAAACTAACATTTAGTGCTGTAAAAAAACAAAATGTACAGTTTAAAAAGTGAGATCTTGGCAGCGCAGGGTGCCTTCAGGTAGTAATATATATATAAAAAGAAAATACCCCCTCAAGCAGCTGCTTGCCACAGAGGTCTGACAGGAGCCTGTCAGTTTATATGCCATAGTAGAAGGTCTGTAAGGATGGCAGGACCTCAGCAGAAAAACGATACATACATCCATGCCTTACCCGGGGCTCGAACCCAGGTCCCGTAGAACAGTAGCCAAGCGCGCTAACTCGGCCACAAACAAGAACTTAAATTTCAATGAAAAACGAAACAAAAAAAAATTTGAAATAATTAGCTGAAAAAAATTAGTTGCCCCTAGGTGGGATTCGAACCACGCCTCCGAGGCGTCATAACCACTAGACCACCAGAGTCTAACCATTTTCTTCAATAATATCTGGTGGTCTGAGGTTTCTGGCAAATGTGGGTTCGAATCCTATTCAGGGAACGGGTTTGTCCAAAGGAAGTTTACCCCTAAAATGTTCAATGAAGTGAAAACATTTATGCTTTTTTCGGGACTGGAACCCAGGTCCCTTAGATCAATAGCCAAGCACGCTAAGCTGCCACTAAGATACTGATCTAAGGGACCTGGGTTCGAGCCCGTGTAAGGCATGGATGTTCGTGTTGCTTTTCTGTTGAGGTCTCGCCATTCTCACAGACCTTCTACTGTGGCGTATGGTAGATGTGGGTTCGAATCCTATTCATACCTTTTCCAACCACGCCTCCTAGGCGTCATAACCACTAGACCACCAGAGCCTAACCATTTTCTTCAATAATATCTGGTGATCTGAGGTTTCTAGTAGATGTGGGTTCGAATCCTACTCAGCGCAACAGATTTTTTTCGTTTTTTTTTTTCAGATAAATTTTTCAAGTGTTCTTTGTGTACATGACAGTTTCCTGTGACACTTTATTACCAAATAAAAAAATTATTTCGGTAAATAATTTTTGCGATTCTTTTCCAGATTAATAAAAACTAAAGAATAAAGATAAAAAAACATAACTAGAGAGTTAAGGAGTTAGTTTCTTAGAACTCATCGCTTTTTAAACACTTCAACCATTTCCATAATTTGAATGCTTCCACAAATGTTTGCAGCACACAGCCAAAATCTAAAACACTTTTGCTCCTTTTTCGTCATTTTCCTCCACAAGGAGCATCCAAGACCTTCATTTCCTATTTGTCCCAATCCCTCTCCTCCCTGTGCTCTGTCTAAGATCAATCCCCCTTTCCACGCTGCCTCCCTCCCCAGTTGTGCGGGGGTTGTTCAGCTTCGCCTCAGGGTGTGGTGTCACTCCAATGCTATTGCGGTTTGCCAAGAATCCCGCGCTTCCTGCTCCAACCGCCAGACTGCTTGGCGGGCAGAGGCACGTGTTGTCATGGCAACCAACTCCGCCCGGGGGCCAACCACAGCTGCGTCGTAGCTCAGGAAGTCCCATCACAAGGATGGTGAATGTGTGAAATGTTGAACGTGTGATATTCCCAATGCAGGATCACGACAACGTTGTGTGAGATGCTAAAGAAGATGAAGATGCTGGTGTGTTTATTGATTATAAGAGGATGGCGGTGGTGGCTGGATTAATAATTATAGAAGAATGTAGTTTATTTTTAAGAATGTCAATGTTTTTTGTAGGGAAGATGCTTAGTTACTTTTAGAGTCCGGAGAGATTGTTAAAATTTTTTTGTGTACATTATTAAACAGAGCTCCGGGCTTCAAAAAAGCGTAGGCTTCGGAATGTGTGGTATGCTGCATTAATAATAATAGAAGAGTGTAGTTCATTTTAAAGAATGCGAGCCTCTTTGCAGAGAAAATGCGTAGTCTTGAGACACCGTGAAAATTTCTTTGGAGTACATTCAAGCTCCTTTTTTCATTAGAAATCCTAAAAGTAATTGGTACGTTTCACAAATAGTAGCACCAGTGCGTCGCGTCATTATGGGCTACCGATACTCAGCCAAATTTAATGGCATGACAAAAATTTCGGTTCAACAATTGTTTAAATTATAGTATAATATTATTGCGGGTTTCTTTAGAATACATATATCTAATAAATGAAATTTTGTCAAATACATCCGAAAGCTACCTGTAGTAATATTGTAATAAATATATTAAATTAATTCTTTCGTATTATTTTGCACTTTGGGGTCAATCATTGTATGGTTTACTTTTGTTTCTTTTTTCAAACTGATGCCATTTAGGCATATTTCCAGATGAAGAAGGTTATGGGTACTATTGTACCTGGTACTTCATTTTATGATGTAACGATCTACTATTATAATATGAGTTGCTATGATCTGGCTAATTGAGGTTCACATTAGCACGTCATGACACGACGACACTGGTAAACACATTATATTTAACCTCAAATTATCCTATTAATAGGATTTTTGAAATCGAACGGCAAAAATCGTCAGAAAATATTCTAGAGCAGTAGTTCCCAACGTGTTTTGTTCGGCGAACCCTTTTCAAACCAAAAGAAAACTGTTCTGAACCCCCAGGGTAATAATGATTTAAAAAAGTTCAAAATTAAAATTTACATTAAAAAAAAAAGTAAATAATTATCTTCTCAAGCAGCTGCTTGCCACAGAGGTCTGACAGTAGCCTGTCAGTTTATATGCCATAGTAGAAAATCTATGAGGATGGCAGGACCTCAGCAGAAAAATAACACACACATCCATGCCTTACCCGAGGCTCGAACCCAGGTCTCTTAGATCAGTAGCCAAGCGTGCTAACCACTCCGCCAAGGGACTACATAATAATAATTATAAAATATAAAATTTTACTATCTATAATTACGAAACCTCTAAAATTTAGAATCACTGCAGAAACAAACCTATATTGCTTCAAATATGCAGATGCTTGTCACAGAGGAAAACTATATGTGTAACTTAATTGGACAATTCTTTATTGCTTAAGGCGCCATTACAGATTTTTTACCGCGAATCCCCGCCAGGCTCGTAATCTGTAGTTCCCAGGTTCGAGTCCCAGCTGGGTCAGCGTTGAGATTTACCTCCGCAAAATTTCCCCGCCCTGCCCACGGTCAGTAGGGGACACCGATGGGCTTGGAAAGGCCTCCGTCCGTCGGATGGGACGTTAAGCCGTGGCCCCGTGTGCGGGAGAGACATACCCTGTGCACGTTAAAGAACACGCTGGATGGCCTTGACGGGGGGCTACCATCTGTCTCCCAACAGCTGTTCCAGTAGGTCCCCTCCCCCAACCTTCTCTGAGCCTTCGGGGTCCATGTGACCTGGCCATTTAGCCCATCATGGTGTGCCAAAAAGTGCCACTCAGAGGTAAAACAACCCAACGTTAAAGAACACGCTGGATGGCCTTGACGGGGGGCTACCATCTGTCTCCCAACAGCTGTTCCAGTGGGTCCCCTCCCCCAACCTTCTCTGAGCCTTCGGGGTCCATGTGACCTGGCCATTTAGCCCATGGTGTGCAAAAAAGTGCCGCTCAGAGGTAAAACAATCCAATCCAATCCGCGAATCCCTTGGACCATCGTCGCGAACCACCAAATGAGAACCACTTTTCTAGAGCAAAAGGAGGAGAAACGTTTTACTCTGCGGGCTACTGCAAAAAAAGTTAACATTAAGAGGGCCGTATTGAAAATCTAATGAAACCATATATTATATACATAACTACGAAAGAAGCAATTTTTATCCATCTTGAAATAATATTTATTAAACAATGGTAAGAAAAATTATGTTTGAAGAACATAGATAAATTATGTTTTCATTCAAACTCATGTTTTGATGTTTTCCATTTTGGTCAGTAATAATATTTTTGCCGGTGGACCACAAGAAATCATCTCGCGGGCCTCAAATGGCCTGCAGGCTGAAGTTTTCCTTTCTAGGGGGTGCAATGTAATCTTCTTCATTATAAAAATATTGCAATGAAAGCAAAATAATGCAACACAAAAAACTGAGAGCCAAATGTCCATTGGATCATTTCTACTTACACCTGATGGGCTGAATTGTTTTACCTCTGAGCTGGAGGGCGGGGGTGGCTCAGTCGGTAGCGCGCCAGGCTCGTAATCTGCAGTTCCCAGGTTCGAGTCCCAGCTGGGTCAGCGTTCTGATTTATCTCCGCAAAAACTCCCCGCCCTGCTGTCACGGTCAGTAAGCTTGAATCAAATGAATGGTCAGTAAGCACGGCCGATGATGAGCTTGAAAAGGCCGCCGTCCGTCGGATGGGACGTTAAGCCGTGGTTCCGTGTACGGGAGAGCCATATCTTGTGCACGTTAAAGAACACGCTGGGTAATCTTGACGAGAGGCTACCATCTGTTTCCCAACAGCTGTTCCAGTGGGTTCCACCCCCAACTTTCTCTGAGCCTTCGGGGTCCATGTGACTTGGTCATTTAGCCTTTGGTGTGCAAAAAAGTGCCGCTCAGAAGTAAAACAACCTAACGCTCTGAGCTGGACTTTTTGTACACAATGGAGTGTTCAGGTCACAAGGATCCCAAGGGATCAGAGAAGGTTGGGGAAGGGGGTTTTTGGATAGCTGTCAAAGGACAGGATTCCGTCAAGATCATCCAGCGTCTTATTTTAACGTGCACCACTATATTATGTTAAAATAAATAGTAGGTAGTTCAATTTTAGATAGCTTAAATCGCATACAAACGTTGAACATTTAATATCCATGCTTTCTTCACAATTTTCTTTGACAGCTGTGTGGGCTAAGTCTTTTCTAGGTGGCTCTATTTGTTCAGCTTGCTTGGGTGGTGAAGTTGGAGAACTAGCTTTCATAACCTAAAAAAACTCAAGCAAGAACAAAAAAAACATGTTAAAAAAATGTCTCTTAGTTCACAATGCTTTCATATCCTTAATACAAAAGTTTAGAATTTTGCAAAAAAAAATTTTTTTAACTACCAATTTTATTATAATTTTATTTTATTTAATAATAAGCAAACTAGGTCAATGCATTCAATTTTACAGTTTATAAAGGATATTATTTAGTTTATAAGATTGATTGACCGAATTTGATTTACTGCCAAAATAATACCATGTTGTTTTAACATTAGAAGAAAAATAGATCTTAGGATTATAATGATGTTAATCAAGAACTTTCAGTTTCTACTGAACTACCTGCTTCCTTCAGAAAACTCTGGAATGCTTATTTGACCGCCAATCCAAGATTACTGGCAATTTTATGATTTTGCTTTTGAAATTTCGATTTTCCAGACACAATTGAGGGGACTCTCCCACGAAGTTCACGGAACTTAAGAGAATTTCCGGACGAGAGGGGCGAAAGACCCCGAGTGATTTCCGGAATAATAGTTTCTTTTGAAGAAAAAGAAGATGGCGCAGTGGTTTCAATAAAAATAATGTGGAGCAAAATATTTTTATTAAAATTGGAATTTCTTCTTCTATTTATTTTTTTGTCTCAAGAAATTAAATCTATATATATATATTCATCGTTGCTCTAAATATAAAATTTAATACTCATTATTTTAATTTAAACGAGCTATTTTTCGGGTTATAAAAATCACTTCATAAGCAAATATATGAATATTTTGTTCATCTATATAAAAGTACAAATATAAATGTATTCTTTGTCCATCTGAATAAATGTACAAATATATATATATTCTTTTTAATCTGCATAAATTATTAAACCATTCATTATTGTGAATGGTGTAGTTTAGCGAACCCACAAGGGATTCCCAAATCACAGTTTAGGGTTGGGTTGTTTTACCTCTGAGCGGCACCTTTTTGCACACCATGGGCTAAATGGCCAGGTCACATGGACCCCGAAGGCTCAGAGAAGGTTGGGGAAGGGGACCCACTGGAACAGCTGTTGGGAGACAGATGGTAGCCTCCCGTCAAGGACATCCAGCGTGTTCTTTAACGTGCACAGGGTATGGCTCTCCGTACACGGGGCCACGGCTTAACGTCCCATCCGACGGACGGCGGCCTTTCCAAGCCCATCGGTGTCCCCTACTGACCGTGGGCAGGGCTGAGAATTTTGCGGAGATAAATCTCAACGCTAACCCAGCTGGGACTCGAACCTGGGAACTACAGATTACGAGCCTGGCGCGCTACCGACTGACCACCCCCGCCCCACAGTTTAGGAACCACTGCTATAGAGTATGTGTGTGATGTGCTGTAAAGAAAAGTTCTAAGGCGTGAACCCACTCCAAAAATTCTCCCGGATTCCCTGATTCGAGATATTGCACACGATTCTGCATATTCAGTGAATCGAGATTGGAGCTCCGATCTCGATTTGATTGAGTCAATCCTCGCCCCTATCCAATGGGGGAAAGGGGTTTTATGCTTGTAACAACTGTAAATAGGACAATTTTATGCCTGTGTCAAATAGTAGAAAGGCGGCTTTATTGCCTCTATCAAGTGGAGAAAGGGTAGTTTTATTGCCTACATAAGGTGGAGGAAGAGCGCTTTTATGCTTGCATCAATTGGAGGAAAGGCGGTTTTATGCCTGTACCAAACGGAGGAAGGGCGATTTTATTGCCCTTCCTCCGGTTTATGTCTCTATTAACTGTAGGATGGTCGGTTTTATGCCTGTATAAGGTGGAGAAAGAATTGGTTTATGTCTCTATTTAATTGGAGAATGGCCAGTTTTATGCCTGTATCAAAAGGAAGAAGGACAGTTTACGTCTCTATTAACTGGAGAATGGCCGCCATTTTATGCCTGTATCAGGTGGAGGAAGGGCGGTTTTATGACTGTGTCAATTGGAGGAAGGGAGATTTTATGTATGTATCAACTGGAGAATGATAGGTTTTATGCCTCTATAAAGTGGAAAAGGACAGTTTACGTCTCTATTAACTGAAGAATGGCCAGTTTTATGCTTATATTAGGTGGAAGAAGGGCGGTTTTATGCCTGTATCAACTATAGGAAGGGAGATTTTATGTGTATATGAACTGGAGAAAGAGAGATTTTATGTGTGTATGAACTGGAGGAAAAACAGTGTTATGCCTCTATTAACTGCAGGATGGTCGGTTCTATGCCTCTATCAGGTGGAGGAACAGCAGTTTTATGCCTGCATCAACAGTAGGAAGGGCAGTTCTACTGCCTCTATCAAGTGGAGGAGGGAGTTTTATGCCTCTATTAATTGGAGGACGGTCGATTTTATGTCTGTATCAGGTGGAGAAAGGACAGTTTTATGCCTGCATCAACTGAAGAAAGGGAGATTTTATGTCTGTATAAACTTGACTATTGATCTACGGGACCTGGGTTCGAGCCCCGGGTAAGGCATGGATGTTCGTGTTGTTTTCTGCTGAGGTCCTGCCATCCTCTCAGATCTTCTACTGTGGCATATAAACTGACAGGCTCCTGTCAGACCTCTGTGGCAAGCAGCTGCTTGAGGGGGTACTTATTATTATTTATAAACTGGAAAAAGGCAGATTTTATATCTGTATCAACTGAAGAAAGGGAGATTTTATGTCTGTATCAGGTGGAGAAAGGACAGTTTTATGCCTGAATCAACTGAAGAAAGGGAGATTTTATGTCTGTATCAACTGGAGAAAGGGAGATTTTATGTCTGTATCAGGTGGAGAAAGGACAGTTTTATGCCTGCATCAACTGAAGAAAGGGAGATTTTATGTCTGTATCAACTGAAGAAAGGGAGATTTTATGTCTGTATAAGGTGGAGAAAGGACAGTTTTATGCCTGAATCAACTGAAGAAAGGGAGATTTTATGTCTATAAACTGGAGAAAGGGAAATTTTATGTCTGTATCAGGTGGAGGAAGGATGGTTTTATGCCTGTATCAACTCAAGAAAGGGAGATTTTATGTCTGTATCAGGTGGAGAAAGGACAGTTTTATGCCTGCATCAACTGAAGAAAGGGAGATTTTATGTCTGTATCAACTGGAGAAAGGGAGATTTTATGTCTGTATCAGGTGGAGAAAGGACAGTTTTATGCCTGAATCAACTGAAGAAAGGGAGATTTTATGTCTGTATCAACTGGAGAAAGGGAGATTTTATGCCTGCATCAACTGAAGAAAGGGAGATTTTATGTCTGTATCAACTGAAGAAAGGGAGATTTTATGTCTGTATCAGGTGGAGAAAGGACAGTTTTATGCCTGAATCAACTGAAGAAAGGGAGATTTTATGTCTGTATCAACTGGAGAAAGGGAGATTTTATGTCTGTATCAGGTGGAGGAAGAATGGTTTTATGCCTGTATCAACTGAAGAAAGGGAGATTTTATGTCTGTATCAGGTGGAGAAAAGACAGTTTTATGCCTGCATCAACTGAAGAAAGGGAGATTTATGTCTGTATCAACTGAAGAAAGGGAGATTTTATGTCTGTATCAGGTAGAGAAAGGACAGTTTTATGCCTGCATCAACTGAAGAAAGAGAGATTTTATGTCTGTATCAGGTGAAGAAAGGACAGTTTTCTGCCTGCATCAACTGAAGAAAGGGAGATTTTATGTCTGTATCAGGTGGAGAAAGGACAGTTTTATGCCTGCATCAACTGAAGAAAGGGAGATTTTATGTCTGTATCAGGTGGAGAAAGGACAGTTTTCTGCCTGCATCAACTGAAGAAAGGGAGATTTTATGTCTGTATCAGGTGGAGGAAGGATGGTTTTATGCCTGTATCAGATGGAGAAAGTAAAGATTTTAGGTGATATCAAATTATATTCCTCAGTAGCCTGAAACATATTGAGAAAGTAAGGTTTTGTGCTTAATTCAGATGGCAGAATATGTTTTAAGCCTATTTCAGATAGAAAGTAGCATAACATTTTTAGTCGAACCTTATATTCATGAGAAACAGAGGATAGTGTGACTGACCAATTCACCACAGTGGATAAATCTAAGTTTGTCAATCATCCTTCGATTCGGTGGAACAGTTCGCGTTTCCAATATTTTATTCTCCATTAAAAACTCAGTTATTGTTTATAATATTGTGTCCACTATTAGAAGAGGAATTCCTTGCTTTCACTATTTTGTCCACTATCTGGTAGGGCAGTCCCAATCTGCAAAATTTTGTCCTCCATTTGGAAACGAGTCCTCATTGTTAACATTTTATTCTCCATCTGGGAAAACAGGCCATTTTTTTCATTTCGTCCTCAGATACGAGGGTAGTCCTCGTTTTCAATATTTTGTCCCCCATTTAGGAGGAATTCCCTTTTTTCAATATTTTGTCCACTATTTAGGAGGAATTCCTTTCTTTCAATATTTTGTCCACCATTTAGGAGGAATTCATTGCTTTTAATATTTTGTCCACCATTTAGGAGAAATTCTTTGCTTTCAATATTTTTTCAACATTTAAGAATTCATTGCTTTCCATATTTTGTTCACCATTTAGGGGGAATTCCTCTCTTTCAATATTTTGTCCACCATTTAGGGGTAATTCCTCTCTTTCAATATTTTGTCCACCATTTAAGAATTCCTTGCTTTCAATATTTTGTCCATCAATTAAAAATTTTTTGCTTTCAATATTTTGTTCATCATTTAGGAAGAATTCCTTGCTTTCAATATTTTGTCCAGTGTCTGGAAAAGCAGCCGTTTGCAAAACTTCTGTCTTTCATTTCGGTAGACAGCCCTGGTTTTAAAGTTTTGTCTTCCATCTGAGAGGACAGTCTTCAATTTCAATTTTTTTGTCCTCCATATGAAAAAAAAAAATAGTATTTTGTCCTCCATATGAAAAAAAAAATAGTATTTTGTCCTCCATATAAGAAAAAAAAGTTTTAGTATTTTGCCCTCAATTTGGGACGGCAATTCTCATTTATAATATTTTGCTCTTCAATTGAGGTAATTTCTTATTTCCAATATTTTGCTCTCCATTGGGAAAGATCACTGTTAAATATTTTCGCTCTGTTTTAGGAGAGCAACCGTCGAATTTATTATCTTTTCCAAGTGGGAAAATGTACTTTGTTTTTTAAATTTTGTCCTCTATTTGCGAGACCAAACCAAATTTTCGCACTTTGTCCTCAGATTGAAATGACAGTATCGGGAGAGATGAAATTTCTCGTTTTCAATAATTTACTCCCCATTATTATCCTTCCTTTTAAAACGACAACTATGCTTCAGTATTTCTCTATTTTTTCCCCAAAATTTTTTGCTTTTAACATTTTGTCATACATTTGACGTTTGCAGTAATTTGTAATGAACGAATTATATACAATAATTTCAAAAATATATATTAAGTTTACTAAATGATTTGAAATAATATCCGTTACATTCATTGCCTAATGTGGCCTACTCTTGTTTCTGGCTTGTTTTTAAATATTCCAACATCTGTAAATGTTTAAATACTGAAAGAATGATATTTAAAACTGAGATCTGATTGTGATATTTCATGCAAATTTAGTATATAACTAACGTAAATAAAAATATTTATTTCAACTGATATTATTAAAACATTATTGACTATTTTTAAATTAGCTAGTAACTTTTAAAAACAATAGTTACCACAAAATGTTTTAACAAAACAACTTTAAGAAAATTTTTGAACAACGCTATAAGTTTTCACATTATGATATGATCATCAGACCGGTGATTCTCTATGCTTCACCCATATGTGCGAATATTACACCCACCAATATTCGTAAGATTCAGGTCTTACAGACCAAGATTTTGAGAACTGCGGTCTATGCACCCTGGTTTGTCACTAACAGACAACTTCATAAAGACCTGGGCATCAACCACATATATACACACATATAAAACGCACCACAAAAAGATTTTTTGAGGCTGCAAGCAATAATCTTCTCTGATTCTTTACGATCATACTGTTTTGAACAAGTACAAGAGGCCTAAAACGGTAGCGTTCTCTGAGGAGACCTACCCGTTTTAGGATTCTTATACAATTTTACTGCTATTTTTAGCTTTTCTTATGTTTGCCCTTAGGTGCCCACCTAACGGTGGTTTACTTATATATTTTGTTCTTACTCATGCCAAATAGGCATATCTTTATGATGGAGATGGTTAAGGATAAAATTATTACTCGGTACATCGAATAGGATTATACGATCTACGAAACTGCGTTTTCGATATTAGTAATTAAAGCCATAGTAAATTATTTCATATTGACCTCGAAAGGAATACTAGTAGGAATTAATTTATAAACACAGAGTTATTGCTTAACAACGTGAGTATATGTAAGGTGACGCCACAAGGCTGTTTTCCCAAAGTCATTCGAAAGTGGCTGAGAGGGCGTGCCCCATGACGTCACTGTGGGGGAGAGCTCAACTAACTATAAATCAGTGGTTTCCACCTTTTATGCTTTACGTACCCCTTGGAAATGTGTATGTAACTGGCTTACCCCTTGTATAGATAGGTAAAACTATAGTTACAGTATAACAATGGGAATAAAATAAACCACTGACTTTGTTATTAAATCTAGCGACTTTTGAGCTCTCATGGCGTACTCCAAAAACTTTTACCGCGTACCCCACGTTGAGAATAAATAAAAAAAAATACCCCCTCAAGCAGTGCTTGCTGCAGAGGTCTGACAGGAGACTGTCAGTTTATATGCATTATAGTAGAAGATCTGAGAGGATGGCAGGACATCAGCAGAAAAACGACACAAACAGCCATGCCTTATCCGGGACTTGAACCCAGGTCCCGTAGAGCAGTAGCCAAGCGCGCTAACCACTCGGCCAACCCCTACTGTGAATAATCATATGTTCTTTCTTGTTCTTCACTTTGTGAATTTCTCCCTCTGTGAAGTCTTTTAGGTAATTTTGGTGCTTTTCATCATGCTTTTCATTATGCTGTGCAGTAGCAAACTACATGAGTAATCCTTCGAAGAATAAAAAAAAAACTAATATTTCATATACATTCGAATTAGAAGCAAAAATTAATATAAAGTGGTAGCTGAAGTGTCGGCGTGAAAAGAAATTCGATGCGCACATGCTAAGAGTTATTTGGGTTATTTTACCTCTGAGCGGTACTTTTTTGCACACCATGGGCTAAATGGCCAGGTCACATGGACCCCGAAGGCTCAGAGAAGGTTGGGGGAGGGGATCCACTGGAACAGTTGTTGGGAGACAGATGGTAGCCTCCTGTCAAGACCATCCAGCGTGTTCTTTAACGTGCACAGGGTACGAGTCTCCCCACAAGGAGCCACGGATTAACATCCCATCCGATGGACGGCGGCCTTTCCAAGCCCAACGGTGTCCCCTACTGACCGTGTGCAGGACGCGGAATTTTGAGGAGCACATGCTAAAATATGTGGTAAATATTTTTCAGATGCTTGTTAAATCGATCGCCTGTAAGATTTATGAAGCGAATTCATAGGACTGCCTCTTAAACGTAAACTAAATGATAATGCCGTTCAAGATTTAAAAATAAAACTTTCGTCTTGTTACCACGATCGATTGCACTCCGACTAAACGATTGCTATCTTGGGAAACAATGAAATGATTGTTGGAATAAGAAACCGATTGTTCTGAAAACTACGACAAGTGAAATTATAAGTAAAATATTAGCATTATCTCAGGTGACTGATAATTTAAATACCTTGGCTTATACTGTACTGATTCAGGGGGTGGCTTAGTTAGTAGCGCACCAGGCTCGTTATCTGTAGTTCCCAGGTTCGAGTCCCAGCTGGGTCAGCGTTGAGATTTATCTCCGCAAAATTCCCCGCCCTGCCCATAGTCAGTAGGGGACACCGATGGGCTTGGAAAGGCCACCGTCAGTCGGATGGGACGTTAAGCCTTGGCCCCTTGTGTGGGAGAGCCATACACTGTGCACGTTAAAGAACACGCTGGATGGCCTTGACGGGAGGCTACCATTTGTTTCCCAACAGCTGTTCCAGTGGGTCTCCTCCCCCAACCTTCTCTGAGCCTTCGGGGTCCATGTGACCTGGCCATTTAGCCCATGGTGTGCAAAAAAGTGCCGCTCAGAGGTAAAACAACCCAACAACTGTACTGATTCATGGGAATAAAAGCTTATGTCAATGCGTCATAGTCTACTAATTAGAAAATTACAGCAACAGTTTCAAATTGCTATTAAAAACTAAATAAAGCCGAGGGGAAAATCTCTGCTTTGAAAACAAGATGAAAGCAAAAGCAATGGAATAAATATATATAAAAATTGGTACAGCAGAATAAAAATTTCAGATTTAATCAAAACAAGAAAAAAAGCAGATTTTTCGATAAATAACTCCAAGAAAAACTTTCGTAATAAATTGAAAACTGTATTTACTTCACACATTGAATATATTTTGGAAGACATAAAATTTAAACCACTACTTACGGCGACAAAAATTATATTTTTATTATTTTCATTATGATTATTAATGTAATTGGCAAAAGATAGGTTGAAATAAAGATTTTGTGATTTAATTCCATCGAATTTAAATTTCAAAGCAAAGTCATAATAATTTATGAAATAATCTAATAGAAATTCTATAGTAATTCGATACAAATTATCATAGAATTTCTTTATTAATATTTAGTCATTGTTATTTTTGATTTATATCTATTACTAATTTTTTGAGAACAATTATTTAAATTGAAATTATTGCTGTTAAATAGTGCAATTTCCTTAACTGTAAATAGAAAACGAACATTGTTAAAGATTTAGGTTGAAATTGATTTCAGATCTTTAAATTGTCTTTGGTCACATTTTTTCAAAAAATGATTATTTAGATGATTCCGAATTCTGTATCTCAGTTACTATTGACATAACACGGAACTGTACTTAATAAAGTGGCTGCTGAGTGTGTATCAAGCCGTCCCATGGCCGAGTGGTTAGCGCGCTTGGCTACTGATCTAAGGGACCTGGGTTCTAGCCCCGGGTAAGGCATGGATGTATGTGTCGTTTTTCTGCTGAGGTCCTGCCATCCTCTCAGATCTTCTACTGTGGCATATAAACTGACAGGCTCCTGTCAGATGGGGGCGGGGGTGACTCAGTGCGTCAGGCTCGTAATCTGTAGCTCCCAGGTTCGAGTCCCAGCTGGGTCAGCGTTCAGATTTATCTCCGCCAAAATTCCCCGCCCTGCCCGATGGGCTTGGAAAGGCCGCCGTCCGTCGGATGGGACGTTAAACCATACCCTGTGCACGTTAAAGAACACGCTGGATGGCCTTGATGGGAGGCTACCATCTGTCTCCCAACAGCTGTTCCAGTGGGTCCCCTCCCCCAACCTTTTCTGAGCCTTCGGGGTCCTTGTGACCTGGCCATTTAGCCCATGGTGTGCAAAAAAGTGCCGCTCAGAGGTAAAACAACCCAACGCTCTTGTCAGACCTCTGTGGCAAGCAGCTGCTTGAGGGGGTATTTATTTTTTATTTATGAGTGTATATCAATAACAATAAATATTTTCCCTGATAACTAGATAGACCTAAAACACTTAAAAAAAAAAAACTGAAATTGTAATTTTACACTTTTTCTGCCAATAGAAATCAATCTTACCATTCTCTTCTTATACGCTTTGTTTACCGTCGTCTCCCCACTGTGACGTCAAATGCCTAGCTGACCGTCAAGAAACGCTTCCTCAAGGAGTGTCCCCACCTTTCTTTCATTCACCCTGATTCCTTAATACGTATATAGTTATTCTAATTAAAGTGTTTGATTTTAAGGAAAACTAGCATCTATTTAATTTTAATATATTTCATTTCATTTTGAAAAGTTTATAAACATTTTAATAAATCAGTAATAAATAAACTATTTAATGCTGTTTGAAAACAAGTAGCTTGTAGTTAAATTTCAGACAAATTAAGTGTCAAATCTTTAAGCAGATTTAGTTTCATTTCTTTTTATACTCGGTCGTTTCCTAAGTGGTTCTGAGATAAAACGGGAAAATGTCCTAGTTTTTTCCCAGTACTTTTTTTTTTAAATAAATAAATATCTCCTCAAGCAGCTGCTTGCCACAGAGGTCTGATAGGAACCTGTCAGTTTAATACGTCATAGTAGAGGGATCTGTGAGGATGGCGGGTTCTCAGCAGATTTTTTGCCAACTGCACGCGGTGTTCCCATCTGGTCACCCTCCCAGGTATTGACCGCGCCCACAGCTGCTTAATTTTGGTGATCGGACGAGAACCGGTTTTTTCAGCATATTCAAATTTTGTATTCATTTTTTTTTACATATTCAAATTTTGTGGATATTTTAAAGCGACCAGACTATGATATTAAATTGACAGGCTCCGTCAGACCTCTGTGGCAAGCAGCTGCTTTAGGAGGTTATGGAGGTTATTTAGATTTAAAGAAATTGATCGGGAAATTTTTGAAAAAACAATTGGAAGGAATGAAACAACAATTGAAAGGGGAAAAAAAACAACTCGGATATTCTCATCACGAGGAAAAAAAAAGTAACATCTGACCATATAGTTCGACAGCTTGCTATTGACTACTTTCTCATCAAACTCCTTATTAGCCTTAATTTTTCATTTTTCGAAAATAATTTATTATAACAGTATTGCTACTAATATTCTATTAGTAAAGTATATCTTTATGCTGTGCAATTAATTTCGTATTGAAAAAAAAAAATCCGAAAACAAATTTCTGGGGAATTTATTTGTCGGGTATGGAGCTTTTCATCCAAGGACTCTACCTACACTTCCTATAACAGAAGGCCGGTAGACCAAGTTATGACGTCAGCATAGTCAGTATTATATATCCATTTTTATTATTATTACAGATGACCATTTATACTAATTTCTAAACTACTGTTTATCTATAAATATACTTTATTTCGAAAAAAATATTCGTATTTATTAACATTACACTAATTGTTAATAAATACGATAATTTTCTCTCTCAATAACGTTTATTCATAAATAAACATTAGTATAAAAGTACACCAGTAATAACAATAGAAATAAATTTTTAAGGGTATACATTAGTGACGTCATAATTTTGTCCAACTGCCTTCTGTTGTTAGGAAATGATCACTATAACCTAAAAATGCCGACGTCTTTAAACACTACCGGGAGATTAAAGCCATGATAACAGTGTTAATAGTTATCATTCTGGGATAATTTTTATATTTTTTAGAACAATATTACTGCAGATAACTTCAGGATATATCTAAAAGAAAAATAACACTAAAATATTACTCTTACAGAAACAACACATATATATTATATCTGTAAGATAAATGCAAATTTACTTATTGTTACGTGAAATATTGTTGTTAATTTTCGTTTTACCCATTTGCAAGGTATATCATATAAGAGCTATATCATAAAGCAACTTGCATTAATATTGTAAGAAACTACAATCAGTTTATGACGTCAATATAAGGGCTGTTATGGCCTTCACCACTAAGGTAGCCTTGTTGGGTTCTCATTCTAGATCAACAGCATGAATTTTGTTGTATTGAACTGTTCCTTTGTGCTGAAATTCTGTATATAGAAAACTGCTTGTTTCTTAATGAATCCAACAGGTGGCGCCACAATACACGTCGCTATCCCATACTATGTGGGATGGAACTTTCGCTCCCTCCTCGTTGACGTTCTGGCCAGATTAGCTGATGAAGAGAGGCTCAGAACGTCGGAGGGCTGGGAAAGAGGATTACAAGAGACAGGCAGGATGTTGAGACTACCTCGGGCTATGCAGAAGCGAACAGGAATCCGTAATTAAAACTGCCGCCGCTCCATGCAGAGATCTCACTTCAGGGCACTTGGATATGATAATGAATTGGATGATGAACTCGAGCGGCTGTTGCTGTGTCACAACTTCTCACGTCTTTCTCAATTTCTGGTGGTGGCTCTAACTCTTAATTACAGTTTGCCTTCAAGAGCATTACCGTGGTTACAATAGAGATCTAGCTGAGAAAAGATGGAGATTTTTACCTTTTTTATTTTGCTGACGACCTAATAGTAATTGTGCGAATTAAAATTCTGGTAGCTCTTTTAACAAATATATCTTGGGTTTTATCTTGTTCACACAAAATAGACTAAATGACCAAGTCACAAGGACCCCAAGTCTCACACAAGGCTCAGAGATTCTTAGGACTGTAGCTGGATCAAAATTTCTGACGTCTTTTTCCGTTACTTGGGAGGGGGGGATTAGTCGGTAGCGCGCCAGGCTCGTAATTTGCAATTCCCAGGTTCGAGTCCCTCTTAGGATAGCGTTGAGATTTATCTCCGCTAAACTCTCCGCCCTACCCTCGATCAGTAGGGAATACTAATGGGCTTGGAAAGGCCACCGTCCGTCAGATATGACGTTAAGCCGTGGTCCCTCTGTGAGGAAAAGTCATACCCTGTGCACGTTAAAGAAAACGCTCGATGGTCTTGTCGGGAGGCTACCACTTGTCTCACAAAAGCTGTCCAGTGATTCCCTCCAGTGAGGTCTTTGTGACCTGGCCATTTAGCCCATTGCTGATAAAATAGTGTAGCTCAGAGGTAAAACGATCTTACCCAAATCTCAGTTGCTGGTGGTGGCACTAATTCTTAAAAGCATATTTCCATAAAAATCGCTATCTTTGTTACAAAAGAGAGCTGCTGAGAGAGGTGGATGTTTGAGATTTTTGACTTTTTTATTGCTGTGGTGATCGAAGACTGCAAATTTCAGTTGTAGTAGTTCTTTGGTTGAAATGTATTTTGGGTTGTTGGATTGTTTTATCTCCTAACGGCACTCTTGTACACATGGCTGAATCTAAAAGTCACAAGGACCCCAAGTCTCAGAGAAGGTTGGGGATGTAGCTTTGTCACAACTTCTGACGTCTTTCTCAATTTCTGGTGGTGGCTCTAACTCTTAATTACAGTTTTCCTTGAAGAGTATTACCATGATTACAAAAGAGAGCTGCTGCGGAAAGGTGGATGTTTGAAAATTTTGTCCTTTTTATTTCTCTAATGACCTAAGTTTAATTGCGCGAATTATAATTCTAGTAGTTTTCTTTTTAAATATGCCTTGAGTTGTTTTATCTTGGAACAACACTCTTGTGCCCACATAATGGGCTAAATATCCAAGTCACAAGGACCCCAAGTCTCAGAGAAGGTTAGAGATATGGCTTTGTCACAATTTTCGCAGTGTTTAGTGGTAGCTCTAACTCTTAATTACAGTTTGCCTTAAAGAGCATTATTGTGGTTACAAAAAACAGTTAGTACCAAAAGTAGATGTCAAAATTTTGCCTTTTTTGCTTTTCTGACTCAAAAATAATTGGGGCGGGGGTAGCTCAGTCGGTAGCGCGCCAGGCTCGTAGTCTGTAGTTTCCAGGTTCGAGTCCCAGCCGGGTCAGCGTTGAGATTTATCTCCGCAAAATTCCCCGCCCACGGTCAGTAGGGGACACCGATGGGCTTGGAAAGGTCGCCGTCCGTCGGATGGGACGTTAAGCCGTGGCCCCGTGTGCGGGAGAGCCATACCCTGTGCACGTTAAAGAACACGCTGGATGGCCTTGACGGGAGGCTACCATCTGTCTCCCAACAGCTGTTCCGTTCTGAGCCTTCGGGGGTCCATGTGACCTGGTCATTTAGCCCATGGTGTACAAAAAAGTGCCGCTCAGAGGTAAAACAACCCAAAAATAATTATGAGAATCCTAATTATATCAATTTTTACCTTTGGATGTAAAGTACTGAATTAGTCTACAACATATTTTAGATAGTTTGTTTATCTCTCTGTCTATTTCCGTAAGACTCCCTGATGTCAGTAGGGGACACCGATGGGCTTGGAAAAGCTGTCTTCAAATGGATGTGACATTTGTGCGGGAGAGCCATACCTTAAGTATCTTATCTGACTCTAGGTGACCATAATAATAAAAAAAAGGACTCATCGGTTAATTTTCTAGGGCAGAGGTTCTCAACGTAGGGTACGCGGTAAAATTTTTTGGGGTACGCCGTGAGAGCTCAATGGTCGCTAGATCTAGTAACAAAGTCGCTAAATTGGCATTATTATACTAAAACTATAGTTTTATCTATCTATATAAAGGGTACGCCAGCTACATTCACATTTCCAGGGGGTACGTGAAGCATGAAAGGTTGAGAACCACTTTTCTAGGGGATTACGATATGCTATGAGGTCATATAATCTGTTAAAATTTGTTTGAGAGTTTTTGAGTGGCGCTGCTGGTGTTATGACAACCAGACTAAAAAGTAAAACATTTTTCATAATTATTAGGATTCGGAATCAATCATATTTTAAAATTCATTTTAACTACCGCTTAATTGATATTTGATAACCACAAATATTACACACCGAATATTTGGTAACGGTAATGAGAATTGAGACAACTCTGTTAAATTAACCATTTAAGTGTGCTTAACAGTTCTTTATATTATACTAATATTCTGTTTTCCAGCTGCATTTTATACCTGTTTCAATTATGCATCAACGACGATTTTCTCGAACTCTCTATATCTGGAATTTCTCGTTAATTCAAATTTCTTGAAATTATCAACCGAATTCTGATACATTTATTTGATTTCCTGTTGTTTTTCAACTCGAACCTTTTTTTGGTCATCTCAATAACTCGAAATTTTATGAAGAACAGATGAAAGAAAATACTTTTTCGATATATAAACTAGATGCTTTTGATTCCAGATGCTTACGCAGTATCTTGGGCATTAGGTGGTTCAACTTTGTAACTAATGATGAGGTTAGGCAAAGGAGTTTGCAACCTCCTTTAAGCAGCATATTGTGCAGAGAGAGACTCCGTTGGTTTGGCCATGTTGCCCGTATGAATAATTATAGATTGGCGAATAGGGTTATGAACAGTGTGCCTAAAGGCCTCAGAAAGAATGGGAAACCTAGGATGCGGTGGGCAGACAATGTCAAACAGGACCTTGTTAGAATTGGTGTGCAGTGGCCAGATGCAGTAGATGTAGCTCAGGATAGACTTGCTTCGAGAACTAAATTGCACGGTCTGGTTGGACCTCCGTAGCCCATGGCTGCTTGAGGATGATGATGATGATATTTTGACGAAAACTTTGTTTTGTTGCTAGTGATGATAAGTTGCTGGAAATTTTTGCCAGGTGGACAAAGCGATTCTAACTGGTTACGTATTGTTTTGTAGGTGGACAGAGAATTCTATGCATTGCTTACAAATAAGAAATCCTCCCATTCCACTTGAAATATGCTAGTTTAATTTGAATGTAAAGCTAGCCTCTATTGGTGCTGATTTAATCGTATTGGAATGGCAGCAAAGAGTAAGTTGAAGCATTTTCATTAAGTAATAAAGCAATATTGCCGTCCCATGGCCGAGTGGTTAGCGCGCTTGGCTACTGATCTAAGGGACCTGGGTTCGAGCCCCGGATAAGGCATGGATGTATGTATCGTTTTTCTGCTGAGGTCCTGCCATCCTCTCAGACCTTCTACTATGGCATATAAACTGGCAGGCTCCTGTCAGACCTCTGTGGCAAGCAGCTGCTTGAGGAGGTATTTATTATTATTTTTAATAAAGCAATAATCACAGCTAGTGAAAGTAGCGATAAAAGAAATACTATCTTCATAGAATTCTAAATTTGAAGTGGTAGTCTGTCAACTAATTTAAAGAACAAAGATATTGTATTGAAACAGAATTTAAGGAACAAAGATATTGTATTGAAACCGCTAGATTGCAATAAAGGAAAAAGAAGAACTAACAAGGCATGTAGAATTTCCTGATGTTGAGCAGTAAAGTTGCTAAAATAATTTACTCACTGTAAGAACAAAAACATTTCGGTAGATGAGAATTTATTGCTGGTTCTATAATCACTTTTTAAACTGCTTATATGTACTTTTAGTGCAGGTTCCATAACTCGAAGTTTCTTCGTTTTCTTTGAGCTTCGAGTTAACGAAAGTTTACTGCACGTTACTGACAGTAAATTCTCATATAAAAATTGGTGTGGGGGTGGCGCAGTCTCTAGCGCGTCAGGCGTTAGAGATTTGCAATTCCCAGGTTCGAGTCCCACCTGGTATAGCACTGAGATTTATCTCCGCAAAACTTCCAGCCCCATATTCTGATGCGCTTGGAAAGATTGCCATCCGTCGGATGGGACGTTAAGCCGTGGCACCGTATTCAGGAGAACCCTACCCTGCACACGTTAAAGAACACTCTGGACCTTGACGCTGTCATTTGTCTCCCACAGCTGTCCAGTCGGTCGCCTCCCACTAATCTTCTCGGGGTCCTTGTGACCTGGCCATTGTGTGCAAAATAATCGCCGATCAGAAGTAAAACAACCCACGTAAAATGATTTCCGAGAGGGAAGAATGCGCTAGTGCCCAAAAAAAGTGAGTGATAAGGAAAAGCACCTACCACTATTTTTATTAGGATTACACTCACCTTCCTCCCTCCCCCGAACTCTTCTGTGGGAATGTGTGAAGGTGCAGCAAGTTCCACGTGATTTCCTAGAGAGCGTAAGATCAACTCAGTCGGCCACGTGCAGGTGGATGCTCAGAAGCACGCCCCCGAGATGAGGCAAATTGGCCTCGATTTCGCGACCCATTGCCCCCACGGGGCGCAGTTCGCTGGATCCGAGCTACATTGCAGAAGAGGGCTGAGACAGGGAAGACCTGTTTTTACTTTTTTCTTGTATTCTCTTCGTTTTTCTAAATAAATTATATTAAAATATTACATTTTAAAATGGACTTTTTCATTTCGATAATAAAAAACGTTTCTGAAGTTTGGTACTGTGTGAAAATAAAAGCGATTCGATTAGATTACGCTATTTTTCCTTTTTTTAGACTGCGAATGATAAAGCAATCGTCAAATTCCCTTGTGAGATGGCCTAAAACTATTAGGTACCCAAAACCTTTCTGCCGTTTTCGCGTAGTTAATATTTTTTAAATATGTTTTCTAAAAGAAAATGCAGATGTCTCCCATCAACTAATATAAGTCAAAAATACAATTGGTATTAACGTGTGGGTAGATACAGTTTAAGAAAACAATTGAAAGCTGTGAATAAAGGCTACCAGTTTACTGGTATTTTATCTGCGAATGATTTCAATCTACATCTACAGATATCATATGCCATCATCTATAGATCAGTAGATGTAGATACTACAGTTTAACTTTCTTTTTTTTTCTGTGACTGATATCAATCTACATCTACTAATATATCTGGGATTGATTTCAGTCGACTTCTACAGATATCATATCTACTGATTTATAGATGATGGCATATGATATCTATAACGATATGATTTCAGTATCTATAGATCATCTATAGATATACATATACAGACTTCAGTCTTCGTCTACTGATATCATATTTAAATTAGGGGATATTTTTATCGCTTCATATTCATTTTGAAATATTCCCTAATATTTGTGAGCAGTATATCTGTGACTGATTTTAGTGTACATCTACTGATAAATCTGCGATTGATATCAATCTGCATCTACTGATATATCTGTGACTGATTTCAGTCTATGGCTACTAATATCATATCTGTAACTGATTTCAGTCTATGTCTAGTGGCATCATATATGTGACTGATTTCTGTCTATGACTACTAATATCATATCTGTAACTGGTTTCAGTCTATGTCTACTGGCATCATATAAGTGATTAATTTCAGTCTATTTCTGCAGATATGATATCTGTGACTGATTTCAGTCTACGTCTACAGATCTGCGACTGAGTTCAGTCTATGTCTACAATTGTGATATCTGTAAGTGGTTAACCGTTATTTCTAACGTTCACTAGTTTTCTTCTACAGCAGAAGATATAGGAAAGGGTGAGCTGGGCCCGGACCCGCACATTGCAGTGATTTTTATCTCATTTTTTTTTTGCAATAACAAACCTTTAACGTTTTTATAAATGACCTGTGCAAACAAATGGACTTTAATGATATAAGTGAAGAATTTGATGTCAAATAGATCCAGACAACTATAATAGACTTAAATATAAATCAAATTTTTTAATTATTAATGCAGACTCAATCACAAATCCAGTAATCCTATTAAATTTATGAAATTTAAATTTATTATGAAAAGTATTGTTTCTTCTCAAAAGCCACCCCCTCCCACACACATAAATTCCTCAGAAAAAATTAATATTCTTAAAAGGGGCAAACAAAATTATGCTATCTTGGGCTTCTCAAAAAATCTCATCTTGCACTGTTTCACACGTGTTAATACCAATTGATGCACTATTATAAAATAATTTAAAAATGAATTTTACGCACTTGATGGGGTTTGGTTGTTTATTGAGCGGCATATTTTTTCTCTGAGTGGCACATTTTATGCACACAATGGGCTCAATGGCTAGATCACAAGGACCCGAGGGTTAAGAAAAGGTTGGGAGAGGGACCCACTGGAACAGCTGTTGGAAGACATATGGTAGCCTCCTGTCAAGGCTGGTGTATTATAGTACTAAATTTTTTACTAATTTTTTTATATAAATATGCACTTAAAAAAATTATTCATAAGTATTAATGTTATGATAATATTAATAAATACGAATGATTTTAATTCTGAAACGCATATTCATAAATCAATATTAATGTAAATGTTAATATTAAAACCCACCAATAGTAATAATAGAAAATATTATACATATAAAGAATTTACGGCTACAATTTAGTTGCTGAGCTTCTTTTACTGTAGGTGTTAGTCGTTCCTTGTAATGGGTAGCAAAATCTTTCAACCTGAACGAAAAAGCCTTCAAGTACCTTTTTAACTTTGAATTTTGATACTGTAAGAGAGCGAATTTTTGCTTTGAAACACATTCTTATCATGAATGAATTATATTTAATAAAAGTTAACTCGATTTTATAAAAACTGAAAAGACCAAAATTTTTTAAGAATGGCGGACTTTGTGTCATTTTTATTTCATTCATTTCATTTCAATTCCGAATAACTCTTCGAAAAGTTCTTGGAAAGGATGACGTCCGTCAGATGGGACATTAGGTCGTGGCGCCATGTACAGCAGAGATAATACCCTATTTAAGGGCAGGTGTGGCTCAGTCGGTAGCGCGGCAGGCTCATAATCTGCAGTTCCCAGATTCTAATCCTAACTGTGCTAGCGTTCAGATTTATCTCCCCAAACCTCTCCGCCTAGCCCTCAGTCAGCATGGGACCCCTGCTGATTGATAATCAATAACGATAAGCTTGGAAAGGCAGCCATCCATCGGATGGGACGGTAAGTCGTGGTTTCGTATGTAGGAGCTTCAGCCTATGCACGTTAAAGAACGCGCTGGATGGCCTTGACGGGAATGATTTAATATTTATAGAATTATAAAAGCTGAAACATTTAGCTTTCACTACTTATTAAAATTTACTTCAAAAGATAAAATACAACTATTGTAACAAATAGTTCACTATCAAAAATGTACCATAAAATGTATAAATGTTTGTTCAATTTTCGATTTGGGGGGATACTTAGAAAGTTTTTGACAGTGGCTTGCGCTGCTACATGTTCCAGCTCCTATAACTCTTTAAATGTTAAGTAAATATTGTAGAAAATTGAGAACTAAATTAAATCTTCGATTTTTACCCTATTAACATTGAAGAATTACTGTGAAAGTGGGGGCGGGGGTGGCTCAGTCGGTAGCGCGCCAGGTTCGTAATCTGTAGTTCCCAGGTTCGAGTCCCAGCTGGGTCAGCGTTCAGATTTATCTCCGCAAAATTCCCCGCCCTGCCCACGGTCAGTAGGGGACACCGATGGGCTTGGAAAGGCCGCCGTCCGTCGGATGGGATGTTAAGCCGTGGTCCCGTGTGCGGGAGAGCCATACGCTGGTGCATGTTAAAGAACACGCTGGATGGCCTTGACTGGAGGCTACCATCTGTCTCCCAACAGCTGTTCCAGTGGGTCCTCTCCACCAACCTTCTCTGAGCCTTCGGGGTCCATGTGACCTGGCCATTTAGCCCATGGTGTGCAAAAAAGTGCAGCTCAGAGGTAAAACAACCCAACTGTGAAATATTTTCTTATTTTATTAGTTAATTTCTTATTATTTTCAAAGTTTTGCAACTTTGAATGTTGCTGGAAGTGTCTGGGTACTCTTTTTATTACAGTATATAATTTTAGGGGTTTAGATTGTTCCTTTTATTTGTGTAATTAAAAACTTAGCAGTTATCAATTATGTTAAAATTTTACAAGGTGAATTTTTGCTGAATTTTGGTTATTATATTGTCTTGGACATTTTTACCTAAAGGTCCTTAGCAATCAACAAAACTGAGAAATTTTTTTTCATCACAAAATAAAATAAATACCCCCTCAAGCAGCTGCTTGCCACAGAGGTCTGACAGGAGCCTGTCAGTTTATATGCCAGAGTAGAAGGTCTGAGAGGAAAAGCAGGACCTCAGCAGAAAAACAACACGAACATCCATACCTTAAACGGGGCTCGAACCCAGGTCCCGTAGATCAGTAGCCAAGCGCGCTAACCACTCGGCCACGGGACAAAATATGATTAAATTACCATTAGAATATAAATCAAGTAAAATCAAATCTTTAATATACATATATTAAATGAACAGTAATGGTCTGTGAATTGACGCTGAGTTGCTATAGTAAGCTTACAGTATCATTTGTGAAAAAAAAATAATAAAAAAAATAATCAACTCCAAAAGATGACCATAATGTCTACATAGCACAATTGCTTACAAATTAAATCTAGAGGATTGATTACTAAGTATTCTATATAAATGCATAATTCAGCATCATACTGGATTTAAGAAAATTTTGCATTATCTTTAGGAAATTCCATGTTGTTGATGACATGAAATTTTTTCTTATGTTGGTTGTTAATAGCAAAGATGAGAACTTTGCAGTAAGCTCTGTTTCCATGACTCACAAAATAGGGTTAAAGTGGAATATAATGCTAGTTACAGCTTTAATATTTTTTATATCAGATATATTGTATTTTAGGAAAATTGGTCTGTAAATTAGGTGCTGTGATAAAAAGTTATTTTCTGAATTTTCAAAAATATATCACTGAGTTGATTATTAAAACATTCTAAATGAATCCTAAATTACAAAGAATACTGTGTTATTCTGGAATTCAACATTAATTGATAGAAATTGTTTATAGCGGAATTTAGGATTTTTTTTTTTTGCGAAGGCGAGAGCATATATTAACCCAACAGAATTGAAAACTGTCAACTTTGATCTCTGTAATCAGAAGTCGGTTTAGTAAAATATTAATCTTTAACTAATTTATGTAAATGACATGACACACAGTAAGAATCTATAAGTAGATACTTTAGGTACTGTAGGGAATTAGCTTTATCATTTATTAAGAAATTTTCAATCAGCTGAATGGAGAAGAATGGTTATTACACTTTCTGAATGAAGGAATTATGATTTGAAATTGGGAAATCCAACAAAAACCATTCAAGTAATTGCCTGTTACAGGAATTCAGTAGCAAAGTATCACAGGAGCCGTCCTGTTGACATGGGACTCATGAATAAGTTAATAATTTTTTGATTAGATCACTCAACAAATCAATGAACGTTTTGTGTAACCGACCTTTGCTTTCATCAGTGCCATCACTGAATAAGTTGGGTTGTTTTATCTCTGAGCGGCACTTTTTTGCACACCATGGGCTAAACGGAGAGGTCACATGGACCCCGAAGGCTCAGAGAAGGTTGGGGGAGGAGACCCACTGGAACAGCTGTTGGGAGACAGATGGTAGCCTCCCGTCAAGGCCATCCAGCGTGTTCTTTAACGTGCACAAGGTATGGCTCTCCCGCACACGGGACCACGGCTTAACGTCCCATCCGACGGACGGCGGCCTTTCACAGCCCATCGTTGTATTATATCTGAGCGGCACTTTTTTGCACACCATGGGCTAAATGGCCAGGTCACATGGACCCCGAAGGCTCAGAGAAGGTTGGGGGAGGGGACCCACTGGAACAGCTGTTGGGAGACAGATGGTAGCCTCCCGTCAAGGCCATCCAGCGTGTTCTTTAACGTGCACAGGGTATGGCTCTCCCGCACACGGGGCCACGGCTTAACGTCCCATCCGATGGACGGCGGCCTTTCCAAGCCCATCGATGTCCCCTACTGACCGTGGGTGTTCCCCTACTGACCGTGGGCAGGGCGGGCAATTTTGTAGAGATAAATCTCAACGCTGACCCAGCTGTGACTCGAACCTGGGAACTACAGATTACGAGCCTGGCGTGCTACTGACTGAGCCACCCCCGACCCCCATCACTGAATAAGATTGAAGGGTAATTAGAATACGAGTTTATGTAACATTTATATACAATATACAAGTAATAATGTCTGTGAATTAATGATTGAAGTACTCTTTAGATTTGTGTATTATTACTATTTCTTTAAACATAAATTTTATTAAAAACTATAGCAGCAAAATACGTCTTATATTGGTCGCTATAAATCTAATTTTTTTCATCATCATCATCATCCTCAAGCAGCCATGGGCTACGGAGGTCCAACCAGACCGTGCAATTTAGTTCTCCAAGCAAATCTATCCTGAGCTACATCTACTGCATCTGGCCACTGCACACCAATTCTAACAAGGTCCTGTTTGACATTGTCTGCCCACCGCATCCTAGGTCTCCCCCTCCTTCTGAGGCCTCTAGGCACACTGTTCATAACCCTATTCGCCAATCTATAATTATTCATACGGGCAACACGGCCAAACCAACGGAGTCTCTCTCTGCACAATATGCTGCTTAAAGGAGGTTGCAGACTCCTTTGCCTAACCTCATCATTAGTTACAAAGTTGAACCACCTAATGCCCAAGATACTGCGTAAGCATCTGGAATCAAAAGCATCTAGTTTCCTGTTATCTTGTTTACAAAGTTCACTTCCATAACTAACCCTAGAAAGAACCAAACTATAATACAGCCTAATTTTAGTCTTTAGGTGTATACGCCTATTTCTTCACACTCTCCATAGATTCTTAAAAGTCCCGGCAGCAATCCCTATTCGTCTGTTAATCTCATGCCGCACATCACCATTATCTGTTACATAGCTCCCAAGATAATTAAACTGTGACACCTGCTCAAGACTGCAACCATTCAGATTAACTGAATCACAGCCTGCCTGACCAATTTTCATCACTTTAGTTTTCTCTCTGTTTATAACCAAACCTACTCTACTACCAGTCTCATCAACAGCTCGAATGAAAGAGTTCATCTCATCAACATCATTTGCCAAAAGGGCTAAATCATCAGCATAATCTAAATCAGAAATTTTCGTATCTCCAGCCCATTTAAGGCCAAAATCTTTCCCTTGAAGTGAATTTCGCATAACATAATCAATAACCAAGCTAAAGAGAAAAGGAGACAAAATGCACCCTTGTCGAACACCAGAAGTAATGCTAAACCAATTGCTACAAGCCTTACCAACTCTCACACACGACTCGCTGTTATTATAGAGAGCTTTCATAATGTTAACTAACTTGCTGGTATACCATATGATCTCACAATCAACCACAAATTATGACGATCAACAGAGTCGAAAGCCTTTTTGAAATCAACAAAGCTAGCAACCAAAGGTTTCTGAAACTCTAAACATTTCTCAAGAATCTGCCTAAGTGAAAATATCTGATCTACACATTCCCTACCACTTCTGAATCCACATTGCTCATCACGCAATTGATTGTCAACTAGATTCTTAATTCTATTAAGCACAATCATGGAAAGAACTTTACCTGGAAAAGAGAGTAGGCTGATACCCCTATAGTTATCACAAGAACTGCGATCACCTTTTTTGAAAATAGGGATAACAAAGCAACTAAGTAACCTATCATGGTAAGCTTTGGCTATAACTGGATCTTTCAGAGCTTCAGTATTAAAAGTAAATTTTTTAACCCTAGCACAACACTTTTTAAGTTTAAGTTGCAACACACTTTTAACAAGGTAATGATCAGATCCAATTTCAGCTCCCCTATATGCCCTGGTATTCCTAACAGAACTAGCCCATTTGCTGTTAATTAATATGTAATCAATCATATTCTTATGCAGCCCATGTTCAAAATACAGGTATATTTTTCTTCATAATCTATTTATTATACTTATATTATCCTTTGTATTTTATAAAAGCAAAGATAAACTTCTCAAGAAAAAGCATGATTTCAGCAGTTCTTTCTGTAGTATTTAGGGATTGAAATTAGGAATACTCTGAAATTTAAATTTTAATCAGGAAATACATTTTTGAAGTGAAAATGAATGAAAACAAGCAATTCCGATTTTTAAATGTATATATATATATATGTGCGTCAAGTGAAGTACTAGTAAAGTGTATATATATGTATATTTTAAAATGTGTGTATATATATGTATATATATGTGTAGCCGTCCCGTGGCCGAGTGGTTAGCACGCTTCGCTACTGATCTAAGGGACCTGGGTTCGAGCTCCAGATTAGGCATGGATGTGTGTGTCGTTTTTCTGCTGAGGTCCTGCCATCCTCTCAGATCTCCTACTGTGGCATATAAACTGACAGGCTCCTGTCAGACCTCTGTGGCAAGCAGCTGCTTGAGGGGGTATTTATTTTTTTTATATATGTGTGTGAAGCACTAATTTTGAATTTAATAATTTTGATATTTAATTTTGAACCTGGATTATTAAGAAAAATATACCTGTATTTTGAACATGGGCTGCATAAGAATATGATTGATTATATATGGCACTCGGTCCCAGAAGAGCTAGAAGCATGAACGTTTCCTTCACCCACGGGAAGAACATAGACTATTTGCGGACCCGCTGGGATCAGCCAGAATTAGGGTAGGCGCGTTTGAATTTCCTAAAATCCCCATAGGCTTAACACTAGTAAGATTGTTGTCGAAACCTATGCATTTAATCTTATTACTTTCAATTCTTATTTGTGTGAAATAAATGTGTGGGAATAAATCAGAAATTTTTATTACCATTGTCTCTGTTTCATTATTTTATAATGTAGTTTCTTCAATGCATATAAAAAAAATCGGTATTGAATAAAAATAGTTTAATGTACTTTAAAAACGCTCATTTTTTTTTGAAATCGTAAGGAAAAATTTACACAAAAAGAATATAGGAAACATCGCAATGCTTCTGAAAGAAATTCCATGGCACGATTTTGCTCGATTTCTTAGTCACGGCAAGCACCACTCTTAGTGACGTCATAAATCAGTCCCTTGGCCTTGTCTCTCGGTGGTCACGTCACAACTCTGCTTCTGATATCCATTATTAACAATGCACTCCATTTCTGAAACTCGTCAGCAGTCTGGTAACTCCTCTTCTAGCATTTACCACTAATCATACATTCTGCTTCTAGTACTTATTAGCAGAATCACTTCTATTGTGGTAGTTATCAATAATCATGCACTCTGCTTCTGGCGCTTAGCAATCTAATATATAAAGAAGAAAGTTTGTTTTTCTGTCATCTTATGCACTCGGTCCCAGAAGAGCTAGAAGCATGAACGTTTCCTTCACCCACGGGAAGAACATAGACTATTTGCGGACCCGCTCTCCATAGACTTAGACTATTTGCGGACCCGCTGGGATCAGCAAGAATTGGGGTAGGCGCGTTTGAATTTCCTAAAATCCCCATAGACTTAACACTAGTTGTTGAAAGTTATTCAAAATAACTGTTGCCAACAAAAATTTGAAAGAAGGAATGCATCAAACTAATTTCTTTCTGATTTCGCGTGAAAAAGTCATTGTTCAGTTTGTTGGGTCAAGAGTACGAGCATCTGGGTTCGGTTGTTTTACCTCTGAGCGGCACTTTTTTGCACACCATGGGCTAAATGGCCAGGTCACATGGATCCCGAAGGCTCAGAGAAGGTTGGGGGAGGGGACCGACTGGAACAGGTGTTGGGAGACAGGTGGTAGCCTCCCGTCAAGGCCATTCAGCGTGTTCTTTAACGTGCACAGGGTATGGCTCTCCCGCACACGGGGCCACGGCTTAACGTCCCATCCGACGGACGGCGGCCTTTCCAAGCCCATCGGTGTCCCCTACTGACCTTGGGCAGGGCGGGGAATTTTGCGGAGATAAATCTCAACGCTCACCCAGCTGGGACTCGAACAGGGGAACTACAGATTACGAGCCTGGCGCGCTACCGACTGAGCCTCCCCCGCCCCACGAGCATCTGTGGATATTGAAGTCGTCCTAATAAGCACGTGCGGAACACGAGATTCTTTGTTGAAATGAAAGCTTCAAAAACTAAGAATTCTTATCGGAAATTAAAATCATTAACATAATTCGAAAAATATATAATTGTTAATAAAAGTAATATGTTAATTAATAAAATTTTTGTTATGTTTATTAATAAATAATGTTTTTCAATAATGATGATAATTTTTTCGTAGTACTTATGCATTTTTTGGTCAACTTGGACCATGTTTAATTTTCATTTGCTATAAAGTTACGTATGCCTGGTAAACTGTTTCCAAGGGACTCTGGTGGGTACGAAATGATTTGAAAAGTTCGATTATCTGAGAGAGGCAATTCCGTTTTTTGGTTTTGAAATCCGCACGATTTCCCCGCCCTGCCCACGGTCAGTAGGGGACACCGATGGGCTTGAAAAGGCCGCCGCCCGTCGGATGGGACGTTAAGCCGTGGCCCCGTGTGCGGGAGAGCCATACCCTGTGCACGTTAAAGAACACGCTGGATGGCCTTGACGGGAGGCTACCATCTGTCTCCCAACAACTGTTCCAGTGGGTCCCCTCCCCCAACCTTCTCTGAGCCTTCGGGGTCCTTGTGGCCTGGCCATTTAGCCCATGGTGTGCAAAAAAGTTCCGCTCAGATTTAAAACAATCCAATCCAATGGTTTTGAAACTTCAGACGTAAGTAGGATCATACAATACTTCGATATATCTTCATTTCCTTCCTTCGCTAAAAGAGACGAGGAAAATTTAAACCTGAGGGTATTGATCGTAATGATTTTTATGCCAAATGAAATCTTACGGCGTAGGGAGTGACATCTGCTCTACGTTTTAGAAAGTTTCAGACCCGAGAAACGCCGGGTAAATCTGCTAGTAATTATGTAATCTGCTGCTTGAAACTTGTTAATTATGATGCACGCTATTTCTGATACCCATCAATAATAATGCATTCTGCTTCTAGTATCCATCAGTAATCAAACAATCAGCTTCTAGTATCCGTCAGTAATCAAACACTCCCTATCTAGCGTTTATCAATAATCATGCATTCCACCTCTAGGGATCCCTGCCCACGGTCAGAAGGGGACATCGATGGCTTCGAAAGGCTGTCGTCCTTCGGATGGGACGTTAAGCCGTGATCCCGTGTGTGGGAGCGCCATACCCAGTGCACATTAAAGAACACACTGCATGGCCTTGATGGGAGGCTACGATCTGTCTCCCAACAGTTGTTCCAGTTGGTACCCTCCTCCAAACTTCTCTGAGCCTTCGGAGTCCTAAGACCTGTCTATTTAGCCCATTGTGTGCAAAATAGTGCCCTTCAGAGGTAAACAGCCCAGCCCGCTTCTAGAATTTTCTTCTTTTACGGAAAAATATTTAAATCCCAGAATTACAATATTATTTGCCATTTTGGAAGCGAAATTGAACTCTTTTGATTCTAAACGTTATTTAAACTGAAGCATAATTTCAGTCATTGTATTGTGTAATTTAGATAACAAGTATTTATTACCAGCTAGGCCTAACTGGTTAACCTAACATCCCATATAGTAAGAGCCTTAATTTCCTTTACCGATTCAGTACACCTCCTATAATAGAAGGCCGATGGACCAAGTTATGACGTCATCGTGAGTAATCCTATACCTAAAAAATTTATTTCAAATTTTATTACTGGTGTATTACTTTGTATAATAATATTTATTTATAAACATACCTTATTTAGGTGGAAAATTAATCGTATTTATTAGAAATTTTCATCATGCTAATACATATGAATAATTTTCTTTCTAAATATGGTATATTTATAATTAAACGTTAATATAATATTAGTACAGATATATAATACCAGTAATAACAATAGAAATAGATATATAACTACTTTCTAGATTATGGCGGGGGTGGCTCAGTCGGTAGCGCGCCAGGCTCATAATCTGTAGTTCCCAGGTTCGAGTCCCATCTGGGTCAGCGTTGAGATTTATCTCCGCAAAACTCCCCGCCCTGCCCACGGTCAGTAGGGGACACCGATGGGCTTGGAAAGGCCGCCGTCCGTCGGATGGGACGTCAGCCATACCCTGTGCACGTTAAAGAACACGCTGGATGGCCTTGACGGAAGGCTACCATCTGTCTCCCAATAGCTGTTCCAGTGGGTCTCCTCCCCCAACCTTCTCTGAGCCTTCGGGGTCCTTGTGACCTGGCCATTTAGCCCATGGTGTGCAAAAAAAGTGCCGCTCAGAGGTAAAATAACTCAACGTTAAAGAACACGCCGGATGGCCTTGATGGGAGGCTACCATCTGTCTCCCAACAGCTGTTCCAGTGGGTCCCCTCCCCCAACCTTCTCTGAGCCTACGGGGTCCATGTGACCTGGCCATTTAGCTCATGGTGTGCAAAAAGTGCCGCTCAGAGGTAAAACAACCCAACAACCCTATCGGCCTTCTGTTGTAGGTGGTATTGCTCAGAAGCCAGCTGCCACTTGCCACAAAGAACATCTATATTCCACTTCATATCCATACGCCTACATCCACCTGACACCAGAATTCACTCAACACTTGCGACAGTGCAGCCAGGTGATGGCCCAATTGTCAACAACTTGTCACCACCCTACAGGTGAGTCCAAGTGAAGCCCACGCTTTTGCTTTGTTCCCAGGATTTCTGCTCCTCAAGCCAATGCTATAGACCACAACCTCCCATCACCTGTCATGCACGTTGATCTACCGTCATCAATTACAATGGCGTGATGTGGTTATTTTTTGGCAGAATTAATTTTACGGAAAAAAAAAAAAATTCCCGTGGGTCCCACAAACACGTTTTTCGCTTGTGTTGCAAATTAAGCATTATTCGAACTAGGTGATGGGTAGGCGATTTTTCCTTCAAGTGCCTGTATATGGTAATAGTCAATAGGATCAGTGTTTAAACATTGGACAAGGAGGGAGACACATTTTTCAAGCGAGTTACGGCTTGGAGAAACGAATTAAAGAATTTGGGTAGGGTTGGGTTGGGTTGTTTTACCTCTGAGCGGCACTTTTTGCACACCATGGGCTAAATGGCCAGGTCACATGGACCCGAAGGCTCAGAGAAGGTTGGGGGAGGGGACCCACTGGAACAGCTGTTGGGAGACAGATGGTAGCCTCCCATCAAGGCCATCCAGCGTGTTCTTTAACGTTGGGTAGCTTTACCTCTGAGCGGCATATTTTTGCACACCATGGGCTAAATGGCCAGGTCACATGGACCCCGAAGGCTCAGAGAAGGTTGGGGGAGGCGACCCACTGGAACAGCTGTTGGGAGACAGATGGTAGCCTCCCTTCCAGGCCATCTAGCGTGTTCTTTAACGTGCACAGGGTATGGCTCTCCGCACACGGGGCCACGGCTTAACATCCCATCCGACGGACGGCGACCTATCCAAGCCCATCGGTGTCCCCTACTGACCGTGGGCACGGCGGGAATTTTGTCGAGATAAATCTCAACGCTGACCCAGCTGGGACTCGAACCTGGGAACTACAGATTACGAGCCTGGCGCGCTACCGACTTGGCCACCCCCACCCCAATTTGGGTAGGCGATTGATTGATGCGTCTGTATATGGTAATAGGTTCTTAGAATCAGTGTCTGGATTGGATAACAATGCGAAGTGAATAGTTTCCTCCTCATGCTTAGCTAAGGAAGATAAAGAATTTTCTTTGAAAAGTAGGTCTTAGAGTTAAAGAACTTGGATAGATAATTGTTTCTAAACTGCGGTATACAGGGTGTCCCTGAATTCATCGCCCAAACCTGAGAGGATGATAGTACACACCGACCCACTAATATTCGTCATAGAATATGTGGTCGCAAACGCAGTGAGGAGTCGGAAATGAAGGACAGACACAGGGGTTTTCAGAGTTACATTTATTGGAGATCATTACAACAAATGTTCAAACGTCCACCCACCAACGTTGATACAGGCGTCACAACGGCGGAGTAGTGATCGGCGTACCTGCTCGTAAACACCGGGCTTGTTGCGCACATCGGCGGCTGAGAATGCTGGGATTTTGCAGATCCGGCGCTTTTAAGCCATACCACCTTGTCTGCGCCCTCTACCGGCACCGGGCTGTGTTTGTGGCCGCATATTCTATGAAGAATATTGGTGGGTTCGGTGTGTACTACCATCCCCTCACGTTTGGTTCATGAATTCAGGGACACCCTCTGTACATGATTAGAGTTCTTAGAAACTAAATTTGGATTGGATACGAACGCGCACTAAATTAGCGCACCCTTAGGTGCGAAAGAAAAAAAGGGATTTCTTTGAAAATAGTTCCTTATATTTGGAGAATTTGGATCGGGAATCGAATCTGAGGTGTTTGTATATGGTAACATTTCTTAGGATCAGTGACTATTTGGTTAAGGACACAAATTAAGTTGTTTCTCTTAGCTACTGAAACGTAGGGATATCCTTTGAAAACTGTATCTCAGATTTAAAGAATTTTGAATAGGCGATTGATCCTGAGGTGTCTGTATATGGAAGCTGTTCTTAGGATCGGTATTGGATTGGAAAAGTATATGGAGTAAATTATTTTCTTTAGCTGCGACAGCGAAAGGAGTTTCTTCGAAAATTGTGTTGTACATTTAAAGAATTCGGATAGGCGATTGTTTTTAAGGTTGGGTTGGGTTGTTTTACCTCTGAGCGGCACTTTTTTGCACACCATGGGCTAAATGGCCAGGTCACATGGACCCCGATGGCTCAGAGAAGGTTGGGGGAGGGGACCCACTGGAACAGCTGTTGGGAGACAGATGGTAGCCTCCCGTCAAGGCCATCCAGCGTGTTCTTTAACGTGCGCAGGGTATGGCTCTCCCGCACACGGAGCCACGGTTTAACGTCCCATCCGACGGACGGCGGTCTTTCCAAGCCCATCGGTGTCCCCTACTGACCGTGGGCAGGGCGGGGAATTTTGCGGAGATAAATCTCAACGCTGACCGAGCTGGGACTCGAACCTGGGAACTACAGATTACGAGCCGGGCGCACTACCGACTGATCCACCCCCGCCCCATTGTTTCTAAGGTGTCTGTATGCTGTAACAGCTGGTAGGACTATTGTCTGGATTGATAAAAAATGCAAAGTGAAACGCTTAGCTGAAGAAGCCGAGAGGATTTTGTTTTAAAATTGTGCCTTAGATTTAAAAATTTTTATGAGCTATCGTTTCTAAGAATTCTGTATATACTAACAATTGGTACATCATTGTCTCGATTGGATAAGTATGCAGAGTAAATTGGTTTACTTAGTTAAAGGAATATTTTTTAAATCCGACCTTAGAATGTGAGAAGTCGTATAGGGGATTGTTTCTATGGGTCTGTGTACCTGTAACAGTTGGAAATTTTGGTGATGGAATGTGAACGTCATGGAGTTTCCATTGGAAGCAATGCAACGTGATAATTAGAAAAGCGTTATAGTTGGATTGGTACTAATTAAACAATTCGCATTTTCCAAATACTTGGGTAGTTTTAATAAACATACCTTTACAGATCACTAAATATGAAAACACGTGTTATCAAATTTTTGAAATAACTCCTATCCATAATAGAAATTTGAAATTTAAGCGGTAACTATTATAAATATTTTTGTGGCGAAAGTTTTGCCGATATATGGCGAATTTTTTCCAACATTTATTAATTTATTGACGTTTAAACGTCTACAGGTAACCCTGATATTGTCAATTATTGTTTATAACAAATATTTTTGTTTACCTTATTCTTTTTTATTAAATGGCTGGTGGATTTTGTATGGATTGGATAAAAATGTGAAGCTTTCCTTAGCTGTGAAAACTTTTTCACTGGAACCTGTCATAATTAAAATTGTATACTATTCATATTTAAAAAAATGTGAATAGGCGTTTTCACTAAGATAGCTTTGCATGACAGTGGTTTTCAAAGTGTGGAGAGTGACTAATTGGTTAGGTTGTCACGAGATTTTATAAGAAAGTTTTATAGCAAAATTAAATTGATTACTGTTCTTAGATGATCACAAATCAATTAGTTTTGCGCATTGCTTTTAGAACCACAGCCATTGCAATTATAAGGTTTCATCAGCTCTTGCATATCTCGCATGATTTGAAGTTCAACATCACAAGTAGTAGCTGTTGGTTCTTCACAGTTGGCAACATTGCTACGTGCATTTCTAGTTGCTTTGTCTGCCCTCCTATAACAGAAGGCAGGTGGACAAAATTATGGGTTGGGTTGTTTTACCTCTGAGCGGCACTATTTTTGCACACCATGGGCTAAATGGCCAGGTCACATGGACCCCGAAGGCTCAGAGAAGGTTGGGAGAGGGGACCCACTGGAACAGCTGTTGGGAGACAGATGGTAGCCTCCCGTCAAGGCCATCCAGCGTATTCTTTAACGTGCACAGGGTATGGCTCTCCCGCACACGAGCCACGGCTTAACGTCCCATCCGACGGACGGCGGCCTTTCCAAGCCCATCGGTGTCCCCTACTGACCATGGGCAGGGCGGGGAATTTTGCGGAGATAAATCAACGCTGACCCAGCTGGGACTCGAACCTGGGAACTACAGATTACGAGCCTGACGCGCTACCGACTGAGCCACCCCCGCCCCAGGACAAAATTATGACGACAGCATAGGTATTCCTATAATCCAGACATTTCCTATATATTGATTTCTACAATTATTAGTGGTTACTTTTATATTAATCTCTTTATATTAATTTTTATTGATAAATATATATTATTTAGATGAAATATTATTCTTATTTGTTAGTAATTATCATAATGTTAATAAATGAAAGGAAGTTTCTTTCTAACTAAAGTATATTTATAAATCAACATTGTTATAAAGATTGGTATAAAAGTACACCAGTAATAATAATAGAAATAAGTATATAAATAAAATCTAGTTGATTGGACTACTTATGCTGACCTCATAATTGTTCAACTGGCCTTCTGTTACAGGAAGTATTCCTTGTCGCCACACATGATTTGGGGAGTGGGACAGAGCCAAGGCTGACTCGATGGTTCAGAAAATGCGAATTGTTCATTAGTATCAATGGCAGCTGTTTTTAATGACCTCACGTATGGAGGGAAATTTTTATAAATATAACTATAATATTGTGACAGGTAATTTATATAAGTAACAAATGAATAAAATATTATTATTATTATGGCAACAATGCAAATAAAAAATATAGTAAAACTGAATACACATTTGATTTGTGTTACATTTTTTATTGGAATTAATTATTGCTTTATTCCTTTGTAAGGTGTAACTTAAAGCAACCTGTATTAATATTACACCAAAATTTGAACACAATTTCCCACCACAGGTGATTTAATCAAAAGAGCTCTCATGTGTTTAGGTTGCCTTAACCAAGGCAAGGCTATCAAGTTGGTTAAGGCGATGACAGCTATTTTTAATGACGTCGCATATGGAGGGAATTTTTTTATTACATTTGGTATAATATTACAGCACGTAGTTACAAAATGTATCTAACAAATGAATAAAATGTTAAATATAGTATTCTTATGGCAACAATGCAAAACTAAAATATAATAAAACTTTTAAATTAATACATATTTGATTACTGTTACATTAATTATTGCAATTAATTATTGTTTCATTCATTTATAAGGTATATTTCAGAGCAACCTGTAATAATATTAATTAAAATTTAAATATATGTTCTTTCATACGTCACCAAAGAGTTGTCATGGTCATCATTGTCAAGGTTGCCTAAAACCACTTTTATTGATGAAGGCCATGATTGTTGTTTTGATGACATCATACATGAAGGGAAGTTTTAATATAATATTATTTAAAATATACTTGGCAAATGAATCATAAAATAATTAATAATTAAAGCAAAAATAATTATATATATATATATTCATTTAAGATATCTACTATTCTTTAAATGTGTACTATTTCTATATACTTAACATACTTAATATTATATTCGTTTGATATGTATATCTAAAACTACAAGCAATAATATTACACTTAAATTTATAAAAAAAATTTCCTTCCTTCGTGACGTCATCCAAATAGGTATCATGGCCTTAACATCGATGTAGATTTGGCGGAGCAATGATATCTTGGCTAAGGCTGGGGGAGGCGACACTGTGGAAAGTTTAGAGCCACTGCTGCAAATTAAGAAATCAGAATTAAGTTTTTGGAATAGATAACAACACCGTAAGAACTATTTTCCTTAGGGAAGTAAATTATTATTTTCTTTTGAGATTTTCATTAACCCTTTTATTGCGCTCGTTTGCCTTTGAACATGTTTAAATCAGGGATTTTAAAACTGGGTTCTGTGGATTCGACGATTCTGCAAAAGTGTATGAGATGTTACGCGAAAGGTCGATGAAATGTACTGGATACTCTGGAAGACTTCAGATTATAACTGTCGAATATTTACAACAGATTTGTAAAAAAAAAATATGCCAAGTTCGTAATCTGCAGTTGCCAGGTTTGAGTTCTAACTGTGCCTCTGTTAAAAAATGGGGCGGGGGTGGCTCAGTCGGTAGCGCGCCAGGCTCGTAATCTGTAGTTCCCAGGTTCGAGTCCCAGCTGGGTCAGCGTTGAGATTTATCTCCGCAAAATTCTCCGCCCTGCCCACGGTCAGTAGGGGACACCGATGGGCTTGGAAAGGCCGCCGTCCGTCGGATAGGACGTTAAGCCGTGGCCCCGTGTGCGGGAGAGCCATACCCTGTGCACGTTAAAGAACACGCTGGATGGCCTTGACGGGAGGCTACCATCTGTCTCCCAACAGCTGTTCCAGTGGGTCCCCTCCCCCAACCTTCTCTGAGCCTTCGGGGTCCATGTGACCTGGCCATTTAGCCCATGGTGTGCAAAAAAGTGCCGCTCAGAAGTAAAACAACCCAACCCAACTGTTAAAAATTTTCCCTGTGACTTTGGGTTGGATTGTTTTACCTCTGCAGGACACTTTTTTGCACATAACTGGCTAATGGTCAGGTCACAAGGACCCCGAAGGCTCAGAGAAGGTTCTGGGAGAGGAGGCCCACTGGAACAGCTGTTGGGTGACAGATGGTAGTCTCGTCAAGGCCTTCCAACGTGTTCTTTAATGTTTACAGGGTATGGCTATCCCGCATATGGGGCCACGGCTTAACGTCCCATCCAACAAATGGCAGTCTTTCCAAGCTCATCGATGTCCCCTACTGAAGTGGAGAGGGCAGGGAGTTTTGCGGAGATAAATCTCAACGCTGATCCAGCTGGGACTCGAATCTGGGAGCTGCCGATTACGAGCCTGATGCACTACTCAAGACCCCCCCCCCCCGTGTGAGGGAGAGCCATATCCTGTGTACATTAAATAGCACGCTGGATGATCTTGATAGGTAATTACCATCTATCTCCTGACAGTTCGCCAGTGGTTCCTCTCCCCTCAACCTTCTCTGAATCCTCGGGATCTGGCCATTTAGCCCATTGTGTGCACACAAAATGCCGTTCAGAAGTAAAACAACCCATCTGTTAACTAATAGCTATCCAGTAGTCCCCTTTCCCAACCTTCGCTGAATTCCTGGGGTGTTTGTGACCTGACCATTTAGCCCGTTGTGTGCAAAAACAAAGTGCAGCTAAATGGCAAAACAACACAACCTAACCCAATGCCATCTGAGAGCATGTATATATCGTTTTTTCCCATATAATTTAATCCGTGAACTTAATCGTTAAATTGAGCTCGAGGAGGAAAAGTAACATACCGATTATTATACCGCAATTTCCCGGAGACCTGAACGTGTGTTATGGTTGTGTGCAAAAACAAAGTGCAGCTAAATGGCAAAACAACACAACCTAACCCAATGCCATCTGTAGAGCATGTATATATCGTTTTTTCCCATATACTTTAATCCTTAAACTTAATCGTTAAATTGAGCTCGAGGAGGAAAAGTAACATACCGATTATTATACCGCAATTTCCCGGAGACGTGAACGTGTGTTATGGGCCGGAAAGTGGACAGGAGGGGTTGACTCGCCGGAAACAGACTGCGGTGTAGAAATACCTTCTCATCATGTGATCAAAATGAACGCAAACATCAGCACAGGCATCACTCTGTACCGCTGGTCCATTAGTCAGACTCAGGGATGCTCATCTGTTTACTCTCCGGTAATCCCCGTCTTCTCTGCAGCCGCTCGCCAAAGAGCGGTCACGTGACTAATGACCCTCGGTGAACCGTGGGTTAGAGCAGCTCTCTATCCGAATCGGGTTGCAAGCGCTGTGCTCTTCACCATTTCCCGTGGTGTGCAAGCAGCTTGAAGTGAATTTACATAGGGGAATCGAACAGTGTCACTATCAGAGATACCTGTATTAGGGAAGTGAACCATTAGTTTTTGAAGTAATTTTAGTCTATTAAAATATGATTGGTAACTATTTATTTTCAAAAATTAGGCGATTAATTTTTAATACTTAAATATATTTTAATAAAGTATCATAAATAAATTTTCTATTTAAAATTGTTCAAAAATCTGATAGCTTATAGTTAAACTTCATAAAAATTAAACAATTAAATCTTTACACATTTAATTCCCTCTTTTTTTCCCTTTCTTTCCTTTAATGACTGTCCCGGCCAGTGTATCTGGGTGGCCACGGTCTCTACTGGTGGATGAACATAACTTTTCTCTTATTTTTGCCTTCTGGAAGATTCAAATGTTTTTAGAATCACTCTTCGATTTTGGCAGTTAGTATGAGTTCAAAATTACATACCTGCGAATAGAATCGTAGAGTGTTAGGATTAGGGAAAAGGTTAAGCCAGAGTCATCTAGATACAGAGGGCCCGGATAGTCGTTTACAAAAGGAGAGGAAAAAAGTAAGGAAATAAAATATGCCTTGAAATTTTACTAATTTATTTTTTATTTTAAAATCAAATAATTTATTTCTAAGTAGCATAAAACATAATAAAATATTTATGAACATTTTAAAATTAGTTATTTTATTTTTTAAGTATCAATCATTACCAGTATGTTTTTAAGACAAAAATTATAATTAAATCCCATATTTAAAAAATACATTCGTTGTTACATCGTCCATGTGTCAAACCAACACTTCCTGTAACAGAAAACCAATGACCAAATTCTTAGTGTCAATGAGATAACTATAGATTGTTCTTATATTTTAGATTATAATATTATTACTGGTGAACTCTTGTGCTAATTTTATACTAATATTTGACAATAAATATATTTTATTTAGGAAGAAAATTATTCCTATTTATTATCAAATATAATAATCTAATTAATACAAATAAATTTTTTCCTAATAAAATATATTTATAGATAAACATTAGTATAAAGATTGACGCAGAATCCATAAGTAATAATATTAAAATAAAAGAAGTGTCTATATGGTAGGACTACTTAAGCTGACGTCATAAAATTTGTCCTCTGGCTTTCTGTTATAGGAGGTGTTGATCAAACACAACAAGCCTAATTTATACGTAACTTTCGGCCATGACAACAATTGTGATTGTTATGGACAGAAAGAAATTTTAATGTGATATTGCTGCTTGTTGATTTAGGTTATATCAAATAGCTGAATAAAAAGAAATTAATAACAATTATTAACGTAAGAATAGCACCTTCATGATTCTTTGAATACTTTAATGTTTTTATTACTTTATGCTATTGCTGTAAAAATAATATATTAATGATTACTAAATTCATTTGTTAGATATATCCTAAAACAACCTGGAGTAATATTACACTGAGCTATCTAAAAGAAAATTCCCCTTTTATATGACGTAATCAAAATCTGTGTCGCTGGTATTTCTCTGTACTCAAGTACTTCTCTTCATCGCTACCAACGTCAGATTATGGAACTAGTATTATCTTTATGCAGAGTCAAAGAGACTGGTATTACATACAATTTAAAAAGTATATGAAAGAATATAATTGATTTTTCATGATTATATAAAAAATATTATTGAGTAATCTCAAAATAATTATAATAATATAAAATAAATACCCCCTCAAGCAGCTGCTTGCCACAGAGGTCTGACAGGAGCCTGTCAGTATATATGCCAGAGTAGAAGGTCTGTGAGGATGGCAGGACCTCAGCAGAAAAACAACACAAACGTCCATGCCTTATCCGGGGCTCGAACCCAGGTCCCTTAGATCAGTAGTCAAGCGCGCTAACCACTCGGCCACGGGACGGCTCAATTAGAAGTTAAAAAAAAAAAAAAATTAATAGAATTTTAAAACGTCTAAATTTATTAAATTTTTTACATAAAACTTATGGATGCTAGATGAATTAAGGAATTTCTATCATATTTATATCTGCGGGAGTTAGTTCACTAGTCCGCCACTGGAGCGCTGCTCTATGGAAGTTTAGCATTATGAAAATGTTGCCATTAATGACTTAAGGAGTGGAGCCTGTATACCTTCTTTATTCTTTGTCCTCTGCTATGAAGGTCGCTCTATAAACAGGCCTTATAAAAATTAAAAACATAGCAAACATCCAATTGCCACATAGCTCTGACAGCAATCTAGCAATTAATACTTCACAGAGATGATTTGTGAGGAAGGCGAGACTTCAACAGAACTATAATTAGAACCCATTGATACAACACAAAGAAACATCCATGACTTACCCTGTGCTCAGACTCCGGGTATGGCATGGAAATTTCAAAGCTGGCCTAGTGGGACTCGAGTTGGGTTGTTTTAACTCTGAGCGGCACTTTTTTGCACACCATGGGCTAAATGGCCAGGTCACATGGACCCCAAAGCTGGCCTAGTGGGACTCGAGTTGGGTTGGGTTGTTTTAACTCTGAGCGGCACTTTTTTTGCACACCATGGGCTAAATGGCCAGGTCACATGGACCCCGAAGGCTCAGAGAAGGTTGGGGGAGGGGACCCACTGGAACAGCTGTTGGGAGACAAATGGTAGTCCTCCGTCAAGGCCATCCAGCGTATTCTTTAACGTGCACAGGGTATGGCTCTCCCGCACACGGGGCCACGGCTTAACGTCCCATCAGACGGACGGCGGCCTTTCCAAGTCCATCGGTGACCCCTACTGACCGTGGGCAGGGCGGGGAATTTTGCGGAGATAAATCTCAACGCTGACCCAGCTGGGACTCGAACCTGGAAACTGCAGTTTATGAGCCTAGCTACTTTACCATACAGTTCTTAGACCTGTTATAACATATGACGCCCCCATATGGGCTAACACGACAAAGGGAAATATTAAGAAACTCCAGATCTATCAAAATGAAATCTTGAGACAGGCTGTAAATGCTCCATGGTTTGTGGCCAACAGATAAATACATGGGGATTTAGGAGTCCAACATATTTACATACATACAAAGCAGATCTCTAAGAAATTCTTAGAAGCTGTGGACACGAATCCTAACTATTTCATTGTTAACATTTTAAAGTATGATCATGATCCTATGAGCAGATTCAAGAAGGCTAGACCATTAGTTCCCGATCACGAAATCTATTTGGTCTAGTACCCTGATCTACCACATTTACCATTGCTTTTCTGCCCCTTTGGGATAATTTTTGGTGATTTTTGTCTTGTCCTTTGCGACGTATGCCACTTATTGAATACCCTCAGATGGAGAAGGTTATGAGATATTTTATCCTGGTACTTCGAAAAATCAAAATTATGCCACATTCTACATGGACTACTACTTAAGCTGACGTCGTAAATTTGGTACAGTATCCTTATGTTATAGGAGGTGTTGACTTGACCCCGGAGGGTCGGTAAATCTTCAGGCAGACATGAATATTTAATTTTGTTCCCTTGACTCAACGGCTGTCTAGATCCAATCAGAATCACTTCACTTCTGTCGAACGAAAGTTAGTTTGGGTTGTTTTACCTCTGAGCGGCACTTTTTTGTACACCATGGGCTAAATGGCCAGGTCACAAAGACCCCGAAGGCTCAGAGAAGGTTGGGGGAGGGGACCCACTGGAACAGCTGTTGGGAAACAGATGGTAGCCTCCCATCAAGACCACCCAGCATGTTCTTTAGCGTGCACAGGGTATGGCTCTCCCGTACACGGGGTCACGGCTTAACGTCCCATCCGACGGACTTTTCAAGCTCATCGGTGTCCCCTACTGACCATGGGCAGGGCGGGGAATCTTTGCGGAGATAAATCTCAACGCTGACCCAGCTGGGACTCGAACCTGGGAACTGCAGATTACGAGCCTGGCGCGCTACTGACTCAGCCAGTTTCATTCTTTTAGTGAATTGTACAGGTCCGGTTCGATGTAGATGACTCTGACTGACATTGGTGATTTGTTACAGAAGTTGTCACTAAAACTGAGACGAAACAGACTGAGACATCCATTTTCAGCTCTCTCTTCAATTAGAGTCTGAAGAGTGACAGGCTTTGAGAAAATATTTTGTTACAAAAAAAGAGAAAAAGTTTCCGATGTGGTGATTCTTTGTTTCTTTGTTTGCACTGATAACAAAAATCGTCCGTCCGATAAGCGAAAGTTTATTTTTCTGTTTTCATTACTCGAACAACTTGTAGCAGCAGTTTTGTGGACGACCCCTTTAAGTCATCTCCAGCTTCTCTCGTTGCCACGTGATGGATTAGCCTGCATCCTTTCTGCAGACAGTGAAGCCCAAGAGCATCTCCTCCATCCCCAGCTTCTCACTTCGTCACCTTCGAGGGCCTGGCATCCCGTTCATTTGGCTAAACACTAGCTCCTTTATTTTGGGCCGTCTTTAACGATGATTAATGGGAAGTACCCCCCTTCCCTAAACTTGTCTGAAGGCTATAAATGGACGAGGAAGATAATTTGTCTCTCCGTGAGGAGGTCGGAGGATGGAAGTCAAAGAAGATGGGGAGACGAGGAAGGGTTTGATTGGTAGAGACATTCAGGTAACTTAACGGAGGAACACGGACTTTGTCTTTCGTCATTAACAATTGCTCTTTAATGATTAAATTATGCTTTTGAAGTAAGGATATACAATTTAGCTAGAGCAGTGTCTCGCAAATTGTGTGCCGCGGCACAGTAGTGTGCCGCGAGAGATTTTCAAATTGACACTAGATATTCCAAAGATTTCATTTTGACTTGACTTGTGTTATCGACGTGCTTTAATAAAAATCTTTCAGATTTTATCAACTGGGATCTTGTAAGTATTTATCAAGCTTTTGAGCCAAGAATAATGCAAATTTGTTCGCAGAAGCAAGCTCATACATCCCATTGAAATATGTTCATATCTAAATTTTAAAGAAAATGCATTTAACGAAACTTCAATTTTTCTCTTTTTACGTAACCATCAAAAATTCTTTTTTAGATGTGCCGCGGGAAAAAAATAGATTCAGTGTGCCGTGGAAAAAAAATTTAGATTCAGTGTGCTGCGGAAAAAAATTTAGATTCAGTGTGCCGCGGAAAAAAAATTTAGATTCAGTGTGCCGCAGAGTAAAAAAGTTTGCGAGACACTGAGCTAGAGAGACGACTCATTAAAGAGTGAGAATTTTTTAAAAACTACAGAGACAGGGCAAGGCCACCTTGATACACCAGGCGTGGACAGCCTTGAGCAAAAGGAGGGAAATTAATTATGCATAAACATGTAATTGATTTAAAATTTGTTAAAGCCATTTATTTTAAAACCAGTTAAAATTAAATAATTTATTCATTAGGATTTTAGTAAAATATTTGAGAATATTATAAAATTAATTATCAAATTTTTAAAAATAAATAACTACCAGTTGTACTTGCCTGATAAGTAAAAGGGGGCAAGCCTCCTTTTACTTATCAGGCCTGGAAAATATATTAATATATTTTTTTTTTACTTTCAAATTGGTTGTTTGGACTTATAGTCAATGTCGCTCAACTTCCCAATGAAAGAACTCGATTATTTTTTTTTAAAGTCGATAAGTGAATATTTTTTATTGAGGATAGCCAAACTATATATATATGACAAACAAACGACCATATCATACCAAGACTACCTTGACGATGAAAGGCATGACGGTTCCTTTGACGACATCACATATGGAGGGATATTATTTTGATTTAATATTACAAAAAGTTGCTCTAAGTTACACCATACAAATGAATAAAGAAACAATTAATTACAATAATTAATATAACAATAATCAAATATGTATTCAGTTAAGAATTTTACAATTTTTCCATTTTTGTATCATTGGCATAATGGTAATATATTTAATGCTATATTCATTTGTTATGTAATCATGCAACTACCTACCGTAATATTATAGTAATTTTTATAAATATACCTCTCCTTAAATGACTTCATAAAATTGTTATGATTTTAACTACCGAGGAGGTGGCTTTGGCCATACCCAAGACTCGAACCGTCAATAGTCCAAGGCTAACTCGATAGTTAAGGCATGACAGCTATTTGAATGTCATCATGAACGGAAGTAATATTTTTATCAATTTGTTATAATATTTTGGCAAGTAGCTGCAGAATATACTTAAAAAATGAATAATATATATATTACTCTTTTGTTAATAATGCAAAATTAAAAAAAAACTACAACAGTAAAACTCTTAACTGAATGCACATTTTATGGTTAAATTAATTATTGTTATATTAATTGTTAAATTAATTATTGTTACGTTAATTGTTAAATTAATTATTGTTACATTAATTGTTGTAATTAATTATTGCAATTAATTATTGTTTCATTCATTTGTAAAGTATGACTTAGAGTAAGGATTCTCAACGTGGGGTACGCCGTGAGAGCTCAAAAGTCGCTAGATATATGTTTTACTTTATTCCCATTGTTATACTATAACTATAGTTTTATCCGTCTATACAAGGGGTACGCCAGTTACATACATATTTCCAGGGGGTACGTGAAGCATAAAAGGTTGAGAACCGCTGACTTAGAGCAACCTGCAGTAATATTTAATCGATATAGAAAAACAATTTTCCTCTATTCGTGTCATTATCAAAGGAACTGTCACGGCCATCATCGTTAAGGAAGCCTTGGGCTTCAGTGTGAGCCGAATGCGATACCACGGAGGTACCGTTAAAAATCATTTCTGTCATATAAATTTTTAATTAAACTTTATATCCTAAAACCGAACTGGTAGAATTAAATTTGGACAATCTGGTAATCAATTTAAAATATTCAAAAAATTCAATAGAGTCGTAATGAATAAATTATTTTATCTCATATAGTTTAAAATAAATAGACTTTTGTTAAAGTTTAAGCAAATTACATCTCTTAAATTTTTATACACTTTAATTTCTTTCCTTCTCTCTTTTTTTTTTTAGCCGTCCCATGGCCGAGTGGTTAGCATGCTTGGCTACTGATCTAAGGGACCTGGGTTCGAGCCCAGGTCCTTTAGATCAGTAGCCAAGCGTGTATTGTTTTTCTGCTGAGGTTCTGCCATCCTCACAGATCTTCTACTATGGATACGGTGATCATACGTCCATTATTTAAGAGGACAGTTCTTTATTTCACTGCTCTGTCCTTTAGATTTTTTTTTATAAAATGGCCATTTTATCCTTTATTTTGTGAATTAAAATAGTAAATTGAATATTGGCGCTCAGCACACGGCCCATAAAAACATGAAACTGTCATTTCACCAGCACATTTTCATTACTGAACAATATGTGGACCAGTGAAGAAACCCAATTAAAAATCGAAACACTGAAAGCATGCATTTATACCAAATGCAACTTTGACATGAATTGTATGGTTTTATGAATTTTTAAAGCACAAACCTGATTCATTAAAAAAAAATTCATTCTCGTGAAAAGTATCAAAATTATTTTTTTAAGTAATAATTTGAATGTTTGAAATGCTATATATATGCTTATATTTTATAATAAATGTTATAAAGCTTTTTAGTTTTAGCGAAACAAATAAATGCAACCCGCTTTTTTTATTATGAAAGAATTTCTGATTTGTCCTTTATTTTCTCCAAAAAAATATGGTCACCGTAACTAGGGCAATCCGTCCCGTGGCCGAGTGGTTAGCACGCTTGGCTACTGATCTACGGGACCTGGGTTCGAGCCCCGGGTAAGGCATGGATGTATGTGTCGTTTTTCTGCTGAGGTCCTGCCATCCTCTCAGACCTTCTACTATGGCATATAAACTGGCAGGCTCCTGTCAGACCTCTGTGGCAAGCAGCTGCTTGAGGGAGTATTTATTTTTATTTTTTTATTTAACTAGGGCATATAAACTGACAGGCTCCTGTCAGACCTCTGTGGCAAGCAGCTGCTTGAGGTGGTATTTTTTCCTCTCTTTTTTCTCAATGACGTGATGTATCATGGTGGTCTTGATTTGGGGGTCTTCACGAATGTCGAAGTCCTGGACTAGTACCTAGGCGGTAATCCGTCATTGAATGCTACAGAAAGTAATTCATGAATAAATTTGCCTTATCGGGAATTTCTTGTTATCGTTGAAACTGTCACCGATTTTAACAATAAGTTACTTTTTTTTATATGTAGAGCGACATGTAGTTGGGTGCCAAGGCACCACCTTTGGCATAAGGCCATACATCTCAGTTATAACATCAGCAAAGATTGGCTTAAAATCTAGAAATTTCTTATATATTTATTTCTCCTTTTACTACTGGTGGGTTCTAATACTGATCTTTATACTAATATTTATTTATAAATATATATTATTTAGAAAAAAAACTACTCAATTATGGTAATGGTAACAAAAACTAACAATTTTCTTCCTAAAAATAGTATGTCTATAAATAAATATTACTGTAAAAAATTAGTATGAAATCTACCAGTAGTAATAATAGAAATATATTATTATAAAATATCTAGATTTTCCCGATATATTACTGTTACAAGTTAGTTGTGTAGTATTATGTTGTTAGTAGTGTTAGTAGTTTATGACGATATATTACTGTTACAAGTTAGTTGTACTGTTTTTCTGTTATAATAATTGTTGGCAAACTGGTCCTTAGACTTCTAGGCCAACATTCAACAGAACTGTTCAAAGGCTGCCCAGCAGCCTTACCCGGGGCTCGAACCCAGGTCCCTTAGATCAGTAGCCAAGAGCGCTAACCACTCGGCCATGGGATTTTTTTATTGTTATTAAATTTTGTTAAAATATTTATAAATATTCTAAAATTAATCACAGAATCTTTAAAAGTAAATAATTACCACTTAATCTTTAAGCTTTAAAATATTATTAATTCACTTATACATATATTTAGAATTTATCACACACTGTTCTGCATTTTCCAAGCCCTGTTGAAACTCCGAACTTCGCGTATTTTTTGAAGAACTTGCATGTTTTCCCTTCCCACGCTTATATGGATAGGAATGTGATAAAGATCTCAAGAGACAAGTGGTAAACACAAGATGCAACTACCTTCAAAGATGTGTTATTGAGGAGGATGCAGCCAGTCAAAGAGCAGAGCAAACTCTTCCCAGTGAATCGGACACCTCCGGTGAGCCTGTCAGATGCCCATCATAGCTGATATTGTCCGTTGAGAAGCGATCGCCTTTCTCAATACAAAGACCCACGTCCGACGGGCTGACCGCAGCAACCGGGTGTTATATACGGGTCGGGAGAAGAGGCAAAGGTCGCGACAGATTAGGTCCCCATGACGACGGGAAAGAAGCTGTCAGTGGTGGGATCATCGTTTGACAGAACCCAGGGTGTCTGTCGACACTTGACCTGTCCCCTACGCCCCCAACAGCCCCTCGCGGGCTACTTGTGACCCGAAGGGTAGCACGGTGACACGAGGTCCCTGTTAATGGTCGGTGCAGACAGAAGGGGTTAAACAAATACACCTGGTATTTTGTCGGGAGGGTGGAGTATGTGGTTATGTGTATAGTTGGTCTATATTTAGGAGGAATTGTGAAAGCCTTATTCAGAAGGTTCGTGAATTTCGAATAATGCAATTTCAGAAGGCAGTTCCAGAGTTCAGAAGGCATTTGCATAGTTATTTATGAAAAGTTTAACTTATATGATAACTTTGACTGATTGTTTTTTCTCTAAGTGGCACTTTTTTTTGCACACAATGGGCTAAATGGCCAAATTACAAGGGACTCCAAGAAGAGTGGTGACTAAGCTGCCCTGGCAATGTAGGGCAGGATAGCTTTTTTTGATGGCGTCACTTGTGGAAGGGTTGGGTTGGGTTGTTTTACCTCTGAGCGGCACTTTTTTTGCACACAATGGGCTAAATGGCCAGGTCACAAGGACCCCGAAGGCTCAGAGAAGGTTGGGGGAGGGAATCCACTGGAATAGCTGTTGGGAGACAGATGGTAGCCTCCCGTCAAGGCCATCCAACGTGTTCTTTAACGTGCACAGGGTATGGCTCTCCCGTACACATGGCCACGGCTTAACGTCCCATCCGACGGACGGCGGCCTTTCCAAGCCCATCGGTGTCCCCTACTGACCGTGGGCAGGGCGGGGAATTTTGCGGAGATAAATCTCAACGCTGACCCAGCTGGGACTCGAACCTGGGAACTACAGATTAAGAGCCTGACGCGCTACCGACTGAGCCACCCCCTTCCCACTTGTGGAAGGAAAATGGTTTTAAATTTTGATGCAATATTATTGCAGGTCGCTTTAAGTTATACTATACAAATGAATAAAGTAAAAATTACTTATGATAATTAATATAACAATAATTTAATATTCTTACTATTTTTTTTTACTTTTGATCAATGCCAAAAGAATAATATATTTAATATTTTATTCATTTATTGGGTATATTTGAACCAAAGGCGGGAAATTGAAAATACGTAAAAATTTAACTAATTTATTTTACCAGAACTTAACTACAGCAAAATATTTTTTAAGCATCATAAAAACTGTTTATTGTTATTAAATTTTGTTAAAATATTATCACAGAATCTTTAAAAATAAATGACAGTGACTTTATAAAAAAAAACGTGACTTGAAAAACATTTCATCTTATTCATGTCACGTTTTTCTGCTGAGGTCCTGCCATCCGCCTGTCAGACCTCTGTGGCAAGCAGCTGCTTGATTTTTATTTATTGAAAAATATACTTATTTTTACTCACGCTCAGTGCTCATCCATTTTAAATTTGCAACAATGTCATGAACGCTCGTGTATGCTTCTGCGAGTGATTTATATAACAAACGAATTTTAACATAGAACCGATTTGAAAATTAAGAATGAAAGAACTACAATGTTCAAGTTGTCGAGATTCCGGCACATTGGCGGGGCGGGGCGGGGGTGGCTCAGTCGGTAGCGCGCCAGGCTCGTAATCTGTAGTTCCCAGGTTCGAGTCCCAGCTGGGTCAGCGTTGAGATTTATCTCCGCAAAAATTCCCCGCCCTGCCCACGGTCAGTAGGGGACACCGATGGGCTTGGAAAGGCCGCCGTCCGTCGGATGGGACGTTAAGCCGTGTGCGGGAGAGACATACCCTGTGCACGTTAAAGAACACGCTGGGTGGCCTTGACGGGCTTTACCATCTGTCTCCCAACAGCTGTTCCAGTGGGTCCCCTCCCCCAACCATCTCTGAGCCTTCGGGGTCCATGTGACCTGGCCATTTAGCCCATGGTGTGCAAAAAAGTGCCGCTCAGAGGTAAAAAACAACCCAACTCGGTTATAGAAGGTATTGCCTGGTTCCCTAATGCAGGAATTTTCCTTCTTGTCACGGTGTGTGTGTGGTAAGGTAAAAAATCGCGGGCCTCCCCAGCATTTGCCTACATGCAAAAAGATGGCTGTCATGAAATATATAGTTGATTTAATTAAATTTTTTTGTTTAAACTGAACTGGCCGTTATTAATTTTTAAAAATATGGTAATGAGTTTTAAAATAGTCATGAACATTTCAAATATTGTGAAATTAATAAATTATTTTATTTATGATGTAAAAGATATCTTACAGTAAATTTAATAATTAAAAATAATATTTGTTTTTAAAATTCAACTGGTAGTTTTCAATTTTAAAAATCTGTTAAACAGTTTTAAAATAGTCCTAAATATTAGAATATTATGAAATTAATAAATTGTTTTATAGGTTTAAAATAAATAGATTTTAGTTAAATTTCAATGCATTTTTAATTTTCCTCTTTCCTGTATTCTTTTTTCCTAACAGCTGTCCAGGCGTGATGCATTACGATGCCCCTTAATCACCTTTGACAGAAAGGGAATTAGCGGATACCTCTCTGGATGAGCTTAGATTTAACTATAGAAATTTCATAACACTTTACTCATCAGAAGTTAATTAAAACTTAATTTCTATATTTTTAAATAATTTCATAAAACCAGTTATACTAAATGAATATTTTTGAATATCACGATTCTGATAGACTTAACGAAGATCTTTAATTTTTCTTCAGTTACATTTGTCTGCATAAACCCTACTTAAAGAAGCTACAAGGTTTTGCATTCTTTCTTCATTGACCAAACAAAAAAAAATCAAATTCTTCTTTTTACTACCCGTTATTTTATAGAGATAGATAATATTAGTAAATTGTTATACAATGGTGTTTAATTTCTATCTTAAAATGTCTTTTAGGCAATAGTTAACAATAGTATCTTTTATGTAAGAGGAACCGGTCTTAGGGATATGGGGTTCCCTCACTGTAGGAGACTTCTTGAAGGTACTTACGTGACCGATCATGTGCAAACCTCAAGTACTGTCTCACACGTCATCCTTCATGACGACCTTTTGATCTTGACCAGCAATGCAGCGATAGAGAACCACAGGCTGGTGCTGTGAGCAAATACAGCTGGCAGGTAGGAATATTTGCTTGAGTAGTGTTATGGGCTATGACAGGCAGATGCAGAACTACCCGCCGTGAATTCCTCAGCTGCAACACGAGCACACAGCATTCCGTGCCATTTTAGGAAGAATTTACTTTCTTGGGATTTTTCCACTTTTAGTTTACCCAGAGAGTGCTACATCATACCAGGCTTGAACAATGTAGAAACATAATTAATTTTTCGAATATATAACTGTTTTAATTGAAATTTTATTATTTAAAATTTAACAGGGAGCTATTATTATTATTGTAATTAATTTTAATAAAGTCATAATGAATTTTTTAATCTTTGTACTGTTTAAAAATAAATGGCTTCTACTTGAACTTTAGGCATAATAATTCATTTAATCTTTATATATGTTACCGCTAAAGTGCAGAAATCAGTTATTCTACAGATTATCTAGGTATTGTGCAGATTAACTAGGGTGATCCGTTAACGTGCGGAAAATTGTTTCATTTCTCAAATTACCTAGGTAATCTGCAAATTACCTGGATAATCTGCACATTACCTACTAGGCACTCGTTAAAGTGAAAATAAGATCTTTGCTGGAACAACAGGAACGTTTCTGTACGCTTAAATTAACATAATGTTATTTATCTAGTGTCCGAGAGTAGAGTTGAAACCAGGGTCATCCCTCTGTCAACATGAATCAGTCGTCTGAATTATAAAAAACGCCCCCAAAATGAGCAGGCCAAGTGAGAACGAATCATTTTAGTGATTCGTTATCAAGAATGAATCACTTTACCGATTCGTTCTCACTTGGCCTCCGCTCATCCGGGGCGTTTTTTATAATGCGAACGAGTGAATCACGTGACACGAAGATTCATATTCAAGAGATTCACCACTATGAGAGAAACAAACTTTTGAACTTTAACGATACGGAAGCCGTTAATGTGCACATTACCTAGGTAAAATGCGGAAAACTCTTGATTCCGCACGTTAGCGGAGCAAATCAGTTAATCTGCAGATTAGCTAGGTAATGTGCACATTAACGGCTTTCGAGCTTTAGCGGTAACATATACATTTAACTTTCCTCCCGTTAGGCGCAACAACTGTCCATGATTAAATCAAAGCCTTCGATATCACCCAAACCTGAACAGTGCAGTAACAGAAGAATTAACTTTTGAATATATAGCTGCTTTAATTAAATATTATTTGTTATTCATTTAATAGCTCTTTTCAAATTTAGTAATAATTTGAAATTATTCATAAATATTTAAAAATAGTCATAATTACTAAACTACTTTTTTTACATGATTTAAAAATGAATACAGTTTAAATTTTTGACAAATTATAATTGCTTATATTTTTATGCATATTTAATTTGTGTTCTTTTTGGTCAACGTCTGTCTAGGACTGATGTCTTTAGACTTTCTTTTTTTCGAGTCCGATGGCCAAGGTTATCTTGGTGATAAAGGCCATGACAGCTCGGTTTGATGACGTCACGTAAGGAGGGTTGGGTTGCTTTACCTCTGAGCGGCACTTTTTTGCACACTATGGGCTAAATGGCCAGGTCATATGGACCCCGAAGGCTCAAAGAAGGTTGGAGGAGAGGACCCACTGGAACAGCTGTTGGGAGACAGATGGTAGCCTCCCGTCAAGGCCATCCAGCGTGTTTTTTAACGTGCACAGGGTATGGCTCTCCCGCACACGGGCCACGGCTTAACGTCCCATCCGACGGACGGCGGCCTTTCCAAGCCCATCGGTGTCCCCTACTGACCTTGGGCAGAGCGGGGAATTTTTGCGGAGATAAATCTCAACGCTGACTCAGCTGGGACTCGAACCTGGGAACTACAGATTACGAGCCTGGCGCGCTACCGACTGAGCCACCCCCGGCTCACGTAAGGAGGGAAATTATTTTTAATTTTGAAGTAATATTACTGCAGATTGCTTTAAGTAACCTGCAGTAATATTACAAACAAGATGAATAAAACAATAATTGCAACAATAATCAAATATATATATATATTCAATTAGAGTTTTGCTATTTTTTATTTCTCATTATTGCCATAAGTGTACTATATTTAATATTTTATTAATTTGAAGGTATATTTTACAACTACCTGCAGCAATATACCAAAAGTTTAAAAATCCTTTCAAGTGTCATTAAAATAGCTGTCATGACTTTAACCATCGATATAGCCTTGCCTCGGCCAAGGCCATTTACCAAGTCCGCCTCGATGCTACACACCTGGACACTGCAGTGACAGAAGATATAATTTTAAAAAGTAAAGTAGTTTCAAAAAATTCAACTGGTAGTCATTTATTTTAAAAAATTAATAATTAATTTTTATAGTAATCTCAAATATTTTAATAAAATCTTAATGAATAAATTATTTTATTTTAACTGATTTTAAAATAAATGGCTTTAATTTAAATTTTAAGCAAATTAAATCAATTTTCCTCCTTTCTTCCCTCATCTATTTAAGGCTGTCCAGGCCTAGTTTATCAAGATGACCTTGCATCTTCCCACACCAAACTCGAATCCTACTTCTGTTTTGGAGCGGGGGTGGCTCAGTCGGTAGCGCGCCAGGCTCGTAATCTGTAGTTCCCAGGTTCGAGTCGCAGCTGGGTCAGCGTTGAGATTTTTCTCCGCAGAATTCTCCGCCCTGCCCACGGTCAGTAGGGGACACCGATTGGAAAGGCCGCCGTCCGTCGGATGGGACGTTAAGCCGTGACCCCGTGTGCGGGAGAGCCATACCCTGTGCACGTTAAAGAACACGCTGGATGGCCTTGACGGGAGGCTACCATCTGTCTCCCAACAGCTGTTCCAGTGGGTCCTCTCCCCCAACCTTCTCTGAGCTTTCGGGGTCCATGTGACCTGGCCATTTAGCCCATGGTGTGCAAAAAACTGAGGTAAAGCAACCCAACCCAACCTACCCTCATTTTGTTCAGCAGCTGTCCAGGCCCGATGTATCTAGTTGGTTCTGTTTTGCATGTGTGATTTCATACACACCAGGGTTTTCAAAGTATGCTTCAAAACCTTTGGAAAGGGTCACATCACATTGGCTAGGTTGTTTGGTCTCTGAGCAGCACATTTTTTGCACAAAATGGGCTAAATGACCAGATCACGAGGACCCCGAGGGCTCAGAGAAGACTGAGGGGGGGGGGGAGAAATCACTGAAACAGCTTTCGGGAGACAGTTGGTAATCTCCAGTTAAGGCCATCCAGCGTGTTCTTTAACGTACACAGAATATGGTTCTACTGTATATGGAGCAACGGCTTAACGTCCTATCCGAAAGACGGCGGTCTTTCCAAGCCGCTTACTGACGGAGGGCAGGATGAGGAGTTTTTGCACAGATAAGTATTAAACACTGGCCCAGCCGAGAACTGCAGATCACAAGCCTGGCTAAATACCACCAGAGCCAATCACCGCCCAAGGAAAACAGAGCAGCCAAATTGTAGTAAGGATTAAGAAGAGTTGTCAAAAAATTAAAGGCTAAAAAAAGTCTCAAAAAATAAGGTCGTTTAAATTAAAAGTTGACAAGTTGGAAATGAAGGATAAAATCAGTTATTGACCTATTTAAATTCTCAAGGCCTATTAAGACATTTGTTCCAACATGAGCTAAGCAGCATGGTACCTTATTTCAAATTGCGATTCCGTCAGATGGGACGTTAAGCCGTGGCCCCGTGTGCGGGAGAGCCATACCCTGTGCATGTTAAAGAACAGGCTAGATGACCTTGACGGGAGACTATCATCTGTCTCCCTACAGCTGTTCCAGTGGGACCCTCCCCATAACTTTCTCTGACCCTTTGCTGTCCTTATGACGTGGCCATTTAGCCCACTGTGTGCAAAAAAGTGCCGCTCAGAGGTAAAACAACCCAACCCTGGGCACGTTAAAGAACACGCTGGATGACCTTGACGGGAGGTTAGCATCTTCTCCTAACAGCTCCCCAGTGGGTCACCTCCCACAACCTTCTCTGAGCCTTCGGGGTCCTTGTGACCTGGCAATTTAGTATGTTGTGTGAAAAAAAAAAACTGCTGCTCAGAGGTAAAACAACCCAACACTGGAGACGTTAAAGAACACGCTGGATGGCTTTGACGGGAGATTACCATCTGTCTCCTAACAGCTCCCGAGTGAGTCACCTCCCCAAACCTTTTCTGAGCCTTCGGGGTCCTTGTAACTTGGCCATTTAGCATGTTGTGTGCAAAATAAATGCTGCTCAGAAGTAAAACAACCCAACAACCCAAATGATGGTAAATATATTAAATTTATAAAAGACTCATAGAGAAGGACTCATAGAGAACAAGATGTTCAACTTCAGTGAAGCGAAATTTCATTAATTTTAATAAATTTATATTGCTTCTGTTTCACTACAGAATTTTTTTCGCGTTGTCTATAAACGTTATTGATTATATTGTACATTTCTCTGGCAGACCGCCATTCTATTTCAGTTTTTTATGCGGTCTTTCAGCCAAATGTTGACCAAGCCTGTTGTAATTCATAATAATTTTAAAACAACATCCCTTAGAATAATGCTTCTCTAAGTGGTGGTCTGCGGACTGGTACCTGTCCGAGAGCCATGTCTTGCTGGTCCGCAGGAAGCTTCTAAAAAAATAAATGCCCCCTCAAGCAGCTGCTTGCCATAAAGATCTGAAAGGAGCCGGTCAGTTTATATGCCATAGTAGAAGGCATGTGAGGATGGCGTAATCTCAGCAGATCTCAGTAATCTCTGCAAAACAACACAAACATCCATGCCTTTCCCGGGGTTCGAACCCAGGTCTCTCAGGTCAGTAGCCAAGCGCACTAACCATTCCGTCATGGGACAGCTAGGAGAGAAAAAAAAAATGTTTTCAAAAACATAACATTCAGATGCTATAGTTTTTTTTTTTGCTGCTGTTTCTTTTTCTTACCTGAATACTAATTTATAATATACTAATCGGAATACTAATCTGTTATTGGAACACGGGGGGGGGGGGGGGGGGGAATGGGGGTCCCTGACACATTGAAAAAAATATATACATAAGGGGGAAAAAGAGCAGTTTTTGATACACGGGGGAAAAAATGTCGGTTATTGGAACACGGGGAGGGGATGGGGGTCCCTGACACATTGAAAAAGAAATATATATATTGGTCCATAACACACAGAGGGAAAAGAATGCCAGACCCTGACACATTAGGGAAAAAAAAGCAGTTTTTGGTTTTTGATACACGGGGGGAAAAATGTCGGTTATTGAAACACGGGGGAGGGGGAATGGTGGTCCCTGACACATTGAAAAAAAAATATATATATATTGGTCCATGACACACAGAGGAAAAAGAATGCCAGACCCTGACACATTAGGGGGAAAAAGCAGTTTTTGATACACGGGGGAAAAATGTCGGTTATTGAAACACGGGAAGGGGATGGGGGTCCCTGACACATTGAAAAAGAAATATATATATATATTGGTCCATGACACACAGAGGGAAAAGAATGCCAGACCCTGACACATTAGGGAAAAAAAAGCAGTTTTTGGTTTCTGATACACGGGGGAAAAATGTCGGTTATTGAAACACGGGGGGGGGGGGGGGGATGGTGGTCCCTGACACATTGAAAAAAAATATATATATATTGGTCTATGACACACATAGGAAAAAGAATGCCAGACCCTGACACATTAGGGAAAATAAACAGTTTCTAACACACGGGGGGGGGATGTCGGTTATTTGAACACGGGGGGGAGGGAGGGCGAATGGTGGTCCCTGTCACATAGAAAAAAATAATATATATATTGGTCCATGACACATATTGGAAAAAAATATTGTTCCATGACACACAGAGGAAAAAGAGTGCCAGACCCTGACACACTAATGAAAAGAAGAAAAAAAAACTTTTTCTGATACACCGAGAAAAAAATGTTGGTTATTGGACACTGAAAAAAAAATGCTGGTCTCTGACACATTGGAAAAAAATACTGGTCTATATCTGGAAACAGATCTGAAAAAAAATACTGATACACCGGGAAAAAAAAATGTCGGTTATTCGCACACTGAAAAAAAAATGCTCGTCCCGGACACACCAAGGAATGATGGCAGTCCCTGACACACAGAGAAAATAATGCCGGTCCTGAGTGGTTAGCAAGCTAGGCTACTGATCTAAGGGACCTGGGTTCGAGCCCCGGGTAAGGCATGGATGTGTGTGTTGTTTTTCTGCTGAGGTCCTGCCATCCTCACAGACCTTATACTATGGGATATAAACTGACAGGCTACTGTCAGACCTCTGTGGCAAGCAGCTGCTTGAGGGGGTATTTATTTTTTATTATTTTTTTTACACATCAGAAAGTTTGAAAATCACTGCCTTAAAAATTCAATAGAAATTATAAATATTACATTTAATCAAGTGTGATAATCTGGCAACAGCTAAAGAAATCTGAACAGCGAAAACTCTCATTTCTCGACATGCCTGTTGGAAATTTCTTCATATTTAATTCGCCATTCCTGGAATTCTGTTTAAATATTGAAATATTTGGAACGTGTAATTTCGCGTTGATTTAGGGAACATAAGATAAATATATTGATCAGCTGTTTCTTTTTAATGGTGAAATCTTTGTTAAAACTCACTGTGTAGCAGAATTTACTCTGTTGATTGGGTTAACCTTTGAGGTTGAGTTGTTTTACCTCTGAGCGGCACTTTTTTGCACACCATGGCCTAAATGGCCGAAGTCTCAGAGAAGGTTGGGGGAGGGGACCCACTGGAACAGCTGTTGGGAGACAGATGGTAGCCTCCCGTCAAGGCCATCCAGCGTGTTCTTTAACGTGCTCAGGGTATGGCTCTCCCGCACACGGGCCACGTCTTAACGTCCCATCCGACGGACGGCGGCCTTTCCAAGCCCATCGGTGTCCCCTATTGACCGTGGGCAGGGCGGGGAATTTTGCGGAGATAAATCTCAACGCTGACCCAGCTGGGACTCGAACCTGGGAACTACAGATTACGAGCCTGGCGCGCTACCGACTGAGCCACCCCCGCCCCCAACCTTTGAGGTGTTTTCAGGAGGAATAAAGAACAACTTTGAAACCTTATCCTGAAATAACTAATACATATACTAGGTCGTTCATATAACAAAATACAGAACATTTAATATTGAATTTTTAGAAAATGAAATATTTGAGAAAAAATAACAAACGATCAATTTTAATTTAAAAAAAAGAATATATACCCCCTCAAGCAGCTGCTTGCCACAGAGGTCTGACAGGAGCCTGTCAGTTTATATGCCATAATAGAAGGTCTGAGAGGATGGCAGGACCTCAGCAGGAAAAGATCACATACATCCCATGCCCGGGGCTCGAACCCAGTTTCATTAGATCAGTAGCCAAGTGCGCTAACCACTCGTCCACGGGACGGCGAATTTTTTTAACTATATTTAAAATTAAAAATGAGTAATTGCGTTGGATTTGACCCTCTTTCCGAAATAACTAATGAACAGAATATTACAGCTAATATCTTAAACGAAGGAGCATTTATATCTACTTAATAATGTATAAATAGATTTTCCTGAAATATTTTAACATAAAGCAGAACAATTTAAAAACCGTAAATATAATAAAAAATTAGATTTAGATGTAAGTATTCTTAAGAAATGATGCATATATCCCCTATTTTATCAGTTTTCTTTGGAGGCAATTCATAAAAATTAAGGAAATGTCGAATGGCAACAGTTTAAAGAATGTTCTGTATGAATCTTTAGTTTGGAAATATTACTAGGAAGAAGAAAACAATTAACACTTCAGTAAGAAATGAGATTAAAAAATCGGATGTGAGTTTGAATTTGTCTTTGGGAAGTATAACGTCTTTCAGCACATTACAGTTCTCATCGGATATGAGACTGAATTTGGCCCTGGGAGTATAATCTCTTTCAGCACGTACTATAATGTGCTGAAATAATATAATGATTAAAAATGATATAATGATAAAACATGTATAATATCTTTCTGCACATTATATAGTTCACATTGGAATGAGACTGAATTTAGCTCTGGGAAGTATCCCACCGGATGTGAGAATGAATTTGTCTCTGGGACCTATAATGTCTTTCGTCACATTATAGTTCCCATCGAATGTGAGACTGAATTTGGCCCCTGGGAAGTATAATCTCTTTCAGCACATACTATAATGTGCTGAAATAATATAATGATTAAAAATGATATAATGATAAAACATGTATAATATCTTTCTGCACATTATATAGTTCACATTGGAATGAGACTGAATTTAGCTCTGGGAAGTATCCCACCGGATGTGAGAATGAATTTGTCTCTGGGACGTATAATGTCTTTCGGCACATTATAGTTCCCATCGAATGTGAGACTGAATTTGGCTCTGGGAAGCATAAGCTCCTTCAACACATTATAGTTCCCACCGGGTGTGAGACTGAATTTGGCTATGGGAAGTATAACGTCTTTCGGCACATTACAGTTCTCATCGGATATTAGATTGAATTTGAATCTGGGAAGTATAATCTCTTTTAGCACATACTATAATGTGCTGAAAAAAATATAATGCATAATATCTTTCTGCACATTATATATTTCACATCGGATATGAGACTGAATTTTGCTCTGGGAAGTATCCCACCGGATGTGAGACTGAATTTTGCTCTGGGAAGTATCCCACCGGATGTGAGACTGAATTTTGCTCTGGGAAGTATCCCACCGGATGTGAGACTGAATTTTGCTCTGGGAAGTATCCCACCGGATGTGAGACTGAATTTGCTCTGGGAAGTATCCCACCGGAGGTGAGACTGAATTTTGCTCTGGGAAGTATCCCACCGGATGTGAGACTGAATTGGTCCCTGGGAAATATAATGTCTTTCGGCACATTATAGTTTCCATCGGATATGAAACTGAATTTGGCTCTGGGAAGTATAATCTGTTTCAGCACATACTATAATGTGCTGAAAGAATATAATGTATAATGTCTTTCTGCACATTATATAGTTCACATCGGATACGTGACTGAATTGGTCTCTGGGAAGTATAATGTCTTTCGACACATTATAGTTTCCGTCGGATGTGAGTCTGAATTTGGTTCTGGGAAGTATAATGTCTTTCGGCACATTATAGTTCCCATCGGATGTGAGACTGCGTTTGGCTGTGGGAAGTATAATATATTTACGCACATTGTATAGTTCACATCGGAAATGAAACTGAATTCGGCTGTGGGTAGTATAGTGATTAAGGCACATTAAGGTTTAAGAATGATAAGCTAGTGAAATTGGATACTGATTAGGAGAAAAAAAGCAAGGTTCGATGTGGAAAAGCTTTTATTAAACGGAACTGATTATTTGAGTAACTAACAAAATTTTTTCGGTAACTCATTTTAATAAACGATTTATTAAAATCATTTACAATAATATTTTAGTATCGTCTTTTGTATCGCAGTAAATATTACAATATATAGAAATAAGAATGCACTGAATTTCTTGCATTTTTAGAAATTATAACAAAAATTTTCATTTTTTGCATTTCTGTACAATAGTGAAGAGGATATCATGCTTTCGGAAGAAACTGATATTCCAAAAAGACCTAAACTACCAGTCTAAAACTAAGAGATATTTTTAAATAAGTCATTGAAATTTATTACCAGGTAATTGCATCCCACTTCCTCTATTTACAAGACATTCTGATGGAGTGATTCAGTCAAATATCTTGGGTTGTTTTAAATAAGAGGTTAAAGTGGGACTGTTACATAAATAATATAATCTCCAAAGTCAATTCATTGAGGGCCAGCTAGGCCCACTCCTTAGGAGAAATTCCATTTTAAGATTGATCATAAACTTTTACTGTATGATATGATCATCAGACCGATCATTCATAATGTTTCACCCATATGGGCGAATACTTCACCCACCAATATTCGTAAGATTCAGGTCTTACAAAACAAGATTTTGAGAACTGCGGTCGATGCCCCCTGGTTTGTCACTAACAGACAACTCCATAAAGACCTGGGCGTCGACCATATATATATACACATATAAAACGCACCTCAAAAAGATTTTTTGAGGCTGTAAGCAATAATCCCAATGAGATTATTACAAGTTTTCTCTGATTCTTTACGATCATACTGTTTTGAACAAGTACAAGAGGCCTAAAACGGTAGCGTTCTCTGAGGAGACCTACCCGTTTTAGGTTTCTTATACAATTTTACTGCTATTTTTAGCTTTTCTTATGTTTGCCCTCAGGGTCCCACTTAAGGGTGGTTTACTTATATATTTTGTTCTTACTCATGCCAAATAGGCATATCTTTATGATGGAGATGGTTAGGAGTAAAATTATTACCCGGTACATCGAATATGATTATGCGATCTATCTACCATATAATTGCGACAGCAAAATCCAGAATAAAAGGGATTTAAAACTTTCCCACTTTTTAATGTAATCTATTCGCTGCATTTTAGGGATAGAGGAAGCCTAAAGTTGAAGAGCTTTCTAATCTTTCGATCTAATTTTTTAATCTATTACCTGTTTTAAGGATAGCAAAATAATCCAAAGTTGAATAGCTTTCTAATCTTTCCACTATTTTTAAATCTAATCCAGCCACGGTATTTTAGGGATAGCAAGAAGCCCAAAGTTGTAAAGGCTTCTATCCTTTCCAGCAGAGAGGCGGGGGTAGCTCAGTCGGTAGCGCGCCAGGCTCGTAATCTGTAGTTCCCAGGTTCGAGTCCCAGCTGGGTCAGCGTTGAGATTTATCTCCGTAAAATTCTCCGCCCTGCCCACGGTCAGTAGGGGACACCGATGGGCTTAGAAAGGCCGCCGTCCGTCGGATGGAACGTTAAGCTCATGGCCCCGTGTACGGTAGAGCCATACCCTGTGCACGTTAAAGAACACGCAGGATGACCTTGACGGGAGGCTACCATCTGTCTCCCAACAGCTGTTCCAGTGGTTGGGTCCCCTGCCCCAACCTTCTGGGATCCCTGTGTTCTAGTCATTTAGACCATGGTGTGCAAAAAAAAAAGTGCCGCTCAGAGGTAAACAACCCTTTCCAGCAGTAGTTATTTATTTTGCCGCCTGGAGCGAACATGAAAATCTGCCGCTGGAGCTCTACAAGTCTGATCTTAGATGTTAATGATTAATTTAACTAAATTTAATGTCACTTTTAAAAGCGACTGAAAAATCATCTGCTGAAAAATAGGTCATACCCGCCTGTTTTCTTTCACTTAATCTAATATGTAAAAAAATGTTAAAGGGCTTCCAATCATTCCACCTGTAGTTAATCTAATCGCTGTATTTTAAGATTGCAAGGCTTTTAATATTTCTCACTTGTATCTACCGTGTTCCTTGTATTTTGGTGATAGCATAAAGCTCAAAGTTAAAGGGCTTCTAATATTTCTCACTTGTGTTCCTTGTATTTTGGGGATAGCAAAAAGCTCAAAGTTAAAGGGCTTCTAATATTTCTCACTTGTATCTACTGTGTTCCTTGTATTTTGGTGATAGCATAAAGCTCAAAGTTAAAGGGCTTCTAATATTTCTCACTTGTATCTAATGTGTTCCTTGTATTTTGGTAATAGCATAAAGCTCAAAGTTAAAGGGCTTCTAATATTTCTCACTTGTATCTACTGTGTTCCTTGTATTTTGAGGATAGCATAAAGCTCAAAGTTAAAGGACTTCTAATATTTCTCACTTGTATCTACTGTGTTCCTTGTATTTTGGGGATAGCATAAAGCTCAAAGTTAAAGGGCTTCTAATATTTCTCACTTGTATCTAATGTGTTCCTCGTATTTTGCTGATAGCATAAAGCTCAAAGTTAAAGGGCTTCTAATATTTCTCACTTGTATCTAATGTGTTCCTTGTATTTTGGGGATAGCATAAAGCTCAAAGTTAAAGGGCTTCTAATATTTCTCACTTGTATCTAATGTGTTCCTTGTATTTTGGTGATAGCATAAAGCTCAAAGTTAAAGGGCTTCTAATATTTCTCCCTTGTGTTCCTTGTATTTTGGTGATAGCAAAAAGCTCAAAGTTAAAGGGCTTCTAATATTTCTCACTTGTATCTACTGTGTTCCTTGTATTTTGGGGATAGCATAAAGCTCAAAGTTAAAGGGCTTCTAATATTTCTCACTTGTATCTACTGTGTTCCTTGTATTTTGGTGATAACATAAAGCTCAAAGTTAAAGGGCTTCTAATATTTCTCACTTGTATCTAATGTGTTCCTTGTATTTTGGTGATAGCATAAAGCTCAAAGTTAAAGGGCTTCTAATATTTCTCACTTGTATCTAATGTGTTCCTTGTATTTTGGGGATAGCATAAAGCTCAAAGTTAAAGGGCTTTTAATATTTCTCACTTGTATCTACTGTGTTCCTTGTATTTTGGTGATAGCATAAAGCTCAAAGTTAAAGGGCTTCTAATATTTCTCACTTGTATCTAATGTGTTCCTTGTATTTTGGTGATAGCATAAAGCTCAAAGTTAAAGGGCTTCTAATATTTCTCACTTGTATCTAATGTGTTCCTTGTATTTTGGTGATAGCATAAAGCTCAAAGTTAAAGGGCTTCTAATATTTCTCACTTGTATCTAATGTGTTCCTTGTATTTTGGTGATAGCATAAAGCTCAAAGTTAAAGGGCTTCTAATATTTCTCACTTGTATCTAATGTGTTCCTTGTATTTTGGGGATAGCATAAAGCTCAAAGTTAAAGGGCTTCTAATATTTCTCACTTGTATCTACTGTGTTCCTTGTATTTTGGGGATAGCAAAAAGCTCAAAGTTAAAGGGCTTCTAATATTTCTCACTTGTATCTAATGTGTTCCTTGTATTTTGGTGATAGCATAAAGCTCCAAGTTAAAGGGCTTCTAATATTTCTCACTTGTATCTACTGTGTTCCTTGTATTTTGGGGATAGCAAGAAGCTGAAAGTTAAAGGGCTTCTATCCTTTTCACCACTTTTTAAAATAATCCGTCCCTGTGTTTGAGATAGCAGGAAGCGGTGGACAACCTTGCCTTTCTCTTATTCCTTGCGGAAATTTTGTTGCTGGTAGCTTAAACTGAAACAAATTTAAAGAAGGAAAGTGATCATCAAATACTTTAATCAGAATACCTGAACATATTTCCCACATAGAGAATGAGAAATTACTGAAAAAACAATTATGAACAGCGCATAAAAACTTCAGAATAAAGAGATAGACCTAGAGTGAAGTGGGTTGGGCTGTTTTACCTCTGAGCGGCACTTTTTTGCACACCATGGGCTAAATGGCCAGGTCACATAGACCCGAAGACTCAGAGAAGGTTGGGGGAGGGACTGGAACAGCTGTTGGGAGACAGATGGTAGCCTCCCGTCAAAGCCATCCAGCGTGTTCTTTAACGTGCACAGGGTATGTCTCTCCAGCACACGGGGCCACGGATTAACGTCCCATCCGACGGACGGCGGCCTTTCCAAGTTCGTCGGTGTCCCCTACTTGACCTTGGGCAGGGCGGGGAGTTTTGCGGAGATACACAATTTACAAATTTACAAATTTAGTTGGTCCTCCATAGATTAACAACTTGAGGATTATGCATCTATATCTATATGTACGTATATGTATTGGAAGGCCGCCGTATGTAAGATGGGATGTTAAACTGTATTCTTTTATCTTAAAGAACACGCTGAAAGCTCTTTGCTGAAGGCTTCCAAACAGCTGTCCAGTGGATTCCCCTGTTCTGTTATGTGCAAAAGGATTCCGCTCAGATGATAAAAAGTTGCATTAAATGTTCTTCATCAATGAAATCTTATTGTTTTAAGTGAAAAAGTAAAATAAAGAATAAATCTTTATTTATTTATTTATAAATATTTGAATTTTTTTAGCTGAACAGTATTTTAAAATAATGTTGTTTAGATGATTTAAAATTGTTTTCACGACTACAAAATGCTAGCACATTGTTGATGATATTTTATCGAAAGGACAATCTTGTTGTCATAGGAAGCTACATGTTAAAACAGTTTCTTATTACAATCGCAATATTAATTGCTATGTGTGCTACTAGATGGCAGCACAGTACAATAACATGCGGCTTATAACGAATAACCCGGCATAGCTATAAATACAGGATCTGCAATGAATAAGTACATTCTATATTTTCTGTTGTTACTAAAAAATGGGGATCTCAAACACAAATCATATAGATTAAAATCAGGTGCCGTTGGCCAGAATCTTAATTATTACATGAGTAGATAAATTAAAATCAAGGTATTTACATTGATTTTTCATTAATTATAAATGGTAAACAATTAATTTTTCACATATATAATATTTATTAGTGAAAGTAACATGACGTGTAATATAGAAGAAACTGAAAAAGCAAAATTAAGGTAAACACATTTTAATTGAAATTGGCATCAACTCCATGCACAACTACCGCTAGTTTCATTAAACTGGTCATAAACTTAGGCAGTTTTATTAAGAGTCAAAGGGAAAATTATCACACCGGTGATTCTTTATGCTTCACTCATATGGGCGAATACTACACCCACCATTTGAGAACTGCGGTCGATGTCCTCTGGTTTGTCACTAACAGACAACTCCATAAAGACCTAGGAATCGACCATAATATAAACATATAAAACGCACCTCAAAAAGATTTTTGAGGCTGTAAGCAATAACCCCAATGAGATTATTTCTTCTCTGTTTCTTTACGATCAACTGTATTACATTGGTGTAACGATTTTGGAGTTGAGTAAATTACACATGTGTAATTTCACTACAATTTTCTGAAACCAAAATTTAATGCAGAATTGTTATTTACCGATACCGATTCCTTCTGTGTCGATATCCAGACAGATGACATATATGAGAAATTTAACTCAGACTACTTTGATTTCTCAAATTACACCACAAACCATGCATTATACAATGAATCAAATAAAATGGTTCCAGAAAAATTTAAAGACGAATTAAAAGGTCTTCTAATCAAAGAGGTTGTTGCGTTACGTCCAAAATTGCATTCTATAGATGCTCCAACTCCTAAAAAAAGCGGCCAATGGAGTTACAAATGAATTTACTCACGGAGATTATCGGGAATGTCTGTTTGATGGAAAAATCGTATATACGCAACAAACGGAATTTCGATCGAAACAATATGATATACAGGTATACCAAATAAAAAAAAATTGCTTTATCCCAAGAATACACAAAACGCCATATCAATGGAATTCAAATTTACGCTTTTGGAAATTATAGAATTTCAGATGTGTATGGTAAAGCAAGCAATATCATTTACAAAACTTTGAACTGAAAACATATGCAAAAAAAATTAAGTACTAATAAAACATTTTGAAAACTGTACCAATTTGTAATTCTTTAGAAATGCTAATAATCAGTGTTTATTATCTCTCTCAATTGAGTCGAGACCACTTAAATTTAAATTGGTCAAATTTAAGTGGTCTCACTCAATTTTTGGGAAATCCTATGGTCTGAAACCCTTTGTAACAAAATTAAGAATAATTAATTGCTTAGAACAACTTTGTACAAGCGACAAAGGATTACATATCCCAACAGTTAATCTAGCTAAAGTCAAATATATTTTTTTATTGGGTCAACACTAATTATTTTTTGTCAGATTAGAGAACTTGATAAATCATAACTATCAATGTTAAAACCGAGCTTCTAGCTCGATTAGAACAAAAGTTATTGTAACAAAAATTCTGAAAGTATCGAACCTGCAAAACTTAAAATAATTGGTCGAGACCGCTTCCAATACATTTAACGTATAGTATTTGCCGAATGGAACACAATGATATTAGTTTGAGTAGTGTAGCTCTATTAGAAGCAGAGCTATGAAGTCGCAAATTTAAGAGGGGTTCGACCCACTTTGTCGGCTAGAAAACGGTTTCAGACCGATTATTCTTTCGTCAGATTATAGAACTTGATAAACCCCATGTATTAAAATTGAAACCAAAATCCTGACACAATTAAAATGGACATTATAATTCGACAAAATCTTGAAGTGACGAACCCAGAAAACAAAAAATAAGAGGTCGAGACTGTTTCCAATACGTTAAACGTATAATGCTTCCCGAATGTAATCTAAACACATTAGTTTGAGATGTGTGGCTCAATTAGAAGCAGAGTTATAAGGATGCAAATTTAAGAGGGTTCGACCCAGTTTCTAGGCTAGGAAATGGATCCGACATCGTTTCCAGCTGAACCAACGAAATGAATTCCAGTACTAGAACCAGATTTTGATGAAAAAACCGAAAATGTTTCGAAATCTTAGATGAGAATCAACAAGTGGTATGCAAAAGGTTTTGAACCCAGAAGACCTTAATTAACGGGGTTGAGACCAATACCCACTTGTTCAAAGTGTACTACACCCTGAAAGAAAACCAGTAATATTAGTTTCAACTCTGTAGCTTGATTACAAGACAAGATATGAGATCATAAATTTAAAGGTTTCGACCCACTTTCTCGGCTACGCAAGGGGTCCGAACCCGATTCTGATCAGTTCAGAAAATAGTGTCTGCTTAGTGTTATTGAAGAACACCAGAATGAGCTCTGTAGCATAATTAGATCAAAAGTTATTTCAACTTTTTTAAATTGCAAAGAATTACCTCTCACTCCTCCTCGCCTCCCCTCTCCTCCCCTCTCCCACTCTTCTTCGCCTCCTTCCCTCTTCCACTCCTCCTCGCCTCCCTCCTCCTCCCCTCTCCCACTCCTCCTCGCCTCCCTCCTCCTTCCCTCTCCCACTCCTCCTCGCCTCCCTCCTCCTTCCCTCTCCCACTCCTCCTCGCCTCCCTCCTCCTTCCCTCTCCCATAGGATCAATGTTATTTAAATTATTGATCAATATTACAAAGTAATTTAATCGCACTGGTTTAATTTTGTTTTGCAGCTAGATATTCAAAACACTGCTACAAAAACTTATTGTTTTAGATTTGAGTTAAAGTTCATAATACTATTTTATTTTTAATTTTGTTTCTTTACCCACCACTAAAATATGAGTTGCTGCCGAGTATGGTATATAAGACAATTAGCTTTAAGTATTAATATTGCTTCCCTTGATATTGAATGAGACTGCTCATCTACGTAAAGCCTTTTAGGCTCAGTACATGAGACCTCTTTGGGGGGATCTGGGGGGGGGGGGGTGTTAGTTGGTTCCCTGTACCAGCTAGCGACTTGGTATCATGCAGTTGATTGCAGTAACCATGCGATCGCTCGGCCCGTGGGGGTCTAGCAGCTGTCATAAACAGGGACTCCGGTTCCAGTTGTGTCTTGTATACAGTTGGAACTGGAGGATTTGTTTTTTGCGCTGGATTGAGGCAGAGAGGAGGAAGGGAGAGAGGAAGAGAGGGCAGATGGGAGGAGGGGACAGAGAGAGAGGGCAGAGGGGAGGTGGGGATAGAGAGAGAGAGGAGGAGAGAGCAGAGGGGAGGAGGGGACAGAGAGAGAGAGAAGGAGAGAGCAGAGGGGAGGAGGGGACAGAGAGAGAGAGAAGAGAGAGCAGAGGGGAGGAGGGGACAGAGAGAGAGAGGAGGAGAGAGCAGAGGGGAGGAGGGGACAGAGAGAGAGGGCAGAGGGGAGGAGGGGATAGAGAGAGAGAGGAGGAGAGAGCAGTGGGGAGGAGGGGACAGAGAGAGAGAGAGAGGAGGAGAGAGCAGAGGGGAGGAGGGGACAGAGAGAGAGAGGAGGAGAGAGCAGAGGGGAGGAGGGGACAGAGAGAGAGAGGAGGAGAGAGCAGAGGGGAGGAGGGGACAGAGAGAGAGAGGAGGAGAGAGCAGAGGGGAGGAGGGTGCAGAGAAGAGGGCTGTCCATCGAACCGAACAACTTCCCGAACCATAAGAGATTTAGTTCAAGCCCGTTGTTCTTTTGACGAGATTGATTTCATTTAGCACGATAACATATAACTCTTCTCTCTCTTTACAAACTTTATACATTCTCAAAATTATTCTAACCTAAATCACTTTTCACTTCCAAATTTTTTTTTTCATCTTGTACCCTCTCTTCATACATTCACAGATATTCAAAGTCTATCTTTTCATCAAAACCCCCGAAAATGTCATTTTACCTGTTGATTTTGTCAACCAATTTCTCAAAACAACCAGTTTCAAACCAGTTTCAAACCAATTTCTCAAAACTGTCTGACTTTGTCAAATTCTCCCTGTTACCCGGCATTTTCCAACCAAATAATCCAGTGAAGTGTAGGATAACTCATCAAACCACTTCGGTTTTTTTTATCTCTTTCACACTCACCTAATTTTTTCTGAAAATTAGTTAAACAAATTAGTTTAAATCTCGTCTGCCCAAAAAACTTAAATTACCTTTTTCTCATGAAACACCCGTTTTTTTTCTGATTTTCACACTTATTTAAAAAAAAAACCACAAGAAACCACACAAACGATTTATATGACTTTTACAACCGAATAATCCAGTAAGTGTACGATAACTCAGCAAAACACAGCATTTTTTATCTCATACACGCACACAGCTCATTTCAACCTAATTCGTTTAAATTAATTCACAAATTAGTTTAAACCTCATCATTAAAAAAAAAACTTAAATTAGTTTTTCACATGCTAAAACCACCGCCGTTTTTTCTAATTTTCACATATATTTTTACAAAAAACCACAAGAAACATACTTTTTTCCTCATCCCCCATAACTTTTCCCATGGATTTTCATAGAATTCTCGAGCCCTTTTACTGTGCCAGAACTTTCATTTATGCTACTACTATAGATAAACGGTACTTTCATTGCTTCTATTGAACCACAGAGTAAGGGGAGTACAGAGGTTACACTCTTTACACCTAATGGCAACATTTTCACAATGTTAAACTCTCACAGAGCAGCGCTCTTCTGGCGTACAGTCACTCAAAAAAGTATCCGAACACTATGGTTGATTACAGAATTCAGAAAAAATATCTGGCAACTATTTTTTTTAGAAATTAGTGATCTCGCAACCATCGTGTACTGTACAGTTCTGTGTGAACCAAGGTACAGTTCTGTGCGAATCAGGGTTTGGTTCTGTGTGAACCAGATAACAGGCAAGGATTAAATATCCCCTCGGAAAGTTTTGAGTCAGTAAAGCAATTTCTATAAAGTGCATATTTCCAGTTCAGTGTCTGAATGCTTGCAGTAGCAAAGCAGCGTTCAGAATAAATTTGGGCTGTTTGTAGGAAGTTCAAAGAACATCTAGAGAGCCGAATCATTCTGATCTTCAAAGCAGCAAAGACCCATGGGTTGTGTTGGGTTGTTTTACCTCTGAGCGGCACTTTTTTGCACACCATGGGCTAAATGGCCAGGTCACATGGACCCCGAAGGCTCAGAGAAGGTTGGGGGAGGGGACCCACTGGAACAGTTGTTGGGAGACAGATGGTAGCCTCCCGTCAAGGCCATCCAGCGTGTTCTTTAACGTGCACAGGGTATGGCTCTCCCGCACACGGGGCCACGGCTTAACGTCCCATCCGACAGACGGCGGCCTTTCCAAGCCCATCGGTGTTCCCTACTGACCGTGGGCAGGGCGGGGAATTTTGCGGAGATAAATCTCAACGCTGACCCAGCTGGGACTCCAACCTGGGAACTACAGATTACGAGCCTGGCGCGCTACCGACTGAGCCACCCCCGCCCATGCGCAGCAGGTCTGAGACATATACCAGTACGGGCATAACAACCCGTGAAACTGTAATTTCACCTAGGTAATGGTAAATGTAATTAAAGGACTAATCGATCTCCTCTACTAATGTGCATTCGTTTATGCCCCCATCCCCCAAAACATGACAGGCCTCGAGAATTAAATCCCTTTCCGAAACATACAGATGAGTATCCTGAATTTTTTTTTTTTGGTATGTGCTGAATCTGAAATACTTTCAATAGTCTCTGAAAAAAATTTCTGCTCCACCACGTACAATAGAGTGGTGAAGACTTTGGGTAAATGTTTGGGGACGCGTGGGGCTGTTTCTCTCTTTACTTACTATGCTATTGCTTTTCACTTGACATTTGTCGGCTTGTGGATTTTTCATCTTTCGATCTTCTTGAAAACTTTAATCTTTCGAACGCGATAGAAAAATTTAATGATTTATGTGTCAAATGAAAGATTGTGATATGGGGAACGTCATAGGCTATAAAACAATTGACCCTCCATGCATTCTTTTCCCCTAAAAAAAGGGAAATATGTAAACGATTGTTCCCTTATATCTTCAGAATGCGAGGGTCCAAAGTAACTGATATTACGTCAAATGAGAGCTTGTGACATAGGGAGTGTCACAGGTTACAAATATTTCCCCATCATTCATTTCATTTTGTACAAAAATGCCGCTCAAATAAAACTATTCATCCTTTCCTTCCAACATTTCTCTCAATCCAGGGGGTGGGGGTGGGGGTGGCTCAGTCGGTAGCGCGCCAGGCTCGTATTCTGTAGTTCCCAGGTTCGAGTCCCAGCTGGGTCAGCGTTGAGATTTATCTCCGCAAAATTTCCCCGCCCTGCCCACGGTCAGTAGGGGACACCGATGGGCTTGAAAAGGCCCGTCCGTCGGATGGGACGTTAAGCCGTGCCCCCGTGTGCGGGAGAGCCATACCCTGTGCACGTTAAAAAACACACTGGATGGCCTTAACGGGAGGCTACCATCTGTCTCCCAACAGCTGTTCCAGTGGGTCCCCTCCCCCAACCTTCTCTGAGCCTTCGGGGTCCTTGTGGCCTGGCCATTTAGCCCATGGTGTGCAAAAAAGTGCCGCTCAGAGGTAAAACAATCCAATCCAATCTCTCAATCCAGTCTTGGTGCTTATGTATCCTGCCAAGTATCATCTTTCCCAACCAAATAACTCAGCAGTTAATCAATTTATCTCTTATCTTCTGAAGTGTCCCCTATCTCCAGTTTGTTTAATGCCTAGAAGACCAGTTCGTCGGATGCTGTGGATGACAAATGCTTCAAGCGCAGCAGCTAATCCCTCTTGCCAAAACCATTCCATCCATCTCTGCGAGTTCCCAGAGCTTGGCTTTCTTCTACTTGTTTGAATCCGTCGATGCAACTGTCCAATTATCATGCTGACCTGATGGTGTTGACAGAAGTGACGTCTCCGGATCAGTCTGTTGATGTAATCTCTGAACTGATGGGTCCAACCCCTACACAACGACGTAAACCATCCCTCTCTTTTAGGGACTATATACAAAATTAGTACTGAATTGAAGTACGGGACTATTAGAGAAATTATCGAGGAGATGGGCCAAGGATTCCGTTACATTCTCCCCAACCTTCTCTGAGCCGTCGAGGTCCTTGTAACATGGTTATTTAACCCATTGTAATTGCTGAGGTCCTGCCATCCTCACAGACCTACTATGGCATATGAACTGACAAGCTCCTGTCAGATATCTGTGGCAAACAGCTGCTTTAGTGGGTATTTATTTATATTTATTATTATTTATACAAAAAAATGTTGCTCGGAGATTTCAACCTATAACTATAAAGGACATGAGAACTATTTCTGATTAATGACTTTGAAGGGAAGTTATTTTAAAATATTGATTTAATATTATTGCAGGTAGCTTTAAGTTAAGCCTTACAAATGAATAAATTCAGTTACAAATATGTATTCAGTTTAAAATTCTTTTTTATTTTACATTATTTTCATAATAGTAATATATTTAATATTTTATTCATCTGTTAAGTATATCGTGCAAGTACATGCCAGAATATTACACCAAAATTTTGCAAAATAATTCCCTCAACACATGATATCATTAAGAGAGTGGACATGGCCATAGTGGATCAGCCTTGAAGTAGCCTTCGATAAGGCCAGGCCAGCTATTTTGATGATGTTATGATTTGCTGTTGTTGTTGTTTTACCTCTGAGTGGCACTTTTTTGCACACCATGGGATAAATGGCCAGGTCACATGGACCTCGAAGGCTCGGAGAAGGTTGGGGGAGGGGACCCACTGGAACAGCTGTTGGGAGACAGATGGTAGCCTCCCGTCAAGGCCATCCAGCGTGTTCTTTAACGTGCACAGGGTATGGCTCTCCCGCACACGGGGCTACGGCTTAACGTCCCATCCGAAGGACGGCGGCCTTTCCAAGCCCATCGGTGTCCCCTAGTGACCGTGGGCAGGGAGGGGAATTTTGCGGAGATAAATCTCAACGCTGATCCAGCTGGGACTCGAACCTGGGAACTACAGATTACGAGCCTGGCGCGCTACCGACTGAGCCACCCCCGCTCCATATGAATTGGAGTAATTTTTATATATTAAGCAGTGACATTGTTACCGAAGTTTAGCATAAAGTAATGAAAATTGGTCAGGAACACTGTGGTTCACTTTATCTGAATGGTTGTACTCTTTAGCAGGGTAACAGTTTAATTATCTTGGGATCTATGTAGCAGATACTGATGGTGTGAGACATGAGATAACAGATGAATAGGGATTGCTGCCGGGATTTTTAGGAGTCTATGCCGTCCCGTGGCCGAGTGGTTAGCACGCTTGGCTACTGATCTAAGGGACCTGGGTTCGAGCCCCGGATTAGGCATGGATGTGTGTGTCGTTTTTCTGCTGAGGTCCTGCCATCCTCTCAGTTCTCCTACTGTGGCATATAAACTGACAGGCTCCTGTCAGACCTCTGTGGCAAGCAGCTGCTTGAGGGGGTATTTATTTTTTTTTTTAATTTATGGAGAGTGTGGAGAAATGGGCGAATACACCTAAAGACTAAAATTAGACTGTATAATAGTTTGGTTCTTTCTAGAGTTAGTTATGGTAGTGAAAATTGTATTCTTTGTAAACATGATAACAGGAAACTTGATGCTTTTGATTCTAGATGCTTATCTTGGGCATTAGGTGGTTCAATTTTGTAAGTAATGATGAGGATAGGCAAAGAAGTCTGCAACCTCCTTTGAGCAGCATATTGTGCAGAGAGAGACTCCGTTGGTTTGGTCATGATGCCCGTATGGATAATTACAGATTAGCGAATAGGGTCATGAACAGTGTGCCTAAAGGCCTCAGAAGTAGGGGGAGACCTAGGATGCGGTGGGCAGACAATGTCAAACAGACCCTTTCTAGAATTGGTGTTCGGTGACCAAATGCAGTAGCTGCAGCTCATAACAGGCGTGTTTGGAAAACTAAATTGAACGATCTGGTTGGTTCTCCGTAGCCCATGGCTACTTGAGGATGATGATGAGCTTTATGATATATGTAACAAATGATTATAATGTTGGATATATTACTTTTACAGCAATAGCAAAAATTTTGAAATAATAACAGATCTTCTACTGTGACGTATATGTATGTTGACAGGCTATATGACAAGCAGCTGCTTGAGGGATGTTATATATATATATAATTTAAAAAAAAGTCTTTAGATAAAAATGTTTTCAATTATTGTTGAGTTAAAAATTTCTACTAATTACTGTTTTACTTATATTTCAGATATATTCTTAAACAATCTGTAGTAATATTGTATGGAAACCTATATTAAAAAAAGCCTTCCAAACATAACGCCTTGAGCAGGATCGCCATAATTTAATATACCTGGCCTGGGTAACCTTAAAGAAATAGAGGAGACAAAGGAGGAAAATTTAATGTATATAAGTATTTAGGTGATTTAATTTCTCTAAAGTATAACATTTAAGAATATTTTAAAATTAAACATTAAATTTTTGAAAAATCAATAGTTACCAATTCTTTTTTTAAAATAGAATATTAATTAAAGAAATCCTGCTTTAAGAAATCAATAGTAATACAGCTAATAATATATTAGACCTAACTATTGATTGCACTTGGCCATCCTCTCTAATCATGATCTCCCTTAACATAAAGAATGCATTTGACTCTGTCTGGCACGAAGGGATGATCTACAAGCTAAAAGAAATTGGAATCAAAAACCGACTTTCTGGATTCCTCACTAATACAATAACCCAAAGAAAAAATTTCATTAAACTTGGAAACACTCTATTTGATTTTTTCATTGGCACTCATGAATTGCAGCAAGGCTCCGTTACCTCACCTCACCTTTATTATTCAATATATATCTGAATGATTTAAAAGAAGTAATATTCCCTAGAGTACACTATGCACAATTTACAGACGATATCTGTATTTTGACATCCGGACAATATTTCTACACCATTCCAGAACGACTACTAATAGCCCTGAACAATATTACTCTATATTGCGAGAAATAGTGTTTAAAACTTGAACCTGAGAAATCAGTAGGGTTATCAATTTACAAAAGAAAGTCCAGAAATTAATATTGAATTAGAGGAGAAAAGAATAAAGAAAGTTGGGTTGTTTTACTTCTGAGCGGCACTTTTTTGCACACCATGGGCTAAAGGGCCAGGTCACATGGACCCCGAAGGCTCAGAGAAGGTTGGGGGAGGGGTCCCACTGGAACAGCTGTTGGGAGACAGATGGTAGCCTCCCGTCAAGGCCATCCAGCGTGTTCTTTAACGTGCACAGGGTATGGGTCTCCCGCACAAGGGGCCACGGCTTAACGTCCCATCCGACTGACGGTGGCCTTTCCAAGCCCACTGGTGTCCCCTACTGACCGTGTGCAGGGCAAGGAATTTTTGCGGAGATAAATCTCAACGCTGACCCAGCTGGGACTCGAACCTGGAAACTACAGATTACGAGCCTGGCGCGCTACCGACTGAGCCTCCCCAATAAAGAAAGTCACTACCCACAAATATCTAGGAGTACTTTTAGATGAGAAGTTCAATGGAGCCGAACACATCACTTATTTGCAAAATAAAAGTACCAGTATTAACAACCATCTGAGAATAGTGCATGGATCTAAATGGGGGTCCTCGCAGGACCAAATGAACATGCTGTACAAAAGTCTACTTAGATCACTCCTGGTTTATGGATGCATCATCATTGATAATGCTACCTCAGCCCAACAGAATATTAGAAATTTTTTAAAACAGAGCCATTAGGATGTGCATTTCACAACTCTCCACAGTTCCTATTCCCACATTACTATCTACAGCAAGTGTTGAGCCGCGCGCCATTAGAAAAATATATTTACCATTCCAACATTATATAAGACTTGCTACAAAACATGCTACACATAACCATGTTGACAAAATCGAAAAAAGTTACAAAAGGGCTAAAGTCATAGCTGAAATGAAAAACCACCCATTATATACAGAAGTCTCATCACTACAATAAAAATGCAATAGATTATCTACCAACCACATGGATGTTGGAATTTTCTACCATTAATCTACGAGAAGAGGTAATGATAAAAAACGAAGCCCTGGAGCAGAAATTAACAAACACATTCTGAACGAAATTATCCAAAAGTGCAAAAGCACTGCTGGTGCTTACTTCTGTCCCACTCTCAGTCTGAAAAGGGGCTTCAAACTAAAAAATAACCTTAATATAATGGATGCAGAAATTACTGCCATCATTGAAGCTCTGAAGTTCTGCAAAAATTGCAAAGATAAAAATATCTCCATGATTAAGGCATGGATGTGTGTGTTGTTTTTCTGCTGAGGTCCAGCCATCTTCTCGGATCTTCTACTTTGGCATATAAACTGACAGGCTCCTGTCAGACCTCTGTGGCAAGCAGCTGCTTGAGGAGGTATTTTTTTTACTGACAACAAATCCGCACTGACTGCACTAACAAAACATTTCTACGAAACATATGAAGAAAATTTAGCTACGAAACTTTTAGATGAAATCAATACCCATATGGCAAATAACCACAATAAAATCACGCTAAATTGGACACCCAGTCACTGTGGTATAACAGAAAATGAAGTGGTCAATCATATTATCTAAAGAAGCAATTGATAGCAACATAATCAACACTGAGTACCGTAATGACAACATTGAGCTAAAAAAAAACGAAGAACTGAAAATGAAAGAATTTGAAGCATACTTCTTACAACAAACACTCCATAGAGAAAACCATAGAGCCAGAGTATGCAGAAATCCCATAAAAAGAGACTTAGAATTAAAGAAAATTAAAAAGGAACAGGAAATAAAAATAACCAGAATGGTAGAAGACTACGCCCTTCCAAAAAAAAAAACAACGTTTATATTGAAAAAAGCAGACTTTCCCAACTGCGCGGAACATGAAGAAATATAGAACACAGAACACATAATTATGAAATGTCAAAACTATATAGCAGAAAGGAATATTTTCCAGGAAAACTTCAGAGAATTAACTGGCAAAGAATTTACCGTGCAAAATATTCTGGACTACTCCTCCAACTCACTTAGAGTGCCTATCTGGTCTTTGCTTTTCTTAAAAAGATCGGAAAGTATCAAGATATCTAAAAAAATGCTCATTGCTTTTATCAACCTTCTCTGAGAATCTGGGGTCCATGTGACCTGGTCATTTAGTCCATGGTGTGTAAAATAGTGCCGCTCAGAAGTAAAACACCCAAAGTATTCCTGAATTTTTTTTTTTTTTCAAATTCGATCTTGAAAGAATTTTGACGAGATCTTTGGATTGTTTTCTGTCAGGAAGTGGCAGAAGAAGTAAAAATAGGAGAAGTTTGGATTGTTTACTTGTGAGGATTCTCTTGTTTCGAGTCTGTCACTTAATAAATATATGGGCATATAGTATGAAATAATATATATGCCCGTAGTTAAACCATCATTGAATGAATCGTTTAAATATAAATTTAAAAAAAGTTGTTGAAAATAAGGAGTATAATATAAAATTACTGCTACTGAAAAAATTTGGAGTCCCGAAGAAGTGATCTACTTGTTCACCTATATCATATTATACTGGAGTTGGGTTGTTTTACCTCTGAGCGGCACTTTTTTGCACACCATGGGCTAAATGGCCAGGTCACATGGACTCCGTAGGCTCAGAGAAGTTTGGGGGAGGGGACCCACTGGAACAGCTGTTGGGAGACAGATGGTAGCCTCCCGTCAAGCCATCCAGCGTGTTCTTTAACGTGCACAGGGTATGTCTCTCCCGAACACGGGGCCACGGCTTAACGTCCCATCCGACGGACGGCGACCTTTCCAAGCCCATCGGTGTCCCCTACTGACCATGGGAAGGGAGGGGAATTTTGCGGGGATAAATCTCAACGCTGACCCAGCTGGGACTCGAACCTGGGAACTACAGATTACGAGCCTGGCGCGCTACCGACTGAGCCACCCCTATTATACTGGAGAGTACAGGGTGTGGATGAACAAGGCCACCAGCACTGGACAACCTTGAGCAAAAGTACGAAAGAAAGGAAGAAAATTAACAATGCATAAAATATTCAAATGATTTAATTCGTTTAAAATTTAACTTAAATCTATTAGTTTTAGAATCAGTTAAAATAAAAAAATATGTTCAATAGGATTTTATTCAAGTATTTGAAAATATTTAAAAATTAATAAGGAATTTTATAAAAATAAGTAACTACCAGTTACTTATTTTTTTATAAATAGAGATATAATTAGAACTGTTATGTTTTTCAAAGTTAGATATACTGTTACTGCAATGTCGAAGCCTGCTGTATTAAGGTGGCCTTGGATTGGCTCGGTTCGTAACGCCCTAAACTCAATCTGCAAATTCGAGTCCCATCTGGGCCAGAATTGGATATATCTCTGCAAAATTATCCGCCATCCTTTGTCAGTGGGGGATACCGATCAGGGAAAATTATTCTCACTTTTAAGGAGGAGAAAATAAAATTTTTTAAGAAAGATCGCAATAAAAGAGTGAAAGAAGCAGAGGACAAAGAAACGACAGATTTTAAGACAATGAAGGAATACTCCCCTCCCCCACCTATACACACCTGCATTAATCTCTTATCTACATAAGATACTTAATATTATTCCCCTATTTGTGCGACAGCATATACGACTAGCTTCGAAATATCTGCAACTCCTTATAATTTAATATTTTTTTTACCAAGTAAAAATATTTATTTGGATTTTCCTCTTCTGAAGTGAAATTGCAGGTGCAACGTAAAAGAAATAAATATATAAAAATGACGAGAAAAATATTGCATTTAGTAAATAGCTCAAATCTTTGCTTCCTCTCATAACAAAAATATTGATTTTTCAATTTTTATTATTGAAACTTATATTTTGAATTGGTAGAGGACCAAAAAATTATTAATAATGCCCTCAAGTTAGTAGCAATATATATGTATTGATTGTAATTGTGTAATCTAGGGGTTCTCAACGTGGGTACACGGTCAATTTTTTGAGGTATGCCGTGAAAGCTCAAAAGTCACTAGATCTAGTAACAAAGTCAGTGTTTTATTTTATTTCCATTGTTATACTATAACTATAGTTTTATTTATCTACACAAGGGGTACGCCAGTTTCCAGGGGGTACGTGAAGCATAAAAGGTTGAGAACCACTGGTGTAATCTAAGAAAAATTAAATCGTAATAATTATCAGAAACTGTTCTTAATAAATTAAATTACAGAATTAATTTTCACGGATTTTCACATATTACCATGAGTTTAACTCAAGGTCAACACTTTTGAAAATTGTACTTGGAGCAATTGTTTCCTCTGTGGTGGCGCCATCTATTATCCAATTGGTAAGTGAAATACAATATAATTTAGTAGCAGCTGTTAATAAATGCAGCAATTGAGCAAACTATCAGAAACTAAAAATATTTTCGCAAATAAAAGAAAAAAATCATTGTGTTATTTGTTAATATTTAAAGTGAAAACTCAGATACTAGTATTTTTTAAAATAACTGTAATGCTACTTTTAATTTAAGATTAGCTATTATGTCGTAAACATTTGTCCCGTGGCCGAATGGTCAGCGTGTTTTTGTTAATGATCAAAGGTCACAGACCTCCTACTATGGTGTATATACACTGAAAGTCTCCTGTGAGACCTGAGTGGAAAGCAGCCGCGGGAGGGGAGATATTTATAATAATAATAATATTTATTACGCATTAATATACATATACAAAACGTATAGAAAAAAAAAATACACAAAGACTACCCATAAAAAAATAAAATTTAGAATAAGTCAAGGAACATATTTTTGGTATTTACAATTGAAAACTAAGGAGCAACTCTTCGTCCAGTTAGCTGCTGAACATTACCAATGGACATTTCAGCAGCAGCACATTGTATCACTCGGTAAACAACAATACAAAGTAAAACTCAGTTTTTTTTAAATAAATTTTTTACATTAGAAATATTTAAAACTAACGTAAATATCTTTTAAATGCCATAAGGTTATTTTCACTTCTAATATCTGATGGTGCAAGATGTGAGAAATGTCTGTAAAATATTTCTATTGATGTGATGTGATAAAATGTAAAGGGAAGGTTAGAAACCCTTCAACAATGGGCTTCCTGCTATCCCAAACAAAGAATCGGACGTGTAAATCACAATGTAGAAAATAAAAATAATAGTTTTTCTGAATTTTTTAAAAGTTCCTACTTATGCAGAGTAAACTTTCTGTAATCCAATACTCTTGGATCTTAATTTCTTTTCTTTTCTGAGCCAGAAGAAATTTCAAAAAAAAAATTAACACTTCAAACAAGGTATAAAAAATAACAGTCACAGTTCTTTCTTCAGTTCCACCACAAAAATAACCATGAGGTTATCACTTGAGAAACTGGCCACTAGAGAAAGTTTGTAAGCAAAAACACATTTTTCTTGAACAGTCAATATTTCATATTTGTATATTATTAAATTCCTCTTTTTTTTTATTTTCGAAAAACGAAAACCCAGCAAAGGATAAATTGAGATTCTGTATAATAAAGAACTTTCCTCCAAGAAACTAAGAACCAGGGTCTGAATTTTAAATCTAATGCTTTTACTATAGCTTCTGCAGAGAAGAGATTTCATTGATAATTCTTCATCAATAATCTTCTTCATCTTTTCCTTCAGAATTTGTCGTTTTGCTAAACGAACTTTATATAGTAATCCACTTTTTCTCGAGTAAAGTTTTCTGAGGTATCCAATTTTTTTGATGATATAAAAATAAAATAATTTTATAAAAATATACTTGTCTAATAGTATGAAAATATCTTAGAGGAAATGATATATTGAAATATATTGCTCACAAAAATTAGGGGATATTTCAAAATGAATATGAAGCGATAAAAATATCCCTTAATTTTTGTGAGCAGTATATTTAATTCTAAATAAAATTAGAAAAAAATTGTGTATTAAATATATATTATTTAAATTATGTTGATAATCTCCATCCTAGCTACATATTCCATATTGTATATTTGAATACATCCTTGCAAAATAGAGTATAATAAGAAAATATCTTTAAACCAACTTTTCAACAAAATAAAATTTATGTAAAATATGCCTAAGTTAACTTGTAGGTTGTCTGCGTGAGATTTCCACTTTTGATTGGAATTAAGCACAACACCCTAATGTTGAAAGTCCAGTCGTATTTAGTTTCATTTATTATGTCGTAATAAAAATAAAAAATAAATGCTTTGCAAGGAGCCTAATTTCTATTTGCTAAACAGTAACGCAAAGTTAATATTATCGAAATTAATTATAATATTCAATTTTATATTTATATATGTTTTAACGGATGACAAAACCTATAACAAGAGTTTATGAAATTATCACAATATTAGGTCATTAGAAGTAAAGAAATAATGTTGTCTACGTTTGAAACGTGTCTTAAATTGATCACAAACAGAGTCGGTAGTGCTCCAGGCTGGTAATCTGCAGTTCTCAGGTTCGAATCCCGCCCGAGCAAGCATTAAGAATTATCTCTGCAAAACTTCCTGCCCTCAGTCAGTAGTGAGCACCGATGAACTTGGAAAGGCCGACATCCGCAGGGTGGGACGTTAAGCCGTGTCCCCATGTGCGGGAGAGCCAATACCTTGTGGACGTTAAATAGCATGCTGGATGGCCTTGACGGGAGGCTGCCATCTGTCTCCCAACAGCCGTCCAGTGGGTCCCCTTCCCCCAACTTCCTCTGACTCCTCGGGGTCCTTGTGACCTTGCCAATTAGCCCATTGTATGCAAAAAAAAGTAGCGCTCACATTCTGCTGAGGGCCTGCCATCCTCACAGACCTTCTACTATGGCATATAAACTGACAGGCTCCTTTCAGACCTCTGTGGCAAGCAGCTGCTTGAGGGAGTGTTTTTTATTTATTTTAAATATTTTAATTGAAGCAATTGTATGTCCAAAATATAAAAAAGCTCTCAAAGTTTCGATTTTTTCCAACCGACTTTGATGTGGACTCATTTTCTGGTGTGCTATTTATGGTCCGTCTGTACTCGGCTCAGTATGTCTGGTGTAACACTTGCAGCGAGCTTCATTTAAATTTTGTAAATTGCGGATTTTTTCGAAATAAACGTTGGGTAATCGTATGAGGTTAATTAAATTTAAATTAATTTTAATTAATTTAAATTTAACCTACCGTTTAGCATCAAGTATGAGGTGTGACCTACCGTATGGCCTGTGCCCTACTGCAGCACTTCAGATATGAGGTGTGGTCTATACAATCAATATATAATCTATATATCAATCAATATACTAATTAAAAGCAATAGGTGCACTGTTTCCGATTTTCATGTTTTTCGGTTTGTGATGTCCGCGAGGACATTTAGTTTTGTGGCTTTTTTATAATTCGGTCGGCGGTGCACTGTAGGTCACACTTCATACCTGAAGTGCTTTGAAGATATGAGTAAGAGATATAATGTCCTCGCAGACAGCACAAACTGAAACACATGAAAATCTGAAACAGTGCACCGCCGACCGAATTATAAAAAAGCCGCAAAACTAAATGTCCTCGCACACACCACAAACCGAAAAACAGAAACTGTACACCTATTGCTTTTAATTAGTATATTGATTGTATAGACCACACCTCATATCTGAAGTGAGCAGTAGGGGACAGGCCATACAGTAGGTCACACCTCATACGATTGCCAACGTTGGATTGGGTTGGGTTGTTTTACCTCTGAACGGCACTTTTTTGCACACCATGGGCTAAGTGGCCAGGTCACAAGGACCCCGAAGGCTCAGAGAAGGTTGGGGAAAAGGACGCATTGCAACAGCTGTTGGGAGACAGATGGTAGCCTCCCGTCAAGGCCATTCAGCGTGTTCTTTAACGTGCACAGGGTATGTCTCTCCCGCACACGGGGCCACGGCTTAACGTCCCATCCGACGGACGGCGGCCTTTACCAAGCCCATCGGTGTCCCCTACTGAACGTGGGCAGGGCGGGGAATTTTGCGGAGATAAATCTCAACGCTGACCCAGCTGGGACTCGAACCTGGGAACTACAGATTACGAGCCTGGCGCGCTACCGACTGAGCCACACGCGCCCCACCAACGTTGGATTTAATGTATTTTTTTTAAAGAAGCACAATAGTATAAAATCGAGGTTTCTCCTGGTCATACGTTCAGTCCATTTCTACTAATCAAGAGATTTAGAAACTTGGCATTTAAGATATTACATATAAACCAGTGGAGTATTTAACGAAGAGATTTGGGAGGTGAAACAACATTAGTTTACAATTTTGATACCCCAAGCCTGGACAGTTCAGTAAGAGAGACACTAGTTTTTAACGTATAGTAGGCTTTACTAATCATAATCTCTAAAAATTCCAATAGTAGCTATTTATTTTTAAAAACTGGGTAATTAATTTCAAAATACTTTTAATTATGTTAATAACGTTGTAATGAATAAATTATATTTTACACGGTTTAAAAATAAATAGCTCTTAGTTTAATATTAGTTTAATTTTAAAAAATTAAACATTTAATTTTTTGGCATAATTAATTTGGGTAAAAAATAATTTTGGTTTAGTTTGAAATGTATACCTATATTTTTTCATTTTTGTACTTTTAAAATATTTAATATATTCTCAGTTCAATTCAATTCAATTCATAACGTCACAAATACAATTGGGAGGTCCTTTTGCAGGCTTTCCCAGAACAATTTTGTTTATCCTTATTATAATTATTTTTTTTTTCATACTTTCTTTTTTTTTTTATTTATTTTTTATTTATTTTTTTTTTATTATTATTTTTTTTTTATTATTATTTTATTTTTTATTTTCTGTTATTTTTATTTTTTTTTTTTTATTTTTTTTTTATTTTTATTTATTTTTTTTTCTTTTCTTTTCTTTTTTTTTTCATTTTTTTTTTTTAATTTTTTTTTTTATATATTTTTTTTATATATGTTTTTTTATATCTTGAACCATATATCTGTATCCTGGAGGAAATCAAGTAAGAGGCGATAGATTTTTATTTGTGTGGATAATTTTGGGTAATTTAGAATTGAATTTAAGTTAAAGTCCTTTATTCCCAAGTTTTCAAGTTCTAAAAAAAATTTTTTCCTTTGGGTGTTAAATTTATCGCAATTTAAAATCAAGTGAGTAGAATTTTCTTTTAGGTTGCATTTAGAACAATTTGGACTATTAGTTATTTTTAATAAAAATTTAGAGTTATTTAACATAATAGTATCTGTTCTTATGCGCATGAGGACTTTTATTTCTTGTCTTTTGAATGGTAGATTTAAGAAATAATTAATTTTATTTGTAAAAAAATATCTGAAGTTTGGTTTAAGAAGTGAATTTATTTGAAAATATTTTTCCAACATAGCAAATTCTAAGTTTTTTATCTCTTTTTTAGTTCGAGTATAAAAATTATGAATTGGTGTAAAGGTGTTTAAATTATGAGCATTTTTTGCAATATTATCAACTTCTTCATTTTCCTTGATACCTGAATGTCCTGGAATCCAGCTTAATGTAATTTTATTATTATTTCTATTTATGTTTTCAGTATTTAATTTTAAAAGTGTATTAATATAATAAGGATAGTCTGTATTAGAAGGATGTTGTTTTAAAGTTTGTATTGCTCCCTTTGAGTCAATAAATATTACAATTGAGTGATTTTTAATATTCAATAGAAGCCACTGAAATGCAGCAAGAATTGCATAAATTTCTGCATGCAAAATAGGGGTGTGATTTGGTAATTTAAAGCTCATGGATATATTAAGTGAAGGAATATAAACTGCTGCAGTAGCAGATCCTGAATCTTGAAAAAAGGATCCATCTGTGTAAATTTCTAAATATTGGTTAAAATTTTCTTGTTTAAAATTATAAAAAAGTTGTAAAATGATCTCACTTGAGGTGTCATTTTTTACATTTAAAAAAGGAATCTCAGTGTAAAAATTAGGTGCAATAGTGCACCAGAATACAAAGTTTTCCGGACAGTCTCCTTTAAGATCTCCTTTCTGAAATTTATTAAAATAATTAAATAGGATGGGTTTATCTTTTAAGATTTTATAAAATGGTAGTCTTTTATATTTTAGGTAAAAGGGATGATCATATAATTTGAGATGAAGTCTAATATAATATTTCAAGATTAAAATGGAATGTCTAATCTCAAAATTTGAAAAAGCAGTTTCTGCCAAAAGTGAGAGTGTGGGGCAAAAACTGGGAAGACCTAAGGCAATCTTTAAGCATTTATTTTGTATAACATTTAGTTTTTTAAGTTTAGGTGGGCTAGGAAAATCAATTAATTCTAGACCATATTCTATTTTAGTTCTAATTAAGTTTTTATATAAAGTTAATAAAGTTTGTGGAGAAGTGCCATCTTTTTTAAAAGCAAAATATTTGAATATATTGAGTAATTTGGATCCTGAGTTAAAAGCATGTTCTAGGTGTAAATTCCAATTAAGTTTAGAGTCCAAATGAAATCCAAGTAATTTGCATTGATTAACTTGAGTGATAATATTATTATTGATTTTTAATATAAATTTTGGGTAAATATATCTGTTTCTGTAAAAATGGATACAATAAGTTTTTTGGATATTGATCTTTAAGTTCCATTTATTGCAATATAAGATAAGTTTGTTGAGTTGTTTTTGAGTTTTTTGTTGAATATCATACTCATTTTTATCAGAAGTCCAGAATGTCAAATCATCAGCATAGCTTGTATAATTGAAGTTTTTATCAATTTATTATTTAATTATTATTATTTATTACAATTTATCAATTTTTTATTCTCAGTACTGATGTGTATGTATAAATATATATTTACTATCTTTTATTTATCTATTGGTAGCATATTAATATCTATTTATCTTTAAATTTTTTTGATGAAATATGTATTTTTAAAATATTCTGTTACATCTCCACGCTATTATAAGAAAGAAACTTTGAAAGTTTCTTGAGTGTTTGGGACAGTCTAATAGCATAAAATCTTATCAAAGAATACTGTTTGATAAATAAAATATTAGCTGTAATAGTTGGCAATCTGTTTATTTGTTCTTCTAATTGACCAGAAATTTGGTTATTTAGCATAAGGGAACACGAGCATATTTAATTCCGATGAGTCTTTTCGAAAAGTGATTAACACAGGAAAGAATGGGAAAGGAGAAAGTATAACATCGAGAGACTCCATCACTACGGATTATTTAAAGTGAATAATGACTTAAAATATTTGACGTCAGACTTGGTTACTAGTGGCACCATCTAGTGGCGAAATTGAAAACTTTAAAAAATTATCAAAATGCAACAACTGTAGCTTAGGATAAACGTGTTTACACAAGCTATTTTCAGAATAAATGCCATGACAGCTCTTTTGATGACATCACGCATGAAGAGATATTAGTTTTCAAATGTGATATATTATTGCAGGTTGCTTTAAATTTCACCTTATAAATGAATTGACTAATAATTAATTATAATAATTAATCTAATAATAATTAAATATGTATTCACTTAAGAGATTTACTGTTTTTTTATTTTGCATTATTAACATAAGAGTATAACATAGCATATTTAATATTTTATTAATTTATTAAATATTTCCTAGAACTAACTGCAGTAATATTTTAGTAAAATATATTAAAATTTGCTTCCATACGTGACGTCATTTAAATAGTTGTCATGGCGCACTAAATTTTAGTCTGCACCTCCATAATCCATGGGTTATTGAAACTTATGCTTGTATGAGAGTACATCGTATATTTTAATAAATTTTTTAATTAAAAATTTTTAATTAAAATTTTTTTAATTAAAAATTACTTAATGAAAGGATAAAATAAATAAATATCGGTAAAGCGTTAAGTAACTTAATATATCTAAACTTCAAGTACAATCTATTTATTTTTAAACACTATTAAATAAAAAAGTATATTTATTGCAATTTCATTAATATACACTCATGGGAACAAAAATTGTAACAACAGGATGGGGGGGGTCTCATTTTGTCGCGTGCCAAGCTATTAATCTGCAGTTTGCAGATACGGGTCCCAGCTGGGCCAGTGTTGAGATTTATCTTTGCAAAACTGCCCGCCCTGTTCTCCGTTAGTAAGGGGGGCGGGGGTGGCTCAGTCGGTAGCGCGTCAGGCTCGTAATCTGTAGTTCCCAGGTTCGAGTCCCAGCTGGGTCAGCGTTGAGATTTATCTCCGCAAAATTCCCCGCCCTGCCCACGGTCACTAGGGGACACCGATGGGCTTGGAAAGGCCGCCGTCCGTCGGATGGGACGTTAAGCAGTGGCCCCGTGTGCGGGAGAGCCATACCATGTGCACGTTAAAGAACACGCTGGATGGCCTTGACGGGAGGCTACCATCTGTCTCCTAACAGCTGTTCCAGTGGGTCACCTCCCCCAACCTTCTCTGAGCCTATGAGGTCCATGTGACCTGGCCATTTAGCCCATGGTGTGCAAAAAAGTGCTGCTCAGAGGTAAAACAAATCAACCCAACCCAAGGGAACACGATGGGATATTAAGCCGTGGTCTCGTGTGCGGGACAGTCATTACCTGTACACATTAATGAACACGCTGGATGGTATTGAAGGGAGGTTTCCTAACAGCTGTCTAGTGGTCCCTCAACTCCTCCTTTAACAGAAGGCTGGTGGGCGAAATTATGACGACAGCATTGGTAGTCTTATCATCCAGGCATTTCTTATTCGTTTCTTTCTATTGTTATTAGTGGTGTACTTCATATACTAATATTTATACTAATGTTTATTTATAAATATATATTATTTAGGAGGAAAAATATTCGTGTTTATTGACAATTATAATAACTTTAATAAATACAAAACATTTTCTTTCTAAATGAAGTATATTTATAAATCAACTTTGCTCTAAAAATTAGTTTAAAAGTTCACCGGTAATAATAATAGAAATAAATATATAAATTAAGTCTGGATTATAGGACTACCTACGCTGATATCATAATTTGCTCCACTGGCCTTTTGTTATAGGAGATGTTGGTCCTCTCCCCTAACCTTCCCACGAACTTTCAGTGTACTTGTAACCTGGCTATTTAGCCCATCGCGAGCAAAAAAAGTGCCGGTCAGAGGTAAAAGAATCCAATCCAACCACGAAGAAAGTCTCAAACCTCAGTGACAGAGTAGCATCTTACTAGGCAGTAATAATTATTCGCACAATCACCTGCTTGTGGGGCGGGGGTGGCTCAGTCGGTAGCGCGCCAGGCTCATAATCTGCAGTTCGCAGGTTCGAGTCCCAGCTGGGTCAGCGTTGAGATTTATCTCCGCAAAATTCCCCGCCCTGCCCACGGTCAGTAGGGGACACTGATGGGCTTGGAAAGGCCGACGTCCGTCGGATGGGACGTTAAGCCGTGGCCCCGTGTGCGGGAGAGACATATCCTGTGCACGTTAAAGAACACGCTGGATGGCCTTGACGGGAGGCTACCATCTGTCTCCCAACAGCTGTTCCAGTGGGTCACCTCCCCCAACCTTCTCTGAGCCTTCGGGGTCCTTGTGGCCTGGCCATTTAGCACATGGTGTGCAAAAAAGTGCCGCTCAGAGGTAAAACAACCCAACTCTATCGTATGTTCTCAATAGGGGATAATTCCAGGGACATATCAGTCAAGGTAGTGTGTTCACATCCCACAGATACTGTTGGACAGTGGATGCCATATGGGGACATGCGTTATCCTGCTGAAATATGGCACCAGGATTATGTAGGAAAGGTAAACAAGGTGGCACCAGGAAGTCAGCTGTTAAAGTTCCATGGACAAAAACTAAATGTGTTTTGCAGTCATCATAACTTATGGCATCCCATCCGAGAACGCTTGGTGTACAGGCACTGTGGTGCTCTTGGATATGGATCTGATCCTGCTGTTGGTACGACCATCATCTGAGCCAAAACAGAAGCTTTGGTTGGGTTGTTCTACCTCTGAGCGGCACTTTTTTGCACACCATGGGCTAAATGGCCAGGTCACATGGACCCCGAAGGCTCAGAGAAGTTTGGGGGAGGGGACCCACTGGAACAGCTGTTGGAAGACAGATGGTAGCCTCCAGTCAAGGCCATCCAGCGTGTTCTTTAACGTGCACAGGGTATGGCTCTCCCGCACACGGGGCCACGGCTTAACGTGCCATCCGACGGACGGCGGCCTTTCCAAGCCCATCGGTGTCCCCTACTGACCGTGGGTAGGGCGGGGAGTTTTGCGGAGATAAATCTCAACGCTGACCAAGCTGGGACTCGAACCTGGGAACTACAGATTACGAGCCTGGCGCGCTACCGACTGAGCCACCCCCGCCCCTTTTAGTCTGCCATGGGAGCGCTTCTCTATGAAAGATTAGCTTGTTGAAATGTTGCCATTAATGGTATAGTGAGTGGAACCTCTATTCTCCTTACTCTGTGGTAGATCTGCTATGGCCATCCTTAACTAAATATCAGTTGAAAGTCCAAGTTACTAATTATCGTGATACATACGTATCTTAATGCTTAAGCTTTAAATCTGTTGATATATCGACATAATAAAGCATTCGTTTTGAACTACATAATATGAATACTTTACAAAACTGGAGTCAAGAAAGGTTAATAACAATAAATAATCAGACAATTTTTAAATCGTCACATGAATCCTCATTTCCAAACAGGCAATTTTTCTTGCCATTAACGAGTGTAATTATTTTAGTCTGTAACGTAATAATTAATGGGTACGTCATAAACAATTATTTAAGCGATTCAGAGTTTATGGCACACATCAGCCTTTAAATGTAAACATCATTTCCTCAATGCCTCGTTTTTTTCCAGAATGGAAGAAAAAAAATCGAGATTTTTCTGACCAAAGCATCATGAAAATATCGGAACCAATCCAGCCACTTAACCACCACGTTGTTCTCTTGTGCCATTGGTTGGCGTTGACAGATTGACAGGTGACGTAGTTTCTAGCTGCACTCACGTTTCTCGCGGCACGTGATGATAACCGTAAACAGGTGACTAATGGCGGGAGGGTTAGCCAATTACAGCGGAATGCGACTGTCGCCATGACGACCGAGAGCGCGACTCATCGTCGGGGCGACATCAGAGGTATATTGTGGAAGAACGATATGGTGACAAAATGGCTTGATGACAAGTTGACAGGGCTCGACGCGGGAGGGATTGGAGCCACTTCCCAGAGGATGTTGGATTACTTTAAAGACTGAAAGTCGGTGGTTGGAATTTTTCCAGCAGAGTCAACTTTTTTTGCGTGTTTGTACCGTCTCGTTGTCGACATAAGTTTACATTTCTAACGGTTGCTAATTTTATTTTTATTTTCTAGCACGGTATGAAATACTGAATAAATTGTGATGTAGAGATAGAAGTATTGCTTTGATTTTTGTGATGTGCAATTAATTGCTGTTAATTAGAAGTATTGATCTTTTGATATAAATTGTGCTGTTTCATGCCAGAGAGGCGCATTTTTTTCACACAATGGGTTAAAAGTTAACAGATCACAAGATCCTCTAATGCTTTACATGGTGGATGAAGGGAACCCACTTGATAGCTGTTAGAAGATAGATAGTACCCTGTTCTTTAATGTGCACAGGGTATGGACGAATCCCTTATAGCATATCGGGCCTGGAGAGCGCAGTACAGAAGAATTAACTTTAAATACATAGCTATTCTAATTAATATTTTATTTGGAAATTCCATTGGTGACTATTAATTCTTAAAAAATTTCTAAGTAATTTTAAAATGTTGATAAATATTTAATATATAACTAAGATGAATAAATTATTCTATATTGCTCTAAATTTAAACAAATTCAATTGAATTTTAGACAAATTAAATCACTTAAATTTTATTCGTATTTAATTTTCCTCCTTTTCCTCAATTGTTGGCGCCAGGCTCGTAATCTGTAGTTCCCAGGTTCGAGTCCCAGCTGGGTCAGCGTTGAGATTTTTCTCCGCAAAATTCCCCGCCCTGCCCACGTTCAGTAGGGGACAGCGATGGGCTTGGAAAGGCCGCCGTCCATCGGATGGGACCTAAAGCCGTGGCCCCGTGTGCGGGAGAGCCATACCCTGTGTATGTTAAAGAACACGCTGGGTGGCCTTGACGGGAGGCTACCATTTGTCTTTCAACAGTTGTTCCAGTGGGGTCCCCTCCCCCAACCTTCTATGAGACTTCGGGGTCCTTGTGACCTGGCCATTTAGCCCATGGTGTGCAAAAAAGTGCCGCTCAGAGGTAAAACAACCCAACCCAACCCAACCCTCAATGGTTGGCAAGACCAAGTATATCAATTATGCCTTGGTATGACCAACTCATTAGATGACGTCATGAATAAAGGTTAGATTGTTTAACATCTAGCAGCATCTTTTGCATATAATGGGCTAAATGACCAGGCCACAAGGACCCAAAGGGCCCATAGAAGGGTTGTGGAAGGAACAAATTGTACAGCTGTTAAAGGCAGATGGGAGCCTCCCTTCAAGACCATCCAGCGTGTTCTTTAATGTGCAAAAGGTATGGCTCTCCCGCACACGGGGCCATGCCTTAACGTCCCCCATGCGACGGTTGGCGGCCTTTCCAAGCCTATTGGTGTCCCCTGCTAAGGTCCTGCCATCCTCTCAGATCTTCTACTGTGGCATATATACTGACAGGCTCCTGTCAGACCTCTGTGGCAAGCAGCTGCTTGAGGGGGTATTTATTTTTTTATTTTACTGGCCGACGGCAGCGGCGGGGGGGGGGGGGGAGTTTTCGCAGATAAAATATCAACGCTGGCCCAACTAGGAATCGAACCTTGGAACTACAGACTATGAGCTTAGGTCGCTACTGACTGAGCCATCCCCACCACCCAAAATATTAGGGAGTTGGCCTCTGTGTCTGTTACTGTGTGCTGTTACTTGTTTAGATAGATAACAGATGAAGTAATGATGGAAAGATAGCAAATCAAAGTGGCGATAAGAAACGAGGCAGTGGGGTTAAGTAGGAAAGAGAAGAGGAGGAGGATTAATTAATTGATGAACATCATGGGATGTCGGAATAAACATAGATGAGGAAAAAACTCTAACGACTAACTGAGAGATGGAAAGAGATATGTAGGAGAAATGATTGAATGATTCAGCATGAACGTAAATCTTGGGGAGAATCAAAGTGCATTCAAGTAAGAGTGCAAGCGTCCTTTGAGGAGCACATTTAGTGTAAAAAAATAAATAAATACCCCCTCAAGCAGCTGCTTGTCACAGAGGTCTGACAGGAGCCTGTCAGTTTATATGCCATAGTAGGAGATCTAAGAGGATGGCAGGACCTCAGCAGAAAAACGACACACACACACATCCATGCCTACAGCAAGCTAATCACCCTGCTTCAAGGAAACTAAAATCTGAACAGTTGTTAGGAGACGGATGAAGATTTTCGTCAAGCTTATCCACGTGTTCTTTAACGTACCAAGGTGTGGCTCTCATGCACACAGAGTCGCGACGTAACGTCACATCCGACGGACGATGGCCTTTTGAAGTCCCTCGGTGTTCCCGTTCTAATCGAGGACATGGGTTAGTGGTGATACAGCTGAGACTGGAAAACGTCGAACGTGGTTCGCTACCAAATGAGCCAGCCCAAATCTGTTTGCATAAACAGAAGAAGAATTAATGTATTTGAAGAAGAATTTCTCGCGGGGAAATATATTTGAAGGAAGAGAAGGAGAAGAATTTCTCCTAGGAAATGTATTTGAAGAAAGAGGAATAGAAAATTTCAAGCCAAATGTATTTGAGGAAAGAGAAGAATAATTTTTCCCAGTCAAATGTATTTGAAGAAGAGAAGAAGAAGAATTTCTCCCACGGAAATGTATTGGAAGAAATGGAGGTAGATTTCTCCGGGTGAAATCTATTTTAAAGAAGAGAAGAATATTTTCTCCCTAGAAAATACATTTGAAGAAAGAGAACAATAATTTCTCCCAGTTGAACAAAAGAAGAAGAAGAGAAGAATAATTTCTCTCTAGAAAATATATTTGAAGGAAGAGAAGAAGAATTTCCTGCAGGGAAATATAACTGAACAAAGAGAAAAATTAGAATTTCTCTAAAAAATCTATCTGAATAAAGAGGAAAGATATATTTTCTCTCAGATAAATTATATTTGAAGAAGAGAAGAAGTAGAATTTCTCTCAGATAAATGTATTTGAAGGAAGACGAGATTTATAATTTCTCAAAAATATGTCTGAAATAAAGGAAAAGGAGAATTCCTGTAAGGAAAATGTATCTGGAAAACAAAAAGGAGAATTTCTTTCAGAGTATTTGAAGAAAGACGATTATTACAATTTGTCTCAAAAAAGAAAATATCTGAATAAATAAGAGAATGGTAATTTTTGCCAGTTAAGTGTATCTGAAAAAAAAAAAAAAATCCCTCTGAGAAATTTTGCTAAAATAAGAGCAGATTTATCTATAGAAATACATATCGAGAAAAAGTGTTACTATAATTTCTCGAGAAAAATAAATAAAAATAAGAGGATTACAATTTTTCCCAAAGAAATACTTTCAAGAGAGAAAAAAAAAAAACAGGGGGGGGGGGGGTAAAATTTCTCCAGATAAAGAAATATATAATTGAATATACTTTTTTATAAAGGGAATGCAATTTTCCCAAGAAAATATTCCCAGAAATAAACATATCGAGAAAAAAAAGAATTATAGTTTCTACAGAGAAATAAATAAGAAAAAGAGGAATACAATGTTTTCAGAGAAAGAAATAGTAAAGAAAATGGGAATTATAATTCCTCCAGAAAAATAAATATAAAAAAAGTGATTTAAATTTTTGCAGACAAATACATATATATGAAAAGAGGATTAAAATTTCTCCAGATAAAAAGTATTAGAAAGATGATTAAAGTTGTTCCCATAGAAATAGTTATAAAAAAATGGGGGATTATAATTTCAACAGAGAAAGAAATACGAAAAAATATTATTATGATTTTTGCCAGAGAAACACATATGAAGAAGTGGATTGTAATTAATCCCAAAGAAGTTATTATTTAGAAAAATGGAAGGATTATAACTTTTCTATAGTAATAAAGTAACCGTCCCATGGCCGAGTGGTTAGCACGCTTGGCTACTGATCTAAGGGACCTGTGTTCGAGCCCCAGGTAAGGCATGGATGTGTGTGTTGTTTTTCTGCTGAGGTCCTTGCCATCCTCACAGACCTTCTACTATGGCATATAAACTGACAGGCTCCTGTCAGACCTCTGTGGCAAGCAGCTGCTTGAGGGGGTATTTATTTATTTTTTTTTATAGTAATAAAGGTGAAAGAGAGATTATAATTTTTTCAAAAAGACATATAAAGAAAAAGGAGAATATAATTTTTCCAGATAAATAAATGTAGCTAAAAATGATTATCATTTTTCCCAGAGAACTATATAAGGGGAAAGAGGAGGATTATAATTTCTTCAGAGAAATAAATATACAAAAAACAGGATTGCAATTTCACAAAAGAAATAGATATACAAACAAAAAAATATATATAATTTTCTGCTAGGAAAAAAGAAAGAGGCTTTTAATTTCTTCAGTAAAATAAATGTAATAAATGAAAATAATAAATTTTCGCAGAATGATGCATATAAAAAAATGGAGATTATAATTTCTCCGCTAGAAATATCTATGCATATGAAGAAATACGAAAAATTATACTTTTTTTTGTCAGAGCTCAGGGAGACTAGCAATGCACGATCACCCGCTTTCTATCGTAAGCAGTAGCACACCTCATGACGCTAGTCTCTACCTCTTGCACTCTTTGTCCAGACTGCCGAGCTAATGTCCTCTGTCATGTCAGCTGACCTTAGCCATGGATCACCGACAACAGCTGACCCAGAACCGCAAATGTAGGGATCGTAATACGACGTTGGGGGTCCTCCCATGTGGTTCTACAGCAGCTCTGGACTGTGTCAGCATCACCCTGTCCACCTAAACTGCCAGAGATGGAGGGATTACGGGGGACGTTAGAAGTTACGGCACTGAAGCAGATGAGGGTTCTGAAGGATGGGTAGAAGAAGGGGAGGAAATGTGCCACGGTACGGGAGGGGGAAAGGCTGACACCACGCAACACCTCCTGCAACAGAAGGCAGATAGACCAAGTTACGATATCATCGTAAGTAGTACTCTGTCTATAAAAAAATTCTTAGAATTTATTCCTAATTTTATTACTGGTGTACTAATATTTATAATAATGTTTATATATATATGTACCTTATTCTGAAAACTATTATTCGCATTTATTAGAGATTATCATAATGCTAATATATACTAGCCGTCCGGTGACCTAGTGGTTAGCACGCTTGGCTAGTGATGTAGGGAACCTGGGTTCGAGCCCCGGGTAAGGCATGGATGTGTGTGTCGTTTTTCTGCTGAGGTCCTGCCATCCTCACAGACCTTCTACGATGGCATATAAACTGACAGGCTCCTGTCAGACCTCTGTGGCAAGCAGCTGCTTGAGGGGGTATTTATATATTATATATATTATTAATATATACGAATAATTTACCTTCTAAATATGGTATATTATAAATAAACCTCAATATAAATATTAATAAAAAGTTCACCAGTAGTAATAACACACACAAGTTTTTAAATTACAGGAGTACTAATGTAGATGTCATAATTTGGTCCACCGGACTTCTGTTGTAGAAGGTGTTGCACCACGTCTCGCTTTTGTATGAAAGTTCAGATTAAGGGAATTTCCTTGACAATTTTTGAGTAGTGGAATTTTGCGTTGGTGAAATTAGCAGATTTATATGTACGGCGGTTCCAGGAGCTGTAAAATTTCGGTTTTTTCTAAATCAATTCATGCAATACGTGTTTCAATTAATATTTTGTGAATATCATTATCATTTAAGAAATGATGAAAGATAGTAAATTTAATCCTTTCAGAACACGGCCAACTTTGTCAGGGGTGGCTTATTTGGTAGTGAGCCAGGCTCGCAATCTGCACTTCCCTGGTTCTAGTCCCAGCTGGATAAGCGTTGATATTTATTTCGGCAAAACTCCTCCCTCTTCTGTCGGTCAGTAGGGGATACCAATGTGCTAGGAAAGACCGCCATCCGTCGGATTGGACGTTAAACCGAAGCTCCGTGTATGAAAAAGCCATACCATGTGCACGTTAAAGAACACCCTTGATGGCCTTGATGGGAGGCTGCCATCTGTCTCCAAACAGCTTCTCTAGTGGGTCCCTTCCCCCAACCTTCTCTGAACCTTCTGGGTCCTTGTGACCTGGTCATTTAGCCTATTGTGTGTAAAAAAAGTGAAGCTCAGAGGTGAAACAAGCAACCAACCAACCTGGACAGTGCTTAAGAGAAGAATTAGTATTTGAATACAGTAAACTCTCGTTAACTCGAAGTTCAAAGAGAATGAAAAACTTTGAGTTATCGAATTTGTGCTAAAAATGCACCTAAACAGTTTAAAACTTAGTTTGCAGAACCCGCAACATATTCCAACCTACTAAAATGTTTTTGGTAGCAGCAGTAGACTTGGAATGGGTACAGTCCCTCGCATGGTTTGTTAATCCATGGGTCCGTGAAGGAGAACCAGTATTCCAGAGGTTCCAGTCCAAAATGAGCCTTCTTTGGAAATTTTCTCAGTTAACCCTAGTTAGACCCTCGGTGAGAAAGTGGACACTGATAGACTTGGAATGGTGCATCCGTCAGATGGGACGTTAAACTATGATGCAGAGTGTAAAGAAATCCATGCATTGTGTACTTTAAAGAACACGCCAGATGGTTTTGACCGGATTTCAATTCTCTGCTAACAGATTTCCAATAGGTCCCTTTATAATAAAATATATTCCATACATGAAGTTGCAGTAAAGTCAAGGTACAGGTAATTTTGGATATTAATTTAAACATTCAAGTGACTTCTTCAACTTTCCCTGAGCCCTTGGGATTTGACCATTTAGCCAATTGCGTGAACAAAACTTACCCTCACAGTCACAATCCAATCAAAATCCAAACAGTTTCTTACAGTTTGGAAACCATTTTTTTCTTGATTTAAAGTTGGTAAGTTTGGAAACAATTTGCTTTCTTGAAGTTCGAAAATTTGGAAACCTTTTGCCTGGTTCTTTGAAATCCGAAAGTTTGGAAACCTTTTGCCTAGTTGTTTCAAGTTAGAAAGTTTGAAAACCTTTTGTCTAGTTGTTTGAAATTAGAAAGTTTTATATCCTTTTGCTTGGTTGTTTGAAATTAGAAAGTTTTAAATCCTTTTGTCTGGTTGTTTGAAATTAGAAAGTTTGAAACCATTTGCTAGGTTGGTTTAAAGTTAGGAAGTTTGTTTAAAGTTTGGAAAACATTTTCTTCGTTGGTTTGAAGTTAGAAAGTTTGAAAACCATTTGCCTCCTGGTTTGAAATTGGAAAGTTTAGAAACCATTCACTTGGTTGGTTTAAAGTTAGAAAGTTTAGAAATCATTTTCTTGGTTGGTTTAAAGTTAGAAAGTTTAGGAATCATTTGCTTACTTGGTTTGAAGTTACCATGTGTGGAAACCATTTTCTTGGTTAGTCTGAAGTTAGAAAGTTTGTTTAAATTTTGGAAAACAAGCAGTGGCTTCCAAACTTTCTATAATCGCTACCTTTCAGTAATAAAAGGTATGTGCAGGGCAAATATAAATATGTTTATATGTCGCAGGCAAAGCAACTCAAAGTTCATATTAAACTGTCAAAAACCAACAGCTGCTGTTTATGACACAAATGTAATGCGAGAAGAAATTTTTTTCTGAAAAGTATATTATTATAATTCGACTGGTAGTTTTTCTGAAAGCAATTCACAATAACGATTGATTTGGAACCAAATAAAGTATAGTGAAAAGACAATAAGTCTTCCATCCTGTGGCCAGTTTCACTTGTCTTCTGATTGTGAAACCGATTTCAAGGGCTCTTATATAATTTTAACAATAAAAAATAAATACCTTCTCAAGCATCTGCTTGCTTCATATGTCTGCAGGAGCCTGTCGGTTTTAATACTCCATAGAGAAGATATGTGAGGATAGCGAACCCTCAGCAAAAAGAAAGTACAAAACAGTCATGCCTTAACTGCGGCTCGATCTCAGGTGTCTTTGATTCATAGCCAAGTGCAATAACCAATCTACTACCGGAAACTCGGGGCTTTTCTTCCCTCTCTTCCGGTTCGTCAAGAATGGAGCAATTACCTAAAAGCAAGACCTCACCTTAGTTCAAAGTTCCTTTAAATTCTTTCAAAAAGATCACAATTATGTAGAAATTTCAAAGTTTCTTGAAAACAAAATCTTCTTAAAGAAGCCTAATAGACTTGGCCTAATAGACTTTTAAGACTCAATTCAGTAACATTATTTCTCTTTAGACTGTTTATTAATTCTCTCCTTTGATTTTCATATTCTTCAAAATTAAGAAGCACATGTGATACTGTTTCTTTCACACCGCAATGAACACAATTCGGAGAATTTACTTCCTTCATTTTGAATAAGGAATCGTTTAATAAAGTTGAGCCTGTTCTGAGCCTGGTGATACAGATGATATTCCTTTTGGTCAAACCAAAGTTTCGAAAGGGAGAAATCCCATTCTCAATCATGCTTCGATGATTGAATCTCCCAGATGTTAATACCACAAAATGATGTTAAAATGTTTCGTTTAATTTTTTCGTCATTAACTTCTTGAGGTGTGTATTTCCCATGTAGGAGTAGAGGGATTTTTCATGCAAGAGTGCTGCTTTTGCCAAACGTTCAGCGAATTCATTGCCCTGGATCCCCACATGTGCAGGGATCCATTGTAGTATAAATTCTGCAGCATTTTTTATGATGATTGCTGATGATTTTAATATGCTCTGAAAAATTCTATTATTGCTGGATCGGCAGGGGTCACCTTCAAGAAAATGTAAAGAGGAACTGCTGTCTGTTAATAAAACTGTTTTTTGGTGTGACTGTTTAATGCACCATTTAAGTGCCAAATCAATGGCGTACAATTCCGAGGTGAGAACTTCTGTTACGTTTTGAAGTCGCACTGCCTCAAAGTGAGAGACTTCGGGAACACAAAAGGCAGCAGCCGTTCTCCAACAGTGGCTCTCAAAAGATCCGTCCGTGAAGATCTTCACATGATCTTTATAGTGGTTGTAAATGAATTCTGAAGCAATTATGTTTTGAGCAGCAATATCCATTTCTTTTTTAATGGAGAACCCAGGGATGGAAAATGAGCAATTTGGACTTGAAAAGGTCCAAGGAGGTTCTTTAGATATTGAATCAACTCTGTATTCTTGCAAAACTACTAATTTAAAGATAGGGTGACTCCGAATTGAATTGTAACATGGCTTTTCTTTTTCCTAGATCCAAGCAAGACCTTGTCTGTGACAGGATTATATTCCAATTTAAGTATCATTCGAGTAAAGTGTGAAAATAATGTAGGTGGTCTTCTTACAGAGAGAGGTGGAATATTTGCCTCAGCATTAAGCGATATATTTGGACACATCTGCAATTGTCCCAGATAGATTCTTAGAGCTCTATTCTGAATTTTCTCAAGCTTTTTGATAAGGGCTGGACTTGCACTTTCCAATAAGAATTGAACGTATTCTAAACGGGATCTCATCACAGTTTTACAGAGATGCAACATCTGATCTGGTGAGGTTCTTCCTTTACTTGAGCCAATGCACTTGATGATGTTGAGGAATGATTTAGAAGAGGAAACAAGCTGTTGAACATAAGGGTTCCACCTCAAAGCCAAATCTAGTAAGACTCCCAGATAGCGATGTTGTTTTACGACTTACAAAGATCCATTTTGGATGTATAATTTTATGTTTAGGAAATTTCTAATTTTGGAAAAATGCAAAATCACCGTTTTGTGTTTTGAAATGTCTAAACTCCGTGACTTAAAATAATGTTCAATATCATCTAGTGCCTTTTGTAGTACTTATGTATTCTAGTTAAATTTCTTCCTGTTAACCAGATAACTATATCATCTGCATATAGGGAATATTTAATATTTCTGTGTAACATGTCTTGGAGGTCATATATATATACAAGTTAAATAACATAGGGCTCAAAATACCGACCTGTGCTAAACCTATATCCAAAGGAAAAGAATCTGAAAGGGTGTTTTTAAGTTTCACTATTATCTTCCTGTCATTTATCCAGTTCTTAATATAAGAAAATGATTCCAGCAATTCCAAGTTTCAGAAGTTTGTAGAGCATTCCGTTAATCCAAATAGAGTCGTAAGCTTTTTGAAGATCTATAAAAATAGCAACAGTGTACATATTCTTAAAATTCAGTCCTGTTTCAATATCTGTGACAAGGTCAATAATACAGTCCACTGAGCTTCTGCCATCTCTGAAGTCATTAATGTTATAGTGAAGGAGATGGTTTGATTCTCTTATCCAATTTAGTCTCTTGTTCACTATATTTTAAGCAATTTTCCAAAGCATCAGCAGAGTGCAATAGGTCTATAAGATATCATATCACCAGCTGATTTTGTAGGATTGAGAACAGGAACAACAAAAGTTGTATTCCAAATATCTGGGAAAATGTTTTGTTCCCAGATTTCATTAAAAATATTTAGTAAAGTGTTAAAATGTTTTTCCGGAAGATTCTTGAGTAGCTTATAGGACATACCGTCTGGTCCTGAAGAGGTAGATGATTTAGAGTGTTGAAGAGCAAGTTTAAATTCACTCATATTAAATTTCCTGTCCAAGAAATCAGGAACTTTTTTGGATTTATATTGTATGCCTTTTTCAATTCTCTCTCTACCACAAACTGGTTTTCAAGAAATTCAGGAGACACTAAATTAGTTCCTGAAGTTGAAAATATAAGTGCAAAATCGTTTGCTATATTTTGTAAAGTTTTGTTTTTCTCTAAAAGCAAAACATTCTAGGAAAGAGGAGACACTGGTTTTCCAACTGACCTTATCATTTTCCATATTTTTGCCGAGGGAGTAAAAAAGTCAATGCTTTGACAGGAATTGTCCCATTCCATCCTTCTTGCTTCCTTAATTTTCTTTTTTGTTAATGCGTTAATCCTTTTATAATAGGTTATATGATCTAAAATTCTCGTTTTTCTAGCCCTTCTTAGGGGCGGGGGTGGCTCAGTCGGTAGCGCGCCAGGCTCGTAATCTGTAGTTCCCAGGTTCGAGTCCCAGCTGGGTAAGCGTTGAGATTTATCTCCGCAAAATTCCCCGCCCTACCCACGGTCAGTAGGGGACACCGATGGGCTTGGAAAGGCCGCCGTCCGTCGGATGGGACGCTAAGCCGTGGCCCCGTGTGCGGGAGAGCATACCCTGTGCACGTTAAAGAACACGCTGGATGGCCTTGACAGGAGGCTACCATCTGTCTCCCAACAGCTGTTCCAGTGGGTCCCCTCCCCCAACCTTCTCTGAGCCTTCGGGGTCCATGTGACCTGGCCATTTACCCATGGTGTGCAAAAAAGTGTCGCTCAGAGGTAAAACAACCCAACCCTAGCCCTTCTTTCAGCCTGCCATCTCAAGGCAATCAATCTGTTAATAAATTGAATATTATATTTCAGGTTTTTATGATTATTAATTTCTTTGTACTTTTTATTTTAGCTGTGCTATGCCTTCCGTATAATTGTTTATCGAAAAAATTTCTTCACAGTTTTCAAGTTCTTGATTGAGAACAGTTCTGAAAGATTCCCAGTTGAAATTTTTTTTTTATTCTTTTCCATTCTCTTTGGAAGTCTACTAATTAGAATCGGAAAATGGTCACTGGTGAAAGTGTCACTAAATGTAGTAGAGGTTAATTGAGATGCCAAGGCACCATGGTAAGGTCAAGCAAAGATTCGTTTCTTCCATTGCAAAAAGTGGGAGCCATATCATTTATGAGAATCAGATTAAGTTCTTCCATTATTTCTTCAATTGCTCTTCGTCTGATCGAAATATCACATCATCTTCTAAATTTATATTTATTTTAATAAGCGGTAGATTCTAACAATTATAATTTTTGTGTTTTAGTGGGGTTTTGTTATGATTAGCAAATTGTTATTATCAATTACGCTGCTTTTAAATGCTGCAGGATCCAAAACTCTTTAAATATCACATGAATAATGTTGAAAATAGGCAAATAAAATAGACAATATATTCGACTAGGATTTTAAAATTATTTCCAGTGACATTTTCCTATAGCAAAAGTATTTCGAAGTTAGGGAGTTCTGATTATTGCTTTCCATTCACATAAGATGGGCAAGTCCTGAAACTTTATTATAGTGTATGTATTATCTTATTAGCTATTGCTATTAATATTTCTTTAAAATATTTAAAAATATTGCATTTTAGAGAAATAATTAAGCTAGCAGGTTTAGCCTAATTACTTTCCTAATAATTAGTGATACAAGATGTCAATTTTCAATGGCAGGTAGCTATCCAAATGCTAATTTTGCCAGCAGGTAAGCCATCCCAGATGCCAGTATTGGATAGCAGGTAATTGAATAAATTGGGATAACAGGTAGCCATCCAGGATGGCAGTTTTGGATAACAGGGAATTGGATAATTTGCGATAGAAGACAGCCATCCAGGATGACAATTTTGGATAGCAGGTAGCCATCAAGATGGCGATTTTGGATAACAGGGAATTGGGCAATTTGGGATAGAAGATAGCCATCCAGGATGCCAATTTTGGATAGCAGGTAATTGGATAAATTTGGATAGCAGGAAATTGGATAAATTGGGATAGCTGGTAGCCATCAAGCCAATTTTCGATAGCAGGTAACTGGATAAATTGGGATAGCGGGTAACCATCCAATGATGCCAATAACGGATTACAGGTAATTGGATGAATTGGGATAGCAGGTAATTGGACAAATTCAAATACCAGTTTTGCATAGCAGTTAATTTGATAGATTGGAATAGCAAGTAGCCATCCAAAATGCCAATTTTGGATGGCAGGTAACTGGATAAATTGGTATAGCAGGTAACGATTCAGGATGCCAATAATGTATAGTGTGTAATTGGATAAATTGGGATAGCAGGTAGCTGTCCAGGATTCCAATTTTGCATAACAGTTAATTTGATAAATTGGGATAGCAGGTAGCCATCCAGGATGCTAATTAGTCTTACTTCCGTTATCCTGTTAGAGAAGTAAGAGGAGAGAATGAATAACAGTACATTACGAAGAAATCTCTATAACAGGCCTTGGGAAAAATCACAGCAGCTAGCACAGATAGCATTAAGCAACAAATTAAGTATTATAAATAATAACAAAAAGATTTAGAACAAATAGTATTAAGCACAATTAAGCAGCTAGCACAGATAGCATTAAGCAACAAGTTAAGTATTATAAATAAGCAAAAAGATTTAGAACAAAGAGTATTAAGCACAATTAAGCAGCTAGCACAGATAGATTTAAAAAACATGATAAGTATTATGAGTAGGCAAAAAGATTTAGCACAATAAAGCAGCTAGCACAGATAGCATTAAGCAACATGAGAAGTATTATAAGTAGGCAAAAAGATTTAGCACAAATAGCATTAAGCACAATTAAGCAGCTAGCACAGATAGCATTGAACAACTTGATAAGTATTGTAAGTAGGCAGAAAAATTTACCCAAATAGCTTTAAGCACAATTAAACAGTTAGCACAGATAGCAGTAAATAACATTATAAGTACTATAAGTAAGCAAAAAGATTTAGCACAAATAGTATTAAGCACAATTAAGCAGCTAGCACAGATAACATTAAACAACATGATAAGTATTATAAGTAGGCAAAAAGATTTGGCACAAATAGCATAAAGCACAATTAAGCAGCTAGCACAGATAACATTAAGCAACATGATAAGTATTGCAAGTAGTCAAAAAGATTTACAGAAATAGCATTAAGTACAATTAAGCAACTTGCACAGATAGCATTAAACAACATAAAAGTATTATAAGTAGGGAAAAAGATTTAGCACTAATAGCGTTAAGCACAATTAATTAGGGTAAGCAGCTAGCACAGATAGATGACTTCCATGCATGAGTTTTGTAGCTACTTGGGATGTAACAGTTTAATAGTTTCGTGTCAAATTTTAATTAAAAATTTGGTTTCAAAATTAAACAGCTAGCTTTTTTTTTTCAGGAAAAAAAAGAGTTAATTTTAGTTTGTTGTATAATAACTTTATATAATCTTAATATCTATATTTTGCTGTTTGATATCTTTTATAAAGGGCAATAAAGGAAACAAACAATAGTCGCATGGGAAACTGCGAAAAAAAATGTTCGCACACTAAAATTCGGTGCGAAAAAGATTTACAGCCGGTTGTCTCGAAACCAATGGTATTGAATGCTTTCGAGAGCTACTGATGACAAATAACTAAAATTTGCGAAATTGGAAATGAAGGTATAGAGAATAAAATGTCGAACATTTGACGAAGCGAATTCTCGTTAATACAATTAATTTCAGTAAAATTATGTGGCTTATGTGCCATTTTAGTTTTTTTCTTTGCTTTGGTTATACATATATATTTCTTTGGAGACATATATATTTCTTCATATCCGTCCCGTGGCCGAGTGGTTAGCACGCTTGGCTACTGATCTAAGGGACCTGGGTTCGAGCCCCGGATTAGGCATGGATGTGTGTGTCGTTTTTCTGCTGAGGTCCTGCCATCCTCTCGGATCTCCTACTATGGCATATAAACTTACAGGCTCCTGTCAGCCTCTGTGGCAAGCAGCTGCTTGAGTGGGTATTTATTTATTATTTCATTATATTTCTTCAAGAGGCTACAAAACTCATGTATAGGAGTCATCTATCTATGTTAGCTGCTTACGCTAATTAATTGTGCTTAATGTATTTATGCTAAATCTTTTTGCCTACTTATAATACTTATCATATTGTTTAATGCTATCTGTGCTAGCTGCTTATTGTTATATGTATAAATCTTTTTGCCTACTTACAATACTTATCATGTTGCTTAATGCTATTTGTGCTAAATCTTTTTGCCTACTTATAATGCTTATCCATGTTGTTTAATGCTATCTGTGCTAGCTTCTTAATTGTGCCTAATGCTATTTGTGCTAAATCTTTTTGCCTACTTACAATACTTATCATGTTGCTTAATGCTATTTGTGCTAAATCTTTTTGCCTACATATAATACCCATCTATGTTGTTTAATGGTATCTGTGCTAGCTGCTTATTTGTGCCTAATGCTATTTGTGCAAAATCTTTTGCCCACTTATAATACTTATTATGTTGTTTAATTAACATTTAGTTTCCATTTCAGTCTTTTATGCTGCCCACTATTTCATTCTAGTTCTCTGTGATGCCCTTCAGATAAAACGTTTTCCGAGGCCTGCTGTATAGTGTACTTCTTTGTCAATTCTTTTACAACTAGAGAATGGGCACACCTTTTTAGTGTAAGGGGTGTGTAAAGTATTGTTAGCAAGGCGGAGTGTAGTGTCGAGGTGGGAGAGAAAATTTTGTATCGGGGAAGCTCCGAGAATTTAGCTTTAGTGGTGAAGGCAGTCTGTGAATAAGACCTGGACAGGTTTCAGATTAGTGAAATATTCCACCGAGCAAGAAAGGTTAAAATGATGTTGTATGTGAAATGAGTTGTTTTACCACTGAGGCGCACTTTTTTGCACACAATGAGCTAAATAGCCAGGTCACAAAGACCCTGAAAGCTCAGAGAAAGTTAGGGGGAGGGACCCACTGGAACAGCTGCGAGATAGATGGTAACTTCCCGTCAAGGTCATCAAATGTGTTCTTTAACGTGTACAGGGTATGACTCTCTCCCACACACGGGGGGGGGGGCTTAGTCGGTAGCATGCCAGGCTCGTAATCTGTAGTTCCCAGGTTCGAGTCCCAGCTGGGTCAGAGTTGAGATTTATCTCCGCAAAATTCCCCGCCCTGCCCACGGTCAGTAGGGGACACCGATGGGCTTGGAAAGGCAGCCGTCCGTCGGATGGGATGTTAAGCCGTGGCTCCGTATGCGGGAGAGTCATACTCTGTGCACGTTAAAGAACACACTGGATGGCCTTAATGGGAGGTTACCATCTGTCTCCCAACAGTTATTCCAGTGGGTCCCCTCCCCCAACCTTCTCTGAGCCTTCGGGGTCCATGTGACCTGGCCATTTAGCCCATGGAGTACAAAAAAGTGCCGCTCAGAGGTAAAACAACCCAACCCACACACGGCTTAACGTCCCATCCGATGAACGGCGATCTTTCTAAACCCATCGGTGTCCCTTACTGACCATGGCAGATTAGTGAGTTTTGCGGAGACAAACCTCAACGATGATTATGCTGGGAGTTCAACCTGGAAACTGTAGATTACGAACGTGACGCGCCACCGACTGAACCACTCCCTACCTTATGTGGAATGAGATTTTTTAGCTATTTTATATCTATATTTAATCTGTTTTAGTGTCGAACGTAACTGAATATGGGGCTAAAATAATATTATACAAAGACAAGTGTTTTAAATTTCGAAGCAGGTAGACAAATTTGAGATTTAGTATGATTTTCGGGGGAGAGGGAGGTTCCGAACCCCCCCCCCCCCCTGCTCGGTACGTCCCTATGTAATGTTTTGTAGTGTTAAATATAAAGGAGACTCCATTTTCTCTTGAACGTTCAGACAGTAATATCCATCGAACTAGGGACAGGGGTGGCTCAGTCGGTAGCGTGCCAGGCTCGTAATTTTCAGTTCCCAGGTTCGAGTCCCAGCTGGCTCAGCGTTGAGATTTATCACCGAAAAATTCCCCCCCTGTCCACGGTCAGTAGGGGACACCGATGGGCTTGGAAAGGCCGCCGTCCGTCGGATGGGACGTTAAACTGCGGCCCCGTGTGTGGGAGAGTCATACCCTGTGCACGTTAAAGAACACGCTGGATGGACTTGACGGGAGGCTACCATCTGTCTTCAAACAGCTGTTCTAGTGGGTCCCCTCCCCCAACCTTCTCTGAGTCTTCGGGGTCCTTGTGATCTGGCCATTTAGCCCATAATGTGGAAAAAGTGTCGCTCAGAGGTAAAACAACCCAACACTTTGGAAAACCATTGAAACAGACGTTATTTCATAAACGTCACGATTTACAGAGAAAAAAATAAGGGGAAAACAATCTGGTATCGTTCATTACGCCATGTCTCCGACGTTTTTCACTCATGTCCTCAATTTGCTATCAGATCTGTGTGTTATCTCTTCACCCTGGCCATGTGCAATAGAGCGATTGCCTATGGTGTAATAGCCAGAAATATGATATCACCCCTCTCGGTGTTTCAGCCACAGTTCTCTTCCCCAAGCTTCCCTCTCCATCAAATGCCTCCTGTATCCCTCCCTCCAAAGAGCTCTGTCTAGCCATTCTCGCTGTTGCTCGTTCCTTCCTCTGTTCCTCTAAATTTAAATCTCATCTGATCAGTTAGAGGCAGAAAAAAAAAACGCCAGTGAACTTTGGGTTGGCAGGATACAGTGCCTGCCCGACTGTAGCCTCCTGGTGAAAGACACTTCCCTTTCTCGACTTGCGGTGCAAAGAGTACGTGTTAGATGCTGCAGCTATTTTTGGTATTTGTTTCGGACTGAGATGGGAGTCGGAGTCGGATGTTGCTAAGAGGAGATGCTAATCTAGCAGGGATGGGATGTATCTTTCTCTCTCGTTAACTCTTGGTGATAATGTAGGGTTTTTTTTATTTCAAAGGTTGGGTTGTTTTATCTCTGAGTCATGTTTTTGCACACAATGGGTTAAATTACCAGGTCACAAGGACCCCGAGGGTTCAGAGAAGGTTGGGGGACGGAGACCCAATGGACAATTATTAGGAGACAGGTGGTAGCTTCCCTAATGGCCATCCAATGTCTTTTTTAATGTGCACAGGTATGGTTCCTCCCGCACACGGGATCACAGCTTAACGTCCCATCCGATGAATGGTGGCCTTTCCAACCCATCGGTATCCCCTACTGACCGAGGGCAGGGCGGGGAGTTTTGCGAAGATAAATCTCTACGCTGGTCCAAGTGGGACTTGAACATTCTTCGAGGATTCTCTCATCTTGGGCACTATAGTTATGACCATCAGGTTCAGAAACGGAAAGCTTACAGCTACCTACACAAATATAGTTGAACCTTTATTCTGGGGCGGGGGTGGCTCAGTCGGTAGCGCGACAGGCTCGTAATCTGTAGTTCCCAAGTTCGAGTCCCAGCTGGGTCAGCGTTGATATTTATCTCCGCAAAATTCCCCGCCCTGCCCACGGTCGGTAGGGGACACCGATGGGCTTGGAAAGGCCACCGTCTGTCGGATGGGACGTTAAGCCGTGGCCCCGTGTGCGGGAGAGCCATACCCTGTGCACGTTAAAGAACACGCTGGATGGCCTTGACGGGAGGCTACCATCTGTCTCCCAACAGCTGTTCCAGTGGGTCCCCTCCCCCAACCTTCTCTGAGCCTTCGGGGTCCATGTGACCTGGCCATTTAGTCCATGGTGTGCACAAAAGTGCCGCTCAGAGGTAAAACAAACCAAACCAAATCCTTTATTCTTGTTGACTCAAAAGCTCCTTGTTGGTTCTTTTGCACACAATGGGCTAAATGACCAGGTTACAAGGACCTCGAAGGCTCAGAGAAGATTGGGGGAGGAAACCCACTCATCTACTAAACAGCTGTTGGGAGACAGATGATAATCTCCTGTTAAGACCATACAGAAAATTCTTTAACGTGCACGGGTATGGTTCTCCATCTCACGGAACCACGGCTTAACGTCCATTCCTATGGACGGTGGTATTTCCAAACCCATCGGTATCTCCTACTGACCGTGGGCAGGACGGCGAATTTTGCGTAGATAAATCTCAACTCTGGCCCAGCTGCAACTCGATCCTGAGAACTGAAGATTACGAGCCTGGCGCGAAAGCTCCTTGTGAATTTATTACTTTGGTTTCAGATTAACGGAAAATATTTTCGTTGGGCTGTTGATTTTACCATCGGCTGATTTTATTTTAGAATGTCTTCAACAACTGAAAAAGTTTAAAAGTCTTATCTTTAAAAATAAAAGGAAAATTCAAAGATCACAGTTAACAGAAATCTACATAACGTACCTGAAACAGAAGAGACAGACAAAATAAAAGTTCGAAAATTCAGTTCCAAAAAGGTAGAAGATTCCGTAAAGGCTCTGGAACAATTAATATCAAAATAGCAAACTTCCTTCTGCTTGCTAATCTTTAATAGCTCAAGGGTTGGGTTGTTTTACCTCTGAGCGGCACTTTTTTGCACACCATGGGCTAAATGGCCAGGTCACACGGACCCCGAAGGCTCAGAGAAGGTTGGGGGAGGGGACCCACTGGAACAGCTGTTGGGAGACAGATGGTAGCCTCCCGTCAAGGCCATCCAGCGTGTTCTTTCACGTGCACAGGGTATGGCTCTTCCGCACACGGGGCCACGGCTTAACGTCCCATCCGACGGACGGCGGCCTTTCCAAGCCCATCGGTGTCCCCTACTGACCGTGGGCAGGGCGGGGAATTTTGCGGAGATAAATCTCAACGCTGACCCAGCTGGGACTCGAACCTGGGAACTACAGATTACGAGCCTGGCGCGCTACCGACTGAGCCACCCCCGCCCCAATAGCTCAAGGAGGTGCAAAGTTTGTCGCGTTTGGTCCCAGAAGAAAAGCACTGAAGTTTGCTCAACTTCAAGGTGGAAGCAGTCACACTGAAATCAACATGCTACCTATATCCGAACTAGATAATTCGATCCAAATATATGGGTGAACGTAATGATGAAGCAAGCTAGCTGCAGTTATTTTTTTTAATAAAACATAAATGAATTTTCTGTAAATTATTACTGGTAGGCATACTCACAATATTTCAGATGGAATTCCTGAGCTTCATTCTTTTTAACCAAATTGACATATAGTTAAAGATTTGTATACTTTTCACTTAGTTCAAGTGGGGGAGGGAATGCTTTCAATTCCTTGAAGGTGAAATTTCTGATTTGCATTATTTTAAATAATTTCAGATGAAGATCTATTTACATACATCTAGCTGATTTTAGATTTGCATACTTCTAGATGATTTCTTTGATTTTAGCTAGAGTTTATGTTAGCCTGACTTATCTAAAGTTCTTTCTTACACATGAAGATTATTAAACATTGCGATTTTTCAATTTATAAGTTGGACTGTTTTATCTATGAGTCGCACTTTTTTTGCGTGCAATGGTCTAGAGTAGGGGTTCTCAACGTGGGATACGCGGTTAAATTTTTTGTGGTACGCCGTGAGAGCTCAAAAGTTGCTAAATATGTGTTATATATAGATGTGTGTTTTATTTTATTCCCATTGTTTTACTATAACTATAGTTTCATCTATATACAAGGAGTACGCCAGTTACATACACATTTCCAGGTGGTACGTGAAGCATAAAAGTTTGAACCTGGAAGAGCTCATAGCTCCTTGGTTGTTCATGTATACTTATTGATTGTATTACTTAGTTTTATGCTTATATTGTTTCTCTGTTCTTTGTAAAGTGTATTGATAATGTATTTGACAAAGTGTTGTGCATTGTGTGTTTATTGTCCTCGTGTATTTATTATAATAAATTTGATTTTGAAAAAGGAGAAATATTTTAAAAGTTTATTATAATATTATGGCAAGTAGTTATATCATATACTTAAAATTTTAATAAAGTATTAAATACTATATATAAATACAGTACTCTTATGTTAATAATGTAAAATAGAAAATAGTAAAACTGTTATTAAATGCATATTAAATTATTTTTAGATTAATTTTTGAAATTAATTATTGTTTATTCATTTGTAAGGTACAACTTAAAGCAATAATAGTATACAAAATTTTAGAATAATTTCCCTCCATACGTGACGCCATAAAAAGAGCTCTAATGGAAATTTTTGTCATGGAAATTTTATCTCTGAGCTGCACTCTTTGCCCACAATAGAGTAAATGGCCAGGTCACGAGGAGCCCAAAAGCTCAGAGAATATTGGAGAAGGGGGGATCCTATGGATAGCAGTTAAGAGACAGATAATAACATCCCATCAAAGCCAGAGTGTTCTTTCAAGAGTGTTTTTTATCGTATATATGGTATAGTCTAGTTAGTTTCTTGTAATGGAGCCACGACTTAACTCCCATAGGAAGGACGTCAAATTTTCCAAGCCCACCGTGTCCCCTTTAACACCGAGGGCAATGTATGATTATGCACCGAATCAACCGTGGGTTGAGACTCGAACCTGGGTTGTTGGGTTGTTTTACTTCTGAGCGGCACCATGGGCTAAATGGCCAGGTCACATGGACCCCGAAGGCTCAGAGAAGGTTGGGGGAGGGGACCCACTGGAACAGCTGTTGGGAGACAGATGGTAGCCCCCCGTCAAGGCCATCCAGCGTGTTCTTTAACGTTGGGTTGTTTTACCTCTTAGCGGCACTTTTTTGAACACCATGGGCTAAATGGCCAGGTCACATGGACCCCGAAGGCTCAGAGAAGGTTGGGGGAGGGGACCCACTGGAACAGCTGTTGGGAGACAGATGGTAGCCCCCCGTCAAGGCCATCCAGCGTGTTCTTTAACGTGCACAGGGTATGGCTCTTCCGCACACGGGGCCACGGCTTAACGTCCCATCCGACGGACGGTGGCCTTTCCAAGCCCATCGCTGTCCCCTACTGACCGTGGGCAGGGCGGGGAATTTTGCGGAGATAAATCTCAACGCTGACCCAGCTGGGACTCGAACCTGGGAACTACAGATTACGAGTCAAGTGTTGTTACCGACTGAACGAAGCAAACCCTTACATTTACAATAATTTTCTTTTAGAGCATGTTACTATTTCAACGAGAGAGTAATTTTGGGATAGGAAATTAACGTCCGATTATATAAAGTTAGTTTTCAAAATGTTTTATCTCAAAAATTTTGAGATAGGTAGCAAATATTTATTTTATAATTTGAGATATAAATTTCATATAGATGATAAAAATGAATTAATGCAATGGGGAAAATAAACATAAATTTGTTACTGTTTTCAGCCTGGTTTAAAACAAAAATGAGAAAATATTTTAGTTTTGTTGTTTAACTCTCTGTAGACATTCAATTTTTTTATTTTAAATTTTTTTTAATTGCATAGGTAGTGATGAAAAATTACGATTCCCATTTTTTTGCATCCACCTATAGTATTAAAAGTGCCCTTTTATAATAATAAAATAATAAATACCCCCTCAAACAGCTACTTGCTACAAAGGTCTGACAGGAGCCTGTCAGTTTATATGCCATAGTAGAAGGTCTGTGATGATGGCAGGATCTCAGCAGGAAAACAACATGAACGTCCATGCGTTGTTCGGGGCTCGAACCCAGATCCCTTAGATTAGTAGCCAAGTGCGCTAACCACTCGGCCCTTTCGCAATGCAAAATTGCGAAAAAAACCAAAAATTTAGAGTGAAAAAATTATTTAAAGCTACGTTTATTAGGGAAAGGTTTAGGTCGGTTGAATACTCTATTCCCGAAATTTAAAATGAATATCGCAAACAATCTATTAAGAGTTTAAGTTTAAAACTTTGGCGGAAACATTTGCTTTGCTAGATAAATAAAAAAATTCTGAATTATACAGGAAATAATACAACATTATACTTTGCATTTTCCCAAACATCAATTAGTTCGAATTTACTCTATTCGAGGATTCTAAAACCTGAAATAAAAAAACTTCAATAGGGCCCTCTAACGGTGTAAAAATTGGAAAAATGCCAAATTTTAAACGAACATTGCAAACGTTCTGTAAAAAATAGAAATTTTAAACTTAGGTGGTAAATTGCGAAGATTAAGAGTTGACAATAGGTACCAATGATTTTCCCCCCATCATTCCAAATGGGGAGGAAGAAAGGAAATTATTTTTCCATTTTTTTTTTCATGTCAATCATTCATTAATTCGAATTTACCCTGTTAGAGTTCTAAAAGACGGAAATAAACGACTTAAACAGCGCCCTCTAACGGTTTAAAAAGTTGGAAAATGCCAAAACACTAAAAAGAATATTCCAAATAGAAATTTGAAATTTTGGTGGTAGAGTGTGAAGATCAAGTGTCAATAATTAGTAGCGGTGATTTTTCCTCATCAACCCAAGTAGGAAGTGGAAGCGAATTTTTTTTAACGAGACAAATGAATAATTCTTCTTGTGTTTTTTATCCGTATGTAATAAATAATAATTCTTCTGGTGTTTAAATAATAAACTAATAATAAATATGTAATAATATGCATATATAATAAATAATTAATATATATATATAGAATTAATAATTATAATATATATAATTATAATAATATATTTAATTATAACTAATAATAATTATATTATATATAATAAATAATTATAATATATATAATTATAATAATATATATAAATATAACATAATAAATATATAATAATATATATATATAATAATTTATAATAATATTATTTTTATATTGGCCGAGTGGTTAGCACGCTTGGCTACTGATCTAAGGGACCTGGGTTCGAGCCCCAGGTAAGGCGTCGTTTTTGTGCTGAGGTCCTGCCATCCTCTCAGATCTTCTACTTTGCCATATAAACTGACAGGCTCCTGTCAGACCTCTGTGGCAAGCAGCTGCTTGAGGGGGTATTTATTTATTTATTTATATATATGTACAACTATATATTATTACTATTATTATATAGTAAATAATAAAAATAATAATAAATCTTCTTGTGTAATAATAATTCTTTTTGTGTTTTATATCCGCATTCTGTTTTCATTTTCCCAATCATCTATTAGTTCGAATTTACTATGTTAGAGTGTTCTAAATGCTGAAAATGGAAAGATTCGACATCGCCCTCTAACGATGTAAAGCAGTGTCTCGCAAACTGTGTGCCGCGAGAGATTCCAAGTGTGCCGCGCGAGATTTTCAGATTGACACTAGATATTCCAAAGATTTCATTTTGACTTGACTTGTGTTATCGACGTGCTTTAATAAAAATCTTTCAGATTTTATCAACTGGAATCTTGTAAGTATTTATCAAGCTTTTTCCAAATTTTGGTATTAATTTTTGTTTATTTCAAGCCATAGAATGGACAAATATTTAAAACAAACACCGAGTTATTACTAAATATATTTATTATTACATTTATTTTAAATAAAATGCATTTAACGAAACTTCAATTTTCCTCTTTTTACGTAACCATCAAAAATTCATTTTTAGGTGTGCAGCGGAAAAAAATAGATTTAGTGTGCCGCGGAAAAAAAATTATATTCAGTGTGCCGCAGAGTAAAAAAGTTTGCGAGACACTGATGTAAAGAGTTGAAACATGCGAAATCTGAAAACGAACATTGCGAAGATTTATTAAGTCTAGAAATTTGAAACTTTGGTGGTAAAGTGTGAAGATCAAGAGGCTGATAATTGGGAACAATGATTTTCCAGATCATCCCAAGTGGAAAGGAGAAATAGAACTTTTTTTTCCCACGAGATAAATGAACAATTCTTTGTGTTCCATAGGTATTAATAAAATATTGCTTTCAACATTTTCCTAATCATCCATTATTTCGAATTTACCCTATCAGAGGGTTCTCAACGCCAAAAATGGAACATTCGGTATTAGCCTCTAACTGCAGAAAAAGTTGGAATATGCGAAAACATTTAACGAATATTGAAAACGATCTATTTATGCTAGCTATTTGAAAATTAGTTGTAAAATGTGAATATCCAGTGGTTTACATTGTCATATATGATTTAGAGCGCAGTTTTTAAAAGAAATTAATGAATTTTTTTGCGTTTTACAGATATTAATAAATGGTGAAGATATTAACAAAATAATAATATATATATAATAAAACGATAATTGGGAACAATGATTTTTCCAGATCATCCCAAGTGGAAAGGCGAAATAGAACTTTTTTTTTTCCACGAGATAAATGAACAATTCTTTGTGTTCCATAGGTATTAATAAAATATTGCTTTCAACATTTTCCTAATCATCCATTGAATTTTTTATTTTTTATAAATTTTACATTTTCCTATTCATTTCATACTCTGAATCTTCAACACTCACCACCCTCCTTCAGTTAGTAGAGGACACCGATACGCTTGGTAAGTCTGCCGCCTGTCGGAGGGGCGGGGGTGGCTCAGTCGGTGGCGCGCCAGGCTCATAATCTGTAGTTCCCAGTTTCGAGTCCCGGCTGGGTCAGCGTTGAGATTTATCTCCGCAAAATTCCCCGCCCTGCCCACGGTCAGTAGGGGACACCGATGGGCTTGAAAAGGTCGCCGTCCGTCGGATGGGACGTTAAGCCGTGGTCCCGTGTGCGGGAGAGCCATACCCTGTGCACGTTAAAGAACACGCTGGATGGCCTTGACGGGAGGCTACCATCTGTCTCCCAACAGCTTGTTCCAGTGGGTCCCCTCCCCCAACCTTCTCTGAGCCTTCGGGGTCCATGTTACCTGGCCATTTAGCCCATGTTACCTGGCCATTAGCCATTAGCGTATCGGTGTGCAAAAAAAGTGCCGCTCAGAGGTAAAACAACCCAACCCAACCCGCCTGTCGGATGGGGCGTTAAACCGTGGCCCCATGTTCGGGAGAGCAATTGCTTATGCAAATTACAGAACAGACTGTATGGCCTTTACGGGAAGCTACCATCTGTTTCCTAACACATGCGCAGTGGATCCCCTTCCCCCAACCTTCTCTGAGCACTCGGGGTCCTCGTGACCTAGGCTTTACCCCATTGTGTGCAAAAAAAGCGCCGCTCAGAGGTAAAAACAGCCCAAATCTTATCCTAGCTTTCACTGTTAGAGAATGCTGAAAGAACAGAGTTGAAAAAAAAAAGCCTTCGATTTCAAAACGAGCATTCCCTATTCGCTAGAAGCTATATGATATATTTTTTAAATTATATTTATATGCACCAGACAGAAAAAAATAACATTGGCTATTGGCTGGTCCCTATGTGAAATGTTCAACTCCCAACCACGAGATAAAGAGTCGTTTTTTTTTTTTTTTTTTTGGGGGGGGGGGGTTGTTTTACCTCTGAGTAGCACTTTTTGCACACAATGTGCAAAATTGCCAGGTCACAAGGACCCCAGTGAGCTCAGAGAAGGTTAGGGAAGGGGACCCAACAGACAGTTGTTAGGATACAGAAGGTAGTCTTCCGTCAAGGTGAGGGGGAGGTGGCTCAGTTGGTAGGGCGACAGGCTCGTAATCTGCAGTTCGCAAGTTCGAGTCCCAGTTGAGCTAGTGTTCTGTGTGAATTTGCATAATTCACATAGAACGGTTTCGAGTTCCTTTTGGCTTCCTTTCTGACGTTCCGGCGCCATGAGGAGGATTATCTTAGAAGACAAGTCCGCTAAGTCCGCATCTTAGGCAGACAAGACCGTTTGAGGCACCGCAAAACAGGGTGAAGCACTGCTTTGGGATGCTGTGCCGAGTGGTTAGCGCAGTTGGCTACTGATCTGAGGACCTGGGTTCGAGCCCCGGGTAAGGCATGGTTGTATGTGTCGTTTTTCTGCTGAGGTCCTGCCATCCTCACAGACCTTCTACTAGGGCATATAAACTGACAGGCTCCTCTCAGACCTCTGTGGCAAGCAGCTGCTTGAGGGGGTATTTATTATTTTTTTTTAATCCGAGCAGCATATACAAAGGGAGGCGCCCTCTCGTCCATAAAACGTCTCTGTCAGAGTGACGCCTGGCGCCATGTCTGAGACTCAGCCTTGCAACATCGGATGCCAGGAGGACTTCCCTTGAACCACCGCTCAATGGTTCAGCAATAACATCTGCCATATTATGACTTTGAAATACTTGGGGATCACTCTGGATGAGAGGATGAGCTGGATCCCACACCTGCAGGACCTTAAGGTAAAATGCACCAAAGTTATGTGCAAACTGGGGCGTATAGCTCACATTTCAAGTAGACTCCAAGGGGAGGTCCTCAAAGAAATTTATTTAAGGGGAACAGAGAGGATCCTGACTTATGGAGCAGGCGCCAGGTTGCGCCCGACGGACCACTCCATCATGTTCAGAAAGCTGCTTGCAGCCCAGAGGCCAGCTTTACTGCGAATTATTATAGGACCATCATCTACTGATGTGCTCCTGGTGATAGCAGGAATAGGTTGGTAAAGATGCGATCATATTTAAAGTCCTTCAGTTTAGGGAAAAGACAACATTCCTCGGAGTCCAGTATGACCCTGAGATTTATGAGGCTCAGACTGCTAAGTGGAATACTCATCCCACTAAGAGACTATGTGTGTCATGGTCTATGAAGTTACCATCAGGTCAAGGAGTAGAAATCTACACAAACGGTTCCAAGAGCGAGGATGGTATGGGCTTAGCCAACACTGTCTGCAATCAAGGAGCCAAAGTATATGATTTTAAGAGGAAAGTCTGTGTAAATGGTGCGGCCTTAAAAGCAGAGCTGCCCGAAAATGGATTATATCTCTTATTTAGGGTCTCATCAGAGAGACCCTAAAATGGGCCCTCAATGACGGCAGTCATAATAATGACATCCGGTTGTATACCGACAGCCGGGCAGCTCTGCAAGCGCTTGAAGATGCTAAGAACAGGCATCACATGGTAAACATCCCATCATGCGCGCCTCCTAGTTACTCAGAACATGCTCAGGATCACCTTCTCCTGGATCAAGGCGCACGTGGGTCATGAAGGGAACGAGCGGGCAGACCAACTGGCCTGCTCAGCAGGTACTAACACCCAAACTGAGATAGCGGTAAAGACTTTTAAAAATACCCTGAAGTCTATCTTAAGTCAAAGAGTAATGGACGAGTGGGAGAGGCTCTGGGATACGACCGAGAATGGTCTTCAAACGAAGGCATTCTTACAAAGGGTCGGCCTATCCTTGATGTCCTCGGACCACTACCTTATGTAGGTACTGAGAGGACATGGGGGGCTTCCCAACGTGTCTGGAGCATTTTAAGATCACTGCCCACAGTAACTGCGGCTGTGGGGCTCCAGTCGAAGATGTCGGGCACTACATCCTCCGGTGCCTGATCACAGACGAGTTCTCTAACGAACTCAGAAGCTCCCAATTGATCAGTGAGGTAGCAGGAAGAGCAATCACAGTATGCATCAGGAGCGCTCGAGTCAGGGCGCACCTGAGGGACATGGGCTGTCTCATCTGCCCGCTCTGGGGCGGGGGTGGCTCAGTCGGTAGCGCGCCAGGCTCGTAATCTGTAGTTCCCAGGTTCGAGTCCCAGCTGGGTCAGCGTTGAGATTTATCTACGCAAAATTTCCCCGCCCTGCCCATGGACAGTAGGGGACACCGACGGACTTGAAAAGGCAGCCGTCCGTCGGATGGGATGTTAAGCCGTGGTCCCGTTTATGTTATGTTGTGAGAGAGAGCCATAACCTGTGCACGTTAAAGAACACGCTGGATGGCTTTGACGGGAGGCTACCACCTGTCTCCCAACAGCTGTTCCAGTGGGTCCCCTCCCCCAACCTTCTCTGAGCCTTCGGGGTCCTTGTGACCTGGCCATTTAGCCCATGGTGTGCAAAAAAGTGCCGCTCAGAGGTAAAACAATCCAATCTGCCCGCTCTGGGACTCACGCCTTTGAGACCGGAGTTGCTTTCGCTCTTCTACTTCTCTTCCATATCTGGGCTGAGCTCCACACTTCCTATAATGTCACCCATACTCCAAGGCCCCACTGGTCTCCTCTGAGACAAACCTTTATCTCCGGCTTCCAGGCTTCACATGCCACTCGTGTAGTGTTAAAAGATGGAATACGAGTTTTTCCTCATGGGGGGCGACCATATTTGTTGGTGGTCCCGCAACCACGTGACTCAATAATTGGGGGGGGGGGGGGCTGTCCTTCAGGACAGCCCCCCACCCCAATTATTGAGTCACGTGGTTGCGGGACAAGAACGTCGCATCGAGAACTCTCTATTATCCACCCTTACCCCCCCCCCCCCCCCCCCGCCCAGCAGAGAGTTGAGAGAACCAATCAGACTCTTAGGATGTCTTCTTTTTTTTGTTTTGTGTGTTCGAGAGTGCAAAGAACTTTTTCAACACTCGGCCCTCTGCACTTAGACTCCACACTTGGGCCTCTGCATTAGTACTCGACACACGGCAGTCGTTTTTCAGTTATGTACTTCAGAGAGAGAAGCCTTATCTCTCAGTCGGCGATGTGAGCGACAGCAATACAACAATATAATATAAGTTTATGTAAAATGTAATGAAACTGTGTTAGTGTTGTAAATAAATGTGTTCGTATTTGTAAGAAATAAACCATTCCTGCCTTTAGTCACTCTTTTTGGGTGCTGGAGGATGACTCTGTTTCCCAGTGGGGTACTGGGCTACTAATTATCTTAATGAAAGATTCATGCATGTCTTTAAAATATACAATCACGGCCAAAATAAATACCAGGGCGGGAGGATTAAATTAGTTATTTAATAATCGACCCCCTCCTGTTTTTCCTTCCCCCCGATAAAACACCAGCGTTGAGATTTATCTCCGCAAAACTCCCTGTTCTGCCCTTTGTCAGTATGGGACACCAATGGGCTTGGAAAGGTCGCCGTGTGTCGGATGGGACGTTAAGGCGTGGCCCCGTGTGCGGGAGAACCATGCCCTGTGCACGTTAAAGAATACGCTGGATAGCCTTGACGGGAGGTCACCATCTGTCTTCCAACAGCTTTTACAGTTAGATTACAGAGAAGATTGGGGGAGTCCCCTCCCCCAATCTTCTCTGAGCCTTTGGGAACTTGTGGCCTGGCCATTTAGCCCATTGTGCGCAAAAAAAGTGCCGCTCAGAAGTAAAACAACCCAATCCAAACACGTCAAGGCTATCCGGCCATAGTCTTTAACGTGCACAGGGTATGGCTCTCTCTCTCACACACATGGTGCCACGGCTCAACCTCCCATCCGATGGACGACAAATTTTCCAAGCCTAATGGTAACTCCTACTGACTGAGGTCAGGGAGGGGAGTTTTCGGAAGATAAATCTCAACTCTGGCCCAGATGGGGTTCAAACCTGGGAACTGAAGATTACGATCCTGGCAGGGCATAATATCAAGATAAAAATAAACCATTAGAATGATTTTATCTGAAACATTTGAAAAGGCACTCAGTGTCCGATGCAAACTCCACGTTTAGATCAACAGGGTTTATCCTTATACAAATTCCACATATAAATTAAATAAAATAAATATTCCCTCAAGCAGCTGCTTGCCACAGAGGTCTGACAGAAGCCTGCCAGTTTAATACGCCATAATAGAAGGTGGTCTGTGAGGATTGCGGGACCTCAGCAGAAAGACAATACAAACATATATGCCTTACCCGGGACTCGAACCAGCATCCGTTGATCAGCCGCCAAGCGTACTAACCACTCGGACACGGAACTAGCCCCCAATAATTCCACATAGTTTTACCCATATAAGTCCATTATATAAGTCCATATAAGTCCATACATTCCATATTATATAAATTATATAAGCTCCATACAAACTCTACATACGATTAGAAATGCAAATTCCTCACACAGATTACTCTAATATAGGATTCCCTGTATGGAATACACCCATACAAACTCTACATATGGATCAACTGAAATTTAGACACATACAAACCCCACCCAAGAATTATGCGAAACGTATCCCTATACAAACATCCCCTATGAAGTAACAAAGTTATACATAAACTGTTTCTGTGTATCAAGAAAAATTTCACCATATACAAACTCTGCCTTCATATTAACAGCCCGATGCGAATTCCCCATCGATATGTTTAAGTTGATATAAACACTTTCACGTATATATTTATCTTCGTAAAACTCCTCCTCATATAATGAATATGTTTAACCTCAAACAAACTTCCGATATAGTATATTTATTTTAATACATACTCCCCTATGGACATATTCAGTTTGATGCAAAATCTCCTTACAGATATGTTTACCTTCATACAAACTCTCCCTATGAATATGTTTAGTTTAATGTATACTCTCGCCTTATGGATATATTTAGCTTAATACAAACTCTACCTATGAATATATTTAGCTTAATGTATACTCTACCCTATGGTTATATTTAGCTTAATACAAACTCTCCCCCCCCCTCTGGATATGTTTAAAAAAAATACCCCCTCAAGCAGCTGCTTGCACAGAGGTCTGACAGGAGCCTGTCAGTTTATATGCCACAGTAGAAGATCTGAGAGGATGGCAGGACCTCAGCAGAAAACAACACAAACATCCATGCCTTACCCGGGGCTCGAACCCAGGTCCCGTAGATCAGTAGCCAAGCGCGCTAACCACTCGGCCATGGGATGTTTAGCTTAATATAAATGGGGCGGGGGTGGCTCAGTCGGTAGCGCGCCAGGCTCGTAATCTGTATTTCCCAGGTTCGAGTCCCAGCTGGGTCAGCGTTGAGATTTATCCCCGCAAAATTCTCTGCCCTGCCCACGGTCAGTAGGGGATACCGATAGGCTTGGAAAGGCCGCCGTCCGTCGGATGGGACGTTAAGCCGTGGTCCCGTGTGCGGGATAGACATACCCTGTGCACGTTAAAGAACACGCTGGATGGCCTTGACGGGAGGCTACTATCTGTCTCCCAACAGCTGTTCCAGTGGGTCCCCTCCCCCAACCTTCTCTGAGCCTTCGGGGTCCATGTGACCTGGCCATTTAGCCCATGGTGTGCAAAAAAGTGCCGCTCAGAGGTAAAACAACCCAAACAACCCTAGCTTAATATAAACCCTCTCTATGAACATGTTTAGCTTAATGTATACTCTGCCCTATGGATATATTTAGCTTAATACAACCCCCCCCCCTTCCTATGGATATGTTTAGATTAATACGAACTCTCCATAAGAATGCATTTAGCTTAATATAAATTCTCCCTAAGAATATGTTTAGCTTAATACAAACTCCCCTAGCGATATATTTAGATTAATACAAACCTCCCCTTTTGTTTTGCTTGATACAAACTCTCCCCAAGAATTTATTTGTTGTTCAATTTGTTATTCATTGTTCAATTTAATTAAATTTAAATTTGTTATTATTTGTTATTCATTGTTCAATTTAATTAAATTTCCACTTACGATAGAGATTGTTTGGAATTGTAGAGAACTAATGAGACCATAGATAAAAATATGCAAATCGTTAATTCTTTCGCTCTAGATAGAAATGCATAAAAATAAAAGAGAAACAGCAGAAAACGTTTGTAAAATTATTTATTGTGTCTTCACATGAGTAGGATTAAACTCCAATTATTATTCATGAACAATATCTGTCATAATCTTAATCTCTGAAATGAAATATTACAAAACATCCATGAAGGAACACATATTTAAAGTTAGAGAAAATATATCTGTACTACAGTAATTTAATTTTCAAGGGACAAAGTATGAAGCAGGACTTTTTTTAGTTATTTTCAGAAATATTATTTGTAAAAAGAAATGAAAGAAACGATATAAAACATAACATGAATCTTTTCTTACTGTTTTAACAAATCTATACATTTTATTTTAAAGTCATATATAGTTACCGATTTTTTTTTTATTTCAGAAACCTATTTGAAATAATTGGATTTAATTTGAGCCTTTTTAATACATTTTCAAATTTTTCTTTCGGTTATTTTTTCCCTTATGTACATTTCGAATTCAATGCAGTATGCGAATAATTACATCACTGAATAATTATTAATAATATTTTTCTTTGAAAACGTTAAAAGTATGCTTTCTATTCCAGGTTTAAATAATTCCTTAATTTTTGAAATTCGATTGATAGAAAAAATAGCTTTAAGCTAAATTATTTCCTTACCATTTTGTTCATAATTTACATTATATCTTGTAATATACGGTTTTCTAGAGTTACAGAATGGTAAAATGACTAAATATTGTAAATTTTGCATTTAAAAATTTAACACTGGCAATAGCTTTCTTTTATCTTTGTGTTAATTTCTCGATATGAGTTACTGTTTCTTCAAAAGTTATTTATTTACCCATTAAATTAGTTATTTATTCGTCAGAGGAAAGGGTCGAAGAACGTTACTGGGTCAAGAGTTATAACAGCAAAAAAATTAAAATTTAAAAGCCGACAATAATTTTTTTTTATTAAGAAAAGGAAAATAATAGCGTGTTATTTTAAAATATGTACCTGGGTTCGAGCCCCGGGTAAGGCATGGATGTATGTGTCGTTTTTTCTGCTGAGGTCCTGCCATCCTCTCAGACCTTCTACTGTGACTTCTACTCTCAGACCTCTGTGGCAAGCAGCTGCTTGAGGGGGTATTTATTTATTTTTATTTACATTGAAGTGTATACAATAAAAATATATTAATAAAATTACATCGAAACGTCTGCCGTTTAAGTGAATTTTTATGTTTTCTTTTTGTTTACATTCATTTTATTTAACACTAAAATCACAACAATATAATTAAACAAATTCCAGATTATTAGAACATTTTTGGTTTAAATGATTTAATTGCATAATTTGCTAATAACACCAGTGTTTGATTCATAAAAAAGAGTATTATACATCCAGTCCCCTACTAACACGATAAATGCGCTCTTCAAAAAACTTGTGTAAAATGAAATTGTGTTCATCGGATACGAATTTCTTGTAAGAAATAATATAAATAGAGCGGACACGTTTCCAGAATCCTCATCTTCTATTTAAATATCCATTTCTACATTCTAATCTTTGGTATTATAATGGGCACAATATTGCTCATGAGTCTAAAGTTATTTTCTTTTTAAATATCTTTCTGTTCTTTTGAAGTTTATTTTTGGTAGTATAAATGACACAATATTATTCACGAACCTAAAATTATATTTTTTATAATATACTTCTCTTCTTTCTGACATAATATTTGGTATTATAACGGACAAATATTGTTAATAATCCTAAAACTATTTCCCTTTAAAATTTATTCTTCACTTTCTAAATTAATCTTTTAATCTAAAGTTAATCTTTGTTGTTATAACCGCTAAATATTTTTAATAAGTTATTTTCTTTTTAAATATCCTCTCTATTCTACCCTAATGTTTGGTGTTATAACGGAAAAAAACATTGTTGATGAGCCGAAAGGTATTTTCCTTTCAAATATCCTTTTGTACTTTCCAAGCTAATATTTTGTATTATAAAAGACACAATACTATTCATGAGCCTCAAGTTATTTTCTTTTTAAAATCCATTTGTACTTGCTTAGTTAATCTTTGGTATTATAACGGACACAATATTACTCATGAGTCGAAAGCTATTTTCTTTTAAGTATCTTTTTCTCCTTTTGAAGTTAATCTTTGGTATTATAACGCACACAATATTACTCATGAGTCGAAAGCTATTTTCTTTTTAAGTATCTTTCTCTCCTTTTGAAGTTAATCTTTGGTATTATAACGGACACAATATTACTCATGAGTCGAAAGCTATTTTCTTTTTAAGTATCTTTCTCTCCTTTTGAAGTTAATCTTTGGTATTATAACGGACACAATATTACTCATGAGTCGAAAGCTATTTTCTTTTTAAGTATCTTTTTCTCCTTTTGAAGTTAATCTTTGGTATTATAACGGACACAATATTACTCATGAGTCGAAAGCTATTTTCTTTTTAAGTATCTTTTTCTCCTTTTGAAGTTAATCTTTGGTATTATAACGGGCACAATATTACTCATGAGTCGAAAGCTATTTTCTTTTTAAGTATCTTTTTCTCCTTTTGAAGTTAATCTTTGGTATTATAACGGACACAATATTACTCATGAGTCGAAAGCTATTTTCTTTTTAAGTATCTTTTTCTCCTTTTGAAGTTAATCTTTGGTATTATAACGGACACAATATTACTCATGAGTCGAAAGCTATTTTCTTTTTAAGTATCTTTCTCTCCTTTTGAAGTTAATCTTTGGTATTATAACGGACACAATATTACTCATGAGTCGAAAGCTATTTTCTTTTTAAGTATCTTTTTCTCCTTTTGAAGTTAATCTTTGGTATTATAACGGACACAATAATACTCATAAGTCGAAAGCTATTTTCTTTTTAAGTATCTTTTTCTCCTTTTGAAGTTAATCTTTGGTATTATAACGGACACAATATTACTCATGAGTCGAAAGCTATTTTCTTTTTAAGTATCTTTCTCTCCTTTTGAAGTTAATCTTTGGTATTATAACGGACACAATATTACTCATGAGTCGAAAGCTATTTTCTTTTTAAGTATCTTTCTCTCCTTTTGAAGTTAATCTTTGGTATTATAACGGACACAATATTACTCATGAGTCGAAAGCTATTTTCTTTTTAAGTATCTTTTTCTCCTTTTGAAGTTAATCTTTGGTATTATAACGGACACAATATTACTCATGAGTCGAAAGCTATTTTCTTTTTAAGTATCTTTCTCTCCTTTTGAAGTTAATCTTTGGTATTAAAACGGACACAATATTACTCATGAGTCGAAAGCTATTTTCTTTTTAAGTATCTTTTTCTCCTTTTGAAGTTAATCTTTGGTATTATAACGGACACAATATTACTCATGAGTCGAAAGCTATTTTCTTTTTAAGTATCTTTCTCTCCTTTTGAAGTTAATCTTTGGTATTATAACGGACACAATATTACTCATGAGTCGAAAGCTATTTTCTTTTTAAGTATCTTTTTCTCCTTTTGAAGTTAATCTTTGGTATTATAACGGACACAATATTACTCATGAGTCGAAAGCCATTTTCTTTTTAAGTATCTTTTTCTCCTTTTGAAGTTAATCTTTGGTATTATAACGGACACAATATTACTCATGAGTCGAAAGCTATTTTCTTTTTAAGTATCTTTCTCTCCTTTTGAAGTTAATCTTTGGTATTATAACGGACACAATATTACTCATGAGTCGAAAGCTATTTTCTTTTTAAGTATCTTTTTCTCCTTTTGAAGTTAATCTTTGGTATTATAACGGACACAATATTACTCATGAGTCGAAAGCTATTTTCTTTTTAAGTATCTTTCTCTCCTTTTGAAGTTAATCTTGGTATTATAACGGAAACAATATTACTCATGAGTCGAAAGCTATTTTCTTTTTAAGTATCTTTTTCTCCTTTTGAAGTTAATCTTTGGTATTATAACGGACACAATATTACTCATGAGTCGAAAGCTATTTTCTTTTTAAGTATCTTTTTCTCCTTTTGAAGTTAATCTTTGGTATTATAACGGACACAATATTACTCATGAGTCGAAAGCTATTTTCTTTTTAAGTATCTTTCTCTCCTTTTGAAGTTAATCTTTGGTATTATAACGGACACAATATTACTCATGAGTCGAAAGCTATTTTCTTTTTAAGTATCTTTCTCTCCTTTTGAAGTTAATCTTGGTATTATAACGGAAACAATATTACTCATGAGTCGAAAGCTATTTTCTTTTTAAGTATCTTTTTCTCCTTTTGAAGTTAATCTTTGGTATTATAACGGACACAATATTACTCATGGTCGAAAGCTATTTTCTTTTTAAGTATCTCTCCTTTTGAAGTTAATCTTTGGTATTATAACGGACACAATATTACTCATGAGTCGAAAGCTATTTCCTTTTTAAGTATCTTTCTCTCCTTTTGAAGTTAATCTTTGGTATTATAAAGGGCAAAGTATTATTCATGATCCTAAAGTTATTTTCCTTTTAAATATATTTCTGTCCTTTCTAATTTAGTTTTAGTAATATAACGAGCATAATATTATTCACGAGCCTAAGTGTTTTTTCCTTTTTAAGTATTTCATTCCTTTTTAAGTCAATCTTAGGTATTATAACGGACAAATATCATTCACGAGCATAAAGATATTTCCTTTTTTAAAATTTCTCTGTCATTTTTAAATTATTCTCTGGCAGTATATCGGACATAATGTTCATTAAAGTTATTATCTTTAAAACTATGTATCTGTCCTTTCCAAGATAACCTTTGGTATTTTAAGGGCACAATATTAATTATTAGCCTAAAGTTATTTTCTTTTTAAATATCCTTCTATCTTCTCTACGCTAATCTTTGGTAGTGTAACATATACAGTAAAATATTGCAAACATCCATATAATTCTTTAGATTTCATCAATTGTCAGCCTCTAAGACCGTACAAATACCATGATGTTCACTGTTCTCAACATACATTTCCTAGACAAAATAGCGATCTCCATATTATTTCAAATAAAAGCGTAATTCGAAGCTGAGTAACTTTTAAATTAAGTGTTTTTGCTGTAAAATGGTTACTGAAAATAAATTAAATGTCTTAATCAAATACCTCTAAATCTTGTACGGAAGATAAATTATAGACCTGAAACGAATACATCTAAATCTTCTATAGAAGACATATTAATGGTCTAAATGAAATATCTCTAAATCTCGCATTGAAGATAAAATTAAAGGTCTAAATGAAATACATCATAATCATGTACTGATTATAAATTAAAGGTTTAAATCGAATATTTTTAAACATTGAATTTTAGCAATATTCGTTCAGTATTTGACAAGTTAGGAAGATTTTTGGCAACAAAATATACCAGTCATAGGAATTTACCTCGAAACTAAATCCTAATTAACTGTTATATACCTTGGATTACAATAATTGTATTTTTACCAATTCGTCGAATTGCTCTTTCAATTTCGTAAATTATTATATCAAAGATCGAAGCATTTCAGGAGGAAATTCTATTTTAAATCTTTTTTAAGGAAAAAGAAATGATTTAAATAGTTTTAAGGAGATTTTCAAGAACGAAATTTATTTTAAAGCTTTTTAAGGACTGAATTTAACTTTAAAACGTTTTAAAGAGTATCGAAACTTTTGAGGAGGAAATTGATTTTAAAACATTTTTAAGAATGATATTTGATTTTTAAACTTTTAAGGTGGTAATTTCCTTTTTAAACTTTTAAGGAGCTAAATTAGATTTTTATACCTTTTAAATAATATCAAAACTTTCTAAGAAGGAAATTTTAAAACTTTTTAAACGTCAAATTGATTTTAAAACTTTTAAGAAAAATTGAACTTTTTAGGGATGAAGTTATAAAACTTTTCATGGAGGAAAATTATTTCGAAAAATTTTAAGGTGAATCAAAGTTTTTTAAGGAAGAAAGCGGATTTTAAAACCTTTTAAGGGTAAATTTTGATTTTAAAACTTTTAAGTAGGATTAAAGCTTTTTCAACAAGGAGCTTTATTTTAAAATTCTCAAGGAGAAAATTTGTTTTAAATTCTTTCAATGAGGATTGAAGTTTTTTAAGAAGGAAAATTTGGTTTTAAAACTTTTTAACGGCACAATTCGATTCAAACTTTTTGAGAAGAAAATTTTGATTTTGAAACTTTTTAACGGCAATATTCAATTAACACTTTTTAAGGGAAATTTTTTGTTTTAAACCTTTTAAGAAAGAGCAAAGCTCTTTAAAAATGAAGTTTTACTTAAAAATTCGTTTCGAAACTTTTTAAAAAGAATCGAAATTCTTGTTAAACATTTCAACTTCCTTAACTCTTTATATGTCGAAAAAATATTGTTGAAATTCAAGATTTAAAAATATTTAATATAGATCTTTGTCTTGAGTATCACTTTACCATAAAAAGTTTACTTTAGAAGTTAACTGCCATCGAATTTAGCTTTCCACTGTAATAACAAACAATTTTTTTAATTTTCCATCACTGGAGTGTACATATATCTTTTTTATTTTCTTGAAAATGCTGTGAAACAACAGTTTACTACACTTGCAGCACTTTCATACGAAAACAGATCTTTGCCTTAGTAAACGAACACACTACAAAAATAATAATAATCACCTGTAACTTTTTTTTCCTTAAAAATATGAGTTATGCTGAAAATACTATCTTCACACATTTCATTTGCTGCGCATCAGCAAAATACTACGAACAGAATTCTGCGCTATGTACATATACACGACTTTTGCCGCTACAGCTGGTACTTGGTGTCGTAATAAGGCTGTGCTTGAGACGCCATGCTGGATCCAAGAGAGTTACAAAGCGAGGTCATAGGAGGAAGGCTATTTTCACTCGTTACAGGCGACACCGATGCCGTTTGCGCGCTTGTTATCGGCGAATAGGGACTGCGCTCGCAAGGTGAAGCAGTGGCAGACTGTTGCAGTCTCATACCCGGCCAATTCAGAGGAGATGAAGAAGCTGTAGGAATAGAAAGAAATGTTAGAAATAAGTCACAACAAACTTTTAGACAAGAAAAATAATTCTTAGAATTTCAGAAACATATTTGGTTGATCGAGAGCTCCTCTTTTTAAATTTTGTTTTATTCTTCTACGTAATCAGTACGTGATTAAGGCAGGAGCTAGCTAAGCAGGGGTGGGACACAGTCGGTAGCGTGTCAGGCTCGTATCTGCAGTTCCCAGGTTCGAATCCCAGCTGGACCAACGTTGAGATTTATCTCTGCAAAACTCCCCGCCCTGCCACGGTCAATAGGGAACATCGATGGGCTTGGAAATGCCGCCGTTCGCCAAATGGGACTTAAAGCAGAAGGGAACCTTGTGCAGGAGAGCCATACCCTGTGCACGTTAAAGAAAATGCTGCATGGTTTTGATGAGAGGCTACCACTTGTCTCCCAATAGCTGTCCAGTGGATCCCCTCTTCCACCCTTCTCTGAACCTTCGGGGCCCTTGTGACCTGGCCATTTAGCCTATTGTGTGCAAAAAATAAGTGGTTGGGTTGTTTTACCTACGAGTGACACTGTTTTGCACAAAATGAACTAAAAAGACAGGTCACATGGACCCCGAAAGCTCAGAGAAGATTGGGGAGGGTACCCACTGGAACAGCTGTAGGACACAGATGGTAGCCTCCCGTCAAGGCCATACAGGGTGATGTTTAACGTGTTTATAGTACGGCTCTCCCGCACAAGGGGCAACAGCTTAACATCCCATCCGACCGAAGGAGACCTTTTCAAGCCCATCAGTATCCCCTAAATAAAGTATCTCTCAGAGGTTGGGTTGTTTTACCTCTGAGCGGCACTTTTTTGCACACCGTGGGCTAAATGGCCAGGTCACAAGGACCCCGAAGGCTCAGAGAAGGTTGGGGGAGGGGACCCACTGGAACAGCTGTTGGGAGACAGATGGTAGTCTCCCGTCAAGGCCATCCAGCGTGTTCTTTTACGTGCACAAGGTATGGCTCTCCCGCACACGGATCACAGCTTAACGTCCCATCCGACGGACGGCGGCCTTTCCAAGCCCATCGGTGCCCCCTACTGACCGTGGGCAGGGTGGGGAATTTTGCGGAGATAAATCTCAACGCTGACCCAGCTGGAACTCGAACCTGGGAACTACAGATTACGAGCCTGGCGCGCTATTGACTGAGCCACCCCCGCCCCTCTCTCAGAGGTAAAACAACCAAGCCGAACCTAATCAGTGCCACTTTAATAAGACAACGAATATAAATCGTGACAATCCCGGTGCACCACAGTACTATGACTGCATATCACCATAAGGGAGTTGTCACTGAAACCACTATAAACTAAAAAGGTACCTCTCCTTTTAAGCTTGCCGTAACATTTGCCTACCTACAGCGGGAGAAAACCTGATGTGAAGAGAAAAGCACTGCTTGGGTTTTAATAACCTGCTTGAAGATACAGTCTTTGAGGTGCAGTGAGAATGGGATCTTTTGAAATTTTGTGATGTGCCTAGGAAATGCCCAACACTCACTGAATATTGTCCAGAAACTTGCCAATATATAAAATAAAAGATGGTATCTTTTGAATTTTGAGCCAGAAAGATAAATAGAAGTCCTAACTTTTTGCGACCTCTGCAGCAGAGGCTCCTAGGTGCTTTCATCGATAGGCCACACCTAATCGGGGAACAAATCCTTTCAGCATGACCTTCAAATTCGTCCTCTCCATTGAGCCGGGCAACCACAGCCCGCTCACCGTCTCAGCCTTGACCAAGCCAAGGCCGCTTCGGGGAACACTTGACCGGATCTCTCCCAAAGCCAGTCAGCGTCCCTCCCACGACCCCGACAAAGCCGTTGCATACCGGGGCTTGCATCACTGCAGCACCCGGACCCCACTTCGCAGAGGAACCCAAGTTCCTCCACTGCAAAAGCTATATATTGTCAAATCTAATTCCGTGGGACTCTTAGTTTGGCTGTTCCATCGATAAGTCCTCTGGCCAGGTTAGCTACTCCCGTCGCGAGACTCCAACTTCTACCTCTCCATTGTGAAGGGGCCGAAGCCCCCCAGTGAACCTCCGTCCACTTCGATATCACCGAGACCGCACCAAAGAGCCCACAGACGAGTGTATGAAGAGGTGCACAGTTTAATTCACGGTACTGCCCGATGCCGACCACAACAGACGGGGTTCCCCAAGCCCCGTCGTGGCCTTCAGATCCAGCCCCTCAATCGGGGCTGCAACCCCCAGCATCGCTGGGGACAAGTCAATAAGCCGACTGGACCGGCCCACTCCAAACCAGTCCGCCAGCCCTCAACAGGCCCCCTCCACCGGGGACCACCAGACTTCAGAACTCCAGAGTGCCAGCGATTCGAGCCCAACTTCTCAGAGGCACCGTAAGCCCCCCCCCCCCCCTCGTCAAGGAGGTCCCACTCCGAGGAGGACTTTAATAAGACAGGTTAAGTTCTTCATATTTTTTTTTTCCTTGAGAGGCATTTCAGTACACATAATGAATCGGTTAAATATCCAAGTATGCGAGTTGGCCATCTACTTAACAAGTATTAATTGGTCTATTTCCTGGACAAGTAAGTTGCTTCAACGTAACAAGCCGTATGCGAAATGAAAGCTTGTGATGTGAGGAACACTGTGGGCAATAAAATACACCCCACTTGATACACCCCCCCCCCCTGAAAATGGGAAATATGAAAATTGTTCTTCTACTATATCTTCCGGGAGAGGGGGTGGCTCAGTCAGCAACGCGCCAGGCTCGTAATCTGGAGTTCCCATGTTCGAGTCCCAGCTGGGTCAGCGTTGAGATTTATCTCCCCAAACTCCCCGCCCTGTCCATGGTCAGTAGGGGACAACGATGGGCTTGGAAAGGCCGCCATCCGTCGGATAGGACGTTAAGTTGTGGCACCGTGTGCGTGAGAGCCATACCCTGTGCACGTTAAAGAACACACTGGATGGCCTTGACGGGAGGCTACCATCTGTCTCCCAACAGATGTTTCAATGGGTCCTTTTCCCCAACCTTCTCTGAGCCTTCGGGGTCCTTGTGACCTGGCCATTTAGCCCATGGTGTGCAAAAAAGTGCCGCTCAGAGGTAAAACAACCCAACCTACTATATCTTCGAAATGCGAGGGTAAGAATTAGGAGTTAGGTGTCAAATGCGAGGTCATATGAGGACAGTCGTAGACTCCTTCGAATTATGATCCTCATAATTCTGTCCTGCCCCCAAAAGGGGATGGAAATATAGGGAGGGGTCGTCGACCTTAACGAGTTATATCTCAAATTAAAGCTTGTGACGCCTCAAATGTCATGGACTGCCTCAAACACGACTCAAATAGGAGGAAAAATGTGGCCGATATTTATGAGCTATCTAGTGAAAGTTTTCAAAGACAGATGTTTTCAGCTTAAAAAGCAAAAAATATAATACTGATTAAAGAGTATTTTTAAATAAATTTAAAAATAAGAAATACTCCTTTCTGTATGCACCTTAAAAAGTAGAAAATAAACCTAAAGCATATCGATGGTGCAATCAGTCACTGAATTTGTATTCACTTCAGAGCAAGATAGGGCGCCGATTTACCTACTGAACAAGCTTGACACCGCCTTATCTTTCGGGGCGGGGGTGGCTCAGTCGGTAGCGCGCCAGGCTCGTAATCTGTAGTTCCCAGGTTCGAGTCCCAGCTGGGTCAGCGTTGAGATTTATCTCCGCAAAATTCCCCGCCCTGCCCACGGTCAGTAGGGGACACCGATGGGCTTGGAAAGGCCGCCGTCCGTCGGATGGGACGTTAAGCCGTGGCCCCGTGTGCGGGAGAGCCATACCCTGTGCACGCTAAAGAACACGCTGGATGGCCTTGACGGGAGGCTACCATCTGTCTCCCAACAGCTGTTCCAGTGGGTCCTCTCACCCAACCTTCTCTGAGCCTTCGGGGTCCATGTGACCTGGCCATTTAGCCCATGGTGTGCAAAAAAGTGCCACTCAGAGGTAAAACAACCCAACCCAAAAACCTTATCTTTCCTTTGAAGTGAACGCGAATTCAGTGACTGATTGCACCATCGATATGCTTTAGGTTTATTTTCTAATTTTTAGGTCCATATAGGAGTGGCTGAAATCTCGCACGAAGTGACAGTAAACCATGGGCTGCAGGAAATATATCCGGCACCACATTTTCTCCCAATTGGTAAAAGAATTTATTAGCCTTTACTATCAAATGTAAGACTCTTATGCATTTGCTATGAATGATATCACAATATATAACGAAGAGTCTGTTCGAGGTTAGCGCGCTTGGCTACTGATCTACGGGACTGGGTTCGAAACCCGGGTAAGGCATGGAAGTTCGTGTTGTTTTCTGCTGAGGTCCTGCCATCCTCTCAGATCTTCTACTGTGGCATATAAACTGACAGGCTCCTGTCAGACCTCTGTGCCAAGCAGCTGCTTGAGGGGGTATTTTTTTTTTACATGATGATTTCATTTTTTTTAAATTGAAAATTAATTTTCAAATATTCATGAATATTTTAATATAATAATAATAAATTCATTATTTATTTTTATGCTGCTAAAAATTAATAGCTGGTAGTTAAAATTTTGAACAAACTATGGCCGAGTGGTTAGCGCACTTGGCTACTGATCTAAGGGACCTGGGTTCGAGCCCCGGGTAAGGCATCGCTGTTTGCGTCGTTTTTCTGCTGAGGTCCAGCCATCCTCTCAGACCTCCTACTATGGCATATAAACTGACAGGCTCCTGTCAGACCTCTGTGGCAAGCAGCTACTTGAGGGGGTATATTTAAATTAGTTTAATCTATACATATATTTAATTTCTCTTCTAGTTTAAAACACTGTCGTTATAGATAGATGTCACAAAAACTGCAAACATGCCAAACAGTATCGATAATTGCATCAAACTTTAGACTGAAAGCATTCAATAGGCATAAATAAAGCTATTAAATTTATTAAGAGAGTTTCATATCCTGTTAATATTCCAAATGAACTCAAAAATAACGTTTAAAAGGAAAACAAAGCCAGAAAGATCTTGCAGAAATCGAGAAGACCAGATGATAAAGAGATGTATAACCAGTTACCCCTGAATTGCGAAAATCTCTCCCTGTACACAGAAACAAAAACTGGTCAAAGGAGTTCGATATGATTAATGTTCAAGACCGCTCACTATTGAATATGGGAAGATCTTTAAAAGGATTTGGGGTTGGGTTGTTTTACCTCTGAGCGGCACTTTTTTGCACACCATGGGCTAAATGGCTAGGTCACATGGACCCCGAAGGCTCAGAGAAGGTTGGGGGAGGAGACCCACTGGAACAGCTGTTGGGAGACAGATGGTAGCCTCCCATCAAGGCCATCCAGCGTGTTCTTTAACGTGCACAGCGTATGGCTCTCCCGCACAAGGGGCCGCGGCTTAACGTCCCATCCGACGGACGGCGACCTTTCCAAGCCCATCGGTGTCCCCTACTGACTGTGGACAGGACGGGGAATTTTGCGGAGATAAATCTCAACGCTGACTCTGCTGGGACTCGAACCTGGGAACTACAGATTACGAGCCTGGCGCGCTACCGACTGAGCCACCCCCGCCCCTCTTTAAAAGGAAGTAACAGAACTATACCTCCACTACATGGGATTAATGGTATAGTTTACACAAATGAAGAAAAAGCAGAAGTTTTCGCCATTGCTTTAGAAGCACAGTGTCAACTCAATACAGATCAGGGAGCGGGGCCATCCAGTGGGTCCCCTCCCCCAACCTTCTCTGAGCCTTCGGGGTCCATGTGACCTGGCCATTTAGCCCATGGTGTGCAAAAAAGTGCCGCTCAGAGGTAAAACAACCCAATACAGATCAAATTGATGATTATTTTGTGACAGAAGTCAATAGAGAAAATTTTCACTCAAGATTGTAACGGATGTATCAGATTTGTGAGGTTCGGCGAACTTATATCAGCGATTAATAACCTAAAATCTAGAAAGGCAGCCGGACAAGATAAAGTGGCAAATGTTTAAAAATCTTCCATATAATGCTTGCAGGGAAAAATTCTTCCAAACACATTTTATTTTATCATTTGGTAAATTCAAGTTATTGTTATATTTGTACGTTATTATTTTTGTTTTAAATAAATACCCCCTCAAGCAGCTGCTTGCCACAGAGGTCTGACAGGAGCCTGTCAGTTTATATGCCAAAGTAGAAGATCCGAGAGGATGGCAGGACCTCAGCAGAAAAATAACACACACATTCATGCCTTATCCGGGGCTCGAACCCAGATCCCTTAGATCAGTAGCCAAGCGTGCTAACCACTCGGCCATGGGACAAGTTCTTTAATCAGTTTAGTTTCGCTTTTAATAGCAAAATATGGTGCGAAATCTTCGCCATTTCATAATGACCCGGAATCGTTCATTATTTCATGAGTAAAAGCTATTTTTTTTTTCAATAATGTAGCAAAATAATCTATTGAATAGCAATACTTTGTAATAAGGTTGGATTGTTTTACCTCTGAGCGACACTTTTTTTTTGCAGACAATGGGACAGAAAATATTTTGCTAAATGGTCAGATCGCAAGGACCCCGAGAAGTTTTGGGAGGAAAGGATCGATTGGATAACTGTGATGAGACAGATGGTAGCCTCACATCAACGTCATCCAGCGTGTTCTTTAACGTGTACACGGTATGACTCTCACGCACACGAGATCACGGCTGAAAGTCCCATCCGACGAACGGCGGCCTTTCCAGGCCCATCTGTGTCCCTTACTGACGGAGGGCAGGGAGGTTTGCTGAGATAAATCTTAATGCTCTCCCAGGTGGGACTCGAACCTGGGAACTAAGATTATGAGTCTGGTGTTCGACCGACCGACCGAGCCACCCCCGCCCCTTATGTAAAGAGAAAGGACATATTTAAGTTCTGTGCTAAGAAATTCCTATATCAGCCAATGAATGCATTTCTCGATAATTATTTGATTTCGTTTCGCATATTTTTTTATCTTTATCGGATTACAGGCCTAGGCAGTTACAAGCGATGGTCATCACATCTAACCTTACGTATATGGTTACACTGCACCTGATACATTGGACATGATGTTTCTTGGTAATAGATGAAATATTCCAATAACAAATATTATTGCTGTCCGGCGAATTAGAAATGATCATTTAATTACAGAGAAACAGGTTGATCAAGTAGGTTTGGGGGATGGGGTTGGCCAACACCTTCTATAGCAGAAGGCCATACAACTAAATTTTGACGTCAACATGTCTAGTCTTGATATTGATAGAAAGTTATGAGATCTGCAGCTACCTGTCCTTATATCCCATTTAGTAGAAACTTCTATAGTCATCATCATCCTCGTCATCATCCTCAAGCAGCCATGGGCTACGTAGGTCCAACCAGACCGTGCAATTTAGTTCTTCAAGCAAGTCTATCCTGAGCTACATCTACTGCATCTGGCCACTGCACATCAATTCTAACAAGGTCCTGTTTGACATTGTCTGCCCACCGCATCCTAGGTCTTCCCTTCTTTCTGAGGCCTTTAGGCACACTGTTCATAACCCTACTCGCCAATCTATAATTATTCATACGGGCAACATGGCCAAACCAACGGAGTCTCTCTCTGCACAATATGCTGCTTAAAGGCGGTTGCAAACTCCTTTGCCTAACCTCATCATTAGTTACAAAGTTGAACCACCTAATGCCCAAGATACTGCGTAAGCATCTGGAATCAAAAGCATCTAGTTTCCTGTTATCTTGTTTACAAGTGTCCAAGTTTCACTACCATAACTAACCCTAGAAAGAATCAAACTATTATACAGTCTAATTTTAGTCTTTAGGCGTATACGTCTCTTTCTCCACACTCTCCATAGATTCTTAAAAGTCCCGGCAGCAATCCCAAATTCGTCTGTTAATCTCATGCCGCACATCACCATTATCTGTTACATAGCTCCCAAGATAATTAAACTGTGACACCTGCTCAAGACTGCAACCATTCAGATTAACTGAATCACAGCCTGCCTGACCAATTTTCATTACTTTAGTTTTCTCTCTGTTTATAACCAAACCTACTCTACTACCAGTCTCATCAAGAGCTCGAATGAAAGAGTTCATCTCATCAACATCATTTGCCAAAAGGGCTAAATCATCAGCATAATCTAAATCAGAAATTTTCGTATCTCCAGTCCATTTAAGGCCAAAATCTTTCCTTTGAAGTGAATTTCGCATAACATAATCAATAACCAAGCTAAAGAGAAAAGGAGACAAAATGCACCCTTGTCGAACACCAGAAGTAATGCTAAACCAATTGCTACAAGCCTTACCAACTCTCACACACGACTCAGTGTTATTATAGAGAGCTTTCATTATGTTAACTAACTTGTCTGGTATACCATATGATTTCACAATCAACCACAAATTATGACGATCAACAGAGTCGAAAGCCTTTTTGAAATCAACAAAGCTAGCAACCAAAGGTTTCTGAAACTCTAAACATTTCTCAAGAATCTGCCTAAGTGAAAATATCTGATCCACACATCCCCTACCACTTCTGAATCCACATTGCTCATCACGCAATTGACTGTCAACCAGATTCTTAATTCTATTAAGCACAATCATGGAAAGAACTTTACCTGGAACAGAGAGTAGGCTAATACCCCTATAGTTATCATAAGAACTGCGATCACCTTTTTTGAAGATAGGAATAACAATAGCTCTGGTAAAATCCTTAGGAACCATGCCTTTATCATAAAAGATATTCAGAATTTCAGTCATCCAAGTGGTAACGAAAACATTCCCATCTCTAAGCATTTCCGTAGTAATTTCGTCTACCCCTGGGGATTTATGTAGTTTAAGTTTAGAAACAGCCAAAATAACTTCAGATTGTGTTATAGGGCCAACATTAAAGCCACCAATGCATGTATCATCATTGCAAACAATGGGAGTAGAATTAACCACATTGTTTAGAACATTACTGAAATGCTCAGCCACCTAGCCATGACAGAATCCTCACCTTCTATAACCTTACCTTGTTTATCCTTCAATCCCTGTATACCTGTCCGTTTTCTACCACACAAAACATTAACTATCTGGTACAGCTCTCTGCTGTTGTGCTGTATAACTGCTTCCTCGGCTTTGTCAGCCAAACCATCAAGCCAAAGATTCTTATCAGCAGCTAATTGATCTTTTACACGTTTATTAAGTTCTCTGTAATGCTTTCTATTAGGACTAGTAGGGTATTGATTAAGGACATTCCTGCAGTTCTTTCTTCCCGAAATAAGCTCAAGTGCCTTATCACTCAAATAATTCTGTCTCTTCTGCTCCTTTTTTCCTAAAAGAGTACTGTTAGTTTCCAAAAAAGCCTGTTTAAAATGATCCCATTCATCCTCAACTTCAGTAGTAAGCATACCATGACTGTCATAATGACTAAGTAACCTATCATGGTAAGCTTTGGCTATAACTGGGTCTTTCAGAGCTTCAGTATTAAAGGTAAATTTTTTAACCCTAGCACAACACTTTTTAAGTTTAAGTTGCAAGACACTTTTAACAAGGTAATGGTCAGATCCAATTTCAGCTCCCCTATATGCCCTGGTATTTCTAACAGAACTAGCCGATTTGCTGTTAATTAATATATAATCAATCATATTCCTATGCAGCCCATCAGGTGAAACCCATGTGTACTTATGGATGTCGCGGTGTTTGTAATATGTGTTAGTTATTCTGAAACCATTGAGTTTACTTACCTGTAGGAGACGTTGCCCATTGCCATTGCAGCTACCAATACCAAAAGGGCCAATCACCGCTCCCCAAAGGTCAGAGTCAGTACCAACTTTGGCATTGAAGTCACCAAGAACAAGGGTAATATCTCCTTTCTTGACAGAATTCAAAATATCCTGAAGTTGTTCATAAAACCTATTCTTCTCATCCTCATCAGCATCCTCAGTGGGGGCATAACAGCAGATAACATTCAAGTCTTTAACGCTTGCCTGAAATTTTGCTGTAAGAAACCTTTCATTAATGCACTCATATCCTAGAAGAGCATCACTAGCGTGTCTGCTGAGAAGCAGACCCACGCCTTGGTGATGCTTATTGTCGTCCCTCCCTGAAAAGAGAAATTTAAGATTATTTTTAAGAATCTGACCTTTATCTATCCGTCTGGTCTCTTGCAAGTCGAGAATATCTAAATTATAATGGTGGAATTCTTGTGTGAGGACATCAAGAGAAAAAGCTCTGTGCAGAGTTCTCACATTCCAACTACCTATGGAGAGAAAATGGTTAGTGGGATGTTTAAAGAAACTATGTTTATTGAGAGAGGGAATGCCGACAATATCAAACAGCCCCCTAATCGCAGACATGGGGCAAAGACCCGTTCCCCCACCACTAAAGGCTGAAGCCATCTATACTGGAAGACTTCCTCCAATGTAGAATTTGACGATGCCAATAGAACCAAAGAGTTCAGGTGCCTGCGATGACCTCTGCTCAGGATTATCCACCAGCTGATAAACATATCCTGTGAATCTATTCACTTGGGGCTGTCAACCCACAAACAAACAGAACACAGCGGAAGATTTTCCCTCCACAGAAGCCCACCAGTGCAGCAAAATCAGGATCCATAATCAAGCTCAGAGCCATATATCTGTCCAGTCCAGTGGGTTTATATGGTCAGCACCAGGACCCTGTGTGGTTGACCACTCCTCAGCAGGATAGAAAAAAAAGAAAAGTAGCCTTAGTTGTCCAGATCAGTAGGCCACACTAATCTGGCAGCCCTCCCCTTCCGTTCACTTCCACAAGAGAGTATCTCTTTTGAAAGGTACTAACGGTCTGCACCACGAGAAGGCGGGATCGGACATTAGGTGCTAGGCCTGGCCGGTTCTATGCATCATCACAGGGGATTGGTGCATAGCTCTCCTTCCAGTGACTACTAAATTTAAAAAGACGTCTAACGAAAGACTATGTTTGCAAAATGTAAAGATTTAAAAATAATAATTTATTCCGTGCAGTGAGTTACAGTAAAAACAAGTCAGGGTAATTTTGGAAATTAATTTAAATGTTCAAGTTGCTATTTATAAATTTCTTAATATTATGTATACTGGTGAGCATTAATACTAATCTTTATACTAGTGTTTGTTTACAAATGTGCCATTTTTAGAGGGAAAAATTTTCTTGTTTATTAACATGATGACAACGCTAATATATACGAATAATTTTTCTAAATAATGTATATTCATGAATAAATACTAATATTAAAATTTCCCACCAAAAATACCAGAAATAAATTTAAAGAAATATATGATTTTAAGACTAGCTATTCTGACGTCATAATTTAATTGTAGGGCTTTTTTAGTAGGTGTTGGCTTGGCACAGCAGGTAGCGAGTCAGGATCGAGTCCCAACTTGTGCCAGCTTTGAGATTTATCTCAAGTAAATGCCCATCCTGCCCTCGATCAGAAACGGGACACCGATGGGTTTGGAAAGGTCGCCGTTCATGAGATGGGACGTTAATCCGTGGCTATCTGTGCGGGAGAATCATAGCCTGTGCACGTTAAAGAACACACTGGATGGTCTTGACAGATGACTACCATCTGTTTCCTAATAGCCAACCAGTTGGTTTTTTTTTCTCATAATTCTCTTAAAACCTCCTGGTCTTTGTGACCTGGCCATTTAACCAGCTGTTTGGAAAGAAAAAGGCGGTTTAGAGGAAAAACTACCGAACCAAAAATCATCATAATCAAGTGGCAAAAATTAAGTCCCTTGAATTTTGAATATATGGAGGGTTTTATTGTTAAAAACGGAAAAAATAAAATATATCACAGAATTTTGGCCTTAAGTTGCAAAATGTTTTGAAATCATATTTTCGAACCTTTTTCAATACTGGTATATTTGCTAACAATACCCCGTTCATCAATAGGAAGCAGAAAAATTGATTGCTAGCAATATTTCTTTCATCAATAACAAACAGAAAAATTGATTGCTAACAATATTCTTTTCATGAATAAGAAGCAGAAAAGTTGATTGCTAACAATACCCCGTTCATCAATAAAGAACAGAAAAAATGATTGCTACAATACCCTGTTCATCAATAAAATAAATAAAAAATGATTACTAACAATAGTCCATTCATCAAAAAGAAGCAGAAAAATTGATTGCAAACAATATCTCTTTCATCAATTAGAAGCAGAAAAAATGATTGCAAACAATATCTCTTTCATCAATTAGAAGCAGAAAAAATGATTGCTAACAATATCCTTTTCATCAATAAGAAGCAGATAAAATGACGCTAACAATATCCTTTTCATGAATAAGAAGCAGAAAGTTGATTGCTAACAATACCCCGTTCATCAATAAATAGCAGAAAAAATGATTGCTACAATACTCTATTCATCAATAAGAAGCAGAAAAATTGGTTGCTAACAATACCCCGTTCATCAAAAAGAAGTGAAAAATTGATTGCTAACAATATTCTTTTCATCAATAAGAAGCAGAAAAATTTATTAACTATATATTTTCACATCAGTATAGATCGGTAACAATCCCATCCTTTGTGTCCGAAAATCCTAGAAATAACTTCTTTGCGGGAAGTTCGGTTTCGTTCCATATCCCACGAAATGACGACAGAAGCCGGGAAGATCAGAGGTCACTCTCCCCGGACCACACACGCATTCACCCTAGAAAAGAAGCCTTGTGAAAGTGCACCTAACAGCAGGAGAGACGGTGTGATCTGTGGCGGCCATAAAGTTCCACCTCACACAAACATCTCACTCCTTTAGATGTATGCTGTCTTCTCACCATCAGCCATAAAGGGGAAGCTTCGACATTCTGATGGTGGCTGAAGCTCTCGATTTATTTTCACTTGTTTCGTCACGACACTACTGATGAACATGAAACTGTTCACAGATGTTGCCTTTATGGCTGAGAACACCGATCCCATTTGAAAGTCCTTTTTTTTAACGATCAACATTCGACACGTGTAGCACTTTGTACAAACTGTTCCTCTTCGGGTTTATTACTTATGCATGAAAGTGAACTAAATTGATTCAAGTTGAGATAAAATATTACTATATTTTGTTTCGGCAAAACTATATATTAATTTACCACTATTAAAATAGTGGTAACGATTCCTTGAAATTATTTCAGCTTCTAATTCTGCACTATATTACAGAAAAATTCCCAATACTTCCATGTGCAGAATTATCTTTTTTCATATGCTCAGAAATACCGATGAACTCAAGATCAAGAATTTCAATGATTTGTGGATAAATATTCTTGATGAGCTTAAAACAAAGAGAGTCACTTACTTGTGAATAAAGATCCTTGCAGAACTGAAGGCCAAAAGATTCGCTTATTTATAAATAAATACCTTTGAATTTAACACCAAGAGATTCTCTTATATGTTAATAAATATCATTGATGAACCTAAGAAAAGAGATTCACTTCCTTGTAAATAAATATCCTCGATGAACCTAAGACCAAGAGGCAAACTTACTTCTTAATAAATATCGATGAAATTAAGACCAAGAGATTCACTTGTGAATAAATATCTTTGATGAACTCAACACCAAAAGATTCATTTTACCTGTGAATAAATATCATTGATGAACTCAAGACCAAAAATTTCACTTACTGGTGAAAAAATATCCCTGATGAACTTAACACCAAGAGATTCATTTGTGAATAAATATTCTTAATAAACTTAAGACCAAGAGATTATCTTACTTGTGAATAAATATCCTTGATGAACTAAACACCAAGAGACATATCTTTGATGAAATTAAGACCAAGAGGCTCACTTGTGAATAAATATCCTTGATAAACTTAAGACCAAGAGATTCATTTAATGTGAATAAATATATTCACAAGATTATATACAGGGTGATTCAGAATTCATCATCAATATTTAGTGGGGAGGAAGGGAATAAGAAAAGAAAGAGATTTCACATAGGAAAGTATGGGGGCAGACGAATGCATGGTGGTGTAGAGGGCGCTGTGTGTACACACCTCTCATACAGAAGCACAGCTGTTTGACGCGTGCAGTCAGTTGTCATTCGACAAGGTGAATTTGCAGAAGTAACATGAACCGGTATACGTGGAATGAATGTGCAGATATGCATGTAACTTACGGTGCGGCAGGAGAAAGATGTCTTCGAGCCAGGCAATTGTATGCAGCGCGCTTCCCAAACCGCCGTGTGCCACAGCATCAAATGTTTTCAATTATTCATCGCCAACTGCGTGAAACAGGATCGTTTGCTGCTAGTAATGTTAATCGAGGGAGGCGCAGATCGGCACGGACAGTAGCAGTAGAGGAAGCTGTCCTACAGGAAATCGAGGAACAACCTGGTGCTAGCACACGAGGTATGGCTAGGCAGTTTGGAATTTCGCAAGCAACAGCGTGGCGGATATTACACGATGAAGGGTTACATCCGTTTCATCTGCAAAGAGTGCAATTATTGGCAGCAGACGACCATCCCAAGCGTGTTATCTTTTGTCAGTGGTTCATGCAAAGAACAGCCGTTGATCCCAATTTCCCAACGTATGTTCTTTTCACCGATGAGGCGTTGTTCACTCGAGAGGGTGTCTTCAACACACACAATTGGCATGTGTGGGCTCATCAGAAACCACACGGTACAAGACCTGGAGCTGCGCAACAACGTTTTGCTGTCAATGTGTGGACTGGGATTGTCGGTGACTGTTTGTTGGGCCCGTATTTACTACCATCCGGTTTGGACGGTGCCAAGTACCTAACATTTCTTCAGACTGTGTTACCGGATCTTCGGAACAAGGTTCCTGATGGTAGTCTCCGGCGAATGTGGTTCAGCATGACGGCGCTCCTGCACATTTCGCAAATGCTGTGCGTGCTTACCTACGCAGAAAGTTTGGTGGTCAATGGATTGGCCGCGGTGGACCTGTTTCTTGGCCACCACGTTCACCGGATTTATCTCCAATCGATTTCTTTGTATGGGGTGCTATGAAAAACATGGTGTACGAGACCCCTGTTGATAGTGCTATGGATCTTGTAGCAAGCATATCAGTTGCTGCCTCAAACATCCGGGAAATGCCAGGCATCTTCCACAGGGTCCGGCTGTCCATGCAACGCCGTTGTGAGTCATGCATTCTAGCACATGGTCGGCAGTTCGAGCACCTCTTGTAAGTCTGTACAACCAATGCAAAGAAATGTTACATGTAAGATAATAAATGTTTTCTCCTTACCACTTCCTTCTTATGTGTTCTTTCCATCATTGAACTGGGGTCATTTTGCCCTACTACATGGCATATGCGCCCATGCTTTCCTATGTGAAATCTCCTTCGTTTCTTATTACCTACCTCCCCACCAAATATTGATGATGAATTCTGAATCACCCTGTATATTAATTAGGAATATCTGACCTGTCTCTTAAAAAGGAAAAGATGATTGCTACAATACTCTATTCATCAATAAGAAGCAGAAAAATTGATTGCAAACAATATCTCTTTCATCAATTAGAATTAGAAAAAATGATTGCTAACAATATCCTTTTCATCAATAAGAAGCAGATAAAATGACGCTAACAATATCCTTTTCATGAATAAGAAGCAGAAAGTTGATTGCTAACAATACCCCGTTCATCAATAAATAGCAGAAAAAATGATTGCTACAATACTCTATTCTTCAATAAGAAGCAGAAAAATTGGTTGCTAACAATACCCCGTTCATCAAAAAGAAGTGGAAAATTGATTGCTAACAATATCCTTTTCATCAATAAGAAGCAGAAAAATGAATTCTAACAAATATCCCGTTCATCAATGAGAAGCAGAAAAATTTATTAACTATATATTTTCACATCAGTACAGGATGGGTTGAAAAGAGTATCTCACTTTTATTTAACGAAAAAAAAAACATATTCATTGTGTTTAAAAATTTTCTGGGTGGTTTTGAAAGGAGAATCCCATCTCTCTAAGGAAAAGGAAGATAATAATTTCTGCATTTTTCAGTATGGAATGTCTTTGAAAAGAGGATGTAAGTTGCTCTCTAAAAAGAAAGACACCGATGGGCTTGGAAATGCCGCCGTCCGTCGGATGGGACGTTAAGCCGTGGCCCCGTGTGCGGGAGAGCCATACCCTGTGCACGTAAAAGAACACGCTGGATGGCCTTGACGGGAGACTACCATCTGTCTCCCAACAGCTGTTCCAGTGGGTCCCCTCCCCCAACCTTCTCTGAGCCTTCGGGGTCCATGTGACCTGGCCATTTAGCCCATGGTGTGCAAAAAAGTGCCGCTCAGAGGTAAAACAACGCAACCCAACCCTAAAAAGAAAGATCATAACTTTTGCAATTTAACTTATCTGGTGGAATTTAAATGAAGATCTGAACGCATTTCATAGAAACTGTTAAGTGATTTAAATTAGGAAATATTCTGAATTTTCATAGGAGAGTAAAATGGTATTTGTAAGTGTTTTGATGTCTGTGGAGTGACCTTTTCTGCCACGGAATTTCTCAGCGATAAACAACTGATGGAACTGAAAGTGAAGCCGTTGACCTTGATGATTTTATCTCATTACTCTTTCTACAGATGACCGAAGATGACTCAGATAAATAAAGTTATCGTTTTCACTAAAATATGGGAAGGAAATAAAAAAATTTATGTTATTGATTTGAATATTCAGCAGTTGGGTTGGGTTGTTTTACCTCTGAGCGGCACTTTTTTGCACACCATGGGCTAAATGGCCAGGTCACATGGACCCGAAGGCTCAGAGAAGGTTGCGGGAGGGGACCCACTGTAACAACTGTTGGGAGACAGATGGTAATCTTCCATCAAGGCCATCCAGAGTGTTCTTTAACGTGCACAGGGTATGACTCTCCCGCACACGGGGCCACGGCTTAACGTCCCATCCGACGGACGGCGGCCTTTCCAAGCCCATCGGTGTCCCCTACTGACCGTGGGCAAGGCGGGGAATTTTGCGGAGATAAATCTCAACGCTGACCCAGCTGGGACTCGAACCTGGGACTACAGATTACGAGCCTGGCGCGCTACCGATTGAGCCACCCCCGCCCCAGGCTTCTGGAGAATATGGAATGCTGTTTATTAGAGCACCAGACCTATACAGTCCTTTAGAAAAAGAAGAAATTTGTTGTGGTTGTTTTCACCTCTGAGCTGTACTTCTTTTGCACACAATGGGCAAAATGGCCAGGTCACAAGGACCCTGAAGCTCAGAGAAGGATGGGGTAAGGGCAGATGTTGGGAGATAGATAGTAGCCTCCCGTCAAGGCCATCCAGTGTTCTTTAGCGTGCACAGGGTATGGCTCTCACACACATGGGGCCATGGCTTAATGTCTCATCCGACGGATGGCGGCCTTTCCAAGCCCATCGGTGTCCCCTACTGTGCGCAGGGTTTTGCGGAGATAACTCTTAACGATATCTCAGATGGGGCTCGAAACTGGGAACTTCAGATTACGAGCCTCGCGCGCTGCCGACTGAGTACCCCAACCCCACAAACGGGGGGAAGAAAGGAAAGAATTAATATTTATTATTATTCAGATTTAATTTGCCTAAAAGTTTACCGGAAACTATTTTTAAGCTGTATAAAGCAAAATAATATATTCATTACAAATATATTAAAATATTTTAGAATATTTTAAAATTATTTACCAGATTTTTCAGAATTATTGCCTACCAATTTGACTTTGAAAATAAATTGAATTAGTCGGGGGAATGCTCAGTCGGTAGCGCGCCAGGCTCGTAATCTGCTTTTTCTAGTTCGAGTCCCAGTTGAGCCAGCGTAGAGAATTTTCTCCGTAAAATTATCTGCCCTACCCTCGATCAGTAGACAACACCGATGCGTTTGAAAAGGCCACCGTCCGTCGCATGGAACGTTAAGCCGTGGCTTTGTCGGAAGGGTGAGTCATACCCTGTGCATGCTAAAAAACACGCTGGATGGCCTTGACGGAAGGCAACCATTTACCTCCTAACAGCTGTCAAGTGAGACCCTCTACCTTCTCTGAGCCCTCTGGCTCCTCGTGACCTGGCCATTTAGTCCTTTATGTGAAAAAAAGTGGTGTTCAGAGGTAAAACAACCCACAAGGCAGGATACTTGTATTAGTTATATTTTATTATAAATCAATACAAATGTATCATTTCTAAATGGGATTTAATGTGACCGAATATTTCCCCCCCCCTTATAATATTTGCAATAATTACTTAATTATTATAAAAATATTTTAATTTTGTTTCAGTTTACATTATGTTTTATTTGTTATGAGCGTTTATTTAAGACATTTTCAGTTCAAGGTTCGATATCATGCAGAAAAAAAGTCTTTCTCAAAGTAAAATTCTTAGATTCAAAATATTGTCCGCACAGAGTAGTTTATGCTGATATAAAAAAAAACATTTAAATTTTGCATTTTTTTTTCGAAAAACACATTTTAAAACAAAAACAACGCCAGGAGAATTTGTGGAATATTGTGCAATTTTTATTCGACATTCAGGATCTCGTTTCAAAATCAAGAAGCTACCCGTAATTATGTAATACATTATTTTTTAATAATGAAGTCGGGAGTTATCAATTTCTCAACCAAATGCTCTACTGATTGTATAGAGTTTATGTAATGTGTAAAGTTTATTATTTATTAAGCATTTGACATGTTTTAAAAACTAAAATTCCTCAAGTTTATAATTTTTTTATTATTTATTTAAACATACAGCATGCATTTTTAAAAACTAAAACTTTTCTAGTACTTTAATAAACTTTATTTATCTGTGTTATTTATTAAGTATTTGATATCCATCATGAAAACCAAATATTCACCGGTAATTATATAAGTTCGTTTCTATTGATATTTTAAGCAAGTATCAACTTTTTTTTAAACCAAAAATTCACGAGTAAATATGCAAAATTTCCTGTCTTTATTACCTATTAAGCATTCGAAATCATCTTCAAAGTCAAATATTCAATAGCAATTACATAATATTTATTTTTACTAATAAATTAAGCATGCGGTATACAGTATTAAAACCAAAAATTCACGAATAATTATATAAAGTTTCTTATCTTTATTAATTATTAAGCATTATCATAAAAAAAAAGAGTTACCAGTAATTATATAAAGTTTAGTTTTATTTATTTCTTAAGCATGACGCTGTTTTCTTCAACTTCAAAAATTACATTGTGGCTTGTGAAATGGTTTCACCAAAAAGTTCTAATTCAAAGTTTTAACATTTACACGTTCCAGGACACTACAACGCGATTATTTTAAGCTTTCTCACTCTATAATCTCCAAAGCAAACATCTTTATCCAACTATCGTTTGAATGCTCATTAAAGAAGTACTTCATCTTCTTGGGTGATAATTAGTCACTGAGGAGTTACCGTCGACCCACAACGAGGCGATCAAGGAAGTGACGGATGGAGTGTGGACAGTTACTAAGCAAGACTGAAGGGAGGGGGGGACAGGGGGATGTGTATGTGAGGAGGGGGAGAGGAAGACGACGACCACGGTCGCAATTAGCCCCACTGCATGGGTCCGTCACTCAGTTCACAGAGCAATGCCAGACACTCACACTTCAGATTTTAAGTTGTTCCAATGGATGTGCAACTTGGGCTTACATCTTTAATAGTGATTCTCTTTTAAGAGTTTGTTAACTGTCCAATTTTTTTGGTGTGTGTTTCTTTCTGTCAGTTTTTTTTTCTTTTTCGTTTTTGCGGCGCGTGGTCCGCTTGGTTGACTTTTGCTCTTTGGAACAATTGCCCACTTTTCGCATTGCCAAAACAAACACAAACATCCAGGGATTCAAAAAAGAGTGATAGGGAATTAATTTCATTTGCTGAGTCAACTTTTCACTCGGTTTGACTTTTTTTCTCTCTCAGAGGAAAGAGATGTTTGGTGAGAGATGCTTATATGTTTAACATTGGTTATTAGAAGAGAATCGGTACTGTACCTATTGATCATTTGTCTGAAAGTTTCACTAATGCTGGATTACCTACAGTTACAACGTTTTCGACGAAATCATATACAGAAAGTTTTTTGAAATATAAATTATAAATTAGATTATGATATATCAAACAAATGAACAAAACAATCATTAATAAAACATTTTTATAAATTCTTTTAGAAAAATAAAAAAATTTAGAAAAAATATAATTTTTGAAAAAAATTTTATAAATTATACGTATCAATATTTTTACATTTTTTTTATAAATTTATTTCTATTATTTTTATTGGTAAGTTTCATAATTCAATATATATTATAATTTTTTATTTATCTGAGAGTTTTAGTATTTTTGTACAATTGATGTAAAAGTAATATATTTATTCTTATATTAATTTGTTAGATATATTCGAAAGGCAACTTGAAATAAATTATATTAATTAATATATATGTATAATCATTCTGTTAATGAGGGAACGGGGTGATTTTGTCGGTAACGTGTGTCATGTCCCTCCAATTTATTTTTATTATTGTATTTTTGTTGCATATCCGTCCCATGGCCGAGTGGTTAGCGCGCTTGGCTATTGATCTACGGGACCTGGATTCGAGCCCCGGGTAAGGCATGGATGTATGTGTCGTTTTTCTGCTGAGGTCCTGCCATCCTCTCAGACCTTCTACTTTGTCATATAAACTGACAGGCTCCTGTCAGACCTCTGTGGCAAGCAGCTGCTTGAGGGAGTATTTATTTATTTTTTTTTTTATTTTTGTTGCTGTCCTTTTGAGCAATGGCGGTCCGAGCCTTACCAGCTATATTCACACTATGTACTATTTAGACACCAGCGTTTAATATGCCATATATAGTAATTAAACTAAAGAATAAAAAAACTCTTCTTATTTAACTTGTACACACTTCCTGAGTGTTCAATTTAATCTGAAGTGTAAGCAATAATAGACCGAGATTTTCAGTAGGTTTCTAACACTAAGACTGTAAGCTTCCTATGCCCTCAAAGCTTAAAAAGCAGCAGAGCAGCAAGCTGAGAAATCATTCAAGTTCTCTGTTTCGTATCCATCGCGATAACGACAAGTACCTCATGAAGATGCAACTCTAACATAAAATAGGGAATGGTAAGGAGGCTGAAGGACACCTTAAGAAGGACCTTTGAACTTTAGATCCAGCTGTGGCTCGGTTGCGATGGGCCAACATCTGAAACGGCACCGTAGAGGTACATAACACTTCTCCACCCTGAGTCGTTTCCCCAGAGTGTCATTGTGAAGTGGATGGCGATAGGGAGGGAGGAAACTCTCTGTGATGCTGATGCAGGTGGAAAGCTTTGAGTGAGAAGATGATACAAGACAATAAAGAAGAGTTCATCCTCTCACGCTCTTCTAAGGAGAATTTGCCAGTGACTTATGGAATACCACCCAAAACATAAAGCCTTTGCACTAAGCTATGACATCAGCATGTGGTGTGTGTATATATATACTTATAATTTTACAAATTTCTTATAAATTAATTTCTGTTATTTTTACTGGTAAGTTTCAAAATTATTCTCTATATTAATTTATATTTATAAATATACATTATTTAAAAAACTTATTTGCATATATAATTGTTATGATAATGCTAATATATAAAAATAATTTTTCTAAGCAATGTATATTTATATTTTGATATAAATTTTAATTGTGAAACTTACCAGTAGTATTAACAGAAATAAATATGTGAGAAGTTTGTAAAGTTGTAGATATACATATGCTGACGTCATAACTTAGTAGAACGGCCTTCTGTTTTAGGTAGTGTTGACATGCTGGAGATTTAAACAATAAAAAACAACACTCGCCGGAGCTCAATTTGACATTGACAAAGATCACGTGTCAGATAACGTAGCAAACGGAATGATATATTATTATATTCTTAGATATCACATTATTACGGGTTGCTTTTGTATGTGTCTAATAAATGATAAAACAATATCTAATGTAATTATATTTAAATACGTAATATATATTAATCTGAGTTTTAATATTTTTTATTATGTGTTGTTGTAAAAACACAATATTTATTATTTTATTAATTGTTAGTTTTTTATACACTGGCTTCCATAAATTAAGGAACATATGTTGCATTAATGGGAAGCTAAAGTCATAGTTAATAATAGAGGCTCCCTAAATTCAAAAGCATTATTTTGTTTTGAAAAATCTGATAGCAGAAAAAGATTTCAATCAAATATAAAAATATCTCGATTTTCAACAATATTCGTTCAGTATTTAATTAGTTATGTAAGTTTGAATGTATAACAACAGCAATGTCAGTGTTAAGATATACAAAACTATTCAATAATAAAATAATTCTTTACACAAACTTCTAATATTACCACTTATTTTATTAAACACTTTTATACAATAATAGTTAATAAGTTTGACTTCTGAAGTAACTCCAAAGTCAATTCATTGAGGGGTCTAGCTAGGCCCATTCCTTAGCAGGAATTCCATTTTAATGATCGATCATAAGCTATTAGTCTATATGATCATACCGGTGATTCTCTATGCTTCACCCATATGGGCGAGACCCACCAATATTCGTAAGATTCAGGTCTTACAGAACAAGATTTTGAGAACTGGGGTCGATGCCCCCCTGGTTTGTCGCTAACAGACAACTCAATAAAGACCTGGGCATCGACCATATATATATATAATAATAAAAAAAAAATAAATACCCCCTCAAGCAGCTGCTTGCCACAGAGGTCTGACAGGAGCCTGTCAGTTTATATGCCGCAGTAGGAGATCTGAGAGGATGGCAAGACCTCAGCAGAAAAACGACACACACATCCATGCCTAATTCCGGGGCTCGAACCCAGGTCCCTTAGATCAGTAGCCAAGCGTGCTAACCACTCGGCCACGGGACGGCATATATATATATGCACATATAAAACGCACCTCAAAAAGATTTTTTGAGGCTGTAAGCAATAATCCCAATGAGATTATTTCTTCTCTGATTCTTTACGATCATACTGTTTTGAACAAGTACAAGAGTCTTAAAATGTTAGCGTTCTCTGAGGAGACCTACCCGTTTTAGCTTTCTTATACAATTATATTGCTATTTTTAGCTTTTCTTATGTTTGCCCTTAGGGGCCCACCTAAGGGTGGTTTACTTATATATTTTGTTCTTACTCATGCCAAATAGGCATATCTTTATGATGGAGATGGTTATGGGTAAAATTATTACCCGGTACATCGAATATGATTATACGACCTACGACTTCTGAAGTCAATCTTTCGTGATTGGCATTGCTCTTGTTAAATATTCAGTCTTTTATAACTCCATAAATACCAAACAAATATTATAGAAAATTGAGATATTGAAATATTTGATTTGAGATCGTTATCTGCTTTCACATTTTTCAGAGAAAGAAACTTATTTTAGAAGTTATAGAGCTTTCACGCTAGCTTCCATTGACAAAACATAGGGTTGTTCCTTAATTTTTGAGAAAAAAAGTGTATATCAGAGAATGCGCCTCTCGAAATAAATGCATCACTTGCTTTAATTAGTGACAGTCCAACCAAAAACGTGAAATAAACATCGGGTTTTTCTAGATTCCTTTTACAGAAATTCCCAATAATACACGATATGGCTGGTAGAAATTAAACATAAGGAAAAATCTAGTAATTATTCATATCTATTAATCCGTGGCCGAGTGGTTAGCGCTCTTGTCTACTGATCTGTTCCTGAGGGATTCTGTTCTGGATTCTTAATTCGAACCCAGGGAAGCATGGATGTTTCTGTTGTTTTTATGCTGAGGTCCTGTCATCCTCTCAGACTTTCTCCTGTGGCGTATAAACTGATAGACTTCTGTGGCAAGCAGCTGCTTGAGGTTTTTTTTATTAATTTTTTAAACCCCCATCGTCCCTTCGATCAGAAAGGGAACTCTATCTCTGGGATGGAACATTAATCCTTGGCCCCGTGTGCGGGAGAACCATTACTTGTGCAATTTAAAGAACATGCTGGACGACTTTGATCGAAACATATCATCTATCATCTAACAGCTGTCCTGTGGGTCGGAAAGGAAAAAAAAAAGATAAAGGAAACCATATCACACAATTTCACTGTGTTATCGAAAGTCCAAGTAATAATTGTTATCAAAATATTTCGCTGTATTTTGTCATGATTAATAAGCTTTCGTGTCAATAATTCGTATGTTTTTAATAGTTATAAGCTTTATAACACCTTAAGTTAGTTAGGGTGCGATGTCCATATTAGAATAAGCAAGATTGAAAATAGTTGATATGTAGTAGGGAGACAACATAGACTACCCCAGGGTATGAAAAAAACTCCCCCCCCCCACCTCCTCTTGCTACTCTCGAAAGTGGCGTAACTTCCATTTCAGTTTCATTTTTAGCTTCGCATTTTAGGGATTTTCTGACGTCCTTCTATTATTTATATCTATTATTATATATTCTATGACGGAAAGTTTGATGATGTCACTTCCAGTGTGTACCCTATGTCCTCATTTCCTGGAAACTTTTTCATAGCCTCAGGGTTTGTTGGATTTCTGAGCAACAATTTTTTTGCACTCAATGGACTAAATGGTCAAGTCACAAGGACCTCAAGGGATCAGAGAAGGTTTGGGGAAGGCGACACAATGGACCCCCGTTAGGAGACTGAGGGTAGCTTTCTATTAAAGTCAGCCAGTATATTCTTTAACAGTCATAGGGTATGACTCTGCACACAGCACCACATCATAACGTGTCATATGACAAACACCTACCTTTCCCAGCTCCTCGGTTTACCCTTTCTGACCAAGGGCAAGGCGAAGAGTTTTGGGGAGATAAACCTCAATGCAGGCAAAGTTTGCAACTCGAACTTGGGAACTGCAGACTACAAACATGGTGTGCTAACGTTTGAAACACCCTTATCCCATATAGCTTGGGGTAATTGAAATTGGGTTGCCACTTCTCATGTAAAATGTATTACATTTTAAAAACACTATTTATTACTTAATTTATTCTTTATATTCCTGATAACGTTGCATTAGTGTTTTTCTGATATGACCCACTAGCGCTACTTGGTCTAATAGTTAGGGCACCTGACTACTAGACTAACTGGGTTGGGTTGTTTTACCTGGGAATAGCACTTCTTTTGCACACAATGGGCTAAACGGTCAGGTCGCAAGGACCCAAAGGCTGAGAGAGAAGGTTGAGGGAAAGGGCCGACTGGACAACTATTGGAAGAGAAATAGTAACCTCCCGTCAAGGCCATCCAGAGTGTTCTTTAATGCACACATGTATGTCTCTCACACACACGTGGCCATGACTTAACGTCCCATCCGATGGATGGCGGATTTTACAGGCCCATCAATGTCCCTTACTGACTGAGGACAAGGAAGAGAGTTTTGCGGAGATACATCTCAACACTGGCCCACGTGGGACTCGAACCCGGAAACTGCAGATTACGAACCTGGCACCATACAGACTGGGCCACTCCCCAACCCTTCTTTTAGGCTATCTGTATTCTTTGTGTAGGGAAACACTTTCTTCCTTAAAAAAAATACTTAATGGTTAATAACTATACGAATAATCATTAAATCAATTTCAATTCAATTAAATTCAATTAAATTTCATTTCAATTTCAGATAATCATTAAATCAGTTTTGGAAATTAACCAAAAAAAATTATTTGTTTCGAAAGCTTTTAATTAGAATATATGAGATCGTGAACATTGGCGTATCCCGAGATTTTTCATGCGAGTAAAGGGGAGCATCCACGAAATTTGAATTAATTGTGAACGGTTGTGCAAGTCCGGCTTATCTTTTTCACCCTTCCCAGCACAGTGCTAACTAGATACACTGGGCCAGGACAAGGCTATCTCGATACTACAGGCCTAGATACTGTAGTAACAGTAGACCTAATTTTCCAAATTACAGCAGATTTGATTATACCTATAATTCTAAAAATTGCACTGGTAGTTAGTGATTTAAAAAAAAATGGTAATTAATATTACAATAATTCTCAAATATTTTAATAAAATCTTAATGAATAAATTATTTCATTTTAACTGGTTTGAAAATAAATTGCTTTAACTTTTAAACCAACTAAATCAGTTAAATAATTATGCATAATTAATTTCCCTCCTTTTCTCTCTCCTTTTATTCAAGGCTGTCCAGGTATGATCTATCAAGGTGGATTTGGCCAGGACATACAAATGCGGAATTAAAGGGAAATAAAATATGTAGAATTATTTAAGATATTCTTTTGTGTAAAGTTCAATTATAAACTATTTATAAGCAATATAATATAATATATTATATTTTTATTAAAATATATAGAAATATTTTATAATAATTTATTGCAAATTATTGTATCGCGGGCCTGAGTGATTAGCGCGCTTGGCTACTGATCTAAGGGACCTGGGTTCGAACCGCAGATAAGGCATGGATGTTCGAGTTGTTTTTTCTGCTGAGGTCCCACCATCCTCACATTCCTTCTACTATGGCGTATTTAACTGTTTATTGATTTGTATGATATAACTAAAAGCAACCTGCGATAATATTTTATAAAGATATAAATTTGTCATAGTCTTTACTATCAAGGTAGCCTACGCCAAGGCAACACCTCCTGTAACAGAAGGCCAGTGGACAGAATTATGACATCAGGATAGGTAGTCCTCTAATCCAGACTTTACTTTTATATTTATTTCTATTATTATTACTGGTGTACTTTTATATCAATCTTGATAATAATGTTGATTTATAAATGTACTTTATTTAGAAAGAAAATTGTTTGCATTTATTAACATTTTGATAACTGCTAATAACGAAAAATTTTCCTTGTAAATCAGATATATTTATCAATAAACATTAATATAAAGATTAGTATAAAAGTATATCAATAGCAATAGAAAGAATCGATAAGAAATGTCTGGAGTTTAGGACTACCTATGGTGACGTCATAATTTCGCCCAACGGCCTTCTGTTATAGAAGGTGTTCGCCAAGAACACCTTGATGCACCAGATCTGGACAGTAGAGTAATAGAAGAGCTAATTTTCAAATATATGTAGAGAGAGATTGGATTGGATTGTTTTACCTCTGAGCGGCACTTTTTTTTGCATATCATGGGCTAAATGGCCAGGCCACAAGGACCCCGAATGCTCAGAGAAGGTTGGGGGAGGGGACCCACTGGAACAGCTGTTGGGAGACAGATGGTAGCATCTCGTCAAGGCCATCCAGCGTGTTCTTTAACGTGCACAGGGTATGGCTCTCCCGCACACGGGGCCACGGCTTAACATCCCATCCGACGGACGGCGGCCTTTCCAAGCCCATCGGTGTCCCCTACTGACCGTGGGCAGGGCGGGGAAATTTTGCGGAGATAAATCTCAACGCTGACCCAGCTGGGACTCGAACCTGGGAACTGCAGATTACGAGCCTGGCGCGCTACCGACTGAGCCACCCCCGCCCCATATGTAGGGAGAGAAAGCGATTTTTGTTATATATTTTCTCTACAAAATTATACTAATATTATTTATTTCTAAAAATTCTTAAATATTTTAATAAAGCTACTAGCCGTCCTGTGGCCGAGTGGTTAGCACGCTGGACTACTCATCTAAGGGACCTGGGTTCGAGCCCCGGGTAAGGCATGGATGTAGTAATGTTTTTCTGCTGATGTCCCGCCATCCTCTCAGACCTTGTACTGTGGCGTATAAACTGGCAGGCTCCTGCAAGACCTCTGTGGCAAACATCTGCTTGAGGGGATATTTATTATATTATAATGAATAAATTATTCTTTTGAAAAATAGATAGTTTTAAAGTTTAAACAAATTAAATCCCCTAAATTTTAGGCAAAATTAATTTCCTTCCTTTTGCTAATAATAATAATATTCTTTATTTGTATTAATGTTAATTATAAAAAAATTGAACAAATGACCCGCAAACCATCTGAATATCTGCAGGAGAGAAGAATAATAACATTACACGAAAATGCATAAGTATGTTTTAAAAGACTGTCATCGAACATTGCATTGATGCGAAATTTCAGCAGAAGCTCCTTTGTTTGGTTCAGGTTTTTTTTGTTTTTTTAAGTGCTATCTAGGCCTGATGCGCACTGTAGCCCAAAATCTAGATAAAAACACTCTTGCTGAGCATAAGTTTAACTGATATTGTTTAAAAAATTTTTATACCGTACTATATTAAAACTATACAGGTAGGTTTTTTTTTTAATAAGTCAACGATTAATTTTAGATTATTCTATAATATTATATAACCTTAATAAATATATCAACTTCTTCATTAACTTTAAAAAATAAAAATAGAAAAATTTGATTGAATAAAAACAACCGTTTAAAACAAAATGTAGGCTTAATAGGCTTAAATTTTCCTTTAACCTTCTGTTTTCCTTTCTTCAAATTTTAATTTTACACATTTTTTTCTAAAAAGCAATTTGAAAATTTGTTGTAAAACGAGAATTGCTGGCGGCTATTAAAAGTGCCGCTGCATGCAGTTGTATTGAGCCTTTTTCTATTCTAACTAGTTATTCTGTGGTTGATCAAGGTGACTTTCCTCTAGCCAACCCTTATCCCAGGTGAGAAGGAAGTTAGTCTGTATCTCAAGTCTGATGTTGGACCCCTTGGTATTACATTAGACATCGCCAGGTAGAGTCGAAGAAATGGACTAAGAGACTTGTCGATTTCCAGTAATCTATTTCTTTAATCACTCTTGCTAAAGTTCGTTTCATTTCTAAACGTGCAAAGCACAATTGTTTACCTTATCCATTCGTAAACACGAATGATGTACTTTAGCATTGTATACATTACTTCATAATTTGTGTACATTTTGGGGCTCAAATTTATAACATTCTCCGAACTCATCACTTTACATAATTACGTTTATCTCTGGAGCAAGAAGAGAAAACTCGTGAGAAGCATGAGCTAGCTCCAGCTTTGAATCTTATGCTTACATTTGCCGAGTTGTGATTTTTCAACAGATTGGACAGTAAACTTCTCCGTTTGTGTTACTTATCAGCCCTTCCGTCCAAATAAACTTACATCCCAAGTGTAAACGGTTAGATGTAAGCAACCCTGTTGCTCCATACTAAAGAACTGGTACGTGGTTAGACTGCCAGTAAGTGCTTTCTCTCCTTCCTAGTCACCAGGATGCTGGTGGCTGCATCTTTCTGTAGTGAGCAGGATGCTATGTGGACGATGTACCGAAATGAATTTCATCTTTCGCTTTCCATCAGTGACTGCATCATCTTTGGTCACAAATATCTAGCGGTAGCTTTTTGCACAAAATGAGAGAGAAACAGTGCTGAAGAGAAGAACACTGTGTGCATCTTTCTGATAGCAAAAGAGACAGTGAATAAGTCTCCGATGGAATAACCGAAAGTGACTACATCTTTGCGATGGAATAACCGAAAGTGACTACATCTTTGCGATGGAGTAACCGAAAGTGACTACATCTTTGCGATGGAATAACCGAAAGTGACTACATCTTTGCGATGGAATAACCGAAAGTGACTACATCTTTGCGATGGAATGAGAAATATTGCTTGCATCTTCCCAATGGAATAAATAACAACGGGTGCATCTTTCGGTGGATTATGTGATAGTGGGTGTTTCTTCCCAATGGAATAAGAGACAGTGGGTACATCTTTCCGGTGTAATGAGAGACAGTGGCTGTATCTTCCCGATGGAATAAGTGACAGTGGGTGTTTCTTCCCGATGGAAGAAAAGACAGTGTGTGGTTATTTCCGGTGGAATGAGAGACAGGAGACAGTGGATGAGTCTTTTCCAAATCACAGAGCGTAGCTGAATGTTTATGATGGAATAAGAGAGCTGCTTGTGTCCGATGTAATAAGAGAGCTTCGATGAATGTTTCCGATGGAATAAGAGAGCTTCGATGAATGTTTCCGATGGAATAAGAGAGCTTCGATGAATGTTTCCGATGGAATAAGAGAGCTTCGATGAATGTTTCCGATGGAATAAGAGAGCTTCGATGAATGTTTCCGATGGAATAAGTGAGCTTCGATGAATGTTTCCGATGGAATAAAAGTGCGTAGCTGCATATTTCCGATGGAATAAAATATCGTAGCTGCATGTTTACGATGGAATAAAATATTGGAGCTGCATGTTTCCAATGGACTAAGAGAACATAACTGCATGTTTCCAATGGAATAAGAATGCGTAGCTGCATTTGTCCGATGTAATTAACGATCGTTATTTGCATGTTTCCAATGGACTAAGAGAGCATAGCTGCATTTTTCCAATGTAATAAGATTGAGTGCAACACTTTATGACGGAAAGAGATATAGCAGCTGCATCTTTCCGATGGAATAAGAGAAAGTAGCTGCATGTTTCCGAAGGACTAAGAGAGAGCAGTTGCATCTTTTCCGTGGAATAAGAGAGTGTTGCTGCATCTTTTCGATGTAATAAAAGAGAGTACAACACTTTTCTGACCGAAAGAGATATTGTAGCTGAATCTTCCGATGGAAAAGAATGTGTAGCTTCACATTTCTAACAAGAAGCGAGATAATAACCGCATCGTTTCAATGGATTAAGAGGCAATGGTACATGTTTCTGGTGGAAAACGAAAGAGTGGATAAATATTTCTGGTGGAAAACGAAAGAGTGGATAAATATTTCTGGTGTAAAAAGAACAACGGCTGAATCTTTCTGTTGGAAAACCAAACAGTAAACTTTCTTCTGGAAAAAGAGAGTGTAGTGCACCTTTCAGGAATAAAAAAGAGAGAATGATCTATAGAGAGAAAAATGCTTTAGTTCCAACTTTTATAGGTTAAAGGAGACACTGACTTCAGGATTTATGTTCAAAAGGAGACACTGACTTCAGGATTTATGTTCAAAAGGAAACCGTGACTGCAGCTGTAATGTTCAAAAGGAAGGTGACTGGAGCTTTTCTCTTTTTAAAAGTATCCGTAGTTTCAGCTTTTTGTCTAAAAGGAAGATGTGATTCTTAGGATTAGTCGGAGGACTGGCAGTCCTTAGGATCAGCAGGTACGTTTACTGTAGTTATTATTATATCAATTGAGAAGATGAAATCGGATCGGTGAATGAGTTTGTAAAAGCTTGCCTGACTTTCTGTTTTGATTTGGGGAGAAACATTTTCTCTGTTAAAAACAAGGCGTTTCAGTTTTTACTGTGAATAATGAACATATTGCATATGAAATGTAAAAGAAATTAAATTATTTAGTGACCGGTAAGTGAGAAAATTTTCTTAAAAGTTAATTTTTAAACGATTGACGAACGAAAGATTAATATAAAAAATCGTTCATTATTATAATAGATATTGTTGAATCATCAATAAAACGATTACAGGAAGATATCCTTACAGGAAGAAACGAAATGAAATACAGGATTTCATTTCGTTTGCTTATACCGAAGGTAAAAATTTCCTTTTTCTTTTTTGATTAATGTAGAGAGGTTTCTTATTACTTAAGCTAACTGAACATTATTTTCGAAATTGTCTGGATTCTTCCATGATACGTCTATGGAGAATTAAATTCAAAATTAAACTTTTAAAATTCGGTAGTCTGAAGTCTAAAGCGAATGGCTGAAGAAAAAAAGGTGTTAAGTTCAAATAACAAAAAGAAATTTTCACAATTGTCATGCCATTTTTTGCTACTGTTTCGCTTCCACAATATTTCTTCTAGGTCTCACTTCATTCACTGTTTCAAATGAGTTCACCTCTATCCGTTATGAGATCTTATATAGCTCATTGTTTTTCGATGAACTATTTATGTAGCTAATTATTTTCTATTTTGCTGTTTCTGTTGAAAGGTCGCCTCTTTGTCTCTTCCTGATGAACTCGTCATTCTCTCTATTTTTTATGAGGTCCCGTCTTCGTTGATCTTTCTGCTGAGGTCTCCTAGCTGTTTCTTATGAGTTCGCCTCTCTTACTATTCATGTTGAGGTCTGGCTCTTTTCACTTTCATGAAGACTCATCTCACTCACTGTTCCTGATTAGGTATCATCTCAGGGGCGGGGGTGGCTCAGTCGGTAGCGCGACAGGCTCGTAATCTGTAGTTTCCAGGTTCGAGTCCCAGCTGGGTCAGCGTTGAGATTTATCTCCGCAAAATTCCCCTCCCTGCCCACGGTCAGTAGTGGACACCCATGGGCTTGGAAAGGCCTCCGTCCGTCGGATGGGACGTTAAGCCGTGGCCCCGTGTGTGGGAGAGCCATACCCTGTGCACGTTAAAGAACACGTTGGATGGCCTTGACGGGAGGCTACCATCTGTCTCCCAACAGCTGTTCCAGTGGGTCCCCTCCCCCAACCTTCTCTGAGCCTTCGGGGTCAATGTGACCTGAACATTTAGCCCATGGTGTGCAAAAAAGTGCCGCTCAGAGGTAAAACAACCCAACCCAACCCATTAGGTATCGTCTCTATCTGCTTAGGTTTTGTCTCCTTGAACATTTCCACCGAGGTATCAACTCATATTCTTTTCTGCTTTGGCTGAGTTCTCACCTCTTTCAATCCCTCTGGTAAGATTTCACCCCTTATACTATTAATAGTCGTCCCATGGCCGGGTGGTTAGCGCGTTTGGCTACTGATCTAAGGGATGTGGGTCCGAGCCCCGGGTAAGGCTTGGATGTTCGTGTTGCTTTTCTGCTGAGGTCCTACCATCCTCACAGACCTACTACTATGGTATATAAACTAACCGGCTCCTGTCAGGCCTCTGTGGCAAGCAGCTGCTTGAGAGGGTATTTATTTTATTATTTATTTATTATTTTATACTGTTATTTTCTGATTAGTGTAGCTATCCCTACTCCTAATCAGAATCTACTCCTAATATGAGATCTCGCCTCCCTCATTGTCTCTATTGAGGTCTTTCCTCTTTTATTGTTTTTGCGAAGGTCTCTGCTTCATTTACACAGCTCTTCTCTACCGTACTGTTCCTGCTGTGGCCTAATCTGCTTCGTTTTCACTGCTCTCGTCTATTGTACTGTTCCTGTTATGGTCTAATCTGCTTCATTTTCACTGCTCTCGTCTACCGTACTGTTCCTTTTGTGGTCTAATCTGCTTCATTTTCACTGCTCTCGTCTACCGTACTGTTCCTTTTGTGGTCTAATATGCTTCATTTTCACTGCTCTCGCCTACCGTACTGTTCCTTTTGTGGTCTAATATGCTTCATTTTCACTGCTTTCGTCTACCGTACTGTTCCTTTTGTGGTCTAATCTGCTTCATTTTCACTGCTCTCATCTACCGTACTGTTCCTTTTGTGGTCTAATCTGCTTCATTTTCACTGCTCTCATCTACCGTTCTGTTCCTTTTGTGGTCTAATCTGCTTCATTTTCACTGCTCTCATCTACCGTTCTGTTCCTTTTGTGGTCTAATCTGCTTCATTTTCACTTCTCTCGTCTACCATACTATTCCCGCTCTGGTCTAATCTGCTTCATTTTCATTGCTCTCTCCTACCGTACTGGTCCTCTGAGGTCTAATCTGCTTCATTTTCACTAATCTCGTCTACCATACTGTTCCTGCTGTGGTCTAATCTGCCTCACAGCTCTCGTCGACATTACTGCTTCTGCCGAGGCCGAGGTCTAATCTGCTTTATTTTTGCTGCTGCCGTCTACTCTACTATTCCTGCTCAGTTCTAATATGCTTCATTTTCACTGCTCTCTCTACCGTATTATTACTGCTGAGGTTAAATCTGCTTCATTTTCATTGCTCTTGTCTACCGTACTGTTTCCACCGAGGTCTAATCTTCCTCATTACTGCTGCTGATTTCTCTTGCATCAGACTGTATCTTAGGTCTCATCTACTTCATTTTTGCTTCTTAGTTCTTGTCGAACCACAATGTTTCTGCTGTGGTCTCATGTACACCCATCCCTCGATTTACACGATAGATAGTTTCCGGGAAATTATCGTGTAAGTCGAAACCAAAAACTTATGGAAAAATAAAGATAAGGTTCCGAAAAAATTCCCTCTTATGAATAAAACGTACATTGAAAGTTTTACTTATGCACCTTTCTCTCAAATTTCAGTTCAGCTGCAATAACAAGCATTAATGAATAATTGTATTGTACTTTATTTGCATTGGATTGGATTGGATTGTTTTACCTCTGAGCGGCACTTTTTTGCACACCATGTGCTAAATGGCCAGGTCACATGGACCCCGAAGGCTCAGAGAAGGTTGGGGGAGGGGACCCACTGGAACAGCTGTTGGGAGACAGATGGTAGCCTCCCATCAAGGCCATCCAGCGTATTCTTTAACGTGCACAGGGTATGGCTCTCCCGCACACGGGGCCACGGCTTAACGTCCCATCAGACGGACGGCGGTCAAGCCCATCGGTCTCCCCTACTGACCGTGGGCAGGGCGGGGAAATTTTGCGGAGATAAATCTCAACGCTGACCCAGCTGGGACTTGAACCTGGAAACTACAGATTACGAGCCTGGCGCGCTACCGACTGAGCCACCCCCGCCCCTTACTTTATTTGCATGAATTCAAATAAGCTTAGATTAATTTCTCATACATTTCTGGGGCAGAGGTGACACAGTTGGTAGCGCACCAGGCTCGTAATCTGCAATTTCCAAATTTGAGAATCCTGGGAATTTAGAGGATTTATCTCCAAAAAACTCCCCGCCTTGCCCTCGGTCAATATGGGACACCGATGGGCTTGGAAAGGCTACAATCCGTCGGATGGGGCATTAAGCCATCGCCCCGTGTGCGGGATAACCATACCCTGTGCATATTAAAGAATACGCTGGATGGCATCTGTCTCCTAACAACTGGCCAGTGGATCCCCTCACCCCAACCATCTCTGAGCCCTTTGGGTCTTGGTGACCTGGAAATTTAGTCCAGTCTGTGTAAAAAAGTGTCGTTCAGAGGTAACCCAACTGATTCATTTCTTTTTGGTCACGAAAACTAGTCATCGTTAATGTAGACGTACGGTATCGAATTTGAAGACGAAATTTGGAGCAGGATATTTATGAACTAAATATAAATTGGAAGTTAAGCATTTGTACCAAAACTTAGTGCTTTATTTCACAAAATGATTATTTGTATATTTTATTGAACAATGTACTTATGAATCAGCTGTACTTAGCATGCATAATAATTTATAGTGTTAAATTTGTTGCTAAAAATGTGATAAAACACGGTTTTTACTAGTCTGGAAAATTCAGTCTAGAAAAGTCGGATCTCGTTGCCCATTCATAACAGGCTTTATTTCATTAAGATGTAGCGAGACAGGTTGCTTTGAAATGGCAAGAATATAATTTTAGCGAAAGAACATAAATACAACTTATTATAGATGACGATTTAATTATATAGGCATTTACTACGATCTATTTATTCTTGAAAATAAAGAATGTTAACACACACAATAACAGAATAGCAAAAAGTTATTTGGAGAAAATAATGTTAATTCAAGTCTCGTTTAGTTATTTTTACTTTGGAGTGAAATGGAGGCAGTTTATTTCTTTCGAATAACAGAATAGCAGAAAACTGTTTGGAATAAATAGAAGAGAAGCTATTTGTTTCATTGGAATAAAAAATAGCAGAAAGTTGTGCGGAATGAATACCAGGAAAGTTGTTTCATTCGAATAACAGAAAAGCAGAAAGTATTTTGGAATAAAGAGTAGGGAGGCTGTTTGTTTCCTTCGCATAACAGAAGAGAAGAAAGTTGTTCGGAAAAAAATGCAGGAAGTTGGTTGTTTCATTCGAATAAAAAAAAATAGCAGAAGGTTATTTCGAATAAATGCAAAAGAAGCTATTTATTTCATTCGAATAATTACCAGAAGTTTTTTTGAAATAAATAGCTGAAAAGCTGTTAATTTCCTTTGAATAACAGAATCTCAGAAAGCTATTTGTAATAAATATTAAGAAAGTTATTTCTTTCATAGGAATAACAGAATAGCAAAACGTTATTTGGAGTTAATAGCTGGAAAACTATTTCATTCGAATAATCGAACAGTTATTTGAATTAAATAGTAGAGAACATGTTTGTTTTATTCGAATAACACAACGGTAGGAAGATGCTTGGAATAAATTTTAAGGTAGTTGTTTGTTTCTTTCAAATAGCAGAATAGCAAAAAAGTTGTTTGAAATAAATAGCAGGAAAGCTATTTGTTTCTTTCGAATAAAAAAATAGCAGAAAGTTCTTTGAAATGAAGAGAAGGAAAAATGATTGTTTCCTTTTAAATAACATAGTATCTTTTGAAATTAGAAGCTTAGTATCGTTTGAAATTAGAAGCAAGGAAACTATTTGTTTCCTTCGAGTAACCAAATAGCGAAATGTTATGTGGGATAAATGGCAGGGAAGCTATGTGTTTCATTACAATAACAGATTAGTAAAAGAAACTTTCCAAAATATATAGTAGAGTTCTTCGTTTCTTTCGAATATTAAAATAGCACAATACTGTTTGGACTAAATAGCATAAATAGCATAGCTGTTTGCTTCCTTCGAATAACAGATAGCACGAAGTTGCTTGGAATAAATAGAAATTGAAGAAAATTGTTAGTTTCTTAGAAATAACATATTTTGGGTTATTGGGTTGTTTTACCTCTGAGCGACACTTCTTTTGCACACAATGGGCTAAATGGCCAGGTCACAAGGACCGCGAAGACTCAGAGAACGTTGGGGGAGGGGATCCACTGGAACAGCTGTTAGGAGACAGATGGTAGCCTCCTGTCATGGCCCTCCAGTGTGTTCTTTAAAGTGCACAGGGAATAGCTCTCCCATACACGGGGCTACGGCTTAACGTCCCATCCGACGGACGGCGCCCTTTCCAAGCCCATCGTTGTCCCCTACTGATCGTGAGCAGAGAGTTTTAGAAATAACAGAATAGCAGAAAATTGTTTGGAATAAAGAGTAGGAACGCTGTTAATTTCCTTCGAATAAGAGAATAGCAAAAGGCTATTTGGACTAAACATTAATAATAAATAATAATATTAGTAATAAACATTACGAAAATTTATAATTAATAATAAATTAATAATATTAGTAATAAATGTTACGAAAGCTATTTGTTTCATTGGAATAACACAATAGCACAAAGTTATTTGGATTTAACAGCCGGAAAGCTGTTTGTTTCATTCGAAAACCGAACAGCACAAAATTATTTGGAATGAATAGCAGAAAAGCTATTTGCTTCATTAGAATAACAGAATATCAAAGTATTGCTTGGCATAAATTGTAGGGTAGTTGTTAATTTCTTCAAAGGAGCAGAATGGCAAAAAAAAGTTGTTTCAAATAAATAGGAGGGAAGCTGTTTGTGTCTTTCGAATTACTGAGCAGCAGAAAGTTATTTGGAACGAATAGCAGGGAAGCTATTTGTTTCATTCGAATAACAGAACAGCAGAAAGTTGTTTGGAATAAAGAGCAGTAAAAACGTTTTTTTCTTTCGAATAACAAAATACCAGAAAATTTCTTGAAATATAGCAGGAATGAATTGTTTCTTTGAAAAAAGCATACTGGCAGAGAGTTGTTTTTGTATAAAAACGACGAAACAGTTCGTTTTTTTTGGAATAACAGATTAGCAAAAAGATTTTTGAAATGAATTGAAGGAAAGCTCTTCGTGTCCTTCGAATGTCAGAAGAGCAAAATATTATTTGGGATAAATAGCCTGAATGTTGTTTGTTTTTTGTTTCTTTTAATAAGAGAATAACAGAAAGTTATTTTGAATAAATAGCAGGGAAGCTGTTTGCTTCTTTGCTAAAATATAATATCAGTACATTATCTGAAATAAACAGCAGAGACGCTGTTTGCTGCATTTGAGTAGCAGAATAGAAGAAAGTTGGTTGCAATAAATAGTAGAGTATTCGTTTTGTTTCTCTCTAATAAAAAAACAAAATAATACCCCCTCAAGCAGCTGCTTGCCACAGAGGTGTGACAGGAGCCTGCCAGTTTATACGCCATTGTAGAAAATCTCTAATAGCGGAATTGAAAAAAATTGTTTGAAAAGAATAGTAAGGAAGTTGTCTGTTTCTTTCGAATAACAGAGTAGCAGAATGATGTTTGGAAATAGTAACAGGGAAACTAATTGTTTCATTCGAATAACAGAATAGCAGAAATTTATTTGGAATAAATATTCGAGAAGTCCTTCGCTTCCTTTAATACTAATATGGCATAATATTGTTTGGACTAAATAGCAGAAATAGCAAACATAAAAAACTGTTTGCTTCCTTCGAGTAACAGAATAGCAGAAAGTTGCTTGATTTCATTAGAATAACAGAATAGTAGAAAGATGTTTTTTATAGGGTAGTTGATTGTTTATTTGAAATAGCAGAATGGCAAAAAAAAGGGTGTTTGAAACAAATAGTACGGAAGTTGTTTGTTTGTTTCGAATAACAGAGCAGCAGAAAGTTGTTTGGAACAAATAGCAGGGAAGATATTTGTTTCATTTAAATGACAGAATAGGAGAAATTGAAATAAATAGCACAACGTTGTTTGTTTCTTTGAAAAATCATAAGAGCAGAAAGTTGTTTTTGAATGAAGAGCAGCGAAACTCTTCGTTTCCTACGAATAACAGAATGGCAGAATAATTTTTGTAATAAGTGGCAGAAAACCGTTTGTTTGTTCCGTATAACACATAAGCAAAAACTGCTTTAAATAAAAGAAGGAAAGCTTTTCGAGTCCTTCTAATGTAACAATGGCAGAATATGGTTTGAGGATAAATAGCAGGATTGTTGTTTGTTTCATTCGAATAACAGAATAGCAGAAAGTTATTCGGAATAAGTAGCAAAGAAGTTATTTGTTTCATTTGAATAACATCATAGCAAAACATTTTTTGGGCTATAAAGTACAGAAGATGTTTATTTCGACCGAATAAGAAAATAGTAGAAATTTTCTTGGAGTTGGATTGGACTGTTTTACCTCTGAGCGGCACATTTTTGCACACCATGGGCTAAATGGCCAGGCTACAAGGACCCTGAAGGCTCAGAGAAGGTCAGGGGAGGGGACCCACTGGAAGAGCTGTTGGGAGACAGATGGTAGCCTCCCGTCAAGGCCATCCAGCGTGTTCTTTAACGTGCACAGGGTATGGCTCTCCCGCACACGGGGGGGGGGGGGGGGGGGCGGCTCAGTCGGTAGCGCACCAGGCTCGTAATCTGTAGTTCCCAGGTTCGAGTCCCAGCTGGGTCAGCGTTGAGATTTATCTCCGCAAAATTCCCCGCCCTGCCCACGGTCAGTAGGAGACACCGATGGGCTTGGAAAGGCAGCCGTCCGTCGGATGGGACGTTAAGCCATGGCCCCGTGTGCGGGAGAGCCCTACCCTGTGCACGTTAAAGAACACGCTGGATGGCCTTGACGGGAGGCTACCATCTGTCTCCCAACAGCTGTTCCAGTGGGTCCCCTCCCCCCAACCTTCTCTGAGCCTTCGGGGTCCATGTGACCTGGCCATTTAGTCCATGGTGTGCAAAAAAGTGCCGCTCAGAGGTAAAACAACCCAACCCGCACACGGGGGCCACGGATTAACGTCCCATCCGACGGACGGCGGCCTTTTCAAGCCCATCGGTGTCCCCTATTGACCGTGGGCAGGGCGGGGAAATTTTGCGGAGATAATTCTCAACGCTGACCCAGCTGGGACTCGAACCTGGGAACTACAGATACGGGCCTGGCGCGCTACCGACTGAGCCACCCCCTTTCCTTGGAGTAAATAGCAGGGTAGTTGCTTCTTTAAAATAGGAGAATTACAGAATAGTTGTTTAAAAATAAATAGAAGGGAAACTCTTTGCTTCTTTTGAGTAAAAAATAAATAAATACCCCTTCAAGCAGCTGCTTGCCACAGAGGTCTGACAGGAGCCTGTCAGTTTATATGCCATAGTAGGAGATCTGAGAGGATGGCAGGACCTCAGCAGAAAAACGACACACACATCCATGCCTAATCCGGGGCTCGAACCCAGGTCCCTTAGATCAGTAGCCAAGCATGCTAACCACTCGACGGCTGGAAATAAATACCCCCTCAAGCAGCTGCTTGCCACAGAGGTCTGACAGGAGCCTGTCAGTTTATATGCCATAGTAGGAGATCTGAGAGGATGGCAGGACCTCAGCAGAAAAACGACACACACATCCATGCCTAATCCGTGGCTCGAACCCAGGTCCCTTAGATCAGTAGCCAAGCATGCTAACCACTCGACGGCTAAAAATAAATACCCCCTCAAGCAGCTGCTTGCCACAGAGGTCTGACAGGAGCCTGTCAGTTTATATGCCATAGTAGGAGATCTGAGAGGATGGCAGGACCTCAGCAGAAAAACGACACACACATCCATGCCTAATCCGGGGCTCGAACTCAGGTCCCTTAGATCAGTAGCCAAGCGTGCTAACACTCGGCCACGGGACGTCTTTTTGAGTAACAGAGTAGCAGAAAGTAATTTGGAATACATTGCAGGTAAACAATTTGTTTCATTCGAGTAACAGTTGCAGAAGTTATTTGGAATAAGTAACAGGAAAGCTATTTCTTTCAGCCTAGTGACAGAGAGCCGTTCCCTGGCCGAGTGGTTAGCGCGCTTGGCTACTGATCAAAGGAACCTGGGTAAGGCATGGAGGTATGTGTCGTTTTTCTGCTGAATTCCCGCCATCTTTACAGACTTTTTACTATGGCGTATTAAACTGACAGGTTCCTGTCAGATCTCTGTGGCAAGCAGCTGCTTGAGGGGTTATTTTTTTTTTATTTAATAACAGAATATAATTTGCTTGGGATAAATAGCAGGGAAAATATTTGTTTATTATTTAAAGGAAGATAAAATAAGTCATGGAGTAGTACTGCTTTGAAATACTCTTTCACTAAAGCTACCGTTGCAATGTAATACAATCAGAATTACATAATTTCCAATTTGAAAAACCCATTAGATTATGTAATAATGCGGCTTTAAGGCATTGTGCCAGGGGAGCATCTGTGCTTGAACATTGAGATTGGCAAAAATCTCTATGACTGGTTTGATATTTCACAAATCTGCAGCTTTTTTCACAGATTTGCATATCACTGCAGCTTTTTTTTCACAGGTTTGCATATCACTGCAACTTTGTGAGATGCTTAAAACTGAAGCACGTAAAGAAAGTAAAGATGGGAAAATGTACATTGCAATTAATGTTTAAGAGATTTTTTTTATACAAATTTCGTTATAATGATGATATTGTTTTTGTATCGGGATAAATATTTATTCGTTAAACTGGAATTTTCTTTAAAATGACTTTTTAAAATGAAATATTTTTTTTCACAAAGATACAGAATAAAACAGTGGTGGTGGTGGTGGTGGGGGGTCAGAAAAAAGTTTCGTTATACTGAATATTTCGTTATTCTGGCGGACGTTTTACTGATATTTTATTGTAGCAGAAAGTTGTTTGACATAAAAAGCAGGAAATATGTTTGTTTCCTTTGAATGACAGAAAAACAGAAAGTAGCATTACAATAAATAGCAGAGAGCTGTTTGTTTCCTCCGAATAACAGAATAGTAGAGAGTTGAGTTGTTTTACCCCTGAGCGGCGCTTTTTACGCACAATGGACTAAATGGCCAGGTCACAAGACCCCCAAAGGCTCAGAGAAGATTAGAGGGAGGGGACCTACTGGACAGCTGCTAGGAGACAGATGGTAGCCTCCCGTCAAGACCATCCAGCGTGTTCATTATCATGCACAGGGTATGGCTCTTCCGATGACGGCTTAATGTCCTATCCGACGGACGGCGGCTTTTCCAAACCCATCAGTGTCCCCTACTAACTGAAGGCAGGACGGGGAGTTTTGTGAAGATAAATATCAACGCTGGCCCATCTGGGACTTGAACCTGGAAACTGCAGATTACGAGTCTGAAAGAAACTGCAGATTACGAGCAACTTTGAGATTACGAGGACTTGAAAAAGAAACTGCAGATTACGAGCCTGTCACGCTACCGGCTGAGCCCCCCCACCACCATTGGATACGTTCCTAAAGCTAAGAATTAATCGAAGAACTGAACACCAAATCATTGTCGACAGCCAGGGATGTATTTTGGGATAAACCTTGGACTTTTCATGGCGATAACTGTCCATGTCATCGTGCAAAGGTTATTCAGAAGTGGTTAGAAGATAGCGCCATTTAAATGATGAAGTGGCCTGGATATTCTTCTGACCTGAATCCTATCATCCACCAAGCACTTATGATACAAAATGGGTTGTTAAATTACCAAGAAGAGGCCTTCAAATAAGCTGCAGTTAGTAGTATAGAAAATCACACACAATATTCTGTAGAGAAATTTGGGTTGTTTTACCTACGAGTGGCATTTTTTAGCACCACAATGGGCTAAATGGCCAGCCCAGTGGTCCAAGTTGGAAGAAGGCGAACTTGTACTCTTTTTAGGAGAAAAGATTATAGCCTCCTGTCAAGGCCATGCAACGTGTTCTCCAGCATGAACAAAATATATGGCTTTCCGTGTTTTTCATGTTAATGTGTATCTAGCTTCAAAACTCTACACTTCCATGTTATGCTAATTTGAATCTAACTTCAAAACTCTAGAATTTCTAAAATATGCATTTAACGGGAAGATGTAACTGAAGATAAAGTACATAATCATATCTATTAATATATCGTTTTATCAGCAATATTTTTTCAGTATTTAGAGAGTTATGGTAGCTATAATCAAAGAAAGTATAAGTCATCAAAAGGTAACATCTCCGTAGAACTAATCTAAGATCGTGCCCCTGGAAGTTTGTTTCTTTACATTACTATTTAAAACTTCAGGTCAAGATGACCACAGAGGTGCTTTCACACTCCACTTTTTTCGCCATCCTTTAATGGTCAACAGAAGGCGCTTTCACGCTCTTCACTTTTTTTCTTTCCCATTCCTTAACTGGAAAGGATTTGCACAATTCTCGCCAACACGATGAAATTTATATAAATATCGATTTTGATTATTTGTGTGAAACAACAGGATAAACAAGATAGCAGGAGTTAGAGAAAATTAGCAGTCTGGATTATTACATACTACTCCAAACATATGGAAGAAGGAATTTTATTTTACTTACTTTATATTAATATTAAAAAATGTTTTTAGCGGTAGTTTAAAGTTTTAAAAAATATTTTGCATTATGAAAGTTTAGTTTCTTAATTATTACATCACAATGATATTTTTATATTTTACAGTCATTAGCACATAACTAAAAAAACAAAATTAATATAATATTTGGTGAATAATTGCAAAGTTTTAATTACTTCAATATTCTATGCCAGTCCCTGAAAATTAGCTTTTCTGCAGTATGGTATTCTGCAAGAGGGCGTCCTTTATGCCATCCCTTGTCTCTTATACGCTCTTTAATTAAAACTTAAATAATTGTTGTTTCAAACCATTTAATAAAATAAATATATCATTTTGAAGTTTCCGTAATAACTATTTGACTGTTAGATAATTATGGATGATTTTTATAAAACAAGATAACTTATTGTGAAATATTCCAGCTCTGATAACTCTCCAATTACTGTACCAATATTATTGAAAATCGAGATTTAAATAGATTTAATTATGATCTTTAATTTATCTTCAGGCATATTTTCCCATTTAATGCATATATTAGAAGTTATATGCCTTTGAAGTTGGATTTCCATTAACATAAAATAGAATTGCTCTAATAGTTGGTAGCCATTGTATTATTGTTTAAATTTTCAGCATTTTAAAACTGAACCCTAAAATATATATTCCCATAGTTAATAAGCAGAAAACAATTTCTCGAGGACTTAAAAAATGAATATAATCACTTTAGAGTTATTTCTTCCTCTTTGAAGCATTGCTTCCACAAAAATATTCTTTCAGTACGAAAATCGGAATTTTTCTTTTGTCAGCATTTCATTAAGCTATTCATGAAAACATATTGCCGTAAATGAAAGTTATATTGAATAATAACAATGGCGTCGGGTCATTATGGGCAAGCAGGTACAGTCGCTCAAAAAAGTCCGAACACACTTCTTGTACACGAAAGTTGCCAGATCACTAATATTTGAAAAATATCGTTGCCAGATATTTTTTCTGAATTATGTAATCGACCATAGTGTTCGGATATTTTTTTTGAGCAACTGTACATAGAGTTGGGTTATTTTACCTCTGAGCGGCACTTTTTTGCACAAAGTGGGCTAAATGGCCAGGTCACATGGACCCCGAAGGCTCAGAGAAGGTTGGGGGAGGGGACCCACTGGGACAGCTGTTGGGAGACAGATGGTAGCCTCCCGTCAAGGCCATCCAGCTTGTTCTTTAACGTGCACAGGGTATGGCTCTCCCGCACACGGGGCCACGGCTTAATGTCCCATCCGAAGGACGGCCGATCCGACCGACGTCCTTGACGGTGACAACGTCCCGTCCGACGGCCTTGACGGAAGTTACCATCTGTTTCCCAACAGTTGTCCAGTGGGTCCCTTCAACCTTCTCTGAGCTCTCGAAATTCTTGTGACCTGCCGTTTAACTCATTGTGTGCAAAAGTGCCGCTCATGGGTAAAACAACCCGACCATTAAATAATCCTAAGTCGTTCGAACAGCCTCTTTATTTTGACTTGCTTGCTTTTGCAAAGAGCCACGCTACCATAGAAAAAAAATCGTCATTCTACTTTTTATTTCCTTAAACTTCTCTCTTCAGGAAGCACCAAATATTCCCCCAAAGAGATTGTGGCCATGTAACCGACAAAATCTTTCTAGATTAGCAGTTTTCAACTACTACTAGAAACAATTTCCTGACGTTAGAAACTTGCAACATGTCAGCACGAATTAAAGATGTTTTTTCGTTTTCGCAGTGTGTGTTAATTGAAAAAAAAAGATCCACATCCAGATTGCTATGGAGACGGCTGGGTTGCATCAAATTTGCTTTCCTTATCAAGCCATGTGACAGATATGGTATCATGCATCTTAACCGAATTCCAGTAGCAGACAACCAGAGGCAATAAAAAAAGTAATGAAGTTGTTATGTCCATAATGGGCTTAGTTGGTTTACCTCTGAGTGGCACTTTTTCTTTTGCACAGAGGGGGATAAATTGGCAGGTCACAAGTACCCCGAGGGCTCGGAGACCATTGGGGGAAGACGACCCACTGGGCAGCTGTTAAGAAGCAGATGATAACCTCCCGTCAAGGTCATCCAGAGTGTTCTTTGCGTGCGCTGGGCTCTCGGGCACTTGGACCACAGCTTAACCTACCATCTGTCGAATGGAGACTTTTCCAAGCCCTTTTGTGCCCGTTTCTGACTGAGGGCATAGTGGAGGTTTAACCCACCTCCTATATCATAGGCCAGTGGACAAAGTTTTAACGTCAGCATAGGTAGTCCTATATCTAAATAATTATTATATTTTGTTTTCTATTATTGTTACTGGTGAGCTCTAGTGCTAATTTTTTACTAATTTTAATCTATAAATATATTTTATTTAGGAAGAAAATTATTCCAAATTATTGGTAAATAGGTTCTTTATTGAATCGGGACACTTTCAGGTTCTTTATTGAATCGGGAGACTTTCAGGTTCTTTATTGAATCGGGACACTTTCAGGTTCTTTATTGAATCGGGAGACTTTCAGGTTCTTTATTGAATCGGGAGACTTTCAGGTTCTTTGTTGAATCGGGAGACTTTCAGGTTCTTTATTGAATCGGGAAACTTTCATATTCTTTATTGAATCGGGAGACTTTCATGTTCTTTATTGAATCGGGACACTTTCAGGTTCTTTATTGAATCGGGAGACTTTCAGGTTCTTTATTGAATCGGGAGACTTTCAGGTTCTTTATTGAATCGGGAGACTTTCAGGTTCTTTGTTGAATCGGGAGACTTTCAGGTTCTTTATTGAATCGGGAGACTTTCATATTCTTTATTGAATCGGGAGACTTTCATGTTCTTTATTGAATCGGGACACTTTCAGGTTCTTTATTGAATCGGGACACTTTCAGGTTCTTTATTGAATCGGGACACTTTCTGGTTCTTTATTGAATCTGACACTTTCAGGTTCTTTATTGAATCAGGAGACTTTCAGGTTCTTTATTGAATCGGGACACTTTCAGGTTCTTTGTTGAATCGGGAGACTTTCAGGTTCTTTATTGAATCGGGAGACTTTCAGGTTTTTTATTGAATCGGGAGACTTTCAGGTTCTTTGTTGAATCGGGAGACTTTCAGGTTCTTTATTGAATCGGGACACTTTCAGGTTCTTTATTGAATCGGGACACTTTCAGGTTCTTTATTGAATCGGGACACTTTCAGGTTCTTTATTGAATCTGACACTTTCAGGTTCTTTATTGAATCAGGATACTTTCAGGTTCTTTATTGAATCGGGACACTTTCAGGTTCTTTGTTGAATCGGGAGACTTTCAGGTTCTTTATTGAATCGGGACACTTTCAGGTTTTTTATTGAATCGGGAGACTTTCAGGTTCTTTATTGAATCGGGACACTTTCAGGTTTTTTATTGAATCGGGAGACTTTCAGGTTCTTTATTGAATCGGGAGACTTTCAGGTTCTTTATTGAATCTGACACTTTCAGGTTCTTTATTGAATCGGGAGACTTTCAGGTTCTTTATTGAATCGGGAGACTTTCAGGTTCTTTATTGAATCGGGAGATTTTCAGGTTCTTTATTGAATCGGAAGACTTTCAGGTTCTTTATTGAATCTGACACTTTCAGGTTCTTTATTGAATCGGGACACTTTCAGGTTCTTTATTGAATCGGAAGACTTTCAGGTTTTTTATTGAATCGGGAGACTTTCAGGTTCTTTATTGAATCGGGAGACTTTCAGGTTCTTTATTGAATCGGGAGACTTTCAGATTCTTTATTGAATCGGAAGACTTTCAGGTTCTTTATTGAATCGGGAGACTTTCAGGTTCTTTATTGAATCGGACACTTTCAGGTTCTTTATTGAATCAGAAGACTTTCAGCTTCCACAGTTGAATCGAGAGATTTTCAAGCTACATAGTTGTATCGGGAGACTGTCAGGCTACATAGCTCAATCGGAAGAGTTTGTAGCGGTACGATTTAACCCGCATATTTGAAATTTTGTATCTTGTTCTTTAATAATAGATTTCTATGGAATATTATTCTTTGTTTTTTGGAGTACTGTATTTTAAAAAGATGCTTGCTACAGGAAAATTCGTTTATCACAAAAGAAATTTTGGATTTTTTATTACTAAATTTAAGAACTTTAACTACATCACCATAGAAGGCCTAGGTTTTACTCAATGAGGGACTACCACTAGAAACTAGTCATGGAAGTTTTCCTTAAATTTTTAACTTTCCAATAATTCATATCGATTTTACTCATTTTGAATTTAGCGGACATGACTTAAAAGTTTTTCCATAGATCAGCGGTTTCTGATCAGCATACTGATTCCAACACATCAGCGGTTTCTGATCATCATACGGATTAAAATATATCAGCGGTTTCTGATCAGCATACTGTTTCAATATATCAGCGATTTCTGATGAGAATACTGTTTCAATATATCAGCGATTTCTGATGAGAATACTGTTTCAATATATCAGCGATTTCTGATGAGAATACTGATTCCAATATACCAGCGGTTTCTGATCAGCATACTGATTCCAACATATCAGCGGTTTCTGATCAGCATACTGATTCCAACATATCAGCGGTTCCTGATCATCATACGGATTAGAATATATCAGCGGTTTCTGATCAGCATACTGATTCCAATATACAAGCGGTTTCTGATAAGCATACTGATTCCAATACATCAGCGGTTTCGGATCAGCATACTGATTCCAATACTTCAGCGGTTTCTGATCAGCATACTGATTCCAACATATCAGCGGTTTCTGATCAGCATACTGATTCCAACATATCAGCGGTTTCTGATCATCATACGGATTGCAATATATCAGCGGTTTCTTATCAGCATACTGTTCCAATATATCAGCGGTTTCCGATCGGCATACTGATTCCAATACATCAGCGGTTTCTGATTAGAATACTGATTCCAACATATCAGCGGTTTCTGATCAGCATACGGATTCCAATACATCAGCAGTTTCGGATCAGCATACTGATTCCAATACATCAGTGGTTTCTGATCAGCATACTGATTCCAACATATCAGCGGTTTCTGATCATCATACGGATTGCAACATATCAGCGGTTTCTTATCAGCATACTGTTCCGTTATACCAGCGGTTTCCGATCAGCATACTGATTCCAATACATCAGCGGTTTCTGATCAGCATACTGATTCCAACATATCAGCGGTTTCTGATCATCATGCGGATTACAATACATAAGCGATTTCTGATCAGCATACTGAATCCAATATACCAGCGGTTTCTGATCAGCATACTGATTCCAACATATCAGCGGTTTCTGATCAGCATACTGATTCCAACATATCAGCGGTTCCTGATCATCATACGGATTACAATATATCAGCGGTTTCTGATTAGCATACTGATTCCAATATATAAGCGGTTTCTGATCAGCATACTGATTCCAATACTTCAGCGGTTTCTGATGAGCATACTGATTCCAACATATCAGCGGTTCCTGATCATCATACGGATTACAATATATCAGCGGTTTCTGATCAGCATACTGATTCCAATATATAAGCGGTTTCGGATCAGCATACTGATTCCAACATATCAACGGTTTCTGATCAGCATACTGATTCCAATATATCAGCGGTTTCCGATCAGCATACTGATTCCAATACATCAGCGGTTTCCGATCAGCATACGGATTCCAATACATCAGCTGTTTCTGATCAGCATACTGATTCCAATACATCAGCAGTTTCTGATCACCATACTGATTCCAGCATATCAGCGGTTTCTGATCATCATACGGATTACAATACATCAGAGGTTTCTGAGCAGCATACTGTTCCAATATATCAGCAGTTTCTGATCAGCATACTGATTCCAATATATCAGCGGGTTCAGATCAGCATACTGATTCCAATACATCAGCGGGTTCCGATCAGCATACTGATTCCAATGCATCAGCGGTTTCCGATCAGCATACTGATTCCAATATATAAGCGGTTTCTGATCAGCATACTGATTCCAATACATCAGCGGTTTCGGATCAGCATACTGATTCCAATACTTCAGCGGTTTCTGATCAGCATACTGATTCCAACATATCAGCGGTTTCTGATCATCATACGGATTGCAATATATCAGCGGTTTCTTATCAGCATACTGTTCCAATATATCAGCGGTTTCCGATAAGCATACTGATTCCAATACATCAGCGGTTTCTGATTAGAATACTGATTCCAACATATCGGCGGTTTCTGATCAGCATACGGATTCCAATACATCAGCTGTTTCGGATCAGCATACTGATTCCAATACTTCAGTGATTTCTGATCAGCATATTGATTCCAACATATCAGCGGTTTCTTATCAGCATACTGTTCCGTTATACCAGCGGTTTCCGATCAGCATACTGATTCCAATACATCAGCGGTTTCTGATCAGCATACTGATTACAACATATCAGCGGTTTCTGATCATCATGCGGATTACAATACATCAGCGGTTTCTGATCAGCATACTGATTCCAATATATAAGCGGTTTCGGATCAGCATACTGATTCCAACATATCAACGGTTTCTGATCAGCATACGGATTCCAATACATCAGCGGTTTCGGATCAGCATACTGATTCCAATACTTCAGTGATTTCTGATCAGCATACTGATTCCAACATATCAGCGGTTTCTTATCAGCATACTGTTCCGTTATACCAGCGGTTTCCGATCAGCATACTGATTCCAATACATCAGCGGTTTCTGATCAGCATACTGATTACAACATATCAGCGGTTTCTGATCATCATGCGGATTACAATACATCAGCGGTTTCTGATCAGCATACTGATTCCAATATATAAGCGGTTTCGGATCAGCATACTGATTCCAACATATCAACGGTTTCTGATCAGCATACTGATTCCAATATATCAGCGGTTTCTGATCAGCATACTGATTCCAATATATAAGCGGTTTCTGATCAGCATACGGATTCCAATACATCAGCTGTTTCTGATCAGCATACTGATTCCAATACATCAGCAGTTTCTGATCACCATACTGATTCCAGCATATCAGCGGTTTCTGATCATCATACGGATTACAATACATCAGCGGTTTCTGAGCAGCATACTGTTCCAATATATCAGCAGTTTCTGATCAGCATACTGATTCCAATATATCAGCGGTTTCCGATCAGCATACTGATTCCAATACATCAGCGGTTTCCGATCAGCATACTGATTCCAATACATCAGCGGTTTCCGATCAGCATACTGATTCCAATATATCAGCGGTTTCCGATCAGCATACTGATTCCAATACATCTGCGGTTTCTGATCAGCATACTGATTCCAATACATCTGCGTTTCTGATCAGCATATTGATTCCAATACATTAGCGGTTTCTGATCAGCATACTGATTCCAATACATCAGCGGTTTCTTACTGCCGATTGATCAGTAGTTCCTGATCTGAAATATAGTTAAGCAAAATGCATTTAATTGTAAGTTGTTTTAATTCTTAGTGTTATTCAACGGCTGGACAAAAAATAGAAAGGAATAATGCATGGCGAGTAATTTCTGCAAATGAGCAATCGGAAATGCGTATATTGCGAAATTTAGGCGAGGCAGAAGTTGCAGTGGAGTCCACAATAACCCTCCATGACAACATGGCAGTGATGTCAGCTCCACGTGCGCGTAAGCGAGATGAAACTGCTATCATCAGAATGCTGATGAAAGCATCCGAGCTGACATATAACGAACAGAACTGGATATAATTCCAAGAAATAGTCGTCATCGTTTTTCCGTCAATAGTACTCCAAATTCGTAAGCGGAGTCAAAGTTTACTATTTCAACTGCAAAAGAGATGGGACGATGGTAATTTTATCTCAGAGCAGCACATTTTGGCGCACAATGGGCTAAATGTCTAGGTCATCATGTCTCTGAAACTTCAGAGAAGGTTGAAGAGATGTTAGAAGGTTTTATTTCTGAGAAGCCATTTTTTCTTACACGCAATAAGCTAAATGGCAAGGTCACAAGAACCCCAGTGGCTCAGAGAAGGTTGGGGAAAGATTGGGTGGTTTTATCTCTGAGAGGCCCTTTTTTTGCACACAATAAGCTAAATGGCCAGATCACAAGAACCCCAGGGGCTCAGAGAAGGTTGGGGAAAGATTGGGTGGTTTTATCTCTGAGAGGACCTTTTTTTTTGCACACAATAAGCTAAATGGCCAGATCACAAGAACCCCAGGGGCTCAGAGAAGGTTGGGGAAAGATTGGGTGGTTTTATCTCTGAGAGGCCCTTTTTTTGCACACAATAAGCTAAATGGCCAGATCACAAGAACCCTAGGGGCTCAGAGAAGGTTGGGGAAAGATTGGGTGGTTTTATCTCTGAGAGGCCCTTTTTTTGCACACAATAAGCTAAATGGCCAGATCACAAGAACCCCAGGTGCTCAGAGAAGGTTGAGGAAAGATTGGGTGGTTTTATCTCTGAGAGGCCCTTTTTTTGCACACAATAAGCTAAGTGGCCAGATCACAAGAACCCCAGGGGCTCAGAGAACGTTGGGGAAAGATTGGGTGGTTTCACTCTGAGAGGCCCATTTTTTGCACACAATAAGCTAAATGGTCAGATCACAAGAACCCCAGGGGCTCAGAGAAGGTTGGGGAAAGATTGGGTGGTTTTATCTCTGAGAGGCCCTTTTTTTGCGCACAATAAGCTAAATGGCCAGGTCGCAAGGACACCAAGGGCTCAGAGAAGGTTGAGAAAAGGTTGGATTGTTCTTTCTCTTAAACGGGCTGTTTTTGCACACAATAGGTTAAGTATCCAGTTTATAATGATCCCAAGGGTAGAGGTAACGTAGTCGATAGCGTACCGGGCTTGTAATCGGCAATTCGTAGGTTTGAGTCCTAATTGTGCTAGCGTTGAGGTTTATCCCCGCAAAACTCCCCATCTTATCCTCGGTTACTATGGGGACACCGATGGACTTAGAAAAACCGCCGTCCGTTGGATGGGGGACGTTAACCATAGCGCCGTGTGCAGGAGAGCTATACTCTGTACACGATAAATAAAACGTTGATCGGCTTGAAGACCCCTTCTCTTGTCATTGTGATCCTTGTGACCTGGCATTTAGCTCAATGTGTGCAAAAATGTGCCGTTCAGATGCAAAACAAATAAAGAGCTCAGGGAATATTGGATTATTTTATCTCTTAGTGGCAAATTTTTTTGCACACAATGCGCTAAATGCCCAGGTTACAAGGACACTAAGGACTCAGAGAATAATGTGGGAAGGCGATCCAACTGTACAGCTGTTAGGATTTGTTGTTGTTGTTGTTTTACCTCTGAGCGGCACTTTTTTGCACACCACGGGCTAAATGACCAGGTCACAAGGACCCCGAAGGTTCAGAGAAGGTTGGGGGAGGGGACCCACTGGAACAGCTATTGGGAGACCGATGGTAGCCTCCCGTCAAGGCCATCCAGCGTGTTCTTTAACGTGCACAGGGTATGGCTCTCTCCCGCACACGGGGCCACGTCTTAACGTCCCATCCGACGGACGGCGGCCTTTCCAAGCCCATCGGTTTCCCCTACTGACTGTGGGCAGGGTGGGGAATTTTGAGGAGATAAATCTGAAAGCTGACCCAGCTAGGACTCTAACCTGGGAACTACAGATTACGAGTCTAGCGCTCTACCGACTGAGCCAGTCCCGCCCCAGCTGTTAGGAGACAGTAGATCCCATCAAGATCCTACAATTTGTTCTTCATGTTTGTCGAGCATGATTCTGAAGCACACGGAGCCACGTCTTAACGTCCCTCCGACGGACGGCGGCCTTTCCAAGTCCATCGGTGTCCCCTACTGACCGTGAGCAGGGTGGGGAATTTTGAGGAGATAAATCTGAAAGCTGACCCAGCTAGGACTCTAACCTGGGAACTACAGATTACGAGCCTAGCGCTCTACCGACTGAGCCACCCCGCCCCAGCTGTTAGGAGACAGTAGTTTCCCATCTAGACCCTACAATTTGTTCTTCATGTTTGTCGAGTATGATTCTGAAGCATACGGTGCCACGGCTTAACTCCCGCCAGATAGATGGTGGCAACACCTCTTATAACACAAGGCCAGTTGACAAAAATATGACGCCAGCATAGGTAGTCTGTAATCCAGACTTCACTTAAATAATTAGTTCTATTATTATTACTGGTGTACTTTTATACCAATCTTTATAGCAATGTTGATTTGTAAATGTACTTCATTTAGAAAATAATTGTTTGCTTTTATTAACATTATGATAATTGCTAATAAACACGAATAATTTTTCTTCTAAATAATATATATTTATCAATAAAAATTAATATAAAGGGATTAATATAAAAGTACACCACTAATAATTGTGGAAATAAATACATAGGAAATGTCTGGATTATAGGCTACCTAGCTGACGTCATAATTTCATCCACCGGCCTTCTGTTATAGGAGGTGTTGGCCTTCCCAAGCCATCAATGTTTCTTTTCTGGACGGGGCAGAAATTTAGCGGATATAGATATCAAATCTGGCCATGGGACTCGAACCAGGAACTACGGATTACGAGCCAGGTGCACTGCCAACGTATCAATTCCATACAAGCAATTTAGAATCAGTTTCTCATTATCATTGGAAATAATTCCCTTTTTTCTAATGATTGAATGATTTTTTTTTATAAATGGGGCAGAGAGCAACCCAGCATGTAGCGTCCCAAGCCCCTAATCTGCAGTTCCCAGGTTCGTGTCCCAGCTGGGCCAGCGTTGAGATTTTTCTCTTCCAACACACCTTGCCCACGGTTAGTAGAGGACACCGATGGGCTTGGAAAGGTCGCCGTCCGTAAGATGGGACGTTAAGCCATCATTCCGTGTGAGGGAGAGACATACCCTGTGCTCGTTAAAGAACATACTGGATTGCCTTGACGAGAGGCTACCATCTGTCTCCCAATAGCTGTTCCAGTTGGTCCCCTCCCCAAACTTTCTCTGAACCTTCGGGGTCCTTGTGACCTGGCCATTTATACCATTGCGTGCAAAAAAAGTGCCGCTCAGAGGTAAAATCAATCCAACATTAAACAAGATCCGTGTTGCAATCTTTCCATACTGTTGGGAATTAATATGAAGCTATAACACAATACATTTTAGTTCTCTTGAATCCTTACGAAAAATTGCGGGTTCCATAAAGCTTGATTTTCGAACAAGAGTCAAAAAAATAAAACGCTTTTGACATATGTACATATTGCATACAATGCACACTCCTATTTTTCGACTCCCAGCTGGGCCAGCGTCAAGATTTATCTCCATGAAGGAAAATGAAGTTGCTCTTAGAAAATCTGTGCTTTCTCGAACAAATTTGATCACCAAGACGTCATCGTACAGGAGATACACTGTATAGTAAAAGAGAAGATGGAAAAGGCACTAGTAATGTGGATAGAAGATAACTCTCAAAAAAGAATACCTCTAGACGGAAATACCATCAAACAGATGGCATTACGAATATGTAAGCAGGTACAATAAATGGAACCAACCACATCAGCTCAGTTAAACAAAAAATTATGAATTTTTTGTAAGTACAGTTTGGCTTGCAGGATTTCTTCAAAGACACGCGTTTCACAATGTAAAGATAAAAGGTGAAGTTGCATCTGCAAATGAGCCGGTTGCTAAAGAATTTTGTCCAAAATTGGCCCAAATCATTCAAGATGGTGGATACACTCCTGATGAAGTTTGGAATGCAGATGAAACTGGTCTTTTTGGAAAAAAATGCCGAGTAGAACCCACATAGCAAAATCACAAAAAACTGTTGGTGGCTTTAAAGCAGCTAAGGATCGTGTGACCTTTTTATTTTGAAGCAACGCTTCAGGAGATATTATGTTAAAACCGCTGCTCATCAATCGATCCCTAAGACCACGATCAATGAAAGGTGTAGATTTTGAACAAATTGCCTTGGATGCATTGTATTGGATGGCAAACAAAAAAAGTTTATGCTACAAAAGAAATTTTTAATGAATGGTTCCATAAATGTTTTGTTCTAGAAGTTAAACGCTATTTAAAGGAAAAAAAAACTTGAATTTAAAGTTCTGTTGATTATAAACAATGCGCCTGGCCATCCTGTTTTGGAACACCCAAATGTGCAATTTTCTTTTCTGCCGCCTAATACAACATCCTTAATACAACCACTAGACCAGGATATAATTGCCATATTTAAAACTTACTACGTAAGACGAATATTCCAATACATTTTGGATAAACTAGATAAGGATAAAACACAAACAGTTATTGATGTGTGGAAGAAATTTTCTATTTTAGATTGTATCAGACATGCTGGATTGACGTTATCAGAATTAAAACCGTCAACTTTAAACGCATGCTGGAAAGCAATTTGGCCAGAATGTGTAAAAAGCAAAGATCCTATATCCCCAAATACGAATGAATATCCTAATATCATCACTTTAGCAAATGCAGTCGGTGGAAAAGGATTCGGCGATTTATCATTTGCAGAAATTGATGAATTGCTGGTTGACAAAGCTCTTAGCGAAGATGAAATAGTAGAAGGTGTCCTTGAGACTCCTGATGAAAAAGAAAATAGTGATGGTGATGAAGAGGTTCCACTCACTGCAGGTTTAATTAAAGAAGGGCTTCAAATGGCTAGTAAATTAGAAAGTCATATTCTTACACGTGATCCCATTGTCGAACGAGCTGAACAGTGTAAACGTGAACTGAAGTCATGTATGGCGCGTTATCAAGAATTATACAAAGATCTAGTTAAAGCAGGATCTCAACGATTGATTACAGAGTTCGTTGTCAAAACTAATCAAACTTTGGAATCACTGGAAACAAGTGATAATTTGGTTTCCCAGAGGTAATTTGGTCTCCCAGAGCATTTCACCATCAGAGTATGAACACGACAGCCAAAATGTTTCAAGCGACGAAAGTGATTTAATTCCAGTCTTACGCAAACGAATGTGTCTATTGTCAAAAAGTGATAACGAATAAAATCTGGATAATAATAATATGTAAGTCATATTTTTTGCACTTTTGTATTCTTGAATTAGTGACATATTATTTTCTTTATGAAGGATAATTTACTTTATATATGTGCATATAATTATCAGTTTACAAAATAAAAAATATATTTAAATGAATAAAAATCAAATAAAGATTTAATTAAAGATTTTATTATTTGTTTCAAAACAAATTATTTGTACTGTTCACGTCTGGAACTAATCTTCTGTTTTTTCATATGCACTGTATTTTTTTTTACACGGTTTTTTTGAATGGTTTTTTCGGGAACCTATCTACCGTGTAAAAATAGAATTGGGTGTATATATATAATTGCACTCCCAGTAATACTGGCCACTAGGCTGTTCCTTCCATTAACTGTAATTGCACAGAGTGCTGATCTTTCCATTAACTATAACTGCAAATAGTGCTTCTTCTTCTTCTAACTATAATTGCCCAGAGTGCTGCTCCTCCTATTAATATCTAATTGCACACAATGCTCCTCCTATTAATATCTAATTGAACACAATGCTCCTCCTATTAATATCTAATTGAACACAATGCTCCTCCTATTAATATCTAATTGCACAGAATGCTCCTCCTATTAATATCTAATTGCACACAATGTTCCTCCTATTAATATCTAATTGAACACAATGCTCCTCCTATTAATATCTAATGGCACACAATGCTCCTCCTATTAATATCTAATTGAACACAATGCTCCTCCTATTAATATCTGATTGAACACAATGCTCCTCCTATTAATATCTAATTGAACACAATGCTCCTCCTATTAATATCTAATTGAACACAATGCTCCTCCTATTAATATCTAATTGCACACAATGTTCCTCCTATTAATATCTAATTGCACACAATGTTCCTCCTATTAATATCTAATTGAACACAATGCTCCTTCTTTTAATATCTAATGGCACACAATGCTCCTCCTATTAATATCTAATTGCACACAATGTTCCTCCTATTAATATCTAATTGCACACAATGTTCCTCCTATTAATATCTAATTGAACACAATGCTCCTTCTTTTAATATCTAATGGCACACAATACTCCTCCTATTAATATCTAATGGCACACAATGCTCCTCCTATTAATATCTAATGGCACACAATGCTCCTCCTATTAATATCTAATTGCACACAATGCTCCTCCTATTAATAACTAATTGCACACAATGCTGCTCCTCCTATTAGTTAATAATTACGCTCCCAATAATATTCCACAGAGTGCTGCTTATCCTATTAATCTCTAATTGCACATAGTGCTGCTCCTCTTATTAATTTACAATATGGCTCCCAATAATATTTATTATAATTAATATAATAAATATTATTGGGAGTAATATTTATTATAATTAATATAATAAATATTATTGGGAGCCATATTGTAGATAAAATTTCATGACAAAAATTATTCGATTAATGTTAACCGATCAGTGTGACAAATTATTTTTTAATATTTTGTTTTCTTTTTGTTTGTGTTTATTTCTAATTCAATTTATATTTCAAAATTATATATGTAAAGAATTAAAATGAAAGATATATAGATCATGTTAATTCTATCTAATTCTTCATTTTTTTTAATGCATAGGCAAAAAATAATTTTATAATTAATTCGTAGCACTTTGCCTCGGTTTATTTTGTAGAAAAGCAAAATGAAAATAATATTTTATAAAAGCAACAGAAAATTAAAAAAATTAAATTAAATTACTAAAAAAATTAAATTATTGTGTAGAAATATAATGTAAACAAAATTCTTATTGAAATGGAACAAAATCAAAGAAAAGATTTTGAAAAAAAAGTAATAAACAAATATATTTAAAAATCAACAAAAATGATAGTTATGTAATATGTTATACGATTTTTTTTAAAGTGAACTAAATTCAAACTTATCTGTATTTTTTTCTCATTCATTAATTTGGAAGAATCGAAGGCCAAGGCGCCAAAAGAGAAGAATGACACTGTCACCCCCAATAATATTTTTTGACCCTCTCTAATTTTATTCCATTTGAGTGAATCAAAAATTAGGTATGGACTCATTATTTATGGAACAATTAATTAATAATCCTAAAAAATATTCTCCTTCTAAAATCGTTCCATTAAAATTTCCAAACATTTCCGGATGCTAAAATTGATTTTCTTGTCTTAATATTCTGTCAGTTTCAAAACTTTATGATTCTAACATATTTTTCGATAATTGTTCTGAAACCTAGTATAAATAAATTAACTCAATATAAATTTAACATCTCAAGTTATAACTGCAATATATTATAAATTAATATCGGATATTTGGATTTCATACAACTGAGTACCAGACTGAATACCAGAGCCATCTCAATGGTTAAAAAAAGCCATGACAGCTACTTCAATGACGTCAGGTATGGAGGGATATTTAGTTAAATAAACTATTGTGTAATATTATAGCAAGTAGTTGCTGGATATGCTTAACAAACGAATAAAATGTTAAAAATATTACACTTATGTCAATAATGCAGTATCAAAGAAATAGTAAAGCTCTTAATTGAATATAAGTTTGATTACTCTAAAATTAGTAATTGTAATTAATTATTGTTTCATTCATTTGCAAGGACAACTTAAAGCAACCTGTAATAATATTAAAATAATTTTACAATTAATAATAATAATTTTATCCTCATATGTGATATCATCAAAAAGAGGTGTCATGGATTTCACCGTCGATGAGTCTTGTTTTATCCAACCCTTAACCTCAGCCATCTTATTTCAACCACTAATGGGACATGAAACTCTTTGTTTTATCGTGTTTCACAACTGGCTAAACCACATTTATGTGAGCCTAAAGTGCTTGGACTATTTTCAATTAATGCAAACATGACATGACAGAAAGGTACTAACGAAAAACAGTCTTAATCATAAGAAAAACAGACTTATGTCTCATTATTTGGGTTGTTTTACATCTGAGCGGCACTGTTTTGCACACCATGGGCTAAATGGCCAGGTCACATGGACCCCGAAGGCTCAGAGAAGGTTGGGGGAGGGGACCCACTGGAACAGCTGTTGGTAAACAGATGGTAGTCTCCCGTCAAGGCCATCCAGCGTGTTCTTTAACGTGCACAGGGTATGGCTCTCCCGCACACGGGGCTACGGCTTAACGTCCCATCCGACGGACGGCGGCCTTTCCAAGCCCATGGGTGTCCCCTACTGACCGTGGGCAGGGCGGGGAGTTTTGCGGAGATAAATCTCAACGCTGATCCAGCTGGGACTCGAACCTGGGAACTACAGATTACGAGCCTGGCGCGCTACCGACTGAGCAACTCCCGCCCCATATGTCTCATTATCCAAAATAGACTAAGGTCTTTTAACAATTCGATGGAAGATGTGATTTTTTTCAGCAATTTTTTTGAATAAACTGATATGGATTGTTTCAATATTTTTTTAAGAAAACGGTGGCATTTCTTTTGATGAATATGTTGATATATTCAATTTGTTAGTCCTTGCGTATGTTGATGTTTGTCACGTAACGTAGGGCATGGATAACAGATCTTTGGGATTTATTCTGAAAATGTCTGTAGTAAGTCTAAAGTTGTCTTGTTCGTTTATTCCCATACTGAACATGCATATATGATGGTAGGTCAAGTTATATTTATATTCTTTCGTTAAAATTATATTCTTGCTATTCTAATGCAAATTATCTCGGGACATTGTTAACGAAATGACGCCTGTTTTGAATTGGTAGCGAGATCTGAGTAAATTTATATTTAAATATAAATAAAAATAAATAACCCATCAACAGCTGCTTGCTGCAGAAGTTTGACAGGAGCCTGTCAGTTTATACAACATAGTATAAGGTCTGTGAGGATGGCGGGACCTCAGCTGAAAACAACACAAACATTCCTGTCTTAACCGGGGTTCGAACTCAGGTTCCTTAGATCAGTAGACAAGCACGCGATTTAATGCATATTAAAAATATAATTTTCACGAACTGTCGCTCAGAAAAGTATCCGAACACTATAGTCGATTACAGAATTCAGAAACAATATCTGACAACGATTTTTTTTAGAATTAGTGATCTGGCAACCTTCGTGTCACGTGAGTGGGTCCCCTCACTGGAACAGCTGTTTTAGAAATTAGTGATCTGGCATATTTCGTGTCGTGACACGAAGGATGCCAGATCACTAATCTCTAAAAAATTCGTTGCCAGATATTTTTTATGAATTCTGTAATCAACCATAGCGTTCGGATACTTTTTTGAGCGACTGTACGTCTACATTAACGATGTCTATTTTTTGTGACCGAAAAGAAATGATGAAAAATTAATCTAAATGTAGAAAACTGAATCCGCAGCTCATCATTGATTTACTAATAATTCAATCACCATTAAGCTGTTTAAGTAACAGGATGAAAGTGGATGTTGAGGAAAACTTCTCTTCAGCAGGGTGGGATTCGAACCCACGACCTCCTACGTCATCAGAAGGTTGGGAGATGACATAGGAGGTCATGTGTTCAGATCCACCAGGCTCAAGAAACATTTTTTTCTGCACCCATATTCATCATGTTACTTCAACAGCTCAATAGTGATTAATTATTGGTAATCTAAGCTTATCTGAATTAGTTAAAATAAAGTGCCAAATAATGCTACGTTAATGCTTATTATTACTGCTGAACTGAAATTTGAGAGTAACAGGGGTGGCTCAGTCGGTAGCGCGCCAGGCTGGTAATCTGAAGTTCCCAGGTTCGAGTCTCATCTTGGCTAACGTTGAGATTTATCTCCGCCCTGCCCTAGATCAGTAGGATACATCGATGGACTGGGAAAAGGGCAGCCGTCCCTCGGATGGGATGTTAAGCCGTGGCCCCGTGTGATGGAGAGCCATACCCTGTGCACGTTAAAGAACACACTGGCTGGCCAACACGGGAGACTACCATGTGTCTCCCAACAGCTGTTCAGTGAGTCCCCTCCCCCAAACTTCTCTGAGCTTCAGGGTCCTTCTGACCTGGCCATTTAGCCCATTGTGCAAAAAAAGTGCGGCTCAGAGGTAAAACAACTGAAACTAATTAGTGTGTCTTTCTAAAATGATTACAATGAAGAAGTTCTTTCATTTAAGTAAATTTTCCCTCACATAAAATGAAATACAACTATCCCTGAGTTTAGACAGTAGATAGTTCCGGGTAATTGCCATGTAAATCTAAATCATGCAAATCCAGACCAACAACTTATGGAGAAAAGGGGGATAGGTTCCGAAAAAGCCTTGTAATGAATAAAACGCACTTTGGAAGTGTTATTTATATATATTTATCTGAAATTTCAGTTCAGAAGTAATAATAAGCATTAGTATAACATTATTTTGTACTAAATACTACCTATTTCCACTAATTTGCATTTAATTTACACTGAATAAAACAAAAGAAATTCTTATGTAATTCACTACCTAAATAAGACCGGGTCCGGACAGCTATAGAGTAAAATTAAATAGCGTTACGGTCTTTAAGGGAAATGATTTCCTAAAATTTAACTATAAGATATTTGATTAAAAATGGTATGAAATAGAATAATATATTTTTTATGGCTTCGTCAAACATTATTAAATATTTGGAAAGTAATTACACTATGTTTAAAATAAACAGCTTCCAGTCGAATTTTAAAATGTATAGTATATACCTTAAATGGTACTTTTTTTTTTACTGTTATTAAGGATTGGGGCGTGGCGTTATTTTGCCCTGTTTGCCTTTATTGACACAAAGAACGATGTTACGCTGTAGAAAGCAAACCCAAACTCGATTCATTATCAGATTTTAAAATTCGCATCATCCTAGAATAAAAAAAGGAATCAAACATTACCCATTCCATTAAGTAATTTTAAGCTAAAGTTTTCTTCGAAAATATATCACTTACCAGTACAAATAATTTTATTGAGGAAATCTGCAATATTTCTGGAGACATCAACAAGATTTATAATGCCACAAAACTACCGACCAGATTTTGAAATTTGTATTTATTTACAAAACAAATTCCGAAACAAATAGGAAACCTAAGTGCTATTGGATTGAATTCAGGTCATGGAATGAACTTGTAGTGAATTTAATTGAATTGAATAGAAGTTACTGAATGAACTAATTCTAAATTATATAGAACTGAATTAAGTCATTGAATGAACTTGTAGTGAATTTTATTGAATTGAATAGAAGTTACTGAATGAACTAATTCTAAATTATATGCAACTGAATTAAGTCATTGAATGAACTAGAACTAAATTATATTGAATTGAAGTTATTGAAGTTGTTAAATAAATTAGTGCTAAACTGTATTGAAGTCGTTGAATGAATTTGTACTAAATTATATTGAATAGAAGTTACTGAATGAACTAGTACTGAATTGTATCGAACTCAATTGAAGTCATTGAACGAACTAGTAGTAAATTATATTGAACTGAACATAAGTTTTTGACTGAATTATCAGTAAATTGTATCGAATTTAAGTCATTGAATAAACTTTTATTGAATTTTCTTTAATTTATTGAAGTTGTTGAAGAACTAGTACTGATTTTTGCTGAGAAGAAATTATTCAATGAACTGAACGTATCGAAATGAATTAAACCATTGAATGAATTAACACTAAATTACATCGAATTGAATTTGTTACTGAATGACTAATACTAAATTGTACTGAATTAAAGTCATTGAACAAACTAGTACTAAAGTATATTGAATTGAAGTTATTAAATGAACTAATACTAAATTACTTATATTGAATTGAAGATTTTGATATGAAGCAGCCATGGGCTACGGAGGTCCAACCAGATTGTGCAATTTATTTCTCCATGCCTGTCCTGAGCTACATCTGCTGCATCTGATTGTGCAATTTATTTCTCCAGGCATATCTGTCCTGAGCTACATCTGCTGCATCTGACCACCGTAAACTAATTTTAACAAAGTCCTGTTTTACATTGTCTGCCCACCGCATCCTTGGTCTCCCCTTCTTTCTGAGGCCTTTAGGCACACTGTTCATAACCCTATTCGCCAATCTATAATTATCCATACGGACAACATGGCCAAACCAACGGAGTCTCTCTCTGCACAATATGCTGCTTAAAGGAGGTTGCCGACTCCTTTGCCTAACCTCATCATTAGTTACAAAGTTGAACCACCTAATGCCCAAGATACTGTGTAAGCATCTAGAATCAAAAGCATCTAATTTCCTGTTATCTTGTTTACAAAGTGTCCAAGTTTCATTACCATAACTAACCCTAGAAAAAACCAAACTATTATACAGTCTAACTTTAGTCTTTAGGTTTATACGCCTATTTCTCCACACTCTCCATAGATACTTAAAAGTCCCGACAGCAATCCCTATTCGTCTGTTAATCTCATGCCGCACATCACCAGCACATGTTACATAGCTCCCAAGATAATTAAACTATGACACCTCTTCAAGATTGGGGCGGGGGTGGCTCAGTCGGTAGCGCGCCAGGCTCGTAATCTGTAGTTCCCAGGTTCGAGTCCCAGCTGGGTCAGCGTTGAGATTTATCTCCGCAAAATTCCCCGTCCTGCCCACGGTCAGTAGGGGACACCGATGGGCTTGGAAAGGCCGCCGTCCGTCGGATGGGACGTTAAGCCGTGTTCCCGTGTGCGAGAGAGCCATACCCTGTGCACGTTAAAGAACACGCTGGATGGCCTTGACGGGGGGCTACCATCTGTCTCCCAACAGCTGTTCCAGTGGGTCCCTTCCCCCAACCTTCTCTGAGTCTTCGGGGTCCATGTGACCTGGCCATTTAGCCCATGGTGTGCAAAAAAGTGCCGCTCAGAGGTAAACCAACCCAACCCTCTTCAAGATTGCAACCATTCAGATTTACTGAATCACAGCCTGTCTGATCAGTTTTCATCATTTTAATTTTTTCTCTGTTTATAACCAAACCTACTCTAGTACCAGTTTCATCAACAGCTCGAATAAAAGAGTTCATCTCATCAACATCATCTGCCAAAAGGTCTAAATCATCAGCATAATCCAAATCAGAAATTTTCTCATCTCCAGCCCATTTAAGGCTAAAATCTTTCCCTTGAAGTGAATTTCTCATAACATAATCAATAACCAAAGTAAAGAGAAAAGGAGACAAAATGAACCCTTGTCGAACACCAGAAGTAATGCTAAAACAATTACTACAAGCCTTACCAACTTTCACACACGACTCAGTGTTATTAAAGAGAGCTTTCATTATGTTAACTAACTTGTCTGGTCTGCCATATGATCTCACAATCAACCACAAATTATGACGATCAACAGAGTCGAAAGCCTTTTTGAAATCAACAAAGCTAGCAACCAAAGGTTTCTGAAACTCTAAACATTTTTCAAGAATCTGCCTAAGTGAAAATATCTGATCTGCATATCCCTTACCACTTCTGAATCCACATTGCTTATCATGCAATTGCCTGTCAACCAGATTCTGAATTCTATTAATCATGCAAAGAACTTTACCTAGAACAGAAAGGAAGCTGATACCCCTATAGTTATCTCAAGAACTGCGATCACCTTTTTTAAAAACAGAGATAATAATAGTTCTTTTAAATCATTAGGAAATATTCACTTATCATAAAAGATATTCAAAATTTCAGTCATCCGTATTGCAACGATGGTAACCATGTGGTAACCAGCTCTAAGCATTTCCGAAGCAATTTCATCTACCCCTGGGGATTTATGTAGTTTTAGTTTAGAAATAGTCCAAATAACTTCAGACTGTGTTATAGGGCCAATATTAAAGCCAGTAATGCATCTATCATCATTACAAACAATGGGAATAAAACTAACCGCATTGTTTTCAGAACATCACTAAAAAAATTTAGCTACTAGCCATGACAGAATTAACACACCATTCACTCAACCTGATATAATCTTACCTTGCTTATCCTCCAATTCCTGTATATCTGTTCGTTTTCCACCACACAAACTCTGGTAAAACTCTCTATTGTTGTGCTGTTTAACTGCTTCCTCAGCTTTGTCAGCCAAACCATCAAGCCAAAGATTATTATTAGCAACTAACTGATCCTTTATACGTTTATTAAGCTCTCAGTGATGCTTTCTATTAGGACTAGTAGTTTATTGATTAAGGACATTCCTGCAGTTCATTCTTCCCGAAATAAGCACAAGTGCACTAAGCAAATGATTATACTTATAATTTGTTTTTCTACAGAGAACATTTTTCCCGTCCGGTTGGTGTCAGCCCAAGCATTAATCCGTTGATGTGCCATGACCGCTTTATAAAACACGATGCATGGCCTTCAGCGAAAGCTCCCATTTGTTTTTTTACAGTTGACCACTGGATTCCCTTGGGGCGGGGGTGGCTCAGTCGGTAGCGCGCCTGGCTCGTAATCTGTAGTTTCCAGGTTCGAGTCCCAGCGGGGTCAGCGTGAGATTTATCTCCGCAAAATTCCCCGCCCTGCCCTCGGTCAGTAGGGGACACCGATGGGCTTGGAAAGGTCGACGTCCGTCGGATGAGACGTTAAGCCGTGTCACCGTGTGCGGGAGAGCCATACCCTGTGCACGTTAAAGAACACGCTGGATGGCCTTGACGGGAGGCTACCATCTGTCTCCCAACAGCTGTTCCAGTGGGTCCCCTCCCCCAACCTTCTCTGAGCCTTCGGGGTCCATGTGACCTGGCCATTTAGCCCATGGTGTGCAAAAAAGTGCCGCTCAGAGGTAAAACAACCCAACTCAACTGGTTCCCTTCATCTGCCCTTCTCTGAATCTTAGGATCCTAGGGACTTCGCCCATTTAATCCACTGTGGGCAAAATATTCCACTTAATAAAACAACCCAAAAGAATCTTGAAACACTGAAAAAGAAAATAGTAGCTTATTCCATATTCAGAGTAAGAATCAACTCCAGTGAATTCCACGTAAAATGGGTTAATTGTTTTTACTTCTGAGGGCCACTCTTTGGCACACAATGGGCTAAATGGCCAGGTCACAATGACGCCAAAAGCTCAGAGAAGGTTGGGGGAGGGGGCCCACTGGAACAGTTGTTGGGAGACAGATGGTAGCCTCCCGTCAAGGCCATCCGTAGCATGTTCATCAACGTGCACATGGTATAGCTCTCCCGCACACGGGCCAATGCTTAACGTCCCAGCCGACGGACGGCGGCATTTAAAAGCCCATCGGTGGCCTCTACCGGGGGGGGGGGGGGGGGGGGGCTCAGTCGGTAGCGCGCCAGACTCGTAATCTGTAGTTCCCAGGTTCGAGTCCCAGCTGTGTCAGCGTTGAGATTTATCTCCGCAAGACTCCCCGTCCTGCCCACGGTCAGTAGGGGACACTGATAAGCTTGGAAAGGCCGCCGTCCGTCGGATGGGACGTTAAGCGTGACACCGTGTGCGGGAGAACCATATTCTGTGCACGCTAAAGAACACGCTGGATGGCCTTGACGGGAGGCTACCATCTGTCTCCCAACAGCTGTTCCAGTGGGTCCCCTCCCCCAACCTTCTCTGAGCCTTCGGGATCCATGTGACCTGGCCATTTAGCCCATGGTGTGCCAAAAAGTGCCGCTCAGAGGTAAAACAACCCAACCCAACTCTACCGTGGGCAGGGCGGGGGTTTTTGCGGAGATAAATTTCAACGCTGACCCAGTTGGGACTCGAACTTGGGAACTACAGATTACGAGCCTGGCATGCTACCGACTGAATGACCCCCGACCCAGGTCACTAGGACCCCGAGGTTTCAGAGAACGTTGGGGGGAAGGGAATCCACTGAATAGCTGTTAGGAGACAAACTGTAGCATCCTGTCAGCGCTATCCATCGTGTTTTTTTAACGAGCACAGGGTATGACTCCCCAACACACGGTGCTGCGATTTAACTGACGGACGGCGACCTTTCCAAGCCCATCGGTATCCCCTACTGACCGAGGGCAGTATGAGGAGTTTTGAGGATATAAATCTCAATGCTGGCCCAGGCGGGAATCGAACCTGGGAACTGCAGATTACCAGCTTGAGAGCTACCGATTGAGCCCTACCCTCCCACGCAAAATGGAAAAAATATTAATATAAAAACATATTGCAAGAAAATAAAGGTTCAAAGCGTTAAGTGGTTGAATAATCAAGAAAGAAATGTTGGTAATACTTACAATTTGCCTGAGTCATTTCCATCGATTCATTGACCATTAGTCCTGGACACATTTGCCCAGAATTTTGGGCATAAACAGCAGGATCAGTAACAGGAGGATTTGAAGGCACTGCCGCATTAGGCGAAAGGCTTTGCATGGACCCCGTTGGACTGCTCGCTGGACTTAGAGGCGGCTGTTTCACGAAATGATCGGCGGATCCGATGTTGCAAACGCCCGGCCATGGAGGTACGGGCATTTGATCGCTGCCGTACAGACCAGCACTCGTCACGGGGGAAGTCGTAGACGCTATACCGCCAAAATCTGATCCTGGCGCCGGAGAAGTCATCGGAGATAGAGTACCGAGATTTGTTGTGGCAGACACTGAACAACTGGACATGTAGTGACCACCGTTGTTCGACCCTGACGTGGCGAAGGTCATGGCTGGACTGTGACTTGTTAACGGATAACTGTAATGAGCAGATGATGTTGGTAGAGATGGCATCATCAACTGATCGCTGTTGGTCAAGTAGGTTTGTAATCCAGTTATCGATGAATTAGATGCCATGGATCCGCAACTCATACTAGGATTTTGCTGCATCATTGTATCATAACCAAGCACTGATGCCGTAGAAGGGTTTTGGTAATAAGGCGGATACAAAGGCATGCATTTGCGGCGGTAGCCTCTTGGATCTCTTTTACCTGAGACATTCCCACTTATGATTTGATCATTATCTGCTTGATACGGTTGGAGCAATGTCGCTATTGAAGACTCTGATGATATGGGTCCACAAGTGACGTTAGGGTTCTGTTGTCCTACGACATCATAGCCCAACATAGCAGCATTAGGTGGGTTTTGATAGTATATGGAATACCTTTGGATGTCTTGACATTTTCGTCGAAAGCCCCTGGGTCTCCTTTTAGATGAGCCATCTTGAAATACTGTTACACTAGCAGGGTCAACTGTCCAATAGTGTCCTTTACCAGATCGACCCAGCCCTTTAGGCAACTTGATGAAACAATCATTAAGAGAGAGATTGTGACGAACGGAATTTTTCCATCCTGTATAAGAACCCCGAAAAAAGGCGAATCTTTCTTGAAGAAATTGATAAATCTCGTTTAAGGTCAATTTTCGATTTGGCGAGCTTTGAATGGCCATTACTATGAGAGCAATATAAGAATAGGGAGGCTTTTCCGGTCTCCTCATACCAGCTCCAGTTTTTTTCGGAGAATTTCCCGATTTTTCTCTTTCTTCCTGGTCTTTTCCTGTAACAGCAGATCCACTTTCTGTCCTCTTTTCCTCGTTGTTTCCTTTGTTATCTTCTACAGGGGAATTTGACGATTCAGGACTCCCGTGAGCTTCTGTTTGACTTTCGGTTTTGAGTGTCTGTTGATCTTCTTCCTCTCTGAGACGGTCGACATAGTTCTCTACTTTGATCCTACACGTCGTCGACGACAAGTTTGAAAGGACTGTCTGCCTGGGAATCTCGCAGATAACTTCACGCTGTCTCCAGTTAGCGGTTTCGTCGAATTTTTGAGCATCAGTAGTCATTATTTTATCCTCGAAGTTCTTGCCTTCCTGAATTTTAACTATGTGACTAGAAGTACCGGTAGATGGGAAAGTTGAAAGGATAGTCGATCTCTGTTGTTGCTGCTGTTGATCGCCACCTGGATGACCGTGATACTCTTCCATGGTGATGTCGTGGTTAAAGTTCGCTCTATGATGTTCGTATTCCTTGTCTTTATCAGAATCTGATGCAAAATGAACATATTCTTCAAGCTTCATATTGAAGTGGGAAATGAAGATTTCGTTTCAGGTTTTGTTGTTAAGTTTGCATCTGATTCGCTAATGAGGTGTCAGGGCCAATATTACAAGAAGTTCTAATGTTGTCAATGATCTCGAGTTATTTAGGCACAAGAAAATTTGGAGTTGTCAGTGATCTCTACTTATTTAGGCACAAGAGGATTTAGAATTGCCAAAGATCTCCCTTTAGTAAACAGAAGAAGATTTAGATTAGTCAAAGATCTCTTTAACATAGGCACAAGATGATTTAGATTAGTCAGAGATCTCTTTTACGTAGGCACAAGAGGATTTAGATTAGTCAAAGACCTCCTTTACGTAGGCACAAGATGATTTGGAGTTGTCAGTGATCTTCAGTTATTTAGGCAAAAGAAAATTTAGGTAAGTCAAAGATCTCCTTTACGTAGGCACAAGAAGATTTAGATTAATCAAAAATCTCCTTTACATAGGCACAATATGATTTAGATTAGACAAAGATCTCCTTTACGTAGACACAAGAAGATTTAGATTAGTCAAAGATCTCCTTTACGTAGGCACAAGAAGATTTAGATTAGTCAAAGATCTCCTTTACATAGGCACAAGAGATTTAGATTTGTCAAAGATCTCCTTTACGTAGGCACAAGAAGATTTAGATAGACGTTGATGTTAAGTTTGCTTCTGTATCATTGATGATAGCATCAAATCTTTCACAACAACATTTAGTTTTTCTTCACAAGATGATTTAGAGTTGTCAAGATCGCTGATGATATCAATTCTTTTTACCACGAAAAGATTTAGAGTTGTGAACACTCTCGATAATAAGAATCCAATAGATAAATAATTCGTAGGCGGTAACGCAAAACATCCCAAAAACAATTTTGTCGTTTATCATAACAGATGATGAACTCTGCAGAGAACCAGTTCACAACTTCCACAATACGAACACAATCTTCAGTTTTTCTCTAAAACAAAAAAAAGTCTCGACTTTTTTTATCCAAATTCGGTGTTGAAAACAAACTATTGCATTCGAGAACTCTAATTCTCTTTAAGTCATAACAGCGAAGTCAAGAAAAACACTTGCAGATATTTTACCGAGCAAGCATTCATTACACCACATTTGGGCACAGCACAGACGTGATCTCATCTCGACCAGCTAGTTAAACCTGAGTGAGCGATATTACCAAACCGAGCTCACTGATGCACCTCTTTCCATCTGCTTACCAGACGCGAGCTCCAAAGTTCTTCGGACTTAGGAGACTCCTTCCTGTCTCATAGCATCTCCGCGCGCATCCCTGGCCCACGGGTCATCTTGCCGCTCCGTCAACACCCTATCAGGCCGGGCGGAGCCTGCGCGTCACACGCGGCGTTCCACACCCCCCTTGACTGCCCCCGCCCCCCCACGTCGCCACCCAACGCTTTGGAATGCTATGCGGGTCAGTGGTAAAGCGGCGATAATGGAGCTGATCCAGGAGTCTGTGCATGGAGAGGCGGATCTGGCTTCTCCCTGACTCTCGCGGTTCTGGCTGGATGGGAGGATAGTGGATGAGCCGAGGAGATAACCAGTCGATGACGGATTAATTAGGAAGAAAGGCGTCGATTTTCTAGAACACCGTGAGAACAGGGATGGAGTAGCCAAAGAACTTTTAGGTGAATTCAGACAGGTTGTTTTGTCTCAGAAAATGCATCTTTTAGTGTTTATATTTAGACGAGGGTGTTTTGTAGTTTTTAAGTCAGGTGTGATTCAGAAAGGGCAGTGACCTAGAGCAGGACCAATACAACCTAAAACATAAAGCCTTTCCTCTAAGTTATGATGTAAGCAGGTGTGGATGTAATAAAAAAAAAATCTAAAAATACTTATATATTTATTTCTGTTATTTCTACCGGTAAGTTTTAAAATTAATATTTATTCCTATTTACATTTATAAATATATGTATTGTTCAGAAAAAAATTAGTCTTCTATATAAGCTTTATAAAAATGGTAATATATACGAATATTTTGTTTCTCAATAGTGTGCATTTATAAATAAACATTAATATAAATATAGTTTTAAAATTTACCAGTATTAATAAAGGAAAGAAATATATAAGATGTTTCTTGAAGAAATATATAAGAATGGTTAGATATACATGATTACTAATCAAAGGAATCTGGGTTCAAACCCCGGGTAAAGCAAAAATGTTTGTGTTGTATTTCTTACAATTCATTATTTTTTGTTCTTCCTTACAATACATTTTCTTTTTTCTAAATAATGTGTGTTTATAAATATAAATTAGTATAAAGATTAATCTTAAAACTTAGTAGTAATAATAACAGAAATAAATATGTAAAAAAATTGTAGATGTTAAAATTCATACATGGTTACGTCATAATTAGTGGAAAGGCCTTCTATACTAGGTAAGAATTGGGAGAACTCGGATATACCCTTTTATATCATGTCGGGCTTAGACAATGCATTAAGAGAAAAATTATAGTTTTTTATATATATATTATTAGAATTATCTTTAAAATTTAGCCGGTAGGTATTAATTTTAAAAAACTGATAAACCGGTTTTAAAATAGTATCAGCGTTGTCGAACTAGCGGACCGCACAAGAATTTTTGTGGCTCACGAACAAAACAAATTTTTGACTTGAAATTTTAAATAAATATTTGTAATCCACCTTATAAATTTTTGCCAACTTATATTACTTTACTTGATATGCAATCTTCAACTTACTCATTCTATAAAGTTTACAAAACATTCTTAAGCCGATTGGCAAACTTCTGACACCTTTGAAGAGCGGTGCGTCGTCATCAAACAAATGCTTTTATGAAGCTGAAGTAATAAGAAGCATCTAACGACAGCACGAATCGTTCTCACTGCGCATGCATATGACATGCATTGTCGAATGCTGCACTGTATTGTGCACCAGGAGACATTGTGTGGCATTTCGCTGAGACTTAACGAAGTAATGGAAAAGGTTGCCAAAATTACCGATTTAATTCGTGGCGGAAATCGTTCTCTTACACACAGAAAATTTAAAGCTTTTTTTGGACGAACTGCATGTTGAGTATGGCGATCTGCTTTTACATAGTAATATTCTCTGGTTAAATGCCGGAAAATGCCTCAAGAGATTTTTTACGCTTCGAAAAGAAATTCATCTTTTTCTCACAGAAGTAGGCACCGATGAAGATTTAATAGCAAGTTTTATTGATGACAATTTTCTATGTTCACTTGCTTTCCTAACAGACAGTACAAATTATTTAAATGTTTTGAATAAATCCTTACGAGGAAAAGTTCAAAACGTGTGCTGTTTTTATAATCATGTTACTGGATTTAGAAACAAGCTACAATTGTTGAAGTCAAATTTGCAGGCAAACAATTTAATTCATTTTGAAACTTGTAAATAGTTCTACGAAAAAATGAAGCAACTTAGTAAAACAGTTAATTTTGAAAAATTTGTTCCTAAATTAAATATCCTAATTGAAGATTTTAATAGAAGATTTTCTCATTTGATGACCTTAAGCAAAGTTTATATTTATTCAGTAATCCATTAAATATTGATATTAGCACCGTAGATCCTATATATCAAATGGAATTATGCGATCTTCAGGCCGACCCAATTATTGCATCTAATAGAGAAACTGGGATAGAATTGTTCAAACTTTTGCCTGAAGAAAAATATCCAAAAATGAAAGAGTTTAGACTCCAAATAATTTCTACTTTCGGAAGTACATATATCTGCGAGCGCGCATTTTCTGACATGAAATATCTAAAATCAAGATAAAGGAACTGCTTGAAAGACTCTACACTTGAACATATACTTCGGCTCGCAACAACAAATATCGATATGAAGGTAAAATAAATTGTTGCCTAACAACTACGGCCACAATGCTCCCATTAAATTTATTAAATATTTAGTAAAGTTTGGAAAATTTATATTGGTTTATTATTACTTATTATTTTTCATATAAATAAAATAATTTTTTGAGACTTTTGAAATATATTATTACTTACTATTTTTCTCATAAATAAAATAAGTTTTTGAGATTTTTGAGGTATTTTATTACTTATTTGTTTTCGTATAAATAAAATAATTTTTTGAGGTTTTTCCGGTTTATTATTACTTATTATTTTTCGTATAAATAAAAATCATTTTTTGAGGTTACATGAACTGACTTTTCAGTTACCTATCCTATGATATTATTTTTTGACCCGCAAAATATTGGCAAAAGAAAAACTGGCCCACGGTCTTAGAGAAATTGGACAGCACTGGTATTTATAAATGTTCAATAGTTTTTTTATTCTTATTATATTTTAATTTCCTTCCTTTCTTCTTTCCTCTGGGGCGGGGGTGGCTCAGTCGGTAGCGCGCCAGGCTCGTAATCTGTAGTTCCCAGGTTCGAGTCCCAGCTGAGTCAGCGTTGAGATTTATCTCCGCAAAATTCCCCGCCCTGCCCACTGTCAGTAGGGGACACCGTTGGGCTTGGAAAAGCCGTCGTCCGTCGGATGGGACGTTAAGCCGTGGCCCCGTGTGCGGGAGAGCCATACCCTGTGCACGTTAAAGAACACGCTGGATGGCCTTGACGGGAGGCTACCATCTGTCTCCCAACAGCTGTTCCTGTGGGTCCCTCCCCCAACCTTCTCTGAGCCTTCGGGGTCCATGTGACCTGGCCATTTAGCCCATGGTGTGCAAAAAAGTGCCGCTCAGAGGTAAAACAATCCAATCCAATCTTCTCTCTTCTTGTTCAATGGCTCTCCAGGCTTGGTGTGGCAAGATGAGCTTGACTCGAAAAGCCGTTAAGAAAAAGAGGCAAATTAAATATGCTACAAATATAAGTGATTTAATTTTTATAATATTTAATAAAAAAAATACCTCCTCAAGCAGCTGCTTGCAAGAAAGGTCTGTTTTAAACTACATAAAAGAACGCGATTTATATATTTGGACTTTACTACGATATTTATTAATATTTTGTTATTAACAGTCACACTTTTAAAAATAAATAACTATCAATAGGATAATAAAAGATAAAAATTAAGTGAAGCACATATTTATTTAAATGGTAGCTAGGTAGTCACTGGAAGGAGAGCTATGCACCAATCCCCTGTGATGATGCATAGAACCGGCCAGGCCTAGCACCTAATGTCCGACCCCGCCTTCTCGTGGTGCGGACCGTTAGTAACTTTCAAAAGAGATACTCTCTTGTGGAAGTGAACGGAAGGGGAGGGCTGCCAGATTAGTGTGGCCTACTGATCTGGACAAATATGGCTAATTTTCTTTTTTTTCTACCCTGCTGAGAAGTGGTCAACCACACAGGGTCCTGGTGCTGACCATATAAACCTACTGGACTGGACAGATATATGGCTCTGAGCTTGATTATGGATCCTGATTTTGCTGCACTGGTGGGCTTCTGTGGAGGGAAAATCTTCCGCTGTGTTTTCTGTTTGTTTGTGGGTTGACAGCTCCAAGTGAATAGATTCACAGGATATGTTTATCAGCTGGTGGATAATCCTGAGCAGAAGTCATCGCAGGCACCTGAACTCTTTGCTTCTATTGGCATCGTCAAATTCTACATTGGAGGAAGTCTTCAAGTGTAGATGGCTTCAGCCTTTAGTAGTGGGGGAACGGGTCTTTGCCCCATGTCTGCGATTAGGGGGCTGTTTGATATTGTCGGCATTCCCTCTCTCAATAAACATAGTTTCTTTAAACATCCCACTTACCATTTTCTCTCCATAAGTAGTTGGAATGTGAGGACTCTGCACAGAGCTTTTTCTCTTGATGTCCTCACACAAGAATTCCACCGTTATAATTTAGATATTCTCGGCTTGCAAGAGACCAGACGGACAGATAAAGGTCAGATTCTTAAAAATAATCTTAAATTTCTCTTTTCAGGGAGGGACGACAATAAGCATCACCAAGGCGTGGGTCTGCTTCTCAGCAGACACGCTAGCGATGCTCTTCTAGGATATGAGTGCATTAATGAACGGTTTCTTACAGCAAAATTTCAGACAAGCGTTAAAGACTTGAATCTTTTCTGCTGTTATGCCCCCACTGAGGATGCCGATGAGGATGAGAAGGATAGGTTTTTTGAACAACTTCAGGATATTTTGAATTCTGTCAAGAAAGGAGATATTACCCTTGTTCTTGGTGACTTCAATGCCAAAGTTGGTACTGACTCTGACCTTTGGGGAGGAATAATAGGCCCTTTTGGTATTGGTAGCTGCAATGGCAATGGGCAACGTCTCCTACAGGTAAGTAAACTCAATGGATTCAGAATAACTAACACATATTAGAAACACCGCGACATACATAAGTACACATGGGTTTCACCTGATGGGCTGCATAAGAATATGATTGATTACATATTAATTAACAGCAAATGGGCTAGTTCTGTTAGAAATACCAGGGCATATAGGGGAGCTGAAATTGGATCTGAAGATTACCTTGTTAAAAGTGTGTTGCAACTTAAACTTAAAAAGTGTTGTGCTAGGGTTAAAAAATTTACTTTTAATACTGAAGCTCTGAAAGATCCAGTTATAGCCAAAGCTTACCATGATAGGTTACTTAGTCATTATGACAGTCATGGTTTGCTTACTACTGAAGTTGAGGAAGAATGGGATCATTTTAAACAGGCTTTTTTGGACACTAACAGTACTCTTTTAGAAAGGAGCAGAAGAGGCAGAATTATCTGAGTGATAAGGCACTTGAGTTTATTTCGGAAAGAAAGAACTGCAGGAATGCCCTTAATCAATACCCTACTAGTCCTAATAGAAAGCATTACAGAGACCTTAATAAACTTGTAAAGGATCAGTTAGCTGCTGATAAGAATCTTTGGCTTGATGGTTTGGCTGACAAAGCCGAGGAAACAGTTAGACAGCACAACAGCAGAGAGCTGTACCAGATAGTTAATGTTTTGTGTGGTAGAAAACGGACAGGCATATAGGGATTGAAGGATAAGCAAGGTAAAGTTATAGAAGGGGAGGATTCTGTCATGGCTAGGTGGTCTGAGCATTTCAGTGATGTTCTAAACAATGTAGTTAGTCCTACTCCCATTGTTTGCAATGATGATATATGCATTAGTGGCTTTAATGTTGGCCCTATAACACAATCTGAAGTTATTTTGGCTCTTTCTAAACTTAAACTTAATAAATCCCCAGGGGTAGATGAAATTACTACGGAAATGCTTAGAGCTGGGAATGTTTCGGTTACCACTTGGATGACTGAAATTCTGAATATCTTTTATGATAAAGTCATGGTTCCTAAGGATTTTACCAGAGCTATTGTTATCCCTATTTTCAAAAAAGGTGATCGCAGTTCTTGTGATACTATAGGGGTATCAGCCTACTCTTTGTTCCAGGTAAAGTTCTTTCCATGATTGTGCTTAATAGAATTAAGAATCTGGTTGACAGTCAATTGCGTGATGAGCAATGTGGATTCAGAAGTGGTAGGGGATGTGTGGATCAAATATTTTCACTTAGGCAGATTCTTGAGAAATGTTTAGAGTTTCAGAAACCTTTGGTTGCTAGCTTTGTTGATTTCAAAAAGGCTTTCGATTCTGTTGATCGTCATAATTTGTGGTTGATTGTGAGATCATATGGTATACCTGACAAGTTAGTTAACATTATGAAAGCTCTCTATAATAACACTGAGTCGTGTGTGAGAGTTGGTAAGGCTTGTAGCAATTGGTTTAGCATTGCTTCTGGTGTTCGACAAGAGTGCATTTTGTCTCCTTTTCTCTTTAGCTTGGTTATTGATTATGTTATGCGAAATTCACTTCAAGGGAAAGATTTTGGCCTTAAATGGGCTGGAGATACGAAAATTTCTGATTTAGATTATGCTGATGATTTAGCCTTGAACTCTTTCATTCGAGCTGTTGATGAGACTGGTAGTAGAGTAGGTTTGGTTATAAACAGAGAGAAAACTAAAGTGATGAAAATTGGTCAGGCAGGCTGTGATTCAGTTAATCTGAATGGTTGCAGTCTTGAGCAGGTGTCACAGTTTAATTATCTTGGGAGCTATGTAACAGATAATGGTGATGTGCGGCATGAGATTAACAGACGAATAGGGATTGCTGCCGGGACTTTTAAGAACCTATGGAGAGTGTGGAGAAATAGGCGTATACACCTAAAGACTAAAATTAGACTGTATAATAGTTTGGTTCTTTCTAGGGTTAGTTATGGTAGTGAAACTTGGACACTTTGTAAACAAGATAACAGGAAACTAGATGCTTTTGATTCCAGATGCTTACGCAGTATTTTGGGCATTAGGTGGTTCAACTTTGTAATTAATGATGAGATTAGGCAAAGGAGTTTGCAACCTCGTTTAAGCAGCATATTGTGCAGAGAGAGACTCCGTTGGTTTGGCCACGTTGCCCGTATGAATAATTATAGATTGGCGAATAGGGTTATGAACAGTGTGCCTAAAGGCCTCAGAAAGAAGGGGAGACCTAGGATGCGGTGGGTAGACAATGTCAAACAGGACCTTGTTTAGAATTGGTGTGCAGTAGATGTAGTTCAGGATAGACTTGCTTGGAGAACTAAATTGCACGGTCTGGTTGGACCTCCGTAGCACATGGCTGCTTGAGGATGATGATGATGACTTCTGTTTAGAGCCATCTAGTTCTACAATTCCTCCTAAAACATAAGACCACACAAATGAATTGTGACGTCGCATACATAGGCTCACAAACCTATATATTTCTTACATATTTTTTCTATTATTATTAATGGTGAATTTTAATACTATTCTTTGTACTAATGTTTATTTACAAATATACTTTTTCGAACGAAAATTATTCGTACTTTTAGATTGTCACAATATTAATATATACGAATACAATCTACTATTTGAATTCAATGTTGCATTGTTTCGTTTTGCTCTTTAAATTCATACCTCAATGTTGCATTGTTACGTTTCGATCTTTAAATTCATTGCTGCATTGTTGCATTTTGCTTCTTCAAATCACTGCTGCACTGATGCATTGTTGCAATTGCTCTTTGAGTTCACTGATGTACTGTTGCATTTTGCTTCTTCAAATCACTTCTGCACTGATGCATTGTTGCAATTGCTCTTTGAGTTCACTGATGTACTTTTGCATTTTGCTTCTTCAAATCACTGCTGCACTGATGCATTGTTGCAATTGCTCTATGAGTTCACTGATGTACTGTTGCATTTAACGTTTTCAACTCACTATTGCATTGTTCCTTTTGGCTGTTTCAACGGTTTGCTGTCGAGCTCCATTTTGCTCCTACGTTTTTTTTGCTCGTTATTGTGTTTAGCTGTTTAAGTTCTCTGCTGAAATGTTGCAGTTTTCCTTTTTCTGTTTTCATTGCTGTTTGATCATTCTGCTCTCTACCGTATAATTTTACACTTTAACTCACTGCTGAAGTATTAAAATTTTCTTCGTTAACTCTCCCTCATTCATTGTTGAAGTTTGCTCTTTCATTTCATTAATTAAGCTCTTTCGTTTCATTCGTGAAGTTCTTTCGTTTCATTCATCAAGCTCTTTCGTTTCATTCATTAAGCTCTTTCGTTTCATTCATTAAGCTCTTTCGTTTCATTCATGAAGTTCTTTCGTTTCATTCATCAAGCTCTTTCGTTTCATTCATGAAGTTCTTTCGTTTCATTCATGAAGTTCTTTCGTTTCATTCATTAAGCTCTTTCGTTTCATTCATGAATTTCTTTCGTTTCATTCATGAATTTCTTTCGTTTCATTCATGAATTTCTTTCGTTTCATTCATTAGTTGTTTCGTTTCATTCATTAAGCTCTTTCGATTCATTCATTAAGCTCTTTCGTTTCATTCATGAAGTTCTTTCGTTTCATTCATTAGCTGTTTCGTTTCATTCATTAAGCTCTTTCGATTCATTCATTAAGCTCTTTCGTTTCATTCATTAAACTCTTTCGATTCATTCATTAAGCTCTTTCGTTTCATGTTAAGCTCTTTCGATTCATTCATTAAGCTCTTTCGTTTCATTCATGAAGTTCTTTCGTTTCATTCATTAGCTGTTTCGTTTCATTCATTAAGCTCTTTCGATTCATTCATTAAGCTCTTTCAATTCACTCGTACAGTACGTCACATTGCTTTTTCAACTCACTCTTTACATTGCTGCATTCTGTTCTTTCAGTTCACTAGTACAGTATTGATTGTTGTTCTTTCAACTCACTCTACTATTTAGTTGCATACTACTCTTTCAACTCACTCTACTATTTAGTTGCATACTACTCTTTCAACTCACTCTACTATTTAGCTGCATACTACTCTTTCAACTCACTCTACTATTTAGTTGCATACTACTCTTTCAACTCACTCTACTATTTAGCTGCATACTACTCTTTCAACTTACTCTACTATTTAGCTGCATACTATTCTTTCAACTCACTCTACTATTTAGCTGCATACTACTCTTTCAACTCACTCTATTACATTGCTGATCTGTTCTGTTTGAATCTGTTCTTTCAGTTTACTGGTACAGTATTGCATATTGTTTTTTAATTTCATTCTAAAATTTTGCTGCATTTTGCTCTTTCAATTCACTCGTGCCATATTGTATAATACACTTTCAACTCACTCTAGTACATTGCTGCATTCTGCTTTTTCAACTCACTCTAGTACATTGCTGCATTCTGCTCTTTCAACTCACTCTAGTACATTGCTGCATTCTGCTCTTTCAACTCACTCTAGTACATTGCTGCATTCTGCTCTCTCAACTCACTCTAGTACATTGCTGCATTCTGCTCTTTCAACTCACTCTAGTACATTGCTGCATTCTGCTCTTTCAACTCACTCTAGTACATTGCTGCATTCTGCTCTTTAAATTCACTCTAGTACATTGCTGCATTCTGCTCTTTCAACTCACTCTAGTACATTGCTGCATTCTGCTCTTTCAACTCACTCTAGTACATTGATGCATTCTGCTCTTTCAACTCACTCTAGTACATTGCTGCATTCCGCTCTTTCAACTCACTCTAGTACATTGCTGCATTCTGTTCTTTGAACACATTGTACTGCTTTACTCTATTCTTCTCTTTCAATTCACTCCCACAGTATTATATATTGCTCTTTCAACTCACACTGCTACATCGCTGCATTGCGTTCTTTCAATTCACTCTATAACAATGCTGCATTGCGTTCTTTCAATTCACTCTATACCAATGCTGCATTTTGCGCTTTCAGTTCAATGGTACATTATTGCATATATCTCGTTCATCTCGTTCTAATACATTGCTGCATTGTGCTCTTTCAATTCACTTGTATCGCATTGTACATTTCTCTTTCATTTAATTCTACTACATTGCTGCATTCTGCTCTTTCAATTCACTCTGGTATATTGATCCAATCTGATCATTCAGTTCACTCCTACAGTATTGCATATTGCCCTTTCAACTGTACCACATTGCTGCATTCCGCTCTTTCAATTCACTAGTACAGTATTATATATTGCTCTTTCAATTTACTCTACCCCATGCTGGATTCTGTTATTTCAGTTCACTTGTACACTATTTTATATTGCTCTTTCATCTCGTTCTGCAACATTGCTTAATTCTGCTTTTTCAGTTCACTTGTACACTATTTTATATTGCTCTTTCATCTCGTTCTGCAACATTGCTTAATTCTGCTTTCAGTTCCTTGTACACTATTTTATATTGCTCTTTCATATCATTCTGCAACATTGCTTAATTCTCCTATTTCAATTCACTTGTACACTATTTTATATTGCTCTTTCATATCATTCTGCAACATTGCTTAATTCTGCTATTTCAATTCACTTGTACACTATTTTATATTGCTCTTACATATCGTTCTGCAGCATTGCTTAATTCTGCTTTCAGTTCACTTGTACACTACTTTATATTGCTCTTTCATATCGTTCTGCAACATTGCTTAATTCTGCTATTTCAATTCACTTGTACACTATTTTATATTGCTCTTACATATCGTTCTGCAACATTGCTTAATTCTGCTATTTCAATTCACTTGTACACTATTTTATATTGCTCTTTCATATCGTTCTGCAACATTGCTTAATTCTGCTATTTCAATTCACTTGTACACTATTTTATATTGCTCTTTCATATCATTCTGCAACATTGCTTAATTCTGCTATTTCAATTCACTTGTACACTATTTTATATTGCTCTTTCATATCATTCTGCAACATTGCTTAATTCTGCTATTTCAGTTCACTTGTACACTATTTTATATTGCTCTTTCATCTCGTTCTGCAACATTGCTTAATTCTGCTATTTCAGTTCACTTGTACAGTATTTTATATTGATCGTTCATCTCGTTCTGCAACATTGCTTAATTCTGCTATTTCAGTTCACTTGTACACTATTTTATATTGCTCTTTCATATCGTTCTGCAACATTGCTTAATTCTGCTATTTCAGTTCACTTGTACACTATTTTATATAGCTCTTTCATGTCACTCTGCAACATTGCTTAATTCTGCTATTTGAATTCACTTGTACACTATTTTATATTGCTCTTTCATATCGTTCTGCAACATTGCTTAATTCTGCTTTTTCAGTTCCTTGTACACTATTTTATATTGCTCTTTCATATCATTCTGCAACATTGCTTAATTCTGCTATTTCAGTTCACTTGTACACTATTTTATATAGCTCTTTAATATCGTTCTGCAACATTGCTTAATTCTGCTTTCAGTTCACTTGTATACTATTTTATATTGCTCTTTCATATCATTCTGCAACATTGCTTAATTCTGCTATTTCAATCCACTTGTACACTATTTTATATTGCTCTTTCATATCATTCTGCAACATTGCTTAATTCTGCTATTTCAATTCACTTGTACACTATTTTATATTGCTCTTTCATATCGTTCTGCAACATTGCTTAATTCTGCTATTTCAATTCACTTGTACACTATTTTATATTGCTCTTTCATATCATTCTGCAACATTGCTTAATTCTGCTATTTCAATTCACTTGTACACTATTTTATATTGCTCTTTCATCTCGTTCTGCAACATTGCTTAATTCTGCTATTTCAGTTCACTTGTACACTCTTTTATATTGCTCTTTCATCTCGTTCTGCAACATTGCTTAATTCTGCTATTTCAGTTCACTTGTACACTATTTTATATTGCTCTTTCATATCATTCTGCAACATTGCTTAATTCTGCTTTCAGTTCACTTCTACACTATTTTATATTGCTCTTTCATATCATTCTGCAACATTGCTTAATTCTGCTATTTCAGTTCACTTGTACACTATTTCATATTGCTCTTTCATCTCGTTCTGCAACATTGCTTAATTCTGCTATTTCAGTTCACTTGTACACTATTTTATATTGCTCTTTCATCTCGTTCTGCAACATTGCTTAATTCTGCTGTTTCAGTTCACTTGTACACTATTTTATATTGCTCTTTCATATCGTTCTGCAACATTGCTTAATTCTGCTTTCAGTTCACTTGTACACTACTTTATATTGCTCTTTCATATCGTTCTGCAACATTGCTTAATTCTGCTTTTTCAGTTCACTTGTACACTATTTTATATTGCTCTTTCATCTCGTTCTGCAACATTGCTTAATTCTGCTTTTTCTGTTCACTTCTACACTATTTTTTATATTGCTCCTTCATCTCATTCTGCAACATTGCTTAATTCTGCTTTTTCAGTTCACTTGTACACTATTTTATATTGCTCTTTCATCTCACTCTGCAACATTGCTGCATTGTGCTCTTTCAATTCACTCGTACAATATTGTTATTGCTCTTTCTACTCACTATTCAATTGTTGCATTTTTCTATTTCATCCTTCTGCTACAGAGTCGCATTTTGATCTTTCCACGAGTTTGGAAACGGAGAGAAAGATGTTCCAAAATGATGTTAATAATACTCTACTGAAGTAAATAGCAATATAATGTAGTAATATGTACATATATATATATAGTAGAACGTGAGTAGATTTTTAAGTCAGTCTATTCTTTATCTTCCAATAAAACTAATGGATTAATAACCCAATGACCAGGTCACAAGGACCTCAAGGGTTCAGAGATGGTTGGGGAAGAAAACCAACTGGAGGATTCTTAAGAGACAGATGGAAACCATCCGTCAAGACCATCCAGAGCATTCTTTATTATACACATGGTTTTCTCTGCTGTACACGGTGCTGTATCTTAACATCCCATCCAAAGGAGAGCAACATTTCCAAGCCTGTCGATGTCCCTTTCTGACTGAGAACAGAGAGGGATTTAGAGATGATAAATCTCAACTCAGGCGCTGATTGGTTGGGTTATTTTACCCCTGAGCAGCAATTTTCATTTTTGGACACAGTGGGTGAAATGGCGGGATGCAAGGACACCAAGGACTCAGAGAAGGTTGGGGAAAGGGAACATACTGAACAGCTGTTAGAGACAGATGGAAGTCTCCCTTGAAATCCATCCACCATGTTCTTCGACGTGCACAGAATATGGCCAAGGCCACTTTGATACACCAGGCTTAGACAGCATTGAACACAGGGAGGGAAATTAATTATGCATAAATATGTAATTGATTTAATTTATTTAAAATTTTAGTTAAAGCCATTTATTTTAGAACTAATTAAAATAAAATAATTTATTCATTAAAATATAATTAAAATGTTTGGGAACATTACAAAATTAACTAGCAAACTTTTAAAAATAAAGAACTACCAGTTGAATTTTTAGAAATACACCAATAATATTAATTGCTATATTTTTGAAAATTAGGTCTTGTGTTATTGCAGTGTCACAGGCTTGTTGTATCGAGGTGGCCTTGGTATGGCTCTCTTGCGCACAGAGAATTTCAAAATACTTCTCTAAATATGGTTTAACGTTACATCTGACGAATACCATCAGTGTCCCCTTGCTAACCGAGGGTTGGGGTTTGATGAGATAAATCTTGACCCTAGCACAATTGGACCTCGAACTTGGGACCTGCAGAATACGGATCTGGGGTGCTACTCACTGAGAACTCTATCTGGGACAAAAAAAAAATCGATAGGGAATTCATATTTTAAACACAGAACCCTTTCTTTCCCTAAAAACATATTCTTGAATCCTATTTTCATAGAAAGGCAGCCGTCCTTCAAATGGGACATAAGCCGTGGTCCCTTGTGTGGAGAGCAGTAGATGTCCTTATGTACGTTAAAGAGCACACTGGATGAACTTGACGGAAGGCTATCATCTGTATCCTAAGAGGTGTCCAGTGGATCACCTCCTACCCCAACATTCTGTGAGCCCTCGGGGTCCTTGTAACCTGGTCATTTAGCCTATTGTGTGCCAAAATTTAAGTTGTTTTACCTCTGAGCAGTACCTTTTTTGCACTCAATGGCTAAATGGCCAAGTTACAAGAACCTCGAGGACTCAGAAAAGGCTGAGGCGACATAGTGGACAGCTGTTAGGAAACAGATGCCCCATGTGCAAAATAAAAAGTGCCGCTTAGAGGTAAAGCAAATGAATCCATTCATTGTGATATACCACTGAGGAGCAATCAGTCCCAAAACACTGATGCAATATTCAGTTTTAAAGACTCTCCAAGATGAAAGACTCTCCACATTCTTGGAAGATGATTTTACAAAGTCTCGCTGTTGTTATGAACAAGGAATTTCCTTCATTTCTCTCATCATAGATTGTTTACCATCCATCTCGTCCAATCGCACCTCCAGGTGATGACAGAGATGAGATGACACATAGAGACTGCCGTTGGAAGGCTTACGAAATGATGACCTTTCAACTCATCCACAGCCACGCTCTCATATAGCAGCATCTATCCCAAGATGCCAGCCAGTAGTAACTTTGCATAGGTGACGCAGCCTGGTTTCGGGGTGCAGAACCACTCCCGGGTCAGCTTCGGTCAGAAATAGATTTCATCTCTTTGTCATCGGCTGTGAGTTACTTGGAATGTTTTGAAGAGGGTTGCAAAGGTGAGATACTTGGAAAGTTTCTTCCTCATCCGATCACGCGTTAAAAAATCAAAGATCAACATTTCAAATGAAACGCTTTCAGCATCTTTGTGTCTACTACAGCTGTTATAAAACAAGAGGGATTCGGAAAGATTAAAGATCATTCAAAGGAATTCTGTAAATGTAAACTGTCCAAATCACATATCTGATATCTTTAATTAATATTAAGAGTTTCAAGTCTATGGCTTATAATTCGAAGTCTAAAATACTGCCTGATTGACAATAACAAAAGTGGAACAAATAAACCTCAAAGGGGCCACAAGGGCAAAACAAACTTGCTAAAGAAGTACAATTAAAAGTTAAACATGCGGGTGTCGTACACTGCAATCTTAGGATGCTTGAAATGGTTTAAAACCAATGGATCATAATCAATCAAAGATCTAATTATACCATAAGGATTATCTCCCACTGACTCGAAAAAGATCTGCGCGAGCCTCTGAATTTGGGTGTACATGTGGTCAGTTCTCAAATTAGTATGAATAGTAGTTATTTTGGAAGCTCTGAAGTTCCTGACATTCGTGTTGGTAGTATTACCCCACACTGGTGAGGCATATGTCAGGACTGGCAGCAGAAGAGTCTTATAAAGAAATAATTTCTTTTCTGGAGGCAGTTTCGAGCGCCATCCTATCAGGGGTGAAAGTTTACATCTGATGATTTGAGCCTTTGAGAGCACATGATCAATATGTGCATTACAACAAAGTTTTTTATGTAGAATGATACCAAGGTATTTCACCGTTGGTGTCCAGGATGTTTCAACTCCAAACATTTTAGAAGAATCAGGATTAACAATCTTCTTTCTAGGGAAGAGAACTGACTAGCTTTTATATGGGTTAATCTTGATTTTCCCTTTGGAGTACCAGCGCTTTACTTTATCCATCCCAAACTGCAATCTTTTGATAGCCAGGCTGGGACTCAGGAATGAAGAGAGTAAAGCAATGTCATCAGAGTAAAGTGCCATCATGACAGGATGGAGACCTGGGAGATCGTGCATATCGAAGTTGAATAGAGCAGGATCCAACAAGGAGCCTTGTGGGACACCCGCATCTATGTTTCTCACAGTGGAAAGGAAGTTGTCAATCCTAACTCAAAATGTTTTTTCATTCAGGTATGACTATAAATTGTGGGTCATACTCAAAGGGAAATTAGCTTGAATCATCTTAAAGATGAGACCGTCTATCCAGATCTTATCAAAAGCTTTGGCCACATCCAGAAAGGTGGATACGACGGTCTCTTTCTTATTTAAGGATTCGGCAACCCTTTCCACTACCCGTAGCAGTTGATAAACTGTAGATCGTTTCCGCTTAAAGCCAAACTGTTCTTCTGGAATTAGGCCATTCTTATCAATATGCTCCATTAGGCGAATTAAGATAATTCTCTCAAAACCTTTACCTAAACATGGGAGCAAACTGATCGGTCGATAACTCTGGGAAAAGTTAGGATTTTTCCCAGGTTTATGTATCATTTTAATAACAACACTTTTCCAGATTGGGTTGGGTTGTTTTACCTCTGAGCGGCACTTTTTTTGCACACCATGGGCTAAATGGCCAGGTCACATGGACCCCGAAAGCTCAGAGAAGGTTGGGGGAGGGGACCCACTGGAACAGCTGTTGGGAGACAGATGGTAGCCTCCCGTCAAGGCCATCCAGCGTGTTCTTTAACGTGCACAGGGTATGGCTCTCTCGCACACGGGGCCACGGCTTAACGTCCCATCCGAAGGACGGCGGCCTTTCCAAGCCCATCGGTGTTCCCTACTGACCGTGGGCAGGGCGGGGAATTTTGCGGAGATAAATCTCAACGCTGATCCAGCTGGGACTCGAACCTGGGAACTACAGATTACGAGCCTGGCGCGATACCGACTGAGCCACCCCCGCCCCACTTTTCCAGATCGATGAGAAGTGTTTCAGACGTAAAAGACTGTTAAAAATAGAACAGATGTAAACAATGGCTCTAGGCAGAAGTTGTTTGATTATGGTGTTCGTGATTTCATCAAGCTCGGGAGCCTTTCTGGGTTTTTACAATTTTATTGCTTTGTTAACCTCAGTAGGAGTTGTAAAGCGAATGTTAGAAATCGCCACTTGGGAGAAGTGATCGAGTGCATTTTCAATAATTTCAGAAATTTCTTCATCTGACAAATCACCATTGTCCTGAAACTGATTTTCCAGGGTTGTCGCAAAAGCTTCCACCTTATTATCGTTTTTGTAAACAATACCATTCAATCCATGAATTGGGGATAATCCGAAACTGATTTCTTCAGGGCATTGGCCATTCGCCAGATTTGTCAAAATCACGCGTCAGATTTTGATCTTATTTCACTTAGAAAGGATATTTAGCGGTAGCTTATATGTTGTTGTTTTTTTAATTTGTATGTAATTAGTCGATCGCACAATAATGATAAATTCGTGGATCAGTCTAGATCTTTTTTCTATTGCATTTCGTGACATAGCTAAATTGGTAACCGTAATTACTGGTACCTGTAACTGGTAATTACACGCTAGTAATTTGATGTTCCAAGTTGGAGTTTCCAGTATGAAAGCTTTTAGATTCTCTCTGTAAATTTTTGCTATGTTCCAACACCTCCTGTAAGAGAAGACCATGCAACTATGTTGTGACGTCAGCATAGGTAGTCTTAACAAACTACATATTTATTATACGAATATTCCTATTATTAATAGTGGTGAATTTTAATGCTAATATTTATAATATTTTTTTATAAAAATTAACATTATTAGGAAAATTTATTCTCATTTATCAGCTCTACGATAATGATAATAAATAAATAAAAATAAATACCCCCTCAAGCAGCTGCTTGCCACAGAGGTCTGACAGGAGCCTGTCAGTTTATATGCCATAGTAGAAGATCTGAGAGGATGGCAGGACCACAGCAGAAAAACGACACACACACATCCATGCCTAATCCGGGGCTCGAACCCAGGTCCCTTAGATCAGTAGCCAAGCGTGCTAACCACTCGGCCACGGGACGGCAAAGAAAAAAAATTTCAAATATGAATAATTTTCCTTAAAAATATATTTGTAAATGAAGATTAGTTTAAAAATTAATATTAAAATGCATCAATAATAATAATGGAAACAAGTATATTAGAAAAGACCAGACTTAAAACCAGACTTTAGCAGGTAGTCAACCTAGATGTCATTTTTCCTTTAGCCCGTTATACTGTTAGGACTACCTATCTGGGTTGAGTTGTTTTACGTCTGAGAGGCACTTTTTTACAAAATGGCCAGGTCACAAGGACCGCGAAGGTTCAGAGAACGTTGGGGGAGGGGACCCACTGTAACAGCTGTTCGGAGACAGAGAGAATTATGGATAGCAATCATTACACTTTGCAAACACATGACATACAACTATTCTGTTATGCAACTATACAACATAAATTGCAACCATGTAAAATATATTACAACAGTTATGTCATGAAACTGTAAACTAAGACTATTCTAAGTCAAACATTAAATTTCTCACAAGCTCAAAAGGTAAAAATATCCTATCAGAGCTTATAAATATTCTTTGATAACAGCAATATTTGGGTTGTTTTACCTCTGAAGTCTTAGAGACGGTTGGGGGAGGGGACCCACTGGAATAGGTGTTGGAAGACAGATAGTAGCCTCCCGTCAAGGCCATCCAGCGTGTTCTTTAACGTGCACAGGGTATGGCTCTCCCGCACAAGGACCACGGCTTAACGTCCCATCTGACGGTTAGGCCTCCTTTTCAAGCCCATCAGTGTCCCCTACTGATCGTGGGCAGGGCGGGGAGTTTTGCAGAGATAAATTTCAATGCTGACGAGCTGGGACTCAAACCTGGGAACTGCAGATTACGAGCCTGGCGCGCAATCGACTCAGCCATCCCCGCCCCACTTCGAATTAAGACTTATCTTACAACTTAAATATCGAAAACTTATCACCGCACAAAATGCAAGCTAAATTTTCTCATTTTACACTCGTTAAAAACTCTCTACAACTTTTTTCGTAATTACTTTTAACTCAATGAATTCTCTTAACACTTTCGCGCCCAAACCAAGGAAAACTTTCATTATTTATTCTAACGCGCACATACTAAGGCAAGTCTTATTTTCCTTCATACAAATTTTCCGAACTACATTTGTATTCTCTTTTTTTAAGTTAATCGTGTTCGTACTCGCATGTGACGTAATTCACACTCCGTGCTATATCTCGAGTGTCAGGTAGTACGACAGTCCCGTTTTCATTTTTTCACGTGTAAAACGGGGCGGGAGTGGCTCAGTCGGTAGCGCGCCAGGCTCGTAATCTGTAGTTCCCAGGTTCGAGTCCCAGCTGGGTCAGCGTTGAGATTTAGCTCTGCAAAACTCCCCGCCCTGCCCACGTCAGTAGGAGACACCCATGGGCTTGGAAAGGCCGCCGTCCGTCGGATGGGACGTTAAGCCGTGGCCCCGTGTGCGGGACAGCCATATTCTGTGCACGCTAAAGAACGCGCTGGATGACCTTGACGGGAGGCTACCATCTGTCTCCCAACAGCTGTTCCAGTGGGTCCCCTCCCCTAACCTTCTCTGAGCCTTCGGGGTCCATGTGACTTGGCCATTTAGCCCATGGTGTGCAAAAAAGTGCCGCTTAGAGGTAAAACAACCCAACCCAACCCACGTGTAAAATTCGTTTCAATATAATAAGCTTTTATTTCGGTGGCCGAGTGGTTAGCGCGCTTCACTACTGACCAAAGGGACCTGGGTTCGAGCAACACCTCTGTCAGGCTAGAGGCATTTTTAGATTTTTTTTTGTTCAGGCTGTGTATATTTATTTTGGATGTCGCCAAAATAGTCATATGCTACGGGGAGGCCCTCTGTCCCGACATCTGGAAAGTTAATTGCAGTAGCAGTGTACAGGGAACGGCTAGCGTCCGCTGGCAAGTGACCCGGGTCCCTGAGAGCTAACGGACGCCCAGATGGTGAGGCATAGAAAAGAAAGGAAGAAAGGGTTTGGCAACGATGAGAGGAGAGCCGGTCGAGTTTCGGAAGGAGACGGACGAGAACTGGTAAAGCGGGAAATGCCGACTGGTAATAGCGGCATTGGCTCTGTAAATACAGCTGAACAGGCATAGTAAGCTGGTGTTGTTGTAATCCATGTAATTGAGCATATGTCCTCGTCCAGCAAGTACGTTGGAAGGTTAAATAAATCTTTGTTATTTTTAAGTAAAGCCTGAAGTTGGACTAATTTATTGGGGAGGAGCCTCAGTATCGAGTCTCTGCAATTGTGAATAAACCGTTTGATTCTATCCGAAAGACTCTTTCACCCGTCGCGTATAGCGATCGAACCGAGGGACCGACAAACGAAGAGTTAACATCACAAAGTGGCGCAGTCCGACAGTACGCAACAGAGGTGAAAGTAGCGGCGAAGGTGATGGAAGAGTTCCGACATCCATTGTGAGCTGACCAGAACAAGGCTGATACTGCCAAGAGTGTCCTGCGGTGTGCTTCAGGCGATAGAATAGCTGTGAAGGTACCTGAAGAATCGTGCATCACGTTCGAACTGTGGAAAAAGCTGTGAAGGTGACGGAAAAGTTCAACATCCACTGGGAGCTGACCGACGCAAGGCTGATACTGCCAAGAGTGTTCCGACTGTGTGCTTCAGGTAACAGATTGACGAGGCGGTTCGTTCCTGTCATCACATCGGAGGTAAGTATCCTCTTACTCTAGGGGCGAGTAGTTAGATACGGCAGAGGCCTGTACGAGCTAAAATGGAGCTTAGGAGCGGTCGCGATAGGGAAAGGGATGAGTTAAGGCGAGGCTTCATAGTCACAGAGAGGGATAGCGCGCAGGGTGGTTATTCAGGGAATGATCTGGGAGGCGAGGAGGTGACAATAGACAGAGAGTCTGATGCTGCGATAGACATGAGAGGGTTGAGGGATTATGACGATGACAACGATGCGGATATGCTGCAGAGCGGGACCAGAAAGCAGAGAGCTAAAGAAAGGATTGGATATGATTTTGAATTAGAGAGGATGAGGTTAGAGATGCAACTGAGAAGGGAAGAGAGAGAGGCAGCAGAAAGGGAAAAGGAGAGAGAGGCAGCAGAAAGGGAAAAGGAGAGAGAGGCAGCAGAAAGAGAAAAGGAGAGAGAGCATGAGTATAGAATGCTGGAACTGCAAATGAGGAATGCAAACGAGGAGAGGGGTGATGGGCGAACGGTGGCAGTATCTAGTAATCCAGCAGATGCGCGGCTGGCTAATTATATAAAATTATTGGGAAATATGTTAGCTGGAAGCCCTAAAAACCCTGAAGAGGTGATAAATCTCTTTGAGACAGCGGAAAGGGGATTTAAGATATATGAAGTGCCAGAGGAATTTCGAGGCAAAGTCATCATTTCTTTTTTGGATGGTAATTATGCAAATCACGTTTTTAGAAAATTAAGTGCAGAGGATTTTGTTTATTATAAGAAAGTTAAAGAGGCCGTATTAAAAGAGTTTAAGCTCACTCCCTCTGCGTACAAGAGGAAGTTTGAAACTATCACGAAAGAACCGAATGAGTCATACAATCAATTAGCCTCGAGGCTCAGAAATAGCTGGGATTACTACGTCCGCAGTAGGAAGGTGACAAATTTTGAGGAGCTTATGGACCTGATAGTGTCGGATAAATTACGTGATAGCCTTCCTCAAGACACCCATGCTTACGTAGTACAGAAAGAGGCAGAGTCATGGGCAAAAGCAGACGAAATAGCCACGTGGGCAGAAATCCATCTAGCCAGTGTAAACGGAACGGAAGAGGTCCTAACTTTTAAAGAGGTAAGGCATAGACATTATGCAGAACGTGTTGTTTCCCCCCAGCAGAGGATAGACTCAGAGAGAAATTACTCGAGCAGAAGGTATCAATCGGCAGTTAATTTAGCTGAATATAGAAATGTCCCAAAGGTAAGGAGGTGCCATAAATGTAGATCTGACGAACATTTGATGAAAGATTGCCCACTGAGAACTGGGGACCGTGAGAACCGAACTCAGGTGTACCAAGTTAGCACCTTGGATCAGAATTCTAAAGATGTTTGTGAGGCAACAATAGGAAGGGTTACGACACATACAAAGCCAAGTCCAAGCAGTCGAGTAATAGGACAAGGAGGGATACGTATCCCAGTAGATTATGAAGAGGTTCGAGTCAGATGTGGCGACCAGACAGCTAGAGCAGTCGTGGATTCGGGGGCAGAACTGACAGTAATCAGAAAGGGGATGCTAAACGAAGAAAAACACCCGGTAAAAGACCATCTGTTGTTGCATGGACCGTTTGGTGATGCCATAAGGGCAGAGGTAAAAGAGCTGCCTTTAAGTTTGATTGATGGTACAGACAATAGCACTGTGAGTGGCGGAGAAATTATAGTGCTATGCGCAGTAGTAGCAAAGCTGTGGAAGGAGGTACTTCTGAGTGTGGAAGCATATGGTAAGTTAATTAGAAAGAAGGAGAGAAGGCCTGTAACTGGTAACCTCAGGAGGAAAATCCACGAGCCGTGGGCCAATCGAGGAAGCTACTATGAAAGAGGTAGAGAAATTCCAGTTAGTAACAGGGAAATGTATGCTCCATGGAGACCGTCCAATCAGCGCCATCCTATCTCCCAGCCCAAACATGTGCAGCAATCTGTCAGACTCGATGTCTACGATGATCAAAATTATGCAGGGGAGGGAGCGAACATGGCAATTGGAGGTAACAATGGGTCAGGCCGACGCCAATGTCGACGACTTTCAGCCTGTAGAGTCTGAGGGTACGTACGGGAAGGTGATATCTAGGTAGTTATGAAAGGTGTGCATAGCCTTTCACATGGGATGTCACCTGTGAACGATGAACACCGCCAGTACGGCATACCTTCGTCAAAGACAGTTTTTAGTGAGATAATTAATTTATAAACTGTGTACTCTCGGACAACTACTTTAGTCAACAGGTTTTTTATTGTTTGAAGCAAAAAGAATATTTAGACTCAGTGCACCAGTATATACCTAGGAGTTATTTTATATTTAAATGTAGTGTACATAGATGTGTAAAAGATGTGCAAATTCGCAGAGAATTTATAGAATTCATGAAGCAACTTAGAACTCTGTATTTTGTGGCATTGAACTCTAGGATTAATGCGAAAATGAACTCTGATTTTCAGCATTCAGCTTGACTTTTTAGTCAGCAGTTAACAGGACTAACTACTGACTTCTGGCAGGGAGGTGTCAGGCTAGAGGCATTTTTAGATTTTTTTTTTGTTCAGGCTGTGTATATTTATTTTGGATGTCGCCAAAATGGTCATATGCTACGGGGAGGCCCTCTGTCCCGACATCTGGAAAGTTAATTGCAGTAGCAGTGTACAGGGAACGGCTAGCGTCCGCTGGCAAGTGACCCGGGTCCCTGAGGGCTAACGGACGCCCAGATGGTGAGGCATAGAAAAGAAAGGAAGAAAGGGTTTGGCAACGATGAGAGGAGAGCCGGTCGAGTTTCGGAAGGAGACGGACGAGAACTGGTAAAGCGGGAAATGCCGACTGGTAATAGCGGCATTGGCTCTGTAAATACAGCTGAACAGGCATAGTAAGCTGGTGTTGTTGTAATCCATGTAATTGAGCATATGTCCTCGTCCAGCAAGTACGTTGGAAGGTTAAATAAATCTTTGTTATTTTTAAGTAAAGCCTGAAGTTGGACTAATTTATTGGGGAGGAGCCTCAGTATCGAGTCTCTGCAATTATGAATAAACCGTTTGATTCTATCCGAAAGACTCTTTCACCCGTCGCGTATAGCGATCGAACCGAGGGACCGACAAACGAAGAGTTAACATCACAACCTCCTATAACAGAATACCGATGGACCAAGTTGTGACATCATCGTAAGTAGTTCTATGTCTAGAAAAAATTCTTATAAGTTTGTTTCTAATTTTATTACTGGTGAATATTATTTTTAACAGTGTTATTTATAAATGCACTTTATTCAGAAGAAAAATTATTCGCATTTATTAGGAATTATCAGAATGCTAAAATATGGGAATAATTTATCTTCTAAATGTGGAATATTTTTAAATAAGTATTAATATAAATATTTGAACAAAAGTACAATACTAATAATAATGTAAATAATTATATAAGTATTTTCTAGATTACAAGACACAAATGCAGACGTCATAGCTTTGTCCAATGGCCTTCTGTTGTAGAAGGTGTTGGTTCGAATCCGAGTAAGACATGAATGTTTGTGTTGTCCTTCTGCTGAGGTCTCAACGACCATTTTTATGACGTATTAAAATAGCTCTTATCAGAACTATAATAATAATATATTTATTCATCATCATCATTATGGGGCGGGGATGCCTCAGTCGATAGCGCGCCAGTCTCCTAATCTGCAGTTCCCAGGTTCGAGTCCCAACTGGGTCAGCGTTGAGATTTATCTCCGAAAAATTCCCCGCCCTGCCCACGGTCAGTAGGGACACCGATGGGCTTGGAAAGGCCGCCGTCCGTCGGATGTGACGTAAAGCCGTGTCGCCGTGTGCAGGAGAGCCATACCCTGTGCACGTTAAAGAACACGCTGGATGGCCTTGACGGGAGGCTACCATCTGTCTCCCAACAGCTGTTCCAGTGGGTCCCCTCCCCCAACCTTCTCTGAGCCTTCGGAGTCCATGTGACCTGGACATTTAGCCCATGGTGTACAAAAAAAGTGCCGCTCAGAGGTAAAACAACCCAACACATCATCGTCATTTCACAAAACACAGATGTAGAGAGATTTTATACATTTGACCTGCAAAGCTAATAGCTTATCTACAGGAAATATTGATGAGCATTAGTTTTCTTTCATACATAAGTGAACATGGTAAAAAAAACACAAAAGTCATATAGATACAGGTTTTCTCAGGATTACAGATTAACAGACATTCTTTAAATAGTTTTTAACCTTTAACTTAATCTCACTAAAATTGCTCTGTGGCAAGCAACTGCTTGAGGGATTTTTTTTTTTTCTACAGGGTGATTCAGAATTCATCATCAATATTTAGTGGGGAGGAAGGGAATAAGAAAAGAAAGAGATTTCACATAGGAAAGTATGGGGGCAGACGAACGCATGGTGGTGTAGAGGGCGCTGTGTGTACACACCTCTCATACAGAAGCACAGCTGTTTGACGCGTGCAGTCAGTTGTCATTCGACAAGGTGAATTTGCAGAAGTAACATGAACCGGTATACGTGAAATGAATGTGCAGATATGCATGTAACTTACGGTGTGGCAGGAGAAAGATGTCTTCGAGCCAGGCAATTGTATGCAGCGCGCTTCCCAAACCGCCGTGTGCCACAGCATCAAATGTTTTCATGTATTCATCGCCAACTGCGTGAAACAGGATCGTTTGCTGCTAGTAATATTAATCGAGGGAGGTGCAGATCGGCACGGCCAGTAGCAGTAGAGGAAGCTGTCCTACAGGAAATCGAGGAACAACCTGGTGCTAGCACACGAGGTATGGCTAGGCAGTTTGGAATTTCGCAAGCAACAGCGTGGCGGATATTACACGATGAAGGGTTACATCCGTTTCATCTGCAAAGAGTGCAATTATTGGCAGCAGACGACCATACCAAGCGTGTTATTTTTTGTCAGTGGTTCATGCAGAGAACAGCCGTTGATCCCAATTTCCCAACGTATGTTCTTTTCACCGATGAGGCGTTGTTCACTCGAGAGGGTGTCTTCAACACACACAATTGGCATGTGTGGGCTCATCAGAACCCACACGGTACAAGACCTGGAGCTGCGCAACAACGTTTTGCTGTCAATGTGTGGACTGGGATTGTCGGTGACTGTTTGTTGGGCCCGTATTTACTACCATCCCGTTTGGACGGTGCCAAGTACCTAACATTTCTTCAGACTGTGTTACCGGATCTTCTGAACGAGGTTCCTAATGGTAGTCTCCGGCGAATGTGGTTCCAGCATGACGGCGCTCCTGCACATTTCGCAAATGCTGTGCGTGCTTACCTACGCAGACAGTTTGGTGGTCAATGGATTGGCCGCGGTGGACCGGTTTCTTGGCCACCACGTTCACCGGATTTATCTCCAATCGATTTCTTTGTATGGGGTGCTATGAAAAACATGGTGTACGAGACCCCTGTTGATAGTGCTATGGATCTTGTAGCACGCATATCAGTTGCTGCCTCAAACATCCGGGAAATGCCAGGCATCTTCCACAGGGTCCGGCTGTCCATGCAACGCCGTTGTGAGTCATGCATTCTAGCACATGGTCGGCAGTTCGAGCACCTCTTGTAAGTCTGTACAACCAATGCAAAGAAATGTTACATGTAAGATAATAAATGTTTTTTCCTTACCACTTCCTTCTTCTGTGTTCTTTCCATCATTGAATGGGGTCATTTTGCCCTACTACATGGCATATGCGCCCATGCTTTCCTATGTGAAATCTCCTTCGTTTCTTATTACCTACCTCCCCACCAAATATTGATGATGAATTCTGAATCACCCTGTATATTCATATTCGCAATAAGGATGGTACCTAATGTTTATGTATTTTTCTTACTACATTAATAATGTTGGGTTGTTTTACCTCTGAGCGGCACTTTTTTGCATACCATGGACTAAATGGCCAGGTCTCAAGGACCCCGAAGTCTCAGAGAAAGTTGGAGGAGGGGACCCACTGGAACAGCTGTTGGGAGACAGCTCCATGGTATCCTCCCGTCAAGGCCATCCAAGTGTGTTCTTCAAAATTCACAAGGTATAGCTCTCCCATACACGGCTTAACGTCCCATCCGACGGACGGTGGCATATCCAATCCCATCGGTGTCCTCTACTGACAGGGCGAGGAGTTTTGCGGAGATAAATCTCAACGCTAACCCAGCTGGGACTCGAACCTGGGACCTGTATATTAGGAGCCTGGCGCGCTACCGACTGAGCCATCCGCACCCCACAGTAATAAGGAACAATATAATTATGCATAGGCTAATGACTAAGAATATCATGTAAATGCTGTAATTCGACGTTAGTGTCATTTGTTTCCTACATAGGTAATGTTCTCTTTTTGAATTAAGGTGAAATATGCATACTTGTGGAGAAATGTTTTACTTCTGAATCCAATTAAAATTTATCGCATTGGAAGCAATGATAAATTAATTTTCGTTTTGCCAATTTTCGACTTACGAGTAGTTTTGGGTAAACGAGTTTAGTTTCTAAACCTAGGGATCATCATCAGTAAAAAAAAAATGGTTCCTTTGAATGTGCTCGAGTATGTTACATAAAAATAACAAATTCAATTTGCAGAAAATTCAAATACAAAATACCTAGTTTTAAATGATATAAATAAAATTTGCTTAATAATAATAACTCTATCAAACAACTGCTTGCACAGAGGTCTGACAGAAGCCTGTCAGTATTTACGCCATCCATGGGTTTGCCGTCCCGTGGCCGAGTGGTTAGCACGCTTGGCTATTGATCTAAGGGACCGGGTTCGAGCCCCGGGTAAGGCATGGATGTGTGTGTCGTTTTTCTGCTGATGTCCTGCCATCCTCACAGATCTTCTACTATGGCATATAAACTGACAGGCTCCTGTTAGACCTCTGTGCAAGCAGCTGCTTGAAGGAGTATTCATTTATTTATTTACAGTCGCTCAAAAAATATCCGAACACTATAGTTGATTACAGAATTTACAAAAAAAATCTGGCAACGATTTTTTTAGAAATTAGTGATCTGGAAACCTTCGTATACTGTATACGAAGGTTGCCAGATCACTAATTTCTAAAAAAAATCGTTGCCAGATATTTTTTTCTGAATTCTGTAATCAACCGTAGTGTTCGGATACTTTTTTCAGCGACTGTACAAGTTCTGTGAGGACAGAGAAACGACACGATACTACTATTTCATTAAAATATTATTGATTTTTTTTAAAGGTGCTAACTTTTTCATTTAATTTTACTAAATCATATACTGTAAGAGTTTAGATATTAAAATGTTAAATTATTTTCCACACTTTTATGATTTATTATACTTTTGTTACAGTAAACAGTCCTGTAAAAATTTAAATATTAAGTTTCGGAACTGAATGTTCTTTTTTCTGTTTCATGTCAGTTCTTTTAGAATAATTACTTCTTCGAAATGTAAAACAGGGAAAAAAATTTAAGAAATGATTCACTACCAGTTTAGATTTAAATGACTAATCTTTATAATAAAAAAAAATTAATATAAATAAGGTTCATATTTTCTGTTTGCAGGCATCCGTTCCAGTGTGTCGAATAATTAAAAGATTCAAGTAACCAATTGAGTTTTACGCTCCGTTGACAGGATTTTAACGAGAATATATCAGCATCAGTTTTCCATTTGCAGAAAAAAAACAAAATGCAATCATGTTATATCTCATTATATGTACCACTTTATTACATGTGCTCAACTCATAATTATTCCTCTAAAAACATATGTGACTCTTACAATTTTGAATGTCCAGAGTAGTAGGACCGAGATGCGTTGTCTTACCTCTGAGGAACACTGTTTATTGCACACTGTGGGCTAAACGAACAGTCATAAGAATCCCTAAGTTCGTTGAATTCTAAGATGCGTTTTCTTACCTCTGAGGGATACTTTTTTTTGCATACTATGGGCTAAACGAACAGGTCAAAAGGACCCCATATGTTCAGAGAAGGAAGGGAATCCACTAAGAGGTGTTGCGAGACAGATGGGATTTTGAATTTTGTCCAGAGTAGTAGGATTGAGATGCATTGTCTTACCTCTGAGGGATCCTTTTTTTTGCATACTATGGGCTAAACGAACAGGTCAAAAGGACCCCATATGTTCAGAGAAGGAAGGGAATCCACTAAGAGGTGTTGCGAGACAGATGGGATTTTGAATTTTGTCCAGAGTAGTAGGATTGAGATGCATTGTCTTACCTCTGAGGGACACTTTTTTGCATACTATGGGCTAAACGAACAGGTCAAAAGGACTCCATATGTTCAGAGAAGGAAGGGAATCCACTAAGAGCTGTTGCGAGAAAGATGGGAGTTTGAATTTTGTCCAGAGTAGTAGGATTGAGATGCATTGTCTTACCTCTGAGAGATAATTTTTTTTGCATACTATGGGCTAAACGAACAGGTCAAAAGGACCCCATATGTTCAGAGAGGGAAGGGAATCCACTAAGAGCTGTTGAGAGACAGATGAGATTTTGAATTTTGTCCAGAGTAGTAGGATTGAGATGCATTGTCTTACCTTAGAGGGATACTTTTTTTGCATACAATGGGCTAAACGAACAGGTCAAAAGGACCCCATATGTTCAGAGAAGGAAGGGAATCCACTAAGAGCTGTTGCGAGACAGATGGGATTTTCAATTTTGTCCAGAGTAGTAGGATTGAGATGCATTGTCTTACCTCTGAGGGATACTTTTTTGCATACTATGGGCTAAACGAACAGGTCAAAAGGACTCCATATGTTCAGAGAAGGAAGGGAATCCACTAAAAGCTGTAGCGAGACAGATGAGATGTTGAATTTTGTCCAGAGTAGTAGGATTGAGATGCATTGTCTTACCCCAGAGGGATACTTTTTTTGCATACTATGGGCTAAACGAACCCCATATGTTCAGAGAGGGAAGGGAATCCACTAAGAGCTGTTGCGAGACAGATGAGATTTTGAATTTTGTCCAGAGTAGTAGGATTGAGATGCATTGTCTTACCTCTGAGGGATACTTTTTTGCACATTATGAGCTAAAGGAACATGACACAATGACCTCATAGATTCAGAGAAGGTAGGGAGGGAAATCAACTGAGAGATGTTGGAAGATAGATGGCAATTTCAATTACTTCGGAGTAGTAGGACTCAGATGCGTTGTCATACCTTTGTGGGATACTTTTTTTTTGCACATTATTAGCTAAACGAACACGTCACAAGGACTCCATAGTTTTAGAGAAGGCAAGGAGGGGAATCCACTGAGAGCTGTTGCGCGACAGATGGGATTTTGAATTACGTCCAGAGTAGTAGTACTGAGATGCGTTGTCTTACCTCTGAGAGATTTTTTTTGCATATTATGAGATAAACAACCAGGTCACAAGGGCCCCATAGTTTCAGAGAAAGTAAGGAAGGGAATACACACAGAGCTGTTGGGAGAGAGATGGGATTTTTAATTACGTCCAGAATAGTAGTACTGAGATGCGTTGTCTTTCCTCTGAGCGATACTTTTTTTGCACATTATGAGATAAGCAACCAGGTTACAAGGGCCCCATAGTTCCAGAGAAGGAAGGGAATACACACAGAGCTGTTGGGAGAGAGATGGGATTTTTAATTACGTCCAGAGTAGTAGTACTGAGATGCGTTGTCTTACCTCTGAGAGATATTATTTTTGCACATTATGAGATAAACAACCAGGTCACAAGAGCCCCTTAGTTTCAGAGAAAGTAAGGAAGGGAATACACACAGAACTGTTGGGAGAGAGATGGGATTTTGAATTACGTCCAGAGTAGTAGTACTGAGATGCGTTATCTTACCTCTGAGCGATACTTTTTTTGCACATTATGAGATAAACAACCAGGTCACAAGGGCCCCATAGTTTCAGAAAAAGTAAGGAAGGGAATACATACAGAGCTGTTGGGAGAGAGATGGGATTTTTAATTACGTCCAGAATAGTAGTACTGAGATGCATGGTCTTTCCTATGAGCGATACATTTTTTGCACATTATGAGATAAACAACCAGGTCACCAGGGCCCCATAGTTTCAGAGAAAGAAAGGAAGGGAATACACGCAGAGCTGTTGAAAGAGAGATGGGATTTTTAATTACGTCCAGAATAGTAGTACTGAGATGCGTTGTCTTACCTCTGAGAGATAATTTTTTGCACATTATGAGATAAACAACCAGGTCACAAGGGCCCCATAGTTTCAGAGAAAGTAAGGAAGGGAATACATACAGAGCTGTTGGGAGAGAGATGGGATTTTTAATTACGTCAAGAGTAGCAGTACTGAGATGCGTTGTCTTACCTCTGAGCGATACTTTTTTTGCACATTATTAGATAAACAACCAGGTCACAAGGGCCCCATAGCTTCAGAGAAAGTAAGGAAGGGAATACACACAGAGCTGTTGGGAGAGAGATGGGATTTTTAATTACGTCCAGAATAGTAGTACTGAGATGCGTTGTCTTTCCTCTGAGCGATACTTTTTTTGCACATTATGAGATAAGCAACCAGGTTACAAGGGCCCCATAGTTCCAGAGAAGGAAGGGAATACACACAGAGCTGTTGGGAGAGAGATGGGATTTTTAATTACGTCCAGAGTAGTAGTAATGAGATGCGTTGTCTTACCTCTGAGAGATATTATTTTTGCACATTATGAGATAAACAACCAGGTCACAAGAGCCCCTTAGTTTCAGAGAAAGTAAGGAAGGGAATACACACAGAACTGTTGGGAGAGAGATGGGATTTTTAATTACGTCCAGAGTAGTAGTACTGAGATGCGTTATCTTACCTCTGAGCGATACTTTTTTTGCACATTATGAGATAAACAACCAGTCACAAGGGCCCCATAGTTTCAGAGAAAGTAAGGAAGGGAATACACACAGAGCTGTTGGGAGAGAGATGGGATTTTTAATTACGTCCAGAGTAGTAGTACTGAGATGCGTTGTCTTACCTCTGAGAGATATTATTTTTGCACATTATGAGACAAACAACCAGGTCACAAGAGCCCCTTAATTTCAGAGAAAGTAAGGAAGGGAATACACACAGAACTGTTGGGAGAGAGATGGGATTTTTAATTACGTCCAGAGTAGTAGTACTGAGATGCGTTATCTTACCTCTGAGCGATACTTTTTTTGCACATTATGAGATAAACAACCAGGTCACAAGGGCCCCATAGTTTCAGAGAAAGTAAGGAAGGGAATACACACAGAGCTGTTGGGAGAGAGATGGGATTTTTAATTACGTCCAGAGTAGCAGTACAGAGATGCGTTGTCTTACCTCTGAGCGATACTTTTTTTGCACATTATTAGATAAACAACCAGGTCACAAGGGCCCCATAGTTTCAGAGAAAGTAAGGAAGGGAATACACACAGAGCTGTTGGAAGAGAGATGGGATTTTTAATTACGTCCAGAGTAGTAGTACTCAGATGCGTTGTCTTACCTCTGAGCGATACTTTTTTTGCACATTATGAGATAAACAACCATGTCACAAGGGCCCCATAGTTTCAGAGAAAGTAAGGAAGGGAATACACACAGAGCTGTTGGGAGAGAGATAGGATTATTAATTACGTCCAGAATAGTAGTACTGAGATGCGTTGTCTTACCTCTGAGCGATACTTTTTTTGCACATTCTGAGATAAACAACCAGGTCACAAGGGCCCCATAGTTTCAGAGAAAGTAAGGAAGGGAATACACACAGAGCTGTTGGGAGAGAGATGGGATTTTTAATTACGTCCATAGTAGTAGGACTAAGATGCGTTTTCTTACCTTTGTGGGATACCTTTTTTTCACATTCTGAGATAAACAACCAGGTCACAAGGGCCCCATAGTTTCAGAGAAAGTAAGGAAGGGAATACACACAGAGCTGTTGGGAGAGAGATGGGATTTTTAATTACGTCCAGAATAGTAGTACTGAGATGCGTTTTCTTACCTCTGAGGGATATTTTTTTGCATACTACCTGCCATCCTCTCAGACCTTTTACTGTGGCATATAAATTGACAGGCTCCTGTCAGACCTCTGTGGCAAGCAGCTGATTGAGGGGTTTATTTATTTTTAATTTTTTTTTATTGGCTAAACGTACATATCACAAGAACCCCATAGTTTTAGAAAAGGTAGGGAAAGAAATCCAGTGAGAGCTGTTGGGAAACACATGGGATTTTGAAATCCGTTCAGAGTAGTAGGACTGAGATGCGTTGTCTTACCTGTGAGAGATACTTTTTTTTGCACACTAATTGGCTAAACGTACAGGTCACAAGAACCCGAAAGGTTTAGAGAAGGTAGAGAATCCACTGAGAGCTGATAGGAGACAGATGGGAGTATCCTGTCAAGGCCACCCTGCTCGTTCTTTAACATAAGCAGGAAAAGACTCTCGTGCACTCTGAAGACGGCTTAATGTTCCATACGACGGACGACATCCTTTCCAAACCCATCGATATACCCATTCTGACTGAGTAGAGTAGTTTTGCTGAGAGCTGAGAGCTGGGTAGTTTTGCTGAGATAAATCTCAACGCTGGCACAGATGCAATTAGAACTTGAGAACTGCAGATTACGAGCCTGGCGTGCAACCGTATAAGCGCAACGGTTTTACCCAAGGAAACATTCGTACGGTATAAAATAATTTACGCACTCTAAAAATATTAAAATATTTATGAATGCTTTAAAAAATTACCATTTGTTTAAAAAATAAAGCTACCAATAGTTTAAAATTTTAACTATTATAACTTCATATCGTAATTTTGGATAGCAAATAACCCATATGGGCGAATACTACACCCACCAATATTCGTAAGATTCAGGTCTTACAGAACAAGATTTTGAGAACTGTGGTAGATTCCCCCTGGTTTGTCACTTAACAGACAACTCCATAAAGACCTGGGCATCGATCATATATATATACACATATAAAACACACCTCAAAAAGATTTATCGTGGCTGTAAGCAATAATCCCAATGAGATTATTTCTTCTCTGATTCTTTACGATCATACTGTTTTGAACAAGTACAAGAGGCCTAAAACGGTAGCGTTCTCTGAGGAGACCTATCCGTTTAGGTTTCTTATACAATTTTAGTGCTATTTTTAGCTTTTCTTATGTTTGCCCTTAGGGGTCCATCTAAGGGTGGTTAACTTATATATTTTGTCCGCGCCCTGCCTACGGTCAGTATGGAACACCGATGGGCATGGAAAGGCGCCGTCCGTCGGATGGGACGTTAAGCCGTGGCCCCGTGTGCGGGAGAGCCATACCCTGTGCACGTTAAAGAACACGCTAGATGGCCTTGACGGGAGGCTACCATCTGTCTCCCAACAGCTGTTCCAGTGGGTCCCCTTCACTAACCTTCTCTGAGCCTTCGGGGTCCATGTGACCTGGCCATTTAGCCCATGATGTGCAAAAAAGTGACGCTCAGAGGTAAAACAACCCAACCCAATAAACTTATATATTTTGTTCTTACTCATGTCAAATAGGTATATCTTTCTGATGGAGATGGTTAGGGATGAAATTATTACCCGGTACATCGAATATGATTATACATTCTACGATCTACGGATAGCAAGTATCCAATACAGGCTGCTAATTTTTCCATTATCCTGTTGCTCATGTTTTAAATTGCCATAATCACGAATTTTGGTGAAATCTGGGATCTAGTAAATAGTGTTAGTAAGAGTGCGAAAAAACAACTTGTCGCTTCTTATTTTGAAGGTTTACCATTCACTGTTGGCAAAACCTCATATTCCACGAGAAGACGGCAAAAGCGCGAAAATATTTTTTTACTGTTGAAAAAAGAGTTCAAAATGTACACAGTAAAAAACATATATATAGGCACTATATGAAGAGAGGAATAAATTTAGTGACTCACTGTTGCAATCGTATCTTTTTTTCTATTTCCGGGTTTATAAATTACGTTAGAAATAGGTGAATCAAAACAGGACAGATTAAAGTTTCTGTCTCATCATCATCATCGTCGTCGTCATCATCATCATCATCATCATCATCAGCAGCAGCAGCAGCAGCAGCAGCAGGTAACCATGGGCTACGGAGGTCCAACTAGACCGTGCAATTTAGTTCTCCAAGCAAGTCTGTCCTGAGCTACATCTGCTGCATCTGGCCACTGCACACCAATTCTAACAAGGTCCTGTTTGACATTGTCTGCCCACTGCATCCTAGGTCTCCCCCTCTTTCTGAAGCCTTTAGGCACACTGTTCATAACCCTATTCGCCAATCTATAATTATCCATACGGGCAACATGGCCAAATCAATGGAGTCTCTCTCTTCACAATATGCTGCTTAAAGGAGGTTGCAAACTCCTTTGCCTAACCTCATCTTTACTTACGAAGTTGAACCACCTAATGCCCAAGATACTGCGTAAGCATCTAGAATCAAAAGCATCTAATTAACTGTTATCTTGTTTACAAAGAGTCCAAGTTTCACTACCATAACTAACTCTAGAAAGAACCAAACTATTATACAGTCTAATTTTAGTCTTTAGGTTTATACGCCTATTTCTCCACACTCCATAGATTATTAAAAGTTCTGGCAGCAATACCTATCCGTCTGTTAATCTCATGCCTCACATCACCATTATCTGTTACATAGCTCCCAAGATAATTAAACTGTGACACCTGCTCAAGACTGCAACCATTCAGATGAACTGAATCACAACCTGCCTGACCAATTTTCATCACTTTAGTTTTCTCTCTGTTTATAACCAAACCTACTCTACTACCAGTCTCATCAACAGCTCGAATGGAAGAGTTCATCTCATCAACATCATTTGCCAAAAGGGCTAAATCATCAGCATAATCTAAATCAGAAATTTTCGTATCTCCAGCTCATTTAAGGCCAAAATCTTTCCCTTGAAGTGAATTTCGCATAACATAATCAATAACCAAGCTAAAGAGAAAAGGAGACAAAATGCACCCTTGTCGAACACCAGAAGTAATGCTAAACCAATTGCTACAAGCATTACCAACTCTCACACACGACTCAGTGTTATTCTTGAGAGCTTTCATAATGTTAACTAACTTGTCTGGTATACCATATGATTTCACAATCAACCACAAATTATGACGATAAACAGAGTCGAAAGCCTTTTTGAAATCAACAAAGCTAGCAACCAAAGGTTTCTGAAACTCTAAACATTTCTCAAGAATCTGCCTAAGTGAAAATATCTGATCCACACATCCCCTACCACTTCTGAATCCACATTGCTCATCACGCAATTGACTGTCAACCAGATTCTTAATTCTATTAAGCACAATCATGGAAAGAACTTTACCTGAAACAGAGAGTAGGCTGATACCCCTATAGTTATCACAAGAACTGCGATCACCTTTTTTGAAAATAGGGATAACAATAGCTCTGGTAAAATCCTTAGGAACCATGCCTTTATCATAAAAGATATTCAGAATTTCAGTCATCCAAGTGGTAACCGAAACATTCCCAGCTCTAAGCATTTCCGTAGTAATTTCATCTACCCCTGGGGATTTATGAAGTTTAAGTTTAGAAATAGCCAAACTAACTTCAGATTGTGTTATAGGGCCAACATTAAAGCCACCAATGCATCTATCATCATTGCAAACAATGGGAATAGAACTAACCGCATTGTTTAGAATATCACTGAAATGCTCAGCCCACCTAGCCATGACAGAATCCTCACCTTCTATAACCTTACCTTTTTTATCCATCAATCCCTGTATACCTGTCCGTTTTCTACCACACAAAACATTAACTATCTGGTACAGCTCTCTGCTTTTGTGCTGTCTAACTGCTTCCTCAGCTTTGTTAGCCAAGCCATCAAGCCATCAAGCCAAAGATTCTTCTTAACAGCTAACTGATCCTTTACACGTTTATTAAGCTCTCTGTAATGCTTTCTATTAGGACTAGTAGGGTATTGATTAAGGACATTCCTGCAGTTCTTTCTTTCCGAAAAAAGCTCAAGTGCCTTATCACTCAGATAATTCTGTCTCTTCTGCTCCTTTTTTCCTAAAAGAGTACTGTTAGTGTCCAAAAAAGCCTGTTTAAAATGATCCCATTCTTCCTCAACTTCAGTAGTAAGCATACCATGACTGTCATAATGACTAAGTAACCTATCATGGTAAGCTTTGGCTATAACTGGATCTTTCAGAGCTTCAGTATTAAAAGTAAATTTTTTAACCCTAGCACAACACTTTTTAAATTTAAGTTGGAAGACACTTTTAACAAGGTAATGGTCAGATCCAATTTCAGCTCCCCTATAAGACCTGGTATTCCTAACAGATTTATCAACAATATACAGATTTTAGGGTATTGATCACTACAGTACCAGTTAATGACTAATCCTAATATTTTCCACCATACATTAGTAAAACCCAGAAATAAGCCTCGAAGGTTGATTTTTCGCGCTTTTACTAACATTCTTTGATAAAACCTAGATTTTACGAAAATTCGATCTTTTACGATAACATATTGTTATAAGAGACAAACATCCTACAGTAAAACAATGATTGATGTATCAATATCACTCGCACTGCGCCATAGATTGTAATCATATAATCATATTCGATGTACCGGGTAATAATTTTACCCCTAACCATCTCCATCATAAAAATATGCCTATTTGGCATGAGTAAGAACAAAATATATAAATAAACCACCCTTAGGTGGGGCGCGGGTGGCTCAGTCGGTAGCGCGCCTGGCTCGTAATCTGTAGTTTCCAGGTTTGAGTCCCAGCTGGGTCAGCGTTGAGATTTATCTCCGCAAAATTCCCCGCCCTGCCCACGGTCAGTAGAGGACACCGATGGGCTTGGAAAGCCAGCCGTCCGTCAAATGAGACGTTAAGCCGTGGCCCCGTATGCGGGAGAGCCATACCCTGTGCACGTTAAAGAACACGCTGGATGGCCTTGACGGGAGGCTACCATCTGTCTACCAACAGCTGTTCCAGTGGGTCCCCTCCCACAACCTTCTCTGAGCCTTCGGGGTCCATGTGACCTGGCCATTTAGCTCCATGGTGTGCAAAAAAGTGCCGCTCAGAGGTAAAACAACCTAAAAAAAACAATAACCACCCTTAGGTGGGACCCTAAGGGCAAACATAAGAAAAGCGAAAAATAGCAGTAAAATTGTATAAGAAACCTAAAACGGGTAGGTCTCCTCAGAGAATGCTACCGTTTTAGGCCTCTTGTACTTGTTCAAAACAATATGATCGTAAAGAATCAGAGAAGAAATAATCTCATTGGGATTATTGCTTACAGCCTCAAAAAATCTTTTTGAGGTGCGTTTTATATGTGTATATATATATAGATGCCCAGGTCTTTATGGAGCTGTCTGTTAGTGACAAACCAGAGGACATCGACCGCAGTTCTTAAAATCTTGTTCTGTAAGACCTGAATCTTATGAATATTGGTGGATGTAGTATTCGCCCATATGGGTGAAGCATAGAGAATCACCGGTCTGATGATCATATATAGTGTGAATTACGTCACTAAGCCTATTGGGACAGACAGACTTTATAACAATAACGGTAATTCAAAGAGATAATTAAAAAGGTGTCGGTAGTAGCTGAAAGCGCATATTCATTTTCTTTTAGTGAATTAGAATTATGTTAATCTTAGTGAACCGTCCCGTGGCCGAGTTTTTAGCACGCTAGGCTACTGATCAACGTTACTTGGGTAAGGCATGGATGTTGTATTGTTTTCCTGACAATTTTCTCACAGACCTACTATGGCGTATAAACTGACAGGCTCCTGTCAGACCTCTGTGGCAAGCAGCTGCTTGAGGGGATTTTTTTAAACTTAGTGAAGGTTGTTGAAGAGACGTGGAAATTAAACTGAAGAGGCAATATGCTACTGGAGCAATCGGCTTTCTGGCTTTAATTTCTTGATAGGAAGAACCATTCTCTGATGTATAGTGAATTTAATGTGTAAAAAGAATTAGTAATGTTGAACAATATTTAGTTACATGTTAAAACTTCACTAACAGAGTTTTAGTGAAAAATTATTTTAATCCATATTATTTTAAATATTTTTATCCATAAATATTTTTTATTTTTTTAAAATATTTATTCATTTAATTTTATTTAAAATATATATTTTTTAAAATATTTATTCATTTAATCCATATCATTTAAATTATTTTTATCCATAAATATTAATACTAGCGGTAGGTGGAAGAAAACATATAAATATTGCTTTTTAAAGCGTACAATTCAGCTTCCTATTTATTACATTAAAATAGCATTTTCATATTTGATAGCCACAAGCATGCAATTAAAACAAACAACAAAATATAACATAATATGTTGTGATTAATTTTGAATTTTTATTTCCTTTTGTATTGCATGCAAACCCCTGAAAGTCAGCTTCTTTGTAATGCTATTTGAACTCCCAAAGTAAAAGTTGCCGCAAGAGGGTAGCTTTAAACCCGCTTTTTGGCCCGCTGTCCCTACTTGTCTCTTACACGTTCTATGGGTATCGAATAGTAGGTTTTTTCTGGGCCTGTTATACCTAGATGATATTCTAACCTCCCTAGTCATTTTGAGAATTTATATATTTTATGACTGAGCCATTTATGACAAAAAATTAGCTAAGCAGTGTATAATTTTTTTAGCCAAGAAATCCGTAATAATTGACGCTTGCATTTGTGTATATATGTGTGTGTGTGTAAGGGGGGGGGGGGGGTCATATATCAAAATGTCCGCCTAGGGCGCAAGATTACCTATTTACGACACTGGCCCTTGGACTTCTTTTCTGAAAAATTCATAAAAAAAAAATCCTTTCTTACAAAATATTTTTTTTACAAAAAATTACTCTTTTACGATTTTGTACACAACATTACTTTGCAACTTAATTCTTTAATAAAATACAGCATTTCAAATTATGATTATTCTTTTCTAATGACTCTGTATTAAGCATTTGAGTTCGGTTGTTTTACCTCTGAGCGGCACTTTTTTGCACACCATGGGCTAAATGGCCAGGTCACATGGACCCCGAAGGCTCAGAGAAGGTTGGGGGAGGGGACCCACTGGAACAGCTGTTGGGAGACAGATGGTAGCCTCCCGTCAAGGCCATCCAGCATGTTCTTTAACGTGCACAGGGTATGGCTCTCCCGCACACTGAGCCACGGCTTAACGTCCCATCCGACGGACGGCGGCCTTTCCAAGCCCATCGGTGTCCCCTACTGACCGTGGGCAGGGCGGCGAATTTTGCGGAGATAAATCTCAACGAGCTGGGACTCGAACCTGGGAACTACAGATTAGGAGCCTGACGCGCTACTGACTGAGCCACCCCGCCCTTATTAAGCATTTGAAATATGTATTATAAATACAGATTTTTCTTTCACAACAGTTTGGAAACAAAATTAGTTTGTTACTTATTAATTTAATAGAATATAGCACTTTAAATTATATTATGGGTATTATATAACTACCCTATATAAAACGTTGAAAATTGGTATTATAAATAGATGCTTTTCTTACGTAACGGTCTTAAGTGTGTCCCTCAAATATCTCTAGAGCTAGCAACACAAAACCACGTGTCCCTATTCTATCAGGCAGACAGAGGGATGTTAAAACCCAGCAGGGAACCCACGTCGATCCGCCCTCTCTTAGACCCCATCGAAGTAGCCAGTCTCCTCCTCCTCTCCTCCTAATGTCTTCCTCATCGCCCACCCAAGTTGCCTCTCCCCAGTTCCCATGGGAGGAGCTTGTTTGACACAACATTGTGCAACCCAAAAGGAAGGCGATAAATAAGAGGCAAACTTACGTCAAAGGAGTCAGAGCATTAACCTTGGTTTATTCCTTCTCGCTTTTTTGCTTCTACAATGATCTTGGGTTGGGTTGTTTTATCTCTGAGCGGCACTTTTTTGCACACCATGGGCTAAATGGCCAGGTCACATGGACCCCGAAGGCTCAGAGAAGGTTGGGGGAAGGGACCCACTGAAACAGCTGTTGGGAGACAGATGGTAGCCTCCCATCAAAGCCACCCAGCGTGTTCTTTAACGTTGGGTTGTTTTACCTCTGAGCGGGACTTTATTGCACACCATGGGCTAAATAGCCTGGTCACATGGACCCCGAAGGCTCAGAGAAGGTTGGGGGGGACCCACTGGAACAGCTGTTGGGAGACAGTTGGTAGCCTCCCATCAAAGCCACCCAGCGTGTTCTTTAACGTTGGGTTGTTTTACCTCTGAGCGGCACTTTTTTGCACACCATGGGCTAAATGGCCAGGTCACATGGACCCCGAAGGCTCAGAGAAAGTTGGGGGAGTTGACCCACTGGAACAACTGTTGGGAGACAGATGGTAGCCTCCTGTCAAGGCCATACAGCGTGTTCTTTAACGTTGGGTTGTTTTACCTCTGAGCGGCAATTTTTTGCACACCATGGGCTAAATGGCCAGGTCACATGGACCCCGAAGGCTCAGATAAGGTTGGGGGAGGGGACCCACTGGAACAGCTGTTGGGAGACAGTTGGTAGCCTCCCGTCAAGGCCATCCAGCGTATTCTTTAACGTGCACAGGGAATGGGTCGACAATGATCTGAATCAGTTCATTAACAAAAGTAAACTATCGTTATGTTAACTGGTGTGTTGAATTAGTTGCTTGCCACAGAAGTCCGACTGGAATCTTTCAGTATGATAAACCAAAGAGAAGATCTGTGAGGAAGGCGATAGCTTAGCAGAAGACAGCACATGAAAAGAAATGTCAGCGCCTTATCCGGGACTTGAAAATGAGTTCCTTTGCGCCGTAAACAATAGTAAAGTGTACCCAGAGAGAAAGAAATTAAAAGTATTCCGAGAGACAGAAATGAAAGGTAAAATATTCTGATAAAAAGAAAGACAAAAATTGAAAGTGAAATATTTAGAGAGAAACAGAAAAAAAAAATAAAAGTAAAGTGTTCCGAGAGAAAGAGAATAATTAAATGTAAAGTATTACGAAAGAGAGAGAGGGAGAAATTAAATATAAAGTGTTCCCAGAGAGAAAGAAATTAAAAGTGTTCCGAGAGACAGAAATGGAAGGTAAAATATTCCGACAGAGAGAAAGACAAAAATTGAAAGTGAAATATTTAGAGAGAAACAAAAAAAAAAGTAAAATATTCCGAGAGAAAGAGAATAATCAAATGTAAAGTATTACAGAAAAGAGAGAGAGAAATTAAATATAAAGTGTTCCGGGAGAGAGAGAGAGAAATTAAATATAAAGTGTTCCGGGAGAGAGATAGAGAGAAATTAAATATAAAGTGTTCCGGGAGAGAGAGAGAAATTAAATATAAAGTGTTCCGGGAGAGAGAGAGAGAGAAATTAAATATAAAGTGTTCCGGGAGAGAGAGAGAAATTAAATATAAAGTGTTCCGGGAGAGAGAGAGAAATTAAATGTAAAGTGTTCCGGGAGAGAGAGAGAAATTAAATGTAAAGTGTTCCGGGAGAGAGAGAGAAATTAAATATAAAGTGTTCGTGGAGAAAGAGAGAAATTAAATATAAAGTGTTCGTGGAGAGAGAGAGAAATTAAATATAAAGTGTTCCGGGAGAGAGAGAGAAATTAAATATAAAGTGTTCCGGGAGAGAGAGAGAAATTAAATGTAAAGTGTTCCGGGAGAGAGAGAGAGAGAAATTAAATGTAAAGTATTCCGGGAGAGAGAGAGAAATTAAATATAAAGTGTTCGTGGAGAAAGAGAGAAATTAAATATAAAGTGTTCCGGGAGAGAGAGAGAAATTAAATATAAAGTGTTCGTGGAGAGAGAGAGAAATTAAATGTAAAGTGTTCCGGGAGAGAGAGAGAAATTAAATATAAAGTGTTCCGGGAGAGAGAGAGAAATTAAATATAAAGTGTTCCGAGAGAGAGAGAGAAATTAAATATAAAGTGTTCCGGGAGAGAGAGAGAAATTAAATATAAAGTGTTCCGGGAGAGAGAAAAATTAAATATAAAGTGTTCCGGGAGAGAGAGAGAAATTAAATATAAAGTGTTCAGAGAGAGAGAGAGAACAATTAAAAGTAGTGATCCACGTGAGAGAGAAATTAATAATAAAGCATTACAAGACAGCCAAATTAAAAGTAAAGTTTCTGAAAAAAAAAAACTAAAAGAAGTATTCCGAGAGAGAAAAATAAAGCATTCACAGAGAGATTAAAAGTATTCCATGAGATAGAGATATTAAAGATTAAGAGCGGTAAGACAGAGATATTAAAGGTGGTTGTTAATTAATTGCCAGTCATAAGGACCCTAAGAGCTCATAAAAATTTCAAGAATAGGACTCACTGAACATCTGTTAGGAAACAGATGACAACCTATCGTAAATGCCATCTAGCGGATGCTTTAACGTGCACAAAGTATTAATGTTCCTCATACTGGACCACGGCTTAAAAATCCGTGAGATAAAGGAATTAAAAGTAAAGTGCTCCGCCAGACAAAAACGTAAAATTAAAGAGTTCAAAGAGAGATTAAAAGTGTTCCGAGACAGAAATTAAAAGTAAAGCATTCGGAGAGAGTTAACCCTTCCAGTGTCCAGCCTGAAAAACTGGTTTACATCCAGAGGCAAATTTAACGTTAGAATTTTTTTGCCAAATAACTAATGAAAGGAATTATGGTACGTTTTTTACTTACGTTAATAACTATGAAATGCAAATCACTAATGAAAGGAATTATGGTACAGTCGCTCAAAAAAGTATCCGAACACTATGATTGATTACAAAATTCAGAAAAAATATCTGGCAACGATTTTGTTTAGAAATAAGTGATCTGGCAACCTTCGTGTCACGTGACACGAAGGTTGCCAGATCACTCATTTCTAAAAAAATCGTTGCCAGATATTTTTTCTGAATTTTGTAATCAATCATAGTGTTCGGATACTTTTTTGAGCGCCTGTACGTTACGTACTTACCTTAATAATTATGAAATGCAAATCACTAATGAAAAGAATTATGGTACGTTATTTACTTACGTTAATAACTATGAAATGCAAATCACTAATGAAAGGAATTATGGTACGTTACTTACGTTAATAATTATGAAATGCAAATCACTAATGAAAGGAATTATGGTACGTTACTTACGTTAATAATTATGAAATGCAAATCACTAATGAAAAGAATTATGGTACGTTACTTACGTTAATAATTATGAAATGCAAATCACTAATGAAAGGAATTATGGTACGTTACTTACGTTAATAATTATGAAATGCATATCACTAATGAAAGGAATTATGGTACGTTATTTACTTACGTTAATAACTATGAAATGCAAATCACTAATGAAAGGAATTATGGTACGTTACTTACGTTAATAATTATGAAATGCAAATCACTAATGAAAGGAATTATGGTACGTTATTTACTTACGTTAATAACTATGAAATTCAAATCACTAATGAAAGGAATTATGGTACGTTACTTACGTTAATAATTATGAAATGCAAATCACTAATGAACGGAATTATGGTACGTTACTTACGTTAATAATTATGAAATGCATATCACTAATGAAAGGAATTATGGTACGTTATTTACTTACGTTAATAACTATGAAATGCAAATCACTAATGAAAGGAATTATGGTACGTTACTTACGTTAATAATTATGAAATGCATATCACTAATGAAAGGAATTATGGTACGTTACTTACGTTAATAATTATGAAATGCAAATCACTAATGAAAGGAATTATGGTACGTTACTTACGTTAATAACTATGAAATGCAAATCACTAATGAAAGGAATTATGGTACGTTACTTACGTTAATAATTATGAAATGCAAATCACTAATGAAAGGAATTATGGTACGTTACTTACGTTAATAATTATGAAATGCAAATCACTAATGAAAGGAATTATGGTACGTTACTTACGTTAATAATTATGAAATGCATATCACTAATGAAAGGAATTATGGTACGTTATTTACTTACGTTAATAACTATGAAATGCAAATCACTAATGAAAGGAATTATGGTACGTTACTTACGTTAATAATTATGAAATGCAAACCACTAATGAAAGGAATTATGGTACGTTATTTACTTACGTTAATAACTATGAAATGCAAATCACTAATGAAAGGAATTATGGTACGTTATTACGTTAATAATTATGAAATGCAAATCACTAATGAACGGAATTATGGTACGTTACTTACGTTAATAATTATGAAATGCATATCACTAATGAAAGGAATTATGGTACGTTATTTACTTACGTTAATAACTATGAAATGCAAATCACTAATGAAAGGAATTATGGTACGTTACTTACGTTAATAATTATGAAATGCAAATCACTAATGAAAGGAATTATGGTACGTTACTTACGTTAATAATTATGAAATGCAAATCACTAATGAAAGGAATTATGGTACGTTACTTACGTTAATAACTATGAAATGCAAATCCCTAATGAAAGGAATTATGGTACGTTACTTACGTTAATAATTATGAAATGCAAATCACTAATGAAAGGAATTATGGTACGTTACTTACGTTAATAATTATGAAATGCAAATCACTAATGAAAGGAATTATGGTACGTTATTTACTTAAGAATATAATATGTCATATTAGTCAGCATTCAATTTTGGATTTTTCTGAAAATAAAATATTTAACAAAAAAGATGACTAGTTCTATTTTAATAGGACTATTTTAGAGTCAGTATGTTAAAAATGCATCTGGCAACACAAAAAAATGTATTTAAGAAACACTGATAGACAGAAATGGTTATAATGCACACCTGAATAGAAAGGCTATTTTTTTGTCAATAACAAAAATAATCTTTTCTTGTTAAAAGTAAACATTTCTTCCATTTTGCAATTTTTTTCTCTGTACCATGCTTTGAGAAAAGTCCAAGCTTGTTTTAGTCCAATAAGCAAGTCAATTTTAGAGTGTTTTTAAGAAGTAACTAATCAACAGAAATAGGGCATTTTATATACCAAATTAAAGAGAATTTAATTCTGGATTTTATTGAAGTAAAACTTTGAACATTGTAGTAACATATTAATTTTAATAACACTTTTTACAGTAGTATACCGAAAACATAGGCATATATTTCATAATTATTTCCAAAATCTTCCATTTTTAAAAATAGCAGTTTATTGTTAATTATTAGGAGATTTAATAAACTATAAGGAAATACAGTGGACCCCCGATATAACGCGCATGTCGGGCGGGAAACAACACCCGCGTTATAAGGTGAACCGCGTTATACCGAGCGGCGCGGTGGCGACACAATAAATTTCACACTGTGAGCTTTTCTTTTACATCATGCATACAATAATTAAACACCCTTCAAAATACATGTAGGAGCTCAATACATACACAATTACTCAATACGCAGTACAATAAAATGCGATACTCACTAACGCCGTACGGACCTGTATAAACATGTTTGAACTTATCGCGAACATCGCCCGCGCTATAACCGAGTGCGCGGAATAGCGAGCAGCGCTATAACGAAGGTACACTGTATTTGTTGATAATACTTCAAATCAAACTTCTGAGCTTAAATTAGAGGATTGCTTCAGCACAAAGTAATGTTAACAAACAAATTGGCAATACCTTATATCGTTTCTAAGAAATGGCAATCAGATGACTTTAACAAATTTCTTATGTTACAGTTTAATAAAATATGCATGAAGTGAAAATAGAAAATATTATTTATCAAGCCTGAATTATATATTTTTATAAGATATTTATAAAAAAAAAAATAAATTAGCAATTTTTATTTTATTTCTTAATGTTTTTTTTTTACTGAAGACAGATAAATACGTCCTGGACACTGGAAGGGAAAAAGTATTCTGTGAGGAACAGAGAAGTATTAAAGGTGAAAAATTTGGTGATAGAGAGAAATTAGAGGTAAAATAATTCGCAGAAAAAAATTAAAAGTAAAGCTTTGAGAAGGAGATTAAAAGTTACGTATTCTAAGAGAAAAAAACTGAGAGTAAAGCTTTGAGAGAGTGATTGAAAGTTACGTGTTCCCAGAGGAAAAAAATTGAGAGTAAAGCTTTTGAGGGGGGGGGGGGGATTTGAGGGGGGGATTGAGGGGGGGGATTTCTCTCGTATTCCGAGAGAAATTTGAAGGAGAGACTTTGAAGGGGAGATTAAAAATTACGTGTTGCGGGAGGAAAAAATTGATAGTAAAGCTTTGAAAGGGATGGGGATAAAAGTTACGTGTTCAAAAAGAAAATTTTGAAAATAAATCTTTGAGATACAGATTAAAAGTTACGTGCTGCGTGCTTACGTGTTCCGAGAGAAAAAAAATTGAAAGTAAAACTTTAAAGAAGATGATTAAAAATCACGTGTTCCAAGAGAAAAATCTGAAAGTAAAGCTTTATGATGGAGATTAAAAGTTACGTGATCCGAGAGAGAAAAATTATTCTGAGGGAGAAATTGGAAATAAAGCTTTCATAGAGAGATTAAAAATATTCCGTAAGCTAATGATATATTAAAGATAAAGTGTTATGTGAAAGAGAGAAATTAAAGGTAACGTATTATGAGAGAAAAATGAAAAGTAAAAGCGTTTAGAGAGAGAGAGATTAAAAGTCACTATCGAGAGAGAGAGATTAAAAGTCACTATCGAGAGAGAGAAATTAAAAGTAAAGTATTCTGAGAAAGAAAATAAAAGTAAAGTGTTCACAGAGTGAAATTTAAAGTAAAGCGTTCAGAGGAATGTGTTCTGTAAACGCGAAAAGTGTTCCCAGAGGACAAAATTAAAAGTTAATATTTCGAGATAAAGATTAAGGGAAAGTATTCTGAGAGAGAAATTGAAGGAAAAACGATCAGATAAAGATATTAAAAGTAAAGCTTTCAGAACAAAAATCAAAATAAACTGTTCCATTAGATAGAGGGAGCTTAAAGGAAAGCATTATAAGAGAGAAATTAAAGTGCTCATAGATAGATTAAGAATAACGTGTTCCTAGGAAAAAAATAGAAGTAAAGTATTCAGAGAGAGATCAAATGTAAGGTATTGTAAGAAAACGAAACTAGAAATAAAGTGATCCGCGAGAGTTCAAAAATAAAGTATTCCAAGGGAGCAAAATGAGAAATAAAATTTTTCCGCGAAACAAATTTGGGTTGTTTTAGCTCTGAGCGGCACTTTTTTGCACACCATGGGCTAAATGGCCAGGTCACATGGACCCCGAAGGCTCAGAGAAGGTTGGGGGAGGGGACCCACTGGAACAGCTGTTGGGAGACAGATGGTAGCCCCCCGTCAAGGCCATCCAGCGTGTTCTTTAACGTGCACAGGGTATGGCTCTCCCGCACACGGGGCCACAGCTTAACGTCCCATCCGACAGACGGCGGCCTTTCCAAGCCCATCGGTGTCCCCTACTGACCGTGGGCAGGGAATTTTGCGGAGAAAAATCTCAACGCTGACCCAGCTGGGACTCGAACCTGGGAACTACAGATTACGAGCCTGGCGCGCTACCGACTGAGCCACCCCCGCCCCAAAAGCAAAGTTGGAAATAAAATGTTCTGAGAGAGAGAGAAATAAAAAGTAAATATTCGGAGAGAGAAATTAAATGCAAAACGTTTAGATAGAGAGAAATTAAAAGTGGAGTGTTCAGAATGTGTGAAAAAAAAATTAACGTTTTACAAACTCATCTTGAGCACACTGGTGAAAAAATGCGGAAATAAACCGTATTTATGCCAGAGGAAAAGCACATTTGATGCTTCTTGGACAATAATTTTTTTACCACAAAATATGACTGAAAATAAATTAAAACTTTGAATTTAATCTCTGAAAATTTTGATTCTCTGCCCTGCCCACGGTCAGTAGGGGACACCGATGGGCTTGGAAAGGCCGCCGTCCGTCGGATGGGACGTTAAGCCGTGGTTCCGTGTGCGGGAGAGCCATAACCTATGTTATGGCTCTCCCGCACATGCTTCGTAATAACGTTAAAGAACACGCTGGATGACCTTGACGGGAGGCTACCATCTGTCTCCCAACAGCTGTTCCAGTGGATCCCCTCCCCCAACCTTCTCTGAGCCTTCGGGGTCCATGTGACCTGGCCATTTAGCCCATGGTGTGCAAAAAAGTGCCGCTCAGAGGTAAAACAACCCAACCCAACTCTGAAAATTTTGATCACTAGAACACGAAATGTTTTCGATCACTATTTTCAGAGTTATTGGAGGTGGAGTATTAAAAAACGGCGTCATATTCATTGCGATATCAAGAAAAGGGAGGGAGATTAAATAAATTTCCTTTAGTGATTAAGGTGATCCTTTAGTTTTTTATTAAGTAGATCCTTATTTCCTTAGGTGATCCTTTAGTGTCCAAATATAGAGACACCTAGATCAACCCTTCTTATAACAGAAACAAAGAGGAAGAAATTTATGACGTCACTTAAGTAGTCCTACCATATGGATATTTCTTATATTTTGATTCTAATAAAATAATTCTGGTAGAATCTGTGCTGATTTTTATATTGATGTTTGTCTATAAAAATATTTTATTTATAAAATTTATTTGTACTAAGTAGCATTATTATATGTGATAATAAATATGAATAATTTTCTTTCTAAATAAAATATATTTGTAGATAATAATAATAAATAAATAAATACCCATCAAGCAGCTGCTTGCCACAGAGGTCTGACAGGAGCCTGTCAGTTTATACGCCACAGCGGAAAGTCTGAGAGGATGGCGGGACCTCAGCGGAAAAACATCACAAACGTCCATTTACATTAATATAAATATTAACATAAGTATTCACCGGTAATAATATTAGAAAAAAAATATAGGAATTAACCATATAGTAGGACTACTAAGAGGCTTCGAAAATTTCTATATTAACTTCTTTAGAGGAAGTGTTGCCTAGATCCGTTATTCTTGTTACCTGGCTACTTAGTTGATTTGGGTCAGGATACTACCATCTGTCTCCTAACAGCTGTGCAGTAGGTTCCTCCCCTAGACTTCCTTGGTCCTCGGAATCCTTGTGACCTGACCACTTAGCCTATTAGGGGCAGGAGACCAACATCTTTCTCCTAACAGTTACCCAGTGGATCCCTCCCCCAGACTTCTCTGAGGCCTCGAGAACATTGTGACCTGATCTACCATCTTTCTCCTAATAGCTGTCTAGTGGATCCCTCCCCTAGACTTCTCTGAGGCATCGGGAGCATTGTGACCTGATCTACCATCTTTCTCCTAACAGCTGTCCAGTGGATCCCTCCCCCAGGCTTCTCTGAGGCCTCGGGGACATTGTGACCTGATCTAGTATCTTTCTTCTAACAGCTGTACAGTAGGTCCCACCACCAGACTTCTCCGAGGCCTCGGAATCCTTGCGACGAGCCACTTAGCTCATTGGGAGAAGGAGACTCCCATCTATCTCCTAACAGCTGTCCAGGTGGGTCCCTACTCAATACTTCCTTAAATCCTCGGGATCCTTGTGACCTGTCCACTTAGCCTATTAGGGGCAGGAGACTACCATCATTCTCCTAATAGCTATCCAGTGGATCCCTCCCCCAGACTTCGCAGGCTCCTTGTAATATTTAGCTCATTGGGGGCAGGAGACTACCATCTGTCTCCTAACAGCTGTCCAGTGGATCCCTCCCACGGACTTCTCTGAGGCGTCGATATCTTGTGACTCGGCCACTTAGCCTATTGGGGTCAGGAGTCTACCATATGTCTCCTAATAGCTGTCCAATGGGTTACTACCACAGACTTCTCTGAGGCCTCCGAATCCTTATGATGAGCAACAGCTCATTGGAAGCAGGAGACTCCCATCTATCTCCTAACAGCTGTCCAGGTGGGTCCCTCCCCAATACTTCTTTAAGTCCCCCGGATCCTTGTGACCTGTTCACTTAGCCTATTAGGGGCAGGAGACTACCATCATTCTCCTATTAGCTGTCCAGTAGGTCCCTCCCCAGACTTCTCTGAGTCCTCGGGACTTGTGACGTCGCCACTTAGCCTATTGGGAGCACGAGACTACCATCATTCTCCTAATAGCTGTCCAGTAGCTCCCTCCCCCAGACTTTTCTGAGTCCTCAGGATCCTTGTGACTTGGCCACTTAGCCTATTGGGGTCAGGAGTCTACCATATGTCTCCTAACAGCTGTCCAGTGGGTCCCTCCCCAAGAATTCTCTGAGTCCCCGATATCCTTGTGACTTGACCAATTATTCTGTTGGGGGCAGGAGGCTACCATCTGTCTCCTAATAGCTGTCTAGTGGGTCCCTCCTCCAGACTTCCTTGATTCCTCGAGATCCTTGTGACCTGGACACTTAGCGCATTGGGGGCAGGAGAATAACATCTGTCCCCAAATAACTGTCCAGTGGGTTTCTACACCAGATTTCTCTGTCCTCGGGATCCTTGTGACTTTCCCAATTATTCTATTGGGGTCAGGAGTCTAACATATGTCTCCTAATAGCTGTCCACTGGGTCCCTCCCCCGGACTTCTCTGAGGCGTCGATATCCTTGTGACTTGGCCACTTATACTATTGGGGTCAGGAGTCTACCATATGTCTCCTAACAGGTGTCCAGTGGGTCCCTCCTCAAGACTTCCTTGATTCCTCGAGATCCTTGTGACCTGGACACTTAGATCATTGGGGTCAGGACACTACCATCATTCTCCTAATAGGTGTCCAGTGGGTCCTTCCCCCAAACTTCTCTCAGACCTCGGCTTCCGTGTGACTTTGCCATTTAGCCTATTGGGAGCAGGAGACTACCATCATTCTCCTAATAGCCGTCCAGTAGCTCCCTCCCCCAGACTTTTCTGAGTCCTCAGGATCCTTGTGACTTGGCCACTTAGCCTATTGGGGTCAGGAGTCTACCATATGTCTCCTAACAGGTGTCCAGTGGGTCCCTCCTCAAGACTTTTCTGAGTCCCCGATATCCTTGTGACTGACCAATTATTCTATTGGGGGCAGGAGGCTACCATCTGTCTCCTAATAGCTGTCTAGTGGGTCCCTCCTCCAGACTTCCTTGATTCCTCGAGATCCTTGTGACCTGGACACTTAGCGCATTGGGGGCAGGAGAATAACATCTGTCCCCAAATAACTGTCCAGTGGGTTTCTACACCAGATTTCTCTGTCCTCGGGATCCTTGTGACTTTCCCAATTATTCTATTGGGGTCAGGAGTCTAACATATGTCTCCTAATAGCTGTCCACTGGGTCCCTCCCCCGGACTTCTCTGAGGCGTCGATATCCTTGTGACTTGGCCACTTATACTATTGGGGTCAGGAGTCTAACATATGTTTCCTAACAGTTGTCCAATGGGTCCCTCCACCAGACTTCTCTGAGTCGTCGATATCCTTGTGACTTGGCCACTTATACTATTGGGGTCAGGAGTCTACCATATGTCTCCTAACAGCTGTCCAATGGGTCCCTCCCCCAGACTTCTCTGAGTCCTCAATATCCTTGTGACTTGGCCACTTAGCCTATTGGGGTCAGGAGTCTACTATATGTCTCCTAACAGCTGTCCAATGGGTCCCTCCGCCGGACTTCTTCTGAGGCGTCGATATCCTTGTGACTTGGCCATTTAGCCTATTGGGGTCAGGAGTCTACCATATGTTTCCTAACAGCTGTCCAATGGGTCCCTCCCCAAGACTTCTCTGAGTCCTCGATATCCTTGTGACTTGGCCACTTATACTATTGGGGTCAGGAGTCTACCATATGTCTCCTAACAGCTGTCCAATGGGTCCCTCCCCAGGACTTCTCTGAGGCGTCGATATCCTTGTGACTTGGCCACTTAGCCTATTGCGGTCAGCAGTCTACCATATGTCTCCTAACAGCTGTCCAATGGTCCCTCCCCTAGACTTCTCTGAATCCTCGATATCCTTTTGACTTGGGCACCTATACTATTGGGGTCAGGAGTCTACCATATGTCTCCTAACAGCTGTCCAATGGGTCCCTCCCCCAGACTTCTCTGAGTCTTCGATATCCTTTTGACTTGACCATTTAGCCTATTGGGGTCAGGAGTCTACCATATGTCTCCTAACAGCTGTCCAATGGGTCCCTCCCCCCGGACTTCTCTGAGGCCTCGATATCCTTGTGACTAGGCCACTTATACTATTGGGGTCAGGAGTCTACCATATGTCTCCTAACAGCTGTCCAATGGGTCTCTCCCCCAGACTTCTCTGAGGCCTCGATATCCTTGTGACTTGGCCACTTACACTATTGGGGTCAGGAGTCTACCATATGTCTCCTAACATCTGTCCAGTGGATCCCTCCCCCGGATTTCTCTGAGGCCTCGATATCCTTGTGACTTGGCCACTTAGCCTATTGGGGTCAGAAGTCTACCATATGTCTCCTAACAGCTGTCCAATGGGTCCCTCCCCAGGACTTCTCTGAGGCGTCGATATCCTTGTGACTTCGCCACTTAGCCTATTGGGGTAAGGAGTCTATCATATGTCTCTTAACAGCTGTCCAATGGGTCCCTCCCCCAGACTTCTCTGAGTCCTCGATATCCTTGTGACTTGGCCACTTAGCCTTTCAGGGTCAGAAGTCTACCATATGTCTCCTAACAGCTGTCCAATGGGTCCCTCCCCAGGACTTCTCTGAGTCGTCGATATCCTTGTGACTTGGCCACTTATACTATTGGGGTCAGGAGTCCACCATATGTCTCCTAACAGCTGTCCAATGGGTCCCTCCCCCGGACTTCTCTGAGGCCTCGATATCCTTGTGACTTGGCCACTTAGCCTATTGGGGTCAGGAGTCTACCATATGTTTCCTAACAGCTATCCAATGGGTCCCTCCCCCGGACTTCTCTGAGGCATCGATATCCTTGTGACTTGGCCACTTATACTATTGGGGACAGGAGTCTACCATATGTCTCCTAACAGCTGTCCAATGGGTCCCTCCCCCAGACTTCTGTGAGGCCTCGATATCCTTGTGACTTGGCCACTTACACTATTGGGGGTCAGGAGTCTACCATATGTCTCCTAACAGCTGTTCAGTGGGTTCCTCCCCCGGACTTTTCTGAGGCCTCGATATCCTTGTGAGTTGGCCACTTAGCCTATTGGGGTCAGAAGTCTACCATATGTCTCCTAACAGCTGTCCAATTGGTCCCTCCCCAGGACTTCTCTGAGGCGTCGATATCCTTGTGACTTGGCCACTTAGCCTATTGGGGTCAGGAGTCTACCATATGTTTCCTAACAGCTGTCCAATGGGTCCCTCGCCCGGACTTCTCTGAGGCATCGATATCCTTGTGACTTTGCCACTTATACTATTGGGGTCAGGAGTCTACCATATGTCTCCTAACAGCTGTCCAATGTGTCCCTCCCCCGGACTTCTCTGAGGCGTCGATATCCTTGTGAGTTGGCCACTTATACTATTGGGGTCAGGAGTCCACCATATGTCTCCTAACAGCTGTCCAGTGGGTCCCTCCCCCAGACTTCTCTGAGGCCTCGATATCCTTGTGACTTGGCCACTTACACTATTGGGGTCAGGAGTCTACCATATGTCTCCTAACAGCTGTCCAGTGGGTCCCTCCCCCGGACTTCTCTGAGGCCTCGATATCCTTGTGACTTGGCCACTTAGCCTATTGGGGTCAGGAGTCTACCATATGTCTCCTAACAGCTGCCCAATGGGTCCCTCCCCCGGACTTCTCTGAGGCATCGATATCCTTTTGACTTGGCCACTTATACTATTGGGGTCAGGAGTCTACCATATGTCTCCTAACAGCTGTCCAATAGGTCCCTCCCCCAGACTTCTCTGAGTCTTCGATATCCCTTTGACTTGGCCACTTAGCCTATTGGGGTCAGGAGTCTACCATATGTATCCTAACAGCTGTGCAATGGGTCCCTCCCCCAGACTTCTCTGAGGCGTCGATATCCTTGTGACTTTGCCACTTAGCCTATTGGGGTCAGGAGTCTACCATATGTTTCCTAACAGCTGCCCAATGGGTCCCTCCCCCGGACTTCTCTGAGGCATCGATATCCTTTTGACTTGGCCACTTATACTATTGGGGTCAGGAGTCTACCATATGTCTCCTAACAGCTGTCCAATGGGTCCCTCCCCCAGACTTCTCTGAGTCTTCGATATCCTTTTGACTTGACCACTTAGCCTATTGGGGTCAGGAGTCTACCATATGTCTCCTAACAGTTGTCCAATGGGTCCCTCCCCCGGACTTCTCTGAGGCCTCGATATCCTTGTGACTTGGCCACTTAGCCTATTAGTATCAGGAGTCTACCATATGTTTCCTAACAGCTGTCCAATGGGTCCCTCCCCCGGACTTTTCTGAGGCCTCGATATCCTTGTGACTTGGCCACTTAGCCTATTAGGGTCAGGAGTCTACCATATGTTTCCTAACAGTTGTTCAATGGGTCCCTCCCCCGGACTTCTCTGAGGCGTCGATATCCTTGTGACTTTGCCACTTAGCCTATTGAGGTAAGGAGTCTACCTTATGTCTCCTAAGAGCTGTCCAATGGGTCCCTCCCCGGACTTCTCTGACGCCTCGATATCCTTGTGACTATGCCACTTAGCCTATTGGGGTCAGGAGTGTACCATATGTCTCCTAACAGCTGTCCAATGGGTCCCTCCCCCGGACTTCTCTGAGGCGCCGATATCCTTGTGACTTGGCCACTTAGCCTATTGGGGTCAGAAGTCTACCATATGTCTCCTAACAGCTGTCCAATGGGTCCCTCCCCAGGACTTCTCTGAGGCATCGATATCCTTGTGAATTGGCCACTTAGCCTATTGGGGTCAGAAGTCTACCATATGTCTCCTAACAGCTGTCCAATGGATCCCTCCCCAGGACTTCTCTGAGGCATCGATATCCTTGTGAATTGGCCACTTAGCCTATTGGGGTCAGGAGTCTACCATATGTTTCCTAACACCTATCCAATGGGTCCCTCCCCCGGACTTCTCTGAGGCATCGATATCCTTGTGACTTGGCCACTTATACTATTGGGGTCAGCAGTCTACCATATGTCTCCTAACAGCTGTCCAATGGGTCCCTCCCCCAGACTTCTCTGAGGCCTCGATATCCTTGTGACTTGGCCACTTACACTATTGGGGTCAGGAGTCTACCATATGTCTCCTAACAGCTGTCCAGTGGGTCCCTCCCCCGGACTTCTCTGAGGCCTCGATATCCTTGTGACTTGGCCACTTAGCCTATTGGGGTCAGGAGTCTACCATATGTCTCCTAACAGCTGCCCAATGGGTCCCTCCCCCGGACTTCTCTGAGGCATCGATATCCTTTTGACTTGGCCACTTATACTATTGGGGTCAGGAGTCTACCATATGTCTCCTAACAGCTGTCCAATAGGTCCCTCCCCCAGACTTCTCTGAGTCTTCGATATCCCTTTGACTTGGCCACTTAGCCTATTGGGGTCAGGAGTCTACCATATGTATCCTAACAGCTGTGCAATGGGTCCCTCCCCCAGACTTCTCTGAGGCGTCGATATCCTTGTGACTTTGCCACTTAGCCTATTGGGGTCAGGAGTCTACCATATGTTTCCTAACAGCTGCCCAATGGGTCCCTCCCCCGGACTTCTCTGAGGCATCGATATCCTTTTGACTTGGCCACTTATACTATTGGGGTCAGGAGTCTACCATATGTCTCCTAACAGCTGTCCAATGGGTCCCTCCCCCAGACTTCTCTGAGTCTTCGATATCCTTTTGACTTGGCCACTTAGCCTATTGGGGTCAGGAGTCTACCATATGTCTCCTAACAGTTGTCCAATGGGTCCCTCCCCCGGACTTCTCTGAGGCCTCGATATCCTTGTGACTTGGCCACTTAGCCTATTAGGGTCAGGAGTCTACCATATGTTTCCTAACAGCTGTCCAATGGGTCCCTCCCCCGGACTTTTCTGAGGCCTCGATATCCTTGTGACTTGGCCACTTATACTATTGCGGTCAGGAGTCTACCATATGTCTCCTAAGAGCTGTCCAATGGGTTCCTCCCCCAGACTTCTCTGAGGCTTCGATATCCTTGTGACTTGGCCACTTAGCCTATTGGGGTCAGGAGTCTACCATATGTTTCCTAACAGTTGTTCAATGGGTCCCTCCCCCGGACTTCTCTGAGGCGTCGATATCCTTGTGACTTTGCCACTTAGCCTATTGAGGTAAGGAGTCTACCTTATGTCTCCTAAGAGCTGTCCAATGGGTCCCTCCCCGGACTTCTCTGAGGCCTCGATATCCTTGTGACTATGCCACTTAGCCTATTGGGGTCAGGAGTGTACCATATGTCTCCTAACAGCTGTCCAATGGGTCCCTCCCCCGGACTTCTCTGAGGCGCCGATATCCTTGTGACTTGGCCACTTAGCCTATTGGGGTCAGGAGTCTACCATATGTCTCCTAACAGCTGTCCAATGGGTCCCTCCCCCGGACTTCTCTGAGGCGTCGACATCCTTGTGACTTGGCCACTTAGCCTATTGGGATCAGGAGTCTACCATATGTCTCCTAACAGCTGTCCAATGGGTCCCTCCCCCGGACTTCTCTGAGGCGTCGATATCCTTGTGACTTGGCCACTTAGCCTATTGGGGTCAGGAGTCTACCATATGTTTCCTAACAGCTGTCCAATGGGTCCCTCCCCCGGACTTCTCTGAGGCATCGATATCCTTGTGACTTGGCCACTTAGCCTATTGGGGTCAGGAGTCTACTATATGTTTCCTAACAGCTGTCCAATGGGTCCCTCCCCGGACTTCTCTGAGGCCTCGATATCCTTGTGACTATGCCACTTAGCCTATTGGGGTCAGGAGTGTACCATATGTCTCCTAAGAGCTGTCCAATGGGTTCCTCCCCCAGACTTCTCTGAGGCTTCGATATCCTTGTGACTTGGCCACTTAGCCTATTGGGGTCAGGAGTCTACCATATGTTTCCTAACAGTTGTTCAATGGGTCCCTCCCCCGGACTTCTCTGAGGCGTCGATATCCTTGTGACTTTGCCACTTAGCCTATTGAGGTAAGGAGTCTACCTTATGTCTCCTAAGAGCTGTCCAATGGGTCCCTCCCCGGACTTCTCTGAGGCCTCGATATCCTTGTGACTATGCCACTTAGCCTATTGGGGTCAGGAGTGTACCATATGTCTCCTAACAGCTGTCCAATGGGTCCCTCCCCCGGACTTCTCTGAGGCGCCGATATCCTTGTGACTTGGCCACTTAGCCTATTGGGGTCAGGAGTCTACCATATGTCTCCTAACAGCTGTCCAATGGGTCCCTCCCCCGGACTTCTCTGAGGCGTCGATATCCTTGTGACTTGGCCACTTAGCCTATTGGGGTCAGGAGTCTACCATATGTTTCCTAACAGCTGTCCAATGGGTCCCTCCCCCGGACTTCTCTGAGGCATCGATATCCTTGTGACTTGGCCACTTATACTATTGGGGTCAGGAGTCTATCATATGTCTCCTAAGAGCTGTCCAATGGGTTCCTCCCCCAGACTTCTCTGAGGCGTCGATATCCTTGTGACTTGGCCACTTAGCCTATTGGGGTCAGGAGTCTACTATATGTTTCCTAACAGCTGTCCAATGGGTCCCTCCCCCGGACTTCTCTGAGGCATCGATATCCTTGTGACTTGGCCACTTATACTATTGCGGTCAGGAGTCTACCATATGTCTCCTAAGAGCTGTCCAATGGGTTCCTCCCCCAGACTTCTCTGAGGCTTCGATATCCTTGTGACTTGGCCACTTAGCCTATTGGGGTCAGGAGTCTACCATATGTTTCCTAACAGCTGTCCAATGGGTCCCTCCCCCGGACTTCTCTGAGGCATCGATATCCTTGTGACTTGGCCACTTATACTATTGGGGTCAGGAGTCTACCATATGTCTCCTAACAGCTGTCCAATGGGTCCCTCCCCCAGACTTCTCTGAGGCCTCGATATCCTTGTGACTTGGCCACTTACACTATTGGGGTCAGGAGTCTACCATATGTGTCCTAACAGCTGTCCAGTGGGTCCCTCCCCGGACTTCTCTGAGGCCTCGATATCCTTGTGAGTTGGCCACTTAGCCTATTGGGGTCAGAAGTCTACCATATGTTTACTAACAGCTGTCCAATGGGTCCCTCCCCAGGACTTCTCTGAGGCGTCGATATCCTTGTGACTTGGCCACTTATCCTATTGGGGTCAGGAGTCTACCATATGTCTCCTAACAGCTGTCCAATGGGTTCCTCCCCTGGACTTCTCTGAGGTCTCGATATCCTTGTGACTTTGCCACTTAGCCTATTGGGGTCAGGAGACTATGATCAGTCTCCTAACAGTTGTGCAGTGGGTCCCTCCCCTACATTTCTCTGAGACTTCGGGATCCTTGTGACCTGGGAACTTACCTCATTGGGGGCAGGAGACTACCGTCTGTCTCCTAACAGCTGTCCAGTAGGTCACTTCTCCAAACTTCTCTGAGGCTTCAGGATCCTTCTTACCATCCACGTAGCTCGTTGGGGTCAGGAGACTACCATCTTTCTCCTAACAGCTTTTCAGTACGTCCCTCTCCCAGTCTTCTCTGAGGCGTCGATATCCTTGTGACTTGGCCACTTAGCCTATTGGGGTCAGGAGTCTGTCTCCTAACAGCTGTCCAGTTGGTTCCTCTCCCAGACTTCCTTGAGTCCTTGGGATCCGTGTGACCTGGCCACTTAGCCTGTTCGAGGTAAGAGACTACCATCTGTTAGGAGAAATATGGTAGTCTCCTGCCCTTAATAAGTTAAGTGGACAGGTCACAAGGATCACGAGGACTCAAGGAAGTCTGTGTAGGAACCCAATGGGCAGCTCTATTAATTAAGGAAAATCCCTACGTTAATTCAATGGGAAAATCCCTATTTTAAGTCAATAGGCTAAGTGGACAGGTCACAAGGATCATGAGAACTCAAGGAAGTCTGTGTAGGAACCAAATGGACATCTGTTTATAATGGAATATGTTAAGTCAATAGAATAAAAATGACGTTAGCTTCCCGTTTACTTAACATAGGGATTTTCCTTAATTAATACAGCTGTCCATTGGGTTCCTACACAGACTTCCTTGAGTCCTTATGATCCTTGTGACCTGTCCACTTAGCCTATTAAGGACAGGAGACTACCATCTTTCTCTTAACAGCTGTCCAATATGTCCCTCTCCCAGACTTTTCTGAGCCCTCAGGATCCTTGTGACCTGAGAGCTGAGAGAAACCCATTGAAGCTGAAAAAACTGCAGCTCAGAGGTGAAAAAACCCACTTAGCCCTCACTTTTTTCTGCCCCCATTGGGGGCAGAAAAAAGTGCCGCTCAGAGGTAAAAAAACCACTTAGCCATTGGGGGCAGAAAAAAGTGCCGCTCAGAGATAAAAAAAAAACCACTTAGCCCATTGGGGGCAGAAAAAAGTGCCGCTCAGAGGTAAAAAAACCACTTAGCCATTGGGGGCAGAAAAAAGTGCCGCTCAGAGATAAAAAAAAAACCACTTAGCCCATTGGGGGCAGAAAAAAGTGCCGCTCAGAGGTAAAAAAACCACTTAGCCCATTGGGAGCAGAAAAAAGTGCCGCTCAGAGGTAAAAAAACGGAAACGAACGTCTCTAGGCCCTTGAGTCTTTGCGACCTGTCCATTTCTTCCATTGTGTGCAAAATAAAGTTCCGCTCAGTGGTAAAAGAACTCAAGAAATAGACTTCAATTTTACTTCTGTTAACCCTTTCACGACTAAGGGAAACATTTTTCCCATTTTTAAATTGGTGATTGTCGTATTTAATTATAACCTTATCTGCATTTTTTATACAGAATGTCAAAATAGAACGTATGCCGAACGCAATTACGTAAACGGGAACGTTTAGAAAAAAAAAAGGAACTGTCAGGACGCATAACATATGTACTATGTGCAATGTCCATCTTTGCCTCACTACCATAAGAAATTGCTTCGCAGAATATCATAATTAGCACATCATTTTGTATAGTAATTTTATTTCATAATTTTGTATTATTTTAGTTAACATTTTGTTCTAATAAACCAATAAATAAAAGACATTGCATAATAAGCCTAACTATAATTTATGTTACCTTTATAGTCCATTGGGAAAAATATTTCCCATAAAAATCCAAAAAAACTACACATTGTTATGTATTTTTCTTATGATTTTTATTTATTTTACGTCTAAACAAACTAAAATAAACAGTTACATACTAATATTTACTCTTAGAAACCTTATGGTCCTAAAAGGGTTAAGTGAACTGTTCACGCCTGATGCTCTCTAAGTGTCCGTGTTTTAAGTCCTTTGAAAAGGAAGATGATATCATCTTGTCTCATCCAGTCTCATTTCAAGCGTTTCACTTCTGCAACTCCAACGATGCTAAAAATGTTAGTAACGAAATTAGACTACAATCCATTAAAATTCGTAGCGCCCAGTCTCGCAAGGGAAGTCTGCGCACTTTGGACTGCACAAATAGGGCCTGGCTTCGCTTCACAAAACCGTTATTTGCAGCAGCATATTTACTGATTTACAAGAATTAACGGTTAGGGTGAGTTTTAAATGCGAAAAGAAAACAACTCTGAAGCAGCTGCTTGTCAAAGATCTGTGAAAGACGTCTGTAATGATATAATACGTCACAGAGAGGGGAGGAGGGGGATGCCCTTGACGAGAAGCTACCATCTGTCTCCTAACAGCTGTCCAGTGGGTCCCCTCTCCCCAACTTCTCTTAGCCCTCGGGGTTCTTGGACTTGGCCATTTAGCCCATTGTGTGCAAGAAATGACGCTCAGAGGTAAAAAAATCCTAATTTTGCGAACATTGAAGAACACACTAGACGGCCTTGACGGGAGGCTACCATCTGTCTCCTAACAGCCGTTCCAGTGGGTCCCGTCCCCCAACTTTCTCTGAGCTTTCAGGGTCCTTGTGACCTGGCAACCCAACCCATTTAATATGAACATAATTTCTATAGAACATTCCTCTTTTACGACCTACGAGAATTTTTTCTATAAAGCCTCCTCTCCTTGGCATACGTGCATTATTTGAATAGACCTCTCCTTTCGTACGACATACATTCTTTGGCACGGGAACGTACACTGAAACAACTTTGAATTCCAGCAAGTGAGGATTCGAACCTAGTAGGATATCAACTTACGATCCTAGCTCGCTATCTACTAAGCCAACATGGGATGGGGGTGGCTCAGTCGGTAGCGCGCCAGGTTCGTAATCTGCAGTTTCCAGGTTCGAATCCCAGCTGGATCAGCTTGAGATTTATCTCCGCAAAATTTTCCGCCCTTCCCACGGTCAGTAGGAGACACCGATGGGCTTGGAAAGGCCGCCGTCCGTCGGATGGGACGTTAAGCCGTGGTCTCATGTGCGGGAGAGCCATACCCTGTGCACGTTAAAGAACACGCTGGATGGCCTTGACGAGAGTCTACCATCTGTCTCCCAACAGCTGTTCCAGTGGGTCCCCTCTCCCAACCTTCTCTGAGCCTTCGGGGTCCTTGTGACCTGGCCATTTAGCCCATGGTGTGCAAAAAAAGTGCCGCTCAGAGGTAAAACAAACCAACTAAGCCAACATCCTTAAAATCTTCCTGGGGCGGGGGTTGCTCAGTCGGTAGCGCGCCAGGCTCGTAATCTGTAGTTCCCAGGTTCGAGTCCCAGCTGGGTCAGCGTTGAGATTTATCTCCGCAAAAATTCCCCGCCCTGCCCACGGTCAGTAGGGGACACCGATGGGCTTGGAAAGACCGCCATCCGTCGTGTGGGACATTAAGCCGTGGTCATGTGCGAGAGAGCCATACCCTGTCCGCGTTAAAGAACACGCTGGATGGCCTTGACGGGGGGCTGCCATCTGTCTCCCAACAGCTGTTCCAGTGGGTCCTCTCTCCCAACCTTATCTGAGCCTTCGGGGTCCTTGTGACCTGGCCATTTAGCCCATGGTGTGCAAAAAAAGTGCCGCTCTGAGGTAAAACAACTCAACCAACTAAGACAACATTCTTAAAATCTTCCTCATTTTGACCCAGAATCTTAAAGTTCAAAATATCATTTTTCCTCTCACAGGTGTTTCCTTTTCCTTCACCTTCTTTATGCGATGAGATAAATTCCGTTAACGTCTCCTAAATTTCTCTAATCTGCTGGACCATAGACACTGTCAGAGCTCCAGGCCAGACTCTCATCGTCAGATTTAATTGAAGTGTCTGTCCTCCAGATAAAGGACGTCATCGCTTGTGACAAACGAGAGCGGGTGTGCAGAGAGCGCTCTCGCTAACTTTGCGACCTGCTGCCGGTAAGGGTTATCTTCGAGCCGTAGAGCGATCGTAAATTTCGAGTAGGCTTCACTCGCATGATGAGATCTTCCCGTCGACCATGGCGAGGGCAGCAGTATATAATAGAAGACATATCCACGGTTGGCTTGCGTTGATAGAAAGTGTTGATAGTATGGATACGAGTTATTTAAGTAGTCAAGGATAGAAAAGTAAGTGGTAGGAAAAGTTGATTGCATGTATAGAGTTGTGTCGTATGAAAAGTCGAAGTGTATCTTCACTTGTCAAAAGAGGAAGTTTTTTGCAATGAACTGCGAAAAGAGGAAGTTTTTTGCAATGAACAATGAACTGAGAGTGCTTAAAGAGAGAGTTTCAGTAGAGTGACGAAAATCGATGATTCTCCAGGAATTAAAACTAAAGAGAGGAGGTGTCAATATTTTATTTTGGTTGTTAACACTCTGTTGTGTTGTTTTATCTCTGAACGGTACTTTTTTCCACACGATGGGCAAAATTGTCATGTCACAAGGACACCGAAGGCTCAGAGAAGGTTGGGGTTTGGTTGTTTTACCCCTGATCGGGACTTTTTTGCACACAATGGGCAAAATGGCCAGGTAACAAGAACACCGAAGGCTCAGAAAAGGTTGGGGGTTGGTTCTTTTACCTCTGAGCGGGACTTTTTTTGCACACAATGGGCAAAATGGCCGGGTCACAAGGACACCGAAGGGTCAGAGAAGGTTGGGGTTTTGTTGTTTTACCTCTGAGCGGGACTTTTTTCCACACAATGGGCTAAATGGCCAGGTCGCAAGGACACCGAAGGGTCAGAGAAGGTTGGGGGTTGGTTGTTTTACCTCTGAGCGGCACTTTTTTTTGCACACAATGGGCAAAATGGCCAGGTCACAAGGACCCCGAAGGCTCAGAGAAGGTTGGGGTTTTGTTGTTTTACCTCTGAGCGGGACGTTTTGCACACAATGGGCTAAATGGCCAGGTCGCAAGGACACCGAAGGGTCAGAGAAGGTTGGGGGTTGGTTGTTTTACCTCTGAGCGGGACTTTTTTCCACACAATGGGCTAAATGGCCAGGTCGCAAGGACACCGAAGGGTCAGAGAAGGTTGGGGGTTGGTTGTTTTACCTCTGAGCGGCACTTTTTTTGCACACAATGGGCAAAATGGCCAAGTCACAAGGACCCCGAATGCTCAGAGAAGGTTGGGGTTTGGTTGTTTCACCTCTGAGCGGCGCTTTTTTTGCACACAATGGGCAAAATGGACAGGTCACAAGGACCCCGAAGGCTCAGAGAAGGTTGGGGTTTGGTTGTTTTACCTCTGAGCGGGACTTTTTTCCACACAATGGGCTAAATGGTCAAGTCACAAGGACCCCGAAGGCTCAGAGAAGGTTGGGGTTTGGTTGTTTTTCCTCTGAGCGGGACTTTTTTCCACACAATGGCCTAAATGGTCAGGTCATAAGGACCCCGAAGAGAAGGTTGGGGGAGAGAACCCACTGGAAAAACTGTTAGGAGACAGATGTTAGTCTCTCGTTAAGGACATCCAATATGTTCTTTAACGTGCATGGAATATGGTTCTCCCTACACACAGAGGGCAGGGGGTGGCTCAGTCGGTAGCACTCCAGGCTCGTAATCTGCAGTTCCTAGGTTCGAGTCCCAGCTGGGTCAGTGTTGAGACTTATCTCCGCAAAACTCCCCGCCCTGCCCACAGTCAGCAGGGGACACCGATTGGCTGGAAAGGCCGCCGTCCGTCGGATATGCCGTTAGCCGTGGGTCCGTGTGCAGGAGAGACATACTCTGTGCATGTTACAGAATACGCTGGATGGCCTTGACGGGAGGCTATCATCTGTCTCCCAACTGTTCCAGTGGGTCCTTTTCCCCAACCTTCTCTGAGCCTTCGGGGTACTTGTGACCTGGCCATTTAGACTATGGTGTGCAGAAAAGTCCCGCTCAGAGGTAAAACAACCCAACCCAACGCTAAACCCGTACGGGTTCACGGCTTAACGTCACATCAGAAGGTCGACGGCCTTTCCAAGCCCATCGATGTCACCTACTGACGGTGGACGGGCGGGGAGTTTTGCGGAGATAAGTCTCAACGCTGACCCAGCTGAGACTCGAACCTGGGAACTGTAAATTACGAGCCTGACACGCTACTGATTGAGCCATCCCCGCCCCCAGGTCGCAAGGACCCATAACGAAGAAAAGATTTGGGGAAGGGTACCCACTGGAAGAGCTACTGAGAGACAGATGGTAGCCTCAAGTTAAGGTCATCCAATGTGTTCTTTAACGTGCACAAATTTAGGTTATTTTATCTCTGAGCAACATTGTTTGCACACAATTGGCTAAATGGCCAGGTCACAATGACCCTGAGGACTTCTACGAAGAAGAGAATGTTGTGGGAAGGGTACCAACTGGATGCTGTTAGGACATAGATGGTAGTCTCCCATCAAAGCCATCCAACGTGTTCTTTAACGTGCACAGGGAATGGCTCATGGGAACCTGGGATCACAGCTTAACGTTCCACCTGACTGACGGTGTCCTTTCCAACCCATCAGTGTCCCCTGTGCACCGAGGGCAGGATGCGGGTTTTGCAGAGAAAAATAACAACGTAACCCCAGGTAGGTAAAAAGCAGTGATTCCCAACCTGGAATCCACGATGGTAGTAAGGATCCTCGAATCAGAGCTTAGTTGAATGGACTGTTGTTATTGGAATTGCTAAGTTGTTTTACCTCTGAGCGGCACTTTTTTTTGCACACAATGGGCTAAATGGCCAGGTCACAAGGACACCGAAGTCTCAGAGAAAGTTGGAGGAGGGGACCCACTATAACAGCTGTTGGGAAACAGATGGTAGTCTCCTGTCATAGGCCATCCAGCATGTTCTTTAACGTGCACAGGGTGTGCACTTTTTTGCACACAATGGGCTAAATGGCCAGGTCACAAGGACACCGAAGTCTCAGAGAAGGTTGGAGGAGGGGACCCACTGGAACAGCTGTTGAGAGACAGATGGTAGTCTCCTGTCATAGGCCATCCAGCATGTTCTTTAACGTGCACAGGGTATGCACTTTTTTGCACACAATGGGCTAAATGGCCAGGTCACAAGGACACCGAAGTCTCAGAGAAGGTTGGAAGAGGGGACCCACGGGAACAGCTGTTGGGAGACAGATGGTAGTCTCCTGTCATAGGCCATCCAGCATGTTCTTTAACGTGCACAGGGATGCACTTTTTTGCACACAATGGGCTAAATGGCCAGGTCACAAGGACACCGAAGTCTCAGTGAAGGTTGGGGGAGGGGACCCACTGGACAACTGTGGGAGACAGCCTCCAGTTAAGACCATTCAGTGTGTTCTTAACATATACAAGGTGTGACTCTCCCGCACATGGCACCACGGCTTAGTGTCCCATCCAATGGACGGCAGTCTTTCCAAGCCCTTCGGTGTCCCCTACTGACCGAGGGCAGAGCGGAGAGTTTTGCCGAGATAAATCTCAACGCTGGCCCAGCTAGGACTCGAACCAGACTACTGCCTGGAGCGCTACCGACTGAGTTAACCTCCTTCCTAAGAAAACTGTTAGGAAATAGATGGGAGTCTTCCATCAAAGATATCCAGAGTGTTCTTTAAAATTCGGAGTGTGTGGATCTTTTCTGATGGAAGTCTATTTTTCTAAACCTATCGGTCAAGTGGGGTCCCCTGCCTTACCCACCCTTGTGACTCTGAGGCTTTGGGGTCAATGTGACGTGGCCATTTAGCCTATTGTGTGCACAAAAGTACGGATAAAAGTAAAAGACAGAGCGGTAGGTAGCAAAATATCATAGCAATCCTTGAGAATTAAGTGACAGATTCATTCATCATCATCATCATCATCCTCAAACAGCCATGGGCTACGGAGGTCCAACCAGACCGTGCAATTTAGTTCTCCAAGCAAGTCTATCCTGAGCTACATCTACTTCATCTGGCCACTGCACACCAATTCTAACAAGGTCCTGTTTGACATTGTCTGCCCACCGCATCCTAGGTCTCCCATTCTTTCTGAGGCCTTTAGGCACACTGTTCATAACCCTATTCGCCAATCTATAATTATTCATACGGGCAACATGGCCAAACCAACGGAGTCTCTCTCTTCACAATATGCTGCTTAAAGGAGGTTGCAAACTCCTTTGCCTAACCTCATCTTTACTTACGAAGTTGAATCACCTAATGCCCAAGATACTGCCAAGCATCTAGAATCAAAAGCATCTAGTTTCCTGTTATCTTGTTTACAAAGAGTCCTAGTTTCACTACCATAACCAAGTCTAGAAAGAACCAAACTATTATACAGTCTAATTTTAGTCTTTAGGTGTATACGCCTATTTCTCCACACTCTGCATAGATTCTTAAAAGTCCCGGCAGCAATCCCAATTCGTCTGTTAATCTCATGCCGCACATCACCATTATCTGTTACATAGCTCCCAAGATAATTAAACTGTGACACCTGCTCGAAACTGCAACCATTCAGATTAACTGAATCACAGCCTGCCTGACCTATTTTCATCACTTTAGTTTTCTCTCTGTTTATGACCAAACCTACTCTACTACCAGTCTCATCAACAGCTCGAATGGAAGAGTTCATCTCATCAACATCATTTGCCAAAAGGGCTAAATCATCAGCGTAATCTAAATCAGATATTTTCGTATCTCCAGTCCATTTAAGGCAGCTTTCGAATATATATATATGTGTAGCTTATTTTAAATACATTTTCTTTTAAATTCTGCTGGTAACAATTAATTTTCAAAATCTTTCAATCAATTTTACATAATTAAAAAAATAGTATTTATTATTATTTTTATGCAGTTTAAAAATAATTTTCGATTAAATTTTACACAAAATAATTCGCTTAAATTTTTATGCATATTAAATTTCCTTCCTTTTTCCTTTTTCTCAAAAGATAATCGAGCCCTGGTGTATCAAGGTGTCTTTTATCAGATATCCATTGGATTCCTTTCGCTATAGAACATCTCCTATAAGAGGACAAATGGACCAAATTTATGATATTAGCATTAGTTGGGTTGTTTTACCTCTGAGCGGCACTTTTTTGCACACCATGGGCTAAATGGCCAAGTTACAAGGACTCCGAAGGCTCAGAGAAGGTTGGGGGAGGGGACCCACAGGAACAGCTGTTGGGAGACAGATGGTAGCCTCCCGTCAAGGCCATCCAGAGTGTTCTTTAACGTTGGGTTGTTTTACATCTGAGCGGCACTTTTTTGCACACCATGGGCTAAATGGCCAGGTTACAAGGACTCCGAAGGCTCAGAGAAGGTTGGGGGTGAGGACCCACAGGAACAGCTGTTGGGAGACAGATGGTAGCCTCCCGTCAAGGCCATCCAGAGTGTTCTTTAACGTTGGGTTGTTTTACATCTGAGTGGCACTTTTTTGCACACCATGGGCTAAATGTCCAGGTTACAAGGACTCCGAAGGCTCAGAGAAGGTTGGGGGAGGGGACCCACAGGAACAGCTGTTGGGAAACAGATGGTAGCCTCCCGTCAAGGCCATCCAGAGTGTTCTTTAACGTTGGGTTGTTTTACATCTGATGGGCACTTTTTTGCACACCATGGGCTAAATGGCCAGGTTACAAGGACTCCGAAGGCTCAGAGAAGGTTGGGGGAGGGGACCCACAGGAACAGCTGTTGGGAGACAGATGGTAGCCTTCCGTCAAGGCCATCCAGCGTGTTCTTTAACGTGCACAGGGTATGGCTCTCCTGCAAACGAGTCATAGCTTAACGTCCCATCTGACGAACGGCGGCCTTTTCAAGCCCATCGGTGTCCCCTACTGACCGTGGGCAGGGCGGGGAGTTTTGCGGCGATAAATTTCAACCCTGACCCATCTGGTACTTGAACCTGGGAACATACAGATTACTAGTTTGGAGCGCTACCGATTTAGAGGTCCTGTATAATTAGAGGCTGGCCATCTCGGTGATTCACTGCCATTGGTTGATCGAGTCACGTGGTTTATGGGCGCCATGTTTTGTCGTAACGTGAGATGAAAGCCTATGAGTTAGTGTGTGTACCAAGTTAAAACTTCTCAGTTATTATAGTTTTATATATTTCTACCACTTTTTTTGTCTATAAAAGCTTCCATATTTTTTCAATGCCTCACTGCGCTACATTTGGGTGTAAAAATTTCACTCAAAGAAATAAATTAATAAATATTTTTTTCATAGAAATTCCATCAGAAGACGACAAACGGCTGCAAAAGTGAAATGAGCTAACTGAAAACCAACAAAATATTTCTTTTAAAGTTCGTTTCAAAAACGAGCTAATGCTTCCACTTTATCGTCTGTCTATGCCAATATTTCCCCAGCAATAAAAGCCTGGGGAGGAGATGCAAAAACAAATTTAAACAGGCTATTGATTCTGCAAAAATTTATAGTTAGAATCATTGACCATAAAGGTCGCTTCTCTGAATCTCGTCCTATATTTAAGAAATTAGGGTTACTGACTCTGTCTCAAATTTACATTTTAAAAGTTATTGCATATGTCCATTTCAATTTACATCTATTTCAGGTTCGACAGACATATATACCACTTAGAGACTCATCATTTAAATTGCAAATACCACTTATATCAAAGCAAGCTACTACCCGTAATATAAACTATATTGGGCCTAAATTATACAACAGTGTTCCAGATACAATGAAGAAAATTACTTCTAAATATTTATTTAATAAATCTCTTTCTGAATGGATACTACAATGAATGATAACTGTATGTTAAACCAATATTTTTACTTCTACATCATTGATTGTTTCAATTATCAATTGTTGCCTTGTTAATTTTTTGTATTTATATTTTTGTCATAATTATACACCAGCGCTCAAGTATTCAGTTACTTTAGCTGGGTATATTTCATAAATTTTTGTATTGATACATATCTATGTTGAATAAAAATTGAACTGAATTGAATATTTGTTCTTCTGTCTATCCGTCTCTCTGTTAACTGTTGTCTGTCCGTTTATAGACAATTATTTTTTTTTACTTTTAGAGCTAAGTGAAATATTCTTTTTGGGCTGGATAGGTGTCTAACAAATATTATGATTCGCAAATTTGAAAATTTTCAATAGCTGTATTAGCGCCCTCTAGCGATGGGAAAAAATGGAAAATGCTAAAATTTCAAACGAATATTACAAATAAACTATTTACACTAGAAATCTGAAATTTTGGTAGTAGAGTGTTATGGTCAGAAGGTTTACAATGGCAACAAGGCTTTTCCCGTCTTAGCCAAAAAGGGGTGCGAAAATTGAACTATTTTATTTTAAGAGATAAACGAAACAATATATATATATTTGTTTTACATGCAGTACTCAGACCTTCTACTGTGGCATATAAACTGACAGGCTCCTGTCAGACATCTGTGGCAAGCAGCTGCTTGAGGGGGTATTTTATTTTTATTATTTTATAACAAAATAGTAATGATTAAAACAATATTTGATAATCTCAGCGTTACCTGTTGACGTTTAAACGTCTATAAATCAATAGATGTTTTTGTGAAAAAAGCCGGCGTTAGTTCAACAGGTTAGAATACTCTGGCATGTTTTTGGAGAGATGCAGGTTCGAATCCCGTGTGTCGGCGATTTTTTTTTCCACAAAAATATTAATATTTACATTTTTCTAATCCCCATCAGTGGAATTTCCAGTGTTAGAGAGTGCTAAAGGCGGTAAATAAAAACTAGAAAGGCAACCTCTAGCGGCGGAAAAAAGCTGGAAAATACCAAATCTCTAAATAAATATTGCAAACGATCTATTTCTGCTAGAAACTTAAATTTTTGGTCATAGAGTGTAATCGTCAAGTGGTTTACCATAAGAGTACAGTCGAAGGTCTGGCGCATCCGGAAGTGACGTCATAGACCGGAAGTGCCGCCCACTCTGGCGTCGAGATGGGAGGGCTTAATTTTTGAGCTATTAAGACCCCCAAAAATTAAGCCCTCCCCCAGAGGCTTTTTTTTTTGGCTCTCAAAAATTAAGCCTCCCAAAAAATAAGCCCTCCCATCCCGACGCCAGCGTGGGCGGCACTTGTGATCTATGACGTCCCTTCCGGGTGCGCAAGACCTTCGACTGTACTACTACCCTAATATTAATGATTTGTCCTGTTGTTAAAAAATCAAATTTTCTGCTCTAAGTGATAAATAAAAAACTTTTTTTACACATTACAGGTATTAATAATATATAAAGTGTTTATTTTCTCAATTATACAGTAGTTCGAATTTTCACTGTCAGAGGGTACTGAAAGTGTAAAATAACTAGAAGAACGCATATCGCCTCTGGCGCATATCGGAATCTCATTTTCATAGAGAATGAAGTTCTTCCTGTGCCTACTTTTTCATTCCTTAAAGTTTTAATTATGGCTGTTTGTGTTGCTTTTCTGCTGAGGTCCAGCCATCCTCATGGACTTTCTACTATGGCATATAAATTGACAGGCTCCTGTTAGACCTCTGTACCAGCATCTGCTTGGAGTGTTATTTATTTATTTTATAATGTATGATGGGGGAAATGCACATAGTAGTATTTTATTAGTAATTGTAAAACATAAAAAGTATTTATCTTTTAGTTCTTAAATTTGTAAAGTTACTTTTCTCTCGCTCCTCTAAAAATAGTGGGTAGATCATTGATGTCAGTGGAATTTCTACCATAACAGAACTCTACACGCCGAAATTTCTACCATAAACAGATCACTTGAAACATTCGTTAAAAGTTTTACAGTTTTGATATTTAGTGATTTCTAATGATATAAGTTAAAACTACCTTTGAAAATGCAAATTACATTTCATTAGTAACCAACTAAAAAAGAGATTTCTAATTAACTCAGAAAACACAACCGTTCCATTTCTTACTTGCCTTGGGCTTAGGGTCAACTCATTGTTGTCAATGGAATTTTCAAGATTGTCACATTACACGACCAGAATTTCAAATTTCTAGCATAACTACATCGTTTGCAATATTCGTTTTAAATTTTGGGATTTTTCGGGGGGTTTTTCCACCGTTAGACAGCGCAGTTATAGCTTTTGGGAAATTCCCAAAATTCAAATTGTAGTATTTCATCAATACCTGTCCTTTCCAAAAAGAATCTTTAATTTATCTCTAAAATTTGGGTTGTTTTACCTCTGAGCGGCAATTTTTTGCACACCATGGGCTAAATGGCCAGGTCACATGGACCCCCGAAGGCTCAGAGAAGGTTGGAGGAGGGGACCCACTGGAACAGCTGTTGGGAGACAGATGGTACCTCCCGTCAAGGCCATCCAGCGTGTTCTTTAACGTGCACAGGGTAAGTCTCTCCCGCACACGAGGCCACTGCTTAACGTCCCATCCGACGGACGGCGGCCTTTCCAAGCCCATCGGCGTCCCCTACTGACCGTGGGCAGGTCGGGGAATTTTGCGGAGATAAATCTCAACGCTGACCCAGCTGAGACTCGAACCTGGGAACTACAGATTACGAGTCAGGCGCGCTACCAACTGAGCCACTCCCGCCCCCTTATCTCTAAAAACATACACTTTTCTGTTAAAGCAAAAAAAGCTGCATTAACCTCCCCCCCTGGGTCTAAAGGGTCAAGTGATTGCTGCCAGTGGTAACTTCGTAACCTTCACATTTCGACACTAAAATTTCAAACTTCTAACATAACTACATCATTTTCAATATTCGTTTGAAATTTTGGAAAATTCAACTTTCTCCGCCATTAGAGGGTGTAATTATAACTTTTGGGAGATTCGAAAAATGCAAATCGTAATACATCATTAATACCTATCTAACACAAAAAGATTTTTTTATTTATCTGTATAAACAAAAAAGTTTGATGTCTACAGAAAGACAGACAACAAAGCAAAATTTTATCTTTTTATATAAGAAAAAAGCTCTAAAGTTTAATTTTCCTTCTTTAGTCGTTTTATTAAGTGCTACCAATCATTAACACTGAAATATATATGAAATATTACCCTACCCTTTTCTTGGAATCCATAAGTATCCGTGCAATACCATTCAGCTATGCACGCTAAACAATCCAGAGACGACAAAACATGGCGTCTAATTTTGAGATGGCCAACTTCTACCTATACAGGGCCTCTATACCGACTGAGCCCCCCCCCCCGCCCCTATTAGCATTAGTAGCCCTTTCTTCTTTCTTTCTCTACATCACAGGAATTGGGAGGTCCTTCTACAGCAGTGTCTCGCCCTTTTTGTTTTATCCAGCTTTTTTTTCAAAACTATTATTGAAAGTTTATTTCAAGATTTTTTTCTTCTTCAAAACTATTATTGAAAGTTTGTTTTATGTATTTTTTCAAGATTTTTCTCTTTTTTTTTTTCAAAATTATTATTAAAAGTTTGATTTATAAAAAGTTTGTTATTAGTAGTCCTATTATCTAAATAATTTTTATATTTTTTATTCTAATATTATTACTGGTGGACTCTTGTGTTAATATTTATATTAATGTTTATTTATAAATATATTTTTAGGAGAAATATTAATTGCATTAATTAGCATTATGATATTTTATAATAAATACGAAAAATTTTCTTTCTAAATAAAATATACTTTTTGATAAACGTTAGTAAATGATTAGCAAAGGAGTCCATAAGTAATAATAACAAAAACTAATATATAAGAATTATCTAGATGTTAGGTCTACTGTGCTAAGTCATAACTTGGTCTATTGGCTTTCTGTTATAGGAAGCGATCACTTACAAAATGACAACATCGTCGATGCAAAATTTATCGTTGAGGTCACATAATGGTGATGACGACAATGTAGGCCATGACAGCTGTTTTCATGACGTCACGAATGGAGGTAAATTTTTTAAATTCTGATATGATATTATTGCAGATTAAATTACACCTTACAAATAAATAAAACAATAATTAATTAAAATAATTAATGCAACAGAAATAAAATATGTATTCATTTAAAAGTGTTATTATTTTTCATTTTGTATTATTTCCATAAGAGTAGGATATTTAATATTTTATCCATTTGTTAGGTACATTAGGTTTCCGTATAAATTAAGGAAAATCCCTTTGTTAAGTCAATGGGAAGCTAACGCCAAAGCTCTATAACTTCTAAAGTAAGTTTTTGTACTTTGAAAAATGTGATGGCAGATAAAGACCTCAGTCAAGTAAACCAATAACTCGATTTTCAACAATATTCGTTCAGTATTTAACGAATTATGGAAGTTTGAATATTTCAATAACAGCAATGCCAGCCACAAAAATTGACTTCAGAAGTTAATTAAAACTTAGTAATAAGTATTGTATCAAAGTGTTTAATAAAATAAATTTGTATTTTAGAACTTTGTGTAAAGAATTCTTTCACTATTATTTAGTTTTGTATAAGTTTCTTAAGACTGGCATTGATGTTGTTAAATATTAAAACTTCCATAACTCATTAAATAAATAATAAATAATAAATAAACACCCCCTCAAGCAGCTGCTTGCCACAGAGGTCTGACAGGAGCCTGTCAGTTTATATGCCACAGTAGAAGATCTGAGATGATGGCAGGACCTCAGCAGAAAAACAATACGAACATCCATGCCTTACCCGGGGCTCGAACCCAGGTCCCGTAGATCAGTAGCCAAGCGCGCTAACCAAACGAATATTGTTGAAAATCGAGATATTGAATTATTTGATTGAGATCTTTATCTGCAATCGCATTTTTCAAAACAAAAACACTTATTTTAGAAATTATAGAACTTTGACTTTAGCTTCACATTGACTTAACACATGTATTTTACTTAATTTAAGAAAACCAGTCTATATCCTGAAACTACCTGCAAAAATATTATAGCATTGTTTATAAAATGTTTTCCTCAGATGACGTCATTAAAATAGTTGTCAGGACTTAACCATCGAGGTGACTTTGGGTTGGTTCAGTAGGTAACGCGGTACTGCGTAATATGCAGTTACCAAGTTGAAACCTGTCCTGTGCGAGTGTTAAGATTTTTCTCCGATAACCACCAACATCACTCCCTACCCTCAGTGAGAAAAAGGAAAACTTTAGGCTTGCAAAATTTCAGTTCGTCAGATTGGACGTAAAGCCCTAGCAGGAATGCAGAAGAGTCTTATCCTATGTACGTTAAAGAACATGCTTCCTGGCCGTGGTCGCCAGGCTCGTAATCTGTAGTTCTCAGGTTCGAGTCCCAGCTGGGTCATCGTTGAGATTTATTTCCGCAAAATTCCCCGCCCTGCCCATGGTCAGTAGGGAATATCGATGGGCTTGGAAAGATCGCCATCTGTCGGATGCGACGTTAAGCCGTGGGCCGTGTGCGGGAGAACCATACCATGTTCACGTTAAAGAACACGCCGGATGGCCTCGACAGGAGGCTACCATCTGTCTCCCAACAGCTGTTCCAGTGAGTCCCCTCCCCAACTTTCTCTGAGTCTTCGGGGTCCTTGTGACCTGGCCATTTAGCTCATTGTGTACGAAAAAGTGCCGCTCAGAGGTAAAACAACCCAACCCAAAGCTGGCAGTGGTGGGAGGCTCCATCTGTATCCTAACAATTATCCAGTGAGTTCTTTTCCTCAGTTTATCACCACTCCCCCTACACCCTGTCCTCAGTTAGAAAGGGGTCCTGATGGTTTTGGAAAGGTCACCGTCCATCGGATGGGACGTTAAGCCGTGGCCCGTGTGCGGGAGAGCCATACCCTGTGCACGTTAAAGAACACGCTGGATGGCCTTGACGGGAAGCTTCCATCTGTCTCTCAACAGCTGTTCCAGTGTGTCCCCTCCCCCAACCTTCTCTGAACCTTCGTGGTCCATGTGACCTGGCCATTTAGCCCATGGTGTGCAAAAAAGTGCCGCTCAGAGGTAAAACAACCCAACCCAACCTACACCCTGTCCTCAGTTAGAAAGGGGTCCTGATGGTTTTGGAAAGGTCACCGTCCATCGGATGGGACGTTAAGCCGTGGTCCGTGTGCAGGAGAGTCATACCCTCTGTCCTCTGTTAGTTAAAGAACGTTATAGAACACGCTGGATGGCCTTGACGGGAAGCTACCATCTGTCTCCCAACAGCTGTTCCAGTGTGTCTCCTCCCCCAACCTTCTCTGAGCCTTCGGGTCCTTGTGACTGGGCCATTTAGCCAGTGGTGTGCAAAAAAAAGTGCCGCTCAGAGGTAAAACAACCCAACGTTAAAGAACACGCTGGATGGCCTTGACGGGAGGCTACCATCTGTCTCCCAACAGCTGTTCCAGTGGGTCCCCTCCCCCAACCTTCTCTGAGCCTTCGGGTACTTGTGACCTGGTCATTTAGCCAGTGGTGTGCAAAAAAGCCATTCGCCACGAACGTTAAAGAATACGCTAGATGACTACAACGAGAGACTGCTCTCTGTCTCTTAGCAGTTGTTAGTGGATCCCCTTCCCAAAACCTCTCTGAACCCTTGGGTTCTTTGTGACCTGGTCATTTAGCTTATTGTGTTCAAAGAAAGTACCGTCAGAGGTAAAATATCCAAACTCAACAGAGAAGGCATATGAAATTTCTCTAGTATCATTTCAATATATTTTTTACACTTCTATAAAGTTGGGAACATCTTGTCCCGTTCAAACTGCAAGAGCAAAGTCCAAAAGAAAACGCATTAGACCAAAAACGGCTTCCGAGATAACGTTAGATGGCAGGCGACAACGGACAGCCTCCGTACTGATGACCTCCCAGGAAGACGACACGTGGTTAGCGGCAACACCATCCGGACTACAAACCGCGCCGCCCGAGTCCGATTCGGTCTCGGGCCCTCTACAAACAAACAGGAGTTGCCGTAAATAAGTGGACTGCTAATGCTTCTTGTCTGGAACAGCGGAGTCACTGTGAGTTTGCTCCAGAGATGCCCGGAGGCCAAAGGTCGTTTCGGCGAAGTTTGGAGGGATTGAGAGGAGAGAAGATGTTGCTGGTGAATCCTCATGACATGAAGCATCAGTAGCTTATGAGTGGTCGTCTAGAGTAATTTTAATGAAAAAAGTTTTTCTATCTTACTAGCGGTAGCATTATGTTCAGTTACAGGAAAAAAGTATAAATTTTTGTAAATAATTTTACTTTTATTTCTCAAACAGCTTACTTGTTATCTGACAGAAAAATGTCCCCACAATGCGATGTGAGATATATACGGAATAGGTTGGGTTGTTTTCCCTCTGGGTGGCATTTTTTTTTTGCAACGTGGTAAATGGACAGGTCACAATAATCCCAAGGTGTGTCAGAGACGTCACGAATGTCCAGTGGTGATTGAAATCCAAGTGGTGTCAGAGAAGATTGGTAGTAGGGAATTACTGGACAGCTGTTAACAGACAGATGGTAGCCTCCCGTTAAGGACATCCAGTATGTTCTTTATCGTATACATGGTAAGGATAGAGATATCTATATCAAACACCTAGACAGTGAATTTACAATAAGAATCAATTTTTAAATTGAAACAAAAATTATCTATGAAGCGAGTGCTTGTCAGAGTTCTAACAAGGAGCGTGTAAGTATAATATACCATAGAAAAGATCTGTAAGAAAGGCGAGATTCCAGCAGAAAGACAACACGGAAACATCCATTACTTATCTAGGATCGAACCAGTGCCATCTTAATACACATATACCTGGATATTGCGGTAACAGAAGACATAATTTCAAAAATATAGTAGTTTTAATTATACTATATTTCTAAAAATTATAACTGGTAGTTATTTATTTTTAAAATTTGGTAATTAATTTCCTAATATTCTGGAATATTTTAATAGAATTCCGATGAATAAATTATTTTATTTTAACTGGTTTTAAAAAATAAATGGCTTTAACTTGAATTTTAAGCCAATTAAATCAATTTTATGCTTATACATAATTAATTACCTTCCCACCTTTTGTTCAAATTGTCCAGGCCTTTGTCTATATAGGTGGCCTTGGTCGAACAATGTCACTTTGATCGGTATCCAAGTATTAACCCTTTCAGGACCATAAGGTTTCTAAGAGTAAATATTAGTATGTAACTGTTTATTTTAGTTTGTTTAGACGTAAAATAAATAAAAATCATAAGAAAAATACATAACAATGTATAGTTTTTTTGGAATTTTATGGGAAATATTTTTCCCAATGGACTATAAAGGTAACACAAATTACAGTTAGACTTATTATGCAATGTCTTTTATTTATTGGTTTATTATAACAAAATGCTAACTAAAATAATACAAAATTATGAAATAAAATTACTATACAAAATGATGTGCTAATTATGATATTCTGCGAAGCAATTTCTTTTGGTTGTGAAGCAAAGATGGACATTGCACAGATGAAACATTATTGCAAAGATGGACATGGACAAAACGTTCCTGTTTACGTAATTGCGTTCGGCATATGTTCTATTTTGACATTCTGTATAGAAAATGCAGATAAGGTTATAATTAAATACGACAATCACAAATTTTAAAATGGGGAAAAATGTTTCCCTTAGTCGTGAAAGGGTTAATCATTAATTGTTCATCTTATAAGAATAAATTTTAACATTTTATTGGTAGTGTTGGTTTTTTTTTAAAGAAAGACTTTAAAATTAAAACAAATATTCAAATAAAATAGTAATTAATAAACTATTTTATTTTACACTACTTGAAAATAAACATTTTGTATTTAAATTCTAAAATATTAAATCACTTGAATATTTACACATATTAAATTTATCTTCTCTTTTCCGCCCCATGGTTCAATGCCGTCCTTGCTCGGTGTGTCTAGATATCCCTGATACAGTTATCCTGCACACTGGACCACGGCTTAACATACCATCCGGTAGACGAGACTTTTAGCAAACCATTCCCTTTCATACTGAGAGAAAGGTGATAGTTTAGAAGGGCAAAATCTCAACGCTGTCACAGTTGGGAAATGAATCTGGAAACTGCTTATTACGTGCGTGGTGTGCTACCGACTGAGCAACTCCCCCCCCCCTTCTGCCCCCACATAAGGTAAGTTGTTGGGTTGTTCTACCTCTGAGCGGCACTTTTTTGCACACCATGGGCTAAATGGCCAGGTCACATGGACCCCGAAGGCTCAGAGAAGGTTGGGGGAGGGGACCCACTAGAACAGCTGTTGGGAGACAGATGGTAGCCTCCCGTCAAGGCCATCCAGCGTGTTCTTTAACGTGCACAGGGTATGGCTCTCCCGCACACGGCGTCACGGCTTAACGTCCCATCCGACGGACGGCGGCCTTTCCAAGCCCATCGGTGTCCCCTACTGACCGTGGGCAGGGCGGGGAATTTTGCGGAGATAAATCTCAACGCTTACCCAGCTGGGACTCGAACCCGGGAACTACAAATTACGAGCCTGGCACGCTACCGACTGAGAAACCCCCGCCCCCCACCCCCCTAGTAAGATAAGACCTACGTAGAAAGATAACATTAATCAACTATAAAACATACTACACGACTTTCTTAGACTCGAACCAAGATCCCTTAGTTGTCCTGCCCTTCTGTGAATCCTTATAGTGTTTAATCGTTCATTTGTGCCAATTAGTTATTCCAAAATAACCAAAAGTGTATTTTTTAAATAGAACAGTTTTTATTATATTTTAAACAAATTAAATTTCTTGAATATGCATAATTAATAGTGCATAAATAATTTTCCTCCTTTCTTCGCTGCTTTTGCTCAAGGTTGTCGAAGCTTTGTGTATCAAGGATTTGTGTATCTTGACTATAAACACCTAGTCAATCCCTGTCCGGTCAGCTATCGAACAAGAGAGAAAAGGGTATTTTAAAACTAATTACTAACATTTTAAAAATATCACTACTTGTCAAAAAATCAATGGAAAATTAATTAGTTAACTTTTATTGCATTGGAAAACTGACAGAAGCATTTTCAATAGATAAAATCATTCCTTCTGTTCAACCAACACCTCCTATAATAGAAAGCCACAGTAACAAATTTATGACGTCAGCTTAAGTAGTTCTAGCATATAGACACTTCTTATATTTTTAATTTTAATATTATTACTGGTGGATTCTATGATAACTTTATACTAATGATTATCTATAAATGTATTTTATTTAGCAAAAAAAATTATTTGTATTTATTAGCATTATTATATATGATAATAAATACTAATAAATTTCTTCCTAAATAAAATATGTTTATAGATTTAGTATAAAGATTAGTAGCACAAGAATCCACCAGTAATAATATAAGAATAAAAAAATAAGAAATGTCTATATAGTAAAGACTATTAAGTGACGTCAAAAATTATGTACATTGGCCTTCTGATAATAGATGGTGTGGGTTCAATTCCCTCAATTGCCAGACGTGCAACATAAAGGAAACGGTGATTTATGTTTTGCTGAATTGTACTGCTTACTCGATCCAGAGAAACAACCTAATTGCAAGATTACAAACAGAAAACATCTTTGAACTAAGTCTACACAGTTTACTTGGACAAGATCTGACTAAGCTCAAAGTTTGCTACAATGAAACAATTTAAATGATGCAAATCTTTTCCATAGGATTTAAGAATTTTTTTTTATCAAGGTTTTGTAACATAAACGTCATCAGCTTCTTAGCATTATTCTGGGGCGGGGGTGGCTCAGTCGGTAGCGCGCCAGGCTCGTAATCTATAGTTCCCAGGTTCGAGTCCCAGCTGGGTCAGCATTGAGATTTATCTCCGCAAAATTCCCCGCCCTGCCCACGGTCAGTAGGGGACACCGTAGGGCTTGGAAAGGCCGCCGTCCGTCGGATGGGACGTTAAGCCGTGGTTCTGGCCTGGTGTTACAGAATAATTATATGACAAATAAAAGATGGACGATTCTGAGGCGTTAAGCCACCTGAATACTTAAATTAATATCTAAAATTATTTGTACATTGACTTTACTGTAACCCACTGCATGGAATAACTTTTAATAATATAATAATACCACTTCTTGCAGCGTTACCTTTAGCGGCTGGCCGTATTTTCCATTTTCCCACTAACTTTTGAAGTGTAAGGATATTTCCTTTGTAATTCTATATTTGACTATTATTTTCTTTTTTATTTCCTTTCACAAAAACAGAGAATATTTTACTATTAAGCTTATATCAGAATAACATAAAATAATCTAAAATTTACTGCTAGCTTTTTAAAAAAAACTACCCGTGCACTTTTAATATTAATTTTTATATTAATTATGTTATAGAAATTAGTTAATGCCAAGAAGGAAAGTTAGCTCTTTTTTCTATCTAGATCTGATTTCACCCTATGTTGAAATGGAATACAAATGTCTATTGTCAGAGGGATAGATTCATCGCTGATGCTTTATCCAAGTCGTAAATAGAGATATTACAACATCTTAGTGGTCTGGGTATTCACTCTATGTTGAAATGGAATACAAATGTCTATTGTCAGAGGGATAGATTCATCGCTGATGCTTTATCCAAGTCGTAAATAGAGATATTACAACATCTTAGTGGTCTGGGTATTCACTCTATGTTGAAATGGAATACAAATGTCTATTGTCAGAGGGATAGATTCATCGCTGATGCTTTATCCAAGTCGTAAATAGAGATATTACAACATCTTAGTGCTCTGGGTATTCACCTAAAGAAGCAACATCTTTCAATCAGCGAGACAACATCTGGTGTCCAACTACGAAACGCTCCCGTAAACTTCTCTCATCTGACTCATCTCTTTTTTTTTGCGTTTGGATGCCATTAGTGTTCATTGCCCGCCTCCTGTCTCCTCAGTGGCTGACAGATGTGGAGCATATGACTCTGGCCACGCCTGGCTCTTGCCTACTGAAGGGAAGACCGACCTTTGGCGAAATCTGCATTGCACTTTCTCCTCTTGCTGAAGAAATGTTCATTTCTATATTTCTTTTCTTTAATTTACAAGATTTGCGTTGATCATTCTTTTCTTGTTCTTGAAATCAGCTTTGAATTTTCACTCTGGATATCCAATTTGCATTTTTTTTTATTGCTAACGAAATCAGTATTAATTTTTATTCTTCTTCTGCTGAAACGGCATTGCATTTTTTTTTTGCTTTTGTTGAAATCTACATTGTTCTTTCTTATATAGGGTGAAATTAGGTTGCTCTTTCTTCCTTGTTTGTGAAATCGCATTGCTCTTTCTTCCTTGTTTGTGAAATCGCATTGCTCTTTCTTCCTTGTTTGTGAAATCGCATTGCTCTTTCTCCCGTAGTTTGTGAAAATGCATTTCTCTTTCTTCCCTGTTTTTGGAATTGCGTTGCTCTTTCTTCCGTAATTTGTGGAATTGCATTACCCATTCTTCACTTACTGAAGAAATCTTCATTGATCTCTTTTCTCTGATATCTAATCTACATAGATCTCTTTTCCTTTGTTCTTGGTTCTGCATTGGTCTATTTTCCTTTTCTCTTGTATCTGCATTGATCCCTTTTCCTTTTCTCTTGTATCTGCATTGATCCCTTTTCCTTTGTTCTTGAATCTGCATTGATCCCTTTTCCTTTGTTCTTGAATCTGCATTGATCCCTTTTCCTTTGCTCTTGAATCTGCATTGATCCCTTTTCTTTTGCTTTTGAATCTGCAATGATCTATTTCCTTTGTTCTTAAGTCTGCATTGATCACTTTTCCTTTGTTGTTGAATCTGCATTGGTCTCTTTTCCCTTGCTCTTGGATCTGCATTGATCCCTTTTCCTTTGTTCTTGGATCTGTGTTGATATCTTTTTCTTTGTTCTGGGATCTGCATTGATCTCTCTTCCTTTGTTCCTGAATTTGCATTGATCTCTTTTCCTTTGTTCTGCATTGGTCTCTTTTTCTTTTCTCTTGAAGCTGCATTGATCTCTTTTCCTTTGTTTTTGAATCTGCATTGATCCTTTTCCTTTATTCCTGAATCTGTATTGATCCCTTTTTCCTTTGATCTTGAATCTGAATTGATCCTTTTTTCCTTTCATCTTGAATCTGAATTGATCCTTTTTTCCTTTCATCTTGAATCTGGATTGATCCCTTTTTCCCTTTCTCTTTTATCTGCATTGATCCCTTTTCCTTTGTTCTTAAGTCTGCATTGATCACTTTTTCTTTGTACTTGAATCTGCATTGGTCTCTTTTCCTTTGATCTTCGATCTGCATTGATCCCTTTTCCTTCGTTCTGCATTGATACCTTTTCCTTTGTTCTTGGATCTGTATTGATCTCTTTTCCTTTGTTCTTGGATCTGTGCTGATCTCTCTTCCTTTGTTCCTGAATTTGCGTTGATCTCTTTTCCTTTGTTCAGCATTGGTCTCTTTTTCTTTGCTCTTGAAGCTGCATTGATCCCTTTTCCTTTATTCCTGAATCTGTATTGATCCCTTTTTCCTTTGATCTTGAATCTGGATTGATCCTTTTTTCCTTTGATCTTGAATCTGGATTGATCCCATTTTCCTTTGATCTTGAATATGCATTAATCCCTTGCCTTTCATGCTGAATCTACATTGATCCTTTTGCTTGATGCTGAATCGGCATTAATCATTTTAGCTGCCTAAATCAGTATCGATTATTTTTCTCCTTCTAATGAAGTAGAATTACGATTTCCTCTCTTTTTGGTTAAATCTAGATTGCTCTTTCTCGTATCATGGTGAAATCACATTACTATTTCGTCTTATATTAGTGAAATTGTATTACTTTTGCCGATGAAATTTTAATTTTTCTTTCTCCATTTCGGCAAGAAATTTGCAAAGCTTTTCCTTTTTTTTACTACTGAAATTTCACTGCGCTTTCTTCTGTTGTTCCGAATTGCATTTTATTTTCTTTTTCTGGTGCAATTTGTATCGCTTTTTGTTTACTTCCTGCAGAAATCTATTTCGATATTTTTTATCTCTTCTGCCGAGTGGTTAGCGCGCTTGGCTACTGATCTAAGAGACCTGGGTTCGAGCCCCGGGTAAGGCATGGGTGTATGTGTCGTTTATCTGCTGAGGTCCTGCCATCCTCTCAGACCTTCTACTATGTCGTATAAACTGACAGGCTCCTGTCAGACCTTTGTGGCAAGCAGCTGCTTAAGGGGGTATTTATTTATTTTTTCTCTTCTATATGATATCCTTTTACTCTTTGCACTTTTACATTGATCATTTTTGTTTTCCTGCCAAAATTCGATTGATCTTGATTCTTTGTTGTGAAATTGCATTCCTCTTTCTTTCATTAGTTGTGAAATTGTATTTCTCTGTGTTCCCTTATTCGTGGAATTCCATTGCTAATCCTACTCTTACCGATGAAATGGGGGGCGGGGGTGGCTCAGTCGGTAGCGCGCCAGGCTCGTAATCTGTAGTTCCCAGGTTCGAGTCCCAGCTGGGTCAGCGTTGAGATTTTCTCCGCAAAATTACCCCTCCCCCTGCTCACGGTCAGTAGGGGACACCAATGGGCTTGGAAAGGCCGCCGTCCGTCGGATGGGACGTTAAGCCGTGGCGCCGTGTGTGGGAGAGCCATACCCTGTGCACGTTAAAGAACACGCTGGATGGCCTTGACGGGAGGCTACCATCTGTCTCCCAACAGCTGTTCCAGTGGGTCCCCTCCCCCAACCTTCTCTGAGCCTTCGAGGTCCATGTGACCTGGCCATTTAGCCCATGGTGTGCAAAAAAGTGCCGCTCAGAGGTAAAACAACCCAACCCAATACTGATGAAATGTGTATTGAACTTTATACCTTGACGTTGAATCTGCATTGATTTTCTTCTCCAAAAAGAATCTATACTGATTACTTTTCTCATGCGACATAAATTACCTCGTTGTTTTTCCATTTTTCGTTTGGTGACATACCTCACTAATCTTTCGCATGTTGCTGATGAAACTGGATTGCTCATTCTTATACATCTGGGGAAATTGCACTGTCCTTTCTTTTATTGATGGTGAAATAGCATTGCTCTTTCTTCCCTTAGTTGGGAAATTGTAATGTGTTATTGAAGAAATCTACATTGAATCCTTTTCTTTCATGTTGAATCTGCATGGATCCTTTTCTTTTTGGAATTGCGTTGCTCTTTTGATATTGAATCTTTATTGATCCTTTTCCTTTGATATTGAACTTGTATTTAATCCCTTTTCTGTTACGTTGAATCTGCATTAATCATTTCTCTTTAATATTGAATCTGCATTGATCTTTTTTATTGATGTTGAATTGTATTGATCTTTTTTTTTTGATGTTAAATTGCCTTGATCCTTGTTCTTTGATGTTGAATCTGTATTGATTCTTTTCCTTTGATGTTGAATCTGTATTAATCCCTTTCCTCTTATGTTGAATCTGCATTGATCTTTTATCTTTGATATTGAATCTGAACTGCCCCTTTCCTTTCATGCAGAATCTGCATTAGACTTTTCTTTGATGTTGGATCTGCGTTGATTCTTTTCCTTTGTCTTGAATCTGTATTAATCCCTTTCCTCTTATGTTGAATCTGCATTGATCTTTTTCCTTTGATATTGAATCTGAACTGCCCCTTTCCTTTCATGCTGAACCTGCGTCAGTCTTTTTTTATTTGATATTGAACCTTTATTGATTCTTTTCCTTTGACGTTGAATCTGTATTAATCCCTTTCCTCTTATGTTGAATCTGCATTGATCTCTTATCTTTGATATTAAATCTGAACTGCCCCTTTCCTTTCATGCTGAATCTGCATTAGTCTTTTTTTCTTTCATGTTGAATCTTTATTGATTCTTTTCCTTTGTCTTGAATCTGTATTAATCCCTTTCCTCTTATGTTGAATCTGCATTGATCTTTTATCTTTGATATTGAATCTGAACTGCCCCTTTCCTTTCATGCTGAATCTGCATTAGTCTTTTTTCCTTTGATGTTGAATCTACATTGATTCCTTTCCTTTGTCTTGAATCTGTATTAATTCCTTTCCTCTTATGTTGAATCTGCATTGATCTTTTATCTTTGATATTGAATCTGAACTGCCCCTTTCCTTTCATGCTGAATCTGCATTAGTCTTTTTTCCTTTGATGTTGAATCTGCATTGATTTTTTTCCTTTGTCTTGAATCTGTATTAATCCCTTTCCTCTTATGTTGAATCTGCATTGATCTTTTATCTTTGATATTGAATCTGAACTGCCCCTTTCCTTTCATGCTGAATCTGCATTAGTCTTTTCTTTGATGTTGAATCTTTATTGATTCTTTTCCTTTGACGTTGAATCTGTATTAACCCCTTTCCTCTTATGTTGAATCTACATTGATCTTTTTCTTTGATATTGAATCTGAACTGCCCCTTTCCTTTCATGTTGAATCTGCATTAGTCTTTTTATCTTTGATGTTGAATCTTTATTGTTTCTTTTCTTTGACGTTGAATCTGTATTAATCCCTTTCCTCTTATGTTGAATCTGCATTGATTCTTTTCCTTTGACGTTGAATCTGTATTAATCCTTTTCCTCTTATGTTGAATCTGCATTGATCTTTTTCTTTGATATTGAATCTGAACTGCCCCTTTCCTTTCATGCTGAATCTGCATTAGTCTTTACTTTGATGTTGAATCTTTATTGATTCTTTTCCTTTGACGTTGAATCTGTATTAACCCCTTTCCTCTTATGTTGAATCTGCATTGATTTTTTCTTTGATATTGAATCTGAACTGACCCATTTCCTTTCATGCTGAATCTGTATTGATCTTTTCAGCTAAACTCTGAGCAGAATTTTATTCTCCTGCTAGTGAAATTGCGTTGGTCCTTTCTCTCTTCTGGCTTAAATTTGCATTGTACTTTCTTATATTGCTGGTGAAATTTAATTGTTCCTTCCTCTATTGCTGGAGAAATTGTATCGCTATTTCATCTCTTACTGATAAAAATCTGCATTGTTCACCCATATATTGCTTGTGAAAATGCATCATTCTTTCTCAGATTATTGGTAAAATTGCATTGTTCTTTCTTTTATTCCTGACGTAATTGTATTACTCTTTCCGCTTTTACTGATGAAATCTGCCTGCTTGTGAAAATTCATTGCTCTTTCTTATATTGTTGGTGAAATTTTATTGCTCTTTCTATAATTGCTTATAAAATTTCATAGCCTTTTTATTATTGCTTATGAAATTGCAATGCTCTTTCTTATATTGCTGGCGAAATTTTACTGCTCTTTCTATAATTGCTTATGAAATTTCCTTGCTTTTTATTATTGCTTATGAAATTGCAATGCTCTTTCTTATATTGCTGGAGAAATTTTATTGCTCTTTCTATAATTGCTTATGAAATTTCCTTGCCTTTTTATTATTGCTTATGAAATTGCATTGCTCTTTCTTATATTGCTGGTGAAATTTTATTGCTCTTTCTATAATTGCATATGAAATTTCCTTGCCTTTTTATTATTGCTTATGAAATCGCAATGCTCTTTCTTATATTGCTGGTGAAATTTTATTGCTCTTTCTATAATTGCTTATGAAATTTCATTGCCTTTTTATTATTGCTTATGAAATTGCATTGCTCTTTCTTATATTGCTGGTGAAATTTTATTGCTCTTTCTATAATTGCTTATGAAATTTCATTGCCTTTTTATTATTGCTTATGAAATTGCATTGCTCTTTCTTATATTGCTGGTGAAATTTTATTGCTCTTTCTATAATTGCTTATGAAATTCATTGCCTTTTTATTATTGCTTATGAAATTGCAATGCTCTTTCTTATATTGCTGGTGAAATTTTATTGCTCTTTCTATAATTGCTTATGAAATTTCATTGCCTTTTTATTATTGCTTATGAAATTGCATTGCTCTTTCTTATATTGCTGGTGAAATTTTATTGCTCTTTCTATAATTGCTTATGAAATTCATTGCCTTTTTATTATTGCTTATGAAATTGCAATGCTCTTTCTTATATTGCTGGTGAAATTTTATTGTTCTTTCTATAATTGCTTATGAAATTTCATTGCCTTTTTATTATTGCTTATGAAATTGCATTGCTCTTTCTTATATTGCTGGTGAAAGTTTATTGCTCTTTCTATAATTGCATATGAAATTTCTAGACTTTTTATTATTGCTTATGAAATTGCAATGCTCTTTCCTATATTACTGGTGAAATTTTATTGCTCTTTCTATAATTGCATATGAAATTTCCTTGACTTTTTATTATTGCTTATGAAATTGCAATGCTTTTTCTTATATTGCTGGTGAAATTTTATTGCTCTTTCTATAACTGCTTATGAAATTTCATTGCCTTTTTATTATTGCTTATGAAATTGTATTGCTTTTTCTTATTTTGCTGGTGAAATTTTATTGCTCTTTCTATAATTGCATATGAAATTTCCTTGCCTTTTTATTATTGCTTATGAAATCGCAATGCTCTTTCTTATATTGCTGGTCATATTTTATTGCTCTTTCTATAATTGCTTATGAAATTTCCTTGTTTTTTATTATTGCTTATGAAATTGCATTGCTCTTTCTTATATTGCTGGTGAAATTTTATTGCTCTTTCTATAATTGCTTATGAAATTTCATTGCCTTTTTATTATTGCTTATGAAATTGCAATGCACTTTCTTATATTGCTGGTGAAATTTTATTGCTCTTTCTATAATTGCTTATGAAATTTCCTTGCTTTTTTATTATTGCTTATGGAATTGCAATGCTCTCTCTTATATTGCTGGTGAAATTTTATTACCCTTTCTATAATTGCTTATGAAATTTCCTTGCCTTTTTGTTATTGCTTTTGAAATTGCATTGCTCTTTCTTCTCTTACTGAAAAATTTTCATTGTTCTTTCTTTTCGCCAAGAAATTTTCACATTCCATTGCTCTTTCTTCCGTTACAAAGAAATGAAATATTTTTTCTTCTGTTGGTGTAATATTCATTGCTCTTTTTTTTTTGTTTTTTCCTGGAGAAATCTATTTTGATGTTTTTTCTCTTCTGAGTAATATTTTATCACTCTTTAATATTTTACATTGATCTTTTTTGCTGCCGAAATCCATATTGATCTTCGTTCTCCTGTTAGTGAAATCGCAATGTTCCTTTTCTCTCTTGCCTTACTAAATTACTTAAATCTACATTAATCTTTCTTACATCATCATCATCATCCTCAAGCAGCCATGGGCTACGGAGGACCAACCAGACCATGCAATTTAGTTCTCCAAGCAAGTCTATCCTGAGCTACATCTACTGCATCTGGCCACTGCACACCAATTCTAACAAGGTCCTGTTTGACATTGTCTGCCCACCGCATCCTAGGTCTCCCCCTCTTTCTGAGGCCTTTAGGCATACTGTTCATAACCCTATTCGCCAATCTATAATTATTCATACGGGCAACATGGCCAAACCAACGGAGTCTCTCTCTGCACAATATGTTGCTTAAAGGAAGTTGCAAACTCCTTTGCCTAACCTCATCATTAGTTACAAACTTGAACCACTTAATGCCCAAGATACTGCGTAAGCATCTGGAATCAAAAGCATCTAGTTTCCTGTTATCTTGTTTACAAAGTGTCCAAGTTTCACTACCATAACTAACCCTAGAAAGAACCAAACTATTATACAGTCTAATTTTAGTCTTTAGGTGTATACGCCTATTTCTCCACACTCTCCATAGATTCTTAAAAGTCCCGGCAGCAATCCCTATTCGTCTGTTAATCTCATGCCGCACATCACCATTATCTGTTACATAGCTCCCAAGATAATTAAACTGTGACACCTGCTCGAGACTGCAACCATTCAGATTAACTGAATCACAGCCTGCTTGACCAATTTCCATCACTTTAGTTTTCTCTCTGTTTATAACCAAACCTACTCTACTACCAGTCTCATCAACAGCTCGAATGAAAGAGTTCATCTCATCAACATCATTTGCCAAAAGGGCTAAATCATCAGCATAATCTAAATCAGAAATTTTCGTATCTACAGACCATTTAAGGCCAAAATCTTTCCCTTGAAGTGAATTTCGCATAACATAATCAATAACCAAGCTAAAGAGAAAAGGAGACAAAATGCACCCTTGTCGAACACCAGAAGTAATGCTAAACCAATTGCTACAAGCCTTACCAACTCTCACACACGACTCAGTGTTATTATAGAGAGCTTTCATAATGTTAACTAACTTGTCTGGTATACCATATGATTGCACAATCAACCACAAATTATGACGATCAACAGAGTCGAAAGCCTTTTTGAAATCAACAAGGCTAGCAACCAAAGGTTTCTGAAACTCTAAACGTTTCTCAAGAATCTGCCTAAGTGAAAATATCTGATCTACACATTCCCTACCACTTCTGAATCCACATTGCTCATCACGCAATTGATTGTCAACTAGATTCTTAATTCTATTAAGCACAATCATGGAAAGAACTTTACCTGGAACAGAGAGTAGGCTGATACCCCTATAGTTATCACAAGAACTGCGATCACCTTTTTTGAAAATAGGGATAACAATAGCTCTGGTAAAATCCTAAGGAACCATGCCTTTATCATAAAAGATATTCAGAATTTCAGTCATCCAAGTGGTAACCGAAACATTCCCAGCTCTAAGCATTTCCGTAGTAATTTCATCTACCCCTGGGGATTTATGAAGTTTAAGTTTAGAAACAGCCAAAATAACTTCAGATTGTGTTTTAGGGCCAACATTAAAGCCACCAATGCATCTATCATCATTGCAAACAATGGGAGTAGAACTAACTACATTGTTTAGAACATCACTGAAATGTTCAGCCCACCTAGCCATGACAGAATCCTCCCCTTCAATAACCTTACCTTGTTTATCCTTCAATCCTTGTATGCCTGTCCGTTTTCTACCACAGAAAACATTAACTATCTGGTACAGCTCTCTGCTGTTGTGCTGTCTAACTGCTTCCTCGGCTTTGTCAGCCAAACCATCAAGCCAAAGATTCTTATCAGCAGCTAACTGATCTTTTACACGTTTATTAAGTTCTCTGTAATGCTTTCTATTAGGACTAGTAGGATATTGATTAAAGACATTCCTGCAGTTCTTTCTTTCCGAAAAAAGCTCAAGTGCCTTATCACTCAGATAATTCTGTCTCTTCTGCTCCTTTTTTCCTAAAAGAGTACTGTTAGTGTCCAAAAAAACCTGTTTAAAATGATCCCATTCTTCCTCAACTTCAGTAGTAAGCATAAAATGAATGTCATAATGGCTAAGTAACCTATCATGGTAAGCTTTGGCTATAACTGGGTCTTTCAGAGCTTCAGTATTAAAAGCAAATTTTGTAACCCTAGCACAACACTTTTTAAGTTTAAGTTGCAAGACACTATTAACTAGGTAATGGTCAGATCCAATTTCAGCTCCCCTATATGCCCTGGTATTCCTAACAGAACTAGCCCATTTGCTGTTAATTAATATGTAATCAATCATATTCTTATGCAGCCCATCAGGTGAAACCCATGTGTACTTATGTATGTCGCGGTGTTTGTAATAAGTGTTAGTTATTCTGAATCCATTGAGTTTACTTACCTGTAGGAGACGTTGCCCATTGCCATTGCAACTACCAATACCAAAAGGGCCTATTACTCCTCCCCAAAGGTCAGAGTCAGTACCAACTTTGGTATTGAAGTCACCAAGAACAAGGGTAATATCTCCTTTCTTGACAGAATTCAAAATATCCTGAAGTTGTTCATAAAACCTATCCTTCTCATCCTCATCGGCATCCTCAGTGGGGGCATAACAGCAGATAACATTCAAATTCTTTAACGCTTGTCTGAAATTTTGCTGTAAGAAACCTTTCATTAATACACTCATATCCTAGAAGAGCATCGCTAGCGTGTCTGCTGAGAAGCAGACCCACGCCTTGGTGATGCTTATTGTCGTCCCTCCCTGAAAAGAGAAATTTAAGATTATTTTTAAGAATCTGACCTTTATCTGTCCATCTGGTCTCTTGCAAGCCGGGAATATCTAAATTATAATGGTTGAATTGTTGTGTGAGGACATCAAGAGAAAAAGCTCTGTGCAGAGTCCTCACATTCCAACTATCTATGGAGAGAAAATGGTTAGTGGGATGTTTAAAGAAACTATGTTTATTGAGAGAGGGAATGCCGACAATATCAAACAGCCCCCTAATCGCAGACATGGGGCAAATACCCGTTCCCCCACTACTAAAGGCTGAAGCCATCTACACTGGAAGACTTCCTCCAATGTAGAATTTGACGATGCCAATAGAAGCAAAGAGTTCAGGTTCCTGCGATGACTTCTGCTCATGATTATCCACCAGCTGATAAACATATCCTGCGAATCTATTCACTTGGGGCTGTCAACCCACAAACAAACAGAAAATACAGCGGAAGATTTTCCCTCCACAGAAGCCCACCAGTGCAGCAAAATCAGGATCCATAATCAAGCTCAGAGCCATATATCTGTCCAGTCCAGTAGGTTTATATGGTCAGCACCAGGACCCTGTGTGGTTGACCACTCCTCAGCAGGGTAGAAAAAAAAGAAAAGTAGCCATAGTTGTCCAGATCAGTAGGCCACACTAATCTGGCAGCCCTCCCCTTCCGTTCACTTCCACAAGAGAGTAGCTCTTTTGAAAGTTACTTACACGGTAGTGTAATTCATTGCTCTGCTCTTACAGATGAAACCTTCATTGTACTTTCTTCTCTTTGACGAAAAATATTCATGGATCCTTTTCCTCCTGGAAGTGAAATTGCATTTTCTTACTTTGTTGTTGAGGGGTGGGAGTGGCTCAGTCGGTAGCGCGCCAGGCTCGTAATTTGTAGTTCCCAGGTTCGAGTCCCAGCTAGGTCAGCGTTGAGATTTATCTCCGCAAAAATTCCCCGCCCTGCCCACGGTCAGAAGGGGACACCGATGGGCTTGGAAAGGCCGCCGTTCGTCGGATGGTACGTTAAGCCGTGGCCCGTGTGCGGGAGAGAGCCATACCCTGTGCACGTTACAGAACACGGTGGATGGCCTTGACGGGAGGCTACCATGTGTCTCCCAACAGCTGTTCCAGTGGGTCCCCTGCCCCAACCTTCTCTGAGCCTTTGGGGTCCATGTGACCTGGCCATTTAGCCCATGGTGTGCAAAAAAGTGCCGCTCAGAGGTAAAACAACCCAACAACCCAACCCTGTTGTTGAAAATATTTTATGATTCTGTTAACCTTTCTTCTTTTGCTTATCTTGAATATATATATTCTTCCCTTTTTTCTTGCTTTGCTGGTGATGTCTGCATTTCAATTTTTGCTCTTTATAGTAAAATTGCGTTGTTCTTTCTTGCTGATGAAAATTTCATTATCTTACTGTTCAAGCTGCATTGTTCTTTCTTCACCTTCTGCCTGGGGCGGGGGTGGCTCAGTCGGTAGCGCTCCAGGCTTGTTATCTGTAGTTCCCAAGTTCGAGTCCCAGCTGGATCAGCGTTGAGATTTATCTCCGCAAATTTCTCCACCCTGCCCACGGTCAGTAGGGGATACCTATGGGCTTGGTAAGGCCGCCGTCCTTTGGATGGGACGTTAAGCCGTGGTCCCGCGTGCTGGAGAGCCTTACCCTGTGCACCTTAAAGAACACGCTTAATGACCTGGACGGGAGGCCACCATGTGTCTCCCAACAGCTATTCCAGTGGGTCCCCTCCCCCAAACTTCTCTGAGCCTTCAGGGTCCGTGTTACCTTGCCATTTAGTCCATGGTGTGCAAAACAGTGCCGCTCAGAGGTAACCCAACTTACCTACTGCCGAAATATCCACCGATCTTTTTTTTTTCCTTTTTGATGACAAAATATTGATCGATATTTTACTTTTCCTGGAATTTTTTTATTTCTCTCCATCTTACTGACGGAATAAATCTCCATTATTGTATCTTCTCTTGCTGGAAAAATCTGAAACGTTCTTACTTCTATGTTGGATAATAGACAATCACATTTAAACACCTGTAGGTTATATAAATTAAATTCGTATATATATGGGGCGGGGGTGGCTCAGTCGGTAGCGCGCCAGACTCGTAATCTGCAGTTCCCAGGTTCGAGTCCCAGCTGGGTCAGCGTTGAGATTTATCTCCGCAAAATTCCCCGCCCTGCTCACGGTCAGTAGGGGACACCGATGGGCTTGGAAAGGCCGCCGTCCGTCGGATGGGACGTTAAGCCGTGGCCCGTGTGCGGGAGAGCCATACCCTGTGCACGTTAAAGAACACGCTGGATGGCCTTGACGGGAGGCTACCATCTGTCTCCCAACAGCTGTTCCAGTGGGTCCCCTCCCCCAACCTTCTCTGAGCCTTCGGTGTCCATGTGACCTGGTCATTTAGCCCATTGTGTGCAAAAAAGTGCCGCTCAGAGATAAAACAACCCAACGTATAGAAATAAAAATTGTCCTTGCCTTGATCTGAATTCCTCTTTCTTCTTGGTGAGATCTGAATTCCTCTTTCTTGTTAGCGAGATCTGAATTCCTCTTCCTTGTTGGCGAGATCTGCATTTGCTCTTTCTTGTGGGGCGGGGGTGGCTCAGTCGGTAGCGTGACAGGCTCGCAATCTGCAGTTCCCAGGTTCCAGCCCCAGCTAAGCCATCGTTGAGATTTATCTCCGCAAAACTCCCCGCTCTGTCCTCGGTCAGTAGGGGACACTGATGGGCTCGGAAAGGCCGCCGTCCGTCGAAAGGGACGTTAAGACCTGGCCCGTGTACGGGAGAGGCATATCCTGTGCACGTTAAAGAATACGCTGGATTGCCTTGACGGGAAGCTACCATCTGTCTCCCAACAGCTTTTCTAGTGGGTCCCCTTCCCCAACCTTCTCTGAGCATTCAGGGTCCTTGTGACAAGGCCATTTAGCCCATTATGTGCGAAAAAAGTGCCACTCAGAGGTAAAACAACCCAACCCAAAGCTCTTTCTTGTTGACGATAACTGCATTGCTCTTTCTTTTGGGCATGAACTATATTTGTTCTTCCTTGTTGCTGAGATATGTATTTCGTTTTCCTGTTGGTGAAATGTGCACTGTTTTTGTTGTCAACCAGATCTCTACTGATCTATCCTTTTGGCGAGATCTGCATTGCTTTTTCCTGTTGGTGATACCTTCATTGCGCTTTATTGTTGTTGAGATCTGCATTTGCTCTATGTTGCTGGCGAGATCTGTGTTTGTTCTAGATTTCTGTTTCCTCCTTCTTCTTGACGAGATCTGCATTTGCTCTTTCTTTTTGGTGTCATCTGCATTTGCTCTTTCTTGTTGACGAGATCTGCACTGCTTTTTTTCCAATTGGTGATACCTGCATTACTATCTTGTAGTTGAGATCTGCATTTGCTCTTTCTTGTTGGCGAAATCTGTATTTGTTCTTGATGGCGACATCTGTGTTTGCTCTTTCTTCTTGGCGAGATCTGCATTTGCCCTTTCTTGTTGGTGAGATTTGCGTTTCTTTTTCTTATTAGTGGCATCTGCATTTGCTCTTTCTTGTTGACGAGATCTGCATTGATCTTTCTTGTTGACGAGATCTGCATTGCTCTTCCTTTTTGGCGTGACTGTATTGTTCTTCCTTGTTGCTGATATACGTATTGCTCTTTCCTGTTGCTGAAATATGAGCTGTTCGTTCTTGTTGACCGGATCTCGACTGATCTATCCTTTGGCGAGATCTGCATTGCTCTTTTTCTTTTTGGCGAGATCTGCATTGCGTTTTCCTGGTTGGCATTGCTCTTTCTTGTTTGTTCAGATCTGCATTGTTCTTTCTTGATGGCGAGATCTGCACTTGCTCTTTCTTTTGGACGTGATCTGTATTGTTCTTCCTTTTGGGCGTGATCTGTATTGTTCTTCCTTTTGGGCGTGATCTGTATTGTTCTTCCTTTTGGACGTGATCTGTATTGTTCTTCCTTTTGGGCGTGATCCGTATTGTTCTTCCTTTTGGGCGTGATCCGTATTGTTCTTCCTTTTGGGCGTCATCTGTATTGTTCTTCCTTTTGGGCGTGATCCGTATTGTTCTTCCTTTTGGGCGTGATCCGTATTGTTCTTCCTTTTGGGCGTGATCTGTATTGTTCTTCCTTTTGGGCGTCATCCGTATTGTTCTTCCTTTTGGGCGTGATCTGTATTGTTCTTCCTTTTGGGCGTGATCCGTATTGTTCTTCCTTTTGGGCGTGATCTGTATTGTTCTTCCTTTTGGGCGTGATCTGTATTGTTCTTCCTTTTGGGCGTGATCTGTATTGTTCTTCCTTTTGGGCGTGATCTGTATTGTTCTTCCTTTTGGGCGTCATCTGTATTGTTCTTCCTTTTGGGCGTCATCCGTATTGTTCTTCCTTTTGGGCGTGATCTGTATTGTTCTTCCTTTTGGGCGTGATCCGTATTGTTCTTCCTTTTGGGCGTGATCTGTATTGTTCTTCCTTTTGGGCGTGATCTGTATTGTTCTTCCTTTTGGGCGTGATCTGTATTGTTCTTCCTTTTGGGCGTGATCTGTATTGTTCTTTCTTTTGGGCCTGATATGTATTGTTCTTCCTTTTGGGCGTGATCTGTATTGTTCTTCCTTTTGGGCGTGATCTGTATTGTTCTTCCTTTTGGGCGTGATCTGTATTGTTCTTCCTTTTGGGCGTGATCTGTATTGTTCTTTCTTTTGGGCCTGATATGTATTGTTCTTCCTTTTGGGCGTGATCTGTATTGTTCTTCCTTTTGGGCCTGATCTGAATTGTTCTTCCTTTTGGGCGTGATCTGTATTATTCGTCCTTTTGGACGTGATATGTATTATTCTTCCTTTTGGGTGTGATCTGTATTGTTCTTCCTTTTGGGCGTGATCTGTATTTTTCTTCCTTTTGGGCGTGATCTGTATTGTTCTTCCTTTTGGGCGTGATCTGTGTTGTTCTTCCTTTTGGGCGTGATCTGTATTGTTCTTCCTTTTGGGCGTGATCTGTATTGTTCTTCCTTTTGGGCGTGATCTGTATTGTTCTTCCTTTTGGGCGTGATCTGTATTGTTCTTCCTTTTGGGCGTGATCTGTATTGTTCTTCCTTTTGGGCGTGATCTGTATTGTTCTTCCTTTTGGGTGGGTTATCTGTATTGTTCTTCCTTGTTACTGAGATAGGTATTGCTCTTTCCTGTTGGTGAAACGTGAGCTGTTCTTTCTCGTTGACCAGATCTCGACTGACCTATCCTTTTGGAGAGTTCTGCATTGCTGTTGCTTTTGTGTCTGATCTGTATTGTTCGTCCTTGTTGCTGAGATAGGTATTGGTCTTCCTTGTAGGTGAATGTGCACTGTTCTTTCTTGTTGACCATATCTACACTGATCTTTTTTCTTTGCGAGATCTGCAATGTTTTTTCTTGTTGGCGAAATCTACATTGCTCTTTTTTGTTGGTGAGATCTGCATAGCTGTTTCTCATTGGTGGGATCTGCACTGCTCTTTCTCTTTTGTGACACCTGCATTGTTCTTTTTGTTGGTAATATCTGCATTTGTTTTGTGTGTGTGTGATATCTTCATTTCCTCTTTCTTTTGGTGAAATCTGATTTCTTTTTCTTGTTGGCAAGATCTGCATTACTGTTTCTTGGTGGCCAGATTGCATTGCTCTTTCTTTTTGTGACACATGCATTGTTCTTTTTGTTGGTGATATCTGCATCTTTTTTTGTGTGTGATATCTTCATTTCCTCTTTCTTTTGGTGAAATCTGATTCCTTTTTTTTGTTGGCAAGATCTGCATTACTGTGTCTTGGTGGCCAGATTGCAATGCTCTTTCTTTTTGTTACACATGCATTGCTTCTTTTTGGTGAGATCTGCATTGCTCTTTCTTTTTAGTGGCAACTTTATTGCTTTCTCTGAGATCTGCATTGCTCTTTCTTGTTGACGAGATATGCATTCCTCATTCTTTTTGGTGAGATTTTTCTTTCTCTAGCTTTTTGGCGATGCAACTTTTTAGTGGCAACTTTATTGCTTTCTCTGAGATCTGCATTGCTCTTTCTTGTTGACGAGATATGCATTCCTCATTCTTTTTGGTGAGATTTTTCTTTCTCTAGCTTTTTGGCGATGCAACCAACAAGCCAAAAAAAACATTACAGATGAAATGCTTTTTCTTGATGATGAGCTGTGTATTGCTTTTCCTAGTGTTGAGATCGGTATTGCTGTTTTTTTTTTGGTGAAATGTACATTGTTCTTTCTTGTTCACGAGATCTGAAGGGGGCGGGGTGGCTCAGTCGGTAGCGCGCCAGGCTCGTAATCTGTAGTTCCCAGGTTCGAGTCCCAGCTGGGTCAGCGTTGAGATTTATCTCCGCAAAATTCCCCGCCCTGCCCACGGTCAGTAGGGGACACCGATGGGCTTGAAAAGGCCGCCGTCCGTCGGATGTGGCCCCGTGGCACCGTGTATGGGAGATCCATACCCTGTGCACGTTAAAGAACACGCTGGATGGCCTTGACTGGAGGCTACCATCTGTCTCCCAACAGCTGTTCCAGTGGGTCCCCTCCCCCAACCTTCTCTGAGCCTTCGGGGTCCATGTGACCTAGCCGTTTAACTCGTTTGTGCAAAAAAGTGCCGCTCAGAGGTAAAACAACCCAACCCAACGAGATCTGAAATGCTCTTTCTTGTTGGTGAGATCTGCATTGTCTTTCTTGCTGAGGTCTGTCTTGCCCTTTCTTGTTAGTGAAATCTACATTGCGGTTTATTTTTGGTGAGATCTGAATTGCTCTTTCTTGTTGGTGAGATCTGCATTATTCTCTCTTGTTGATGAGATCTGTATTACTCTTTGTTGTTGGTGACATCTGCATTGTTATTTTTTTGGCGAGATCTGTCTTTCGCTTCATTTTTTGCTGAGATCTGCATTGCCCTTTCTTGTTGGCGAGAACTGCCTTGTTGTTTCTTGTTGGTGAAATCTGTAGTGCTCTTTCTTGTTGGTGAGATCTGAATTGCTCTTTCTTGCTGTCTGCCTTGCCCTTTCTTGTTGATGAGATCTTCATTCACCTTTCTTGTTGGCAGATCTGCATTATTCTATCTTGTTGGTGAGATCTGCAATGCTTTTTCTTGCTGAGGTCTGCCTTGCCCTTTCTTGTTGGTTAGATCTGTATTGCTCTTTCTTGTTGGTGGCATTTGCATTACCCTTTTTTTTGTTGTTGTTGGTGACATCTGCATTATTCTTTCTTGTGGTGACATATGCGTTGCTCTTTTTTGGTGAGATCTCCCTTGCTCTTCATTTTTTGGTGTGATCTGCATTCCCTTTCTTGTTGGCAAGATCTCCATTGCTCTTTATTTCTGGTGAGATCTGTATTGTCTTTCTTATAGATGAGGTCTGCATTGCTTTTCCTTTTTGGTAAATTCTTCATTTCTTTTTCTTGTTGGTGATGACTGCATTGCTCTTTCATTTTTCTGAGATTTGCATTGTCCTTTTTCGTTGTTGAAATTCCCTTACTATTCTTCCTCTTGCTGCTTTGTTGATATTTTTTTTTCCCACTTTTCCTGGAGAAATCCGCAATGCTATTTTTTTTCCTCTCTTACTGACAAAATCTTTATTACTCTTTCTTTTCGTGGGAAATTCTGAATGATCTTCCCCCTCTTGTTCTTAGCCGAATAGAATTATTACCGGCTCATCGAAATATTATTGTTAACAAATTTTAATAATAGTGGATTTATTTGATGTACACCATTTTTGTGGCTGAATGACCTATGTTTAATATAATTTATTCATTTTCCTGCAGATAAGCTATTTAGCTTTGCGGGTCAAAGTGTAAATGTATTTGTATTCTTTACTCTTATGAATAAAAATTATATTCTAAAAAAAAAATTACACTAATTTTAAATTATAAATATAGATTATTTAGAAAATAAAATTATTCTTTTGTATTAACGTTGCGAAAATTCTAAAAAATACAAATAATTTTTCTCCCAAAAAGTTATATTTAAAAATAAACATTAGTGTAAAGATTAGTATTAAATACAACCAGTAGTAATAATAAAAATAATAAAATAAGTATTATCTACATATGTAATTCTGAAATTGCTTTCGTTCATGGTAATTATTCTTCGCCGTGAATGTTAAGCGGCAATGTTAAATATTTAAGCTGGCAATACTACGGGTTGGGTTATTTTACTTCTGAACGGCACTTTTTTGCAGATAATGGGCTAAATGAGCACGTCACAAGGAACCCAAGGGTTCAGAGAAAGTTGGGGGCAGGGGGCCCAATGGACAGCTGTTGGGAGGCAGATGGTAGTCTCCCGTCAATGCCATTCAGCGTGTTCTTCAACGTGCAGAGGTTATGGCTCTCCAACACAAGGGACCACGACTTAATGTCCCATTCGACGGACGGCGGCTTTCCAAGCCCATTGGTGTCCCCTACTGATTGACTGCAGGGTGGAAAGTTTTGCAAAATATCAACGCTGGCCCAGATGGGACTCGAACCTGGGAACTGCAGATTACGAGCCTAGCCCCTCCTGCACCACTACGGAAAATTCGCCCATGCGCAGTTTGCTTCCAATGATAGTCATTTCTATGGAGTCGTTTGTAAACAAAAAGCCATTCTGTTCAAGTTCTGTCGTGTATTCAGGTTAGTACGTACGTGTTATGGGCATGTTTTGTGTTAATTTTGGTTTTAGCATTAACTTAAATTAATGTTTAATATGGATAAGTTTTTTATTAAACAGAAAAAATCTGAATTAATAATCAGTTGTTGAAAGATGCAATAGAATGGTTTATAAATTTCCTTTTATCTGCAAATCATCCGAAATTTCGGGGCATACGTGGCAAATCTCGCGGCACACCCTTTGAGAACTGAGCTAGATATTAACACTACCTATGCTGACGTCATAATTTAGTTGTACGACCTTCTGTTATAAGAGGTGTTAAATGGAGATAATTTTTTAATCTAATAATAATTTAAAAAAAAGTCTGATAGTTCTTTCCAGTTTATATTGGTTATTAAATTTCTTCCAAAAAACAAAAACTGTTTCTTTTTATACTTTCTTACAAACCACTTTGCTCCAACCCAGTGATTATCCTTTATCTGTGGCTCAAAGCATGCCTTGCTCACAATCCCAATAAATTAAAAATAAATACCCCCTCAAGCAGCTGCTTGCCACAGAGGTCTGACAGGAGCCTGTCACTTTACATGCCATAGTAGAAGGTCTGAGAGGATGGCAAGCCCTCAGCAGAAAAACGACACAAACATCCATGCCTTACCCGGGACTCGAACCCAGGTCCCTTAGATCAGTAGACAAGTGCGCTAACCACTCGGCCATGGGACGGCAAAGAAAGGTTGCCCTTGAGTCTGACGCCTTAAACCGTTCGGCCATCCTGACATCAATCCCAATACTCATCCTTAATCTCCAACCAAATACAATAACAACTCTATCATCAGTACAGCGAGAATACAGAATGATGTCTCAATTCTCACAATGAACTTCCACCGAAATCAAAATATCAATATTTTATTATTAACACAAACACTCATCCAAATGTGTTTCCCAGAAACACGTGCTGTAACTGTAAACAGACAGATCCGTCTCTTCTTTTGGCGGGGAAAAGAGAATTCGCGGGAAAGCATGGGTGGATGACGTAGGTGCCACGTGACGGGAGAGAGAGAGAGAGCAAAGATAAGACCAGGGATGTTTTCTCTAAAAGCTGCAACTGGCTGATGTAAACCAGCCCACCAGGCGACCCCCACAGTGATCTCTCCCCTGCTGTTGTTTAGCGCTCAATATCCTTGAAATCTCTAAACGATCTGTATGCCTGTGGAAAAGAATGGTTCTAAAACAGACATCTTCACAATATATGTGAAACATTTAGCAATGTCTTTCTTGGAAGTTGCTTCTCTACGAGACTATATCTAAGAATGTTTTCATGTGGAGTGACATTTCCTAGAAAGTGCAGTCTGCTTGCTGGTTTGAGAGATAGACTTTGGAGTTAACTGGACAAATGTGTTTGATCAGCATCTTCGAATGCTGAGCACACCATAATCGGAATGTAGTATCTCTTTAATCTCAGGAATATCAAGATATCAGTTTTAAGAACGAGTTTTGCATTCTGATACTATAGAAAAATACAATTGCTACCGTTTATTATTGTTCCTAGAATACTGTCTCATAAAAAAAAAAAAAAAATCATCATTGCGGTTATTTTAACTTTTTAATGGTGGGTATATAAATGCTGATATTACCTTCTTGGTATTGATTGACAAATTATAAAATAAAACTCCAATTTTATATTGTGACAGCAATTTATTTTAATGAACAAAACTTTTTTTCACATAATTACATAGGTTTTGAAGTAATAGGAAAGAAAAAATATAATATAATAAATAATTCCTGGAAATTTTTGGGCTAAGTTATTGTTTTACCTCTGAGAGGTATTTTTGTACACATGACAAACACCTCCTTTAAAAGGAGGCCGTGCAACTAAGTTATGACGTCAGAATAGACATTTAGAACATCTAAATAGTTCTTTTATATTTATTTCTATTATTATTATTACTGATGAATCTTTATACTAATTTTTATTTTCAATTATTCGTATGAATTAGTGTTATGAATTAGTGTATACGCTAATAAATAGAAATAGTTTCCTTCCGAACAAAGTATATGTAAATAAATATTAGTATAAAGATTAGTATTATAATACCATACAGTAATAACAATGAAAATAAATATATAAGAAATGTCTAGAGCAGTGGTTGTCAACCTTTTATGATTCACGTACCCCCTGAAAATGTACCCCTTGTATAGATAGATAAAATACCCATTGCATAGATAGATAAAATACCCATTGTATAGATAGATAAAACTATAGTTATAGTATAACAATGGGAATAAAATAAAACCTCTATATACGTATAACATATATCTAGAGACTTTTGAGATCTCACGGCGTACCCCAGAAAAATTTACCACGTACCCCAAGTTGAGAACCCCTAGTATAGAAGTTAGGACAACTTATGCCGACGTCATAACTTTTTCCAAGGCCTTCTGTTATATGTCGGTGCGCGACAATTAGGCGACGGTTAATTGGGCGACCGTCATTTGGGCGACAGAATCTTAAAACATTTTGCACGCTTAGCAGGCATACGATTTGGCGAATTTTTTTCTTTTGTAAATATTGGTAAAATATATATAAATATAAATATGGTTAAGACTTATGAGGTATGAGTTATAAGTTATGAACTATGAGTTATGAGTTATTTCCACATAAATTAAAAAAACCTAAAACTAATCCAGACCTAACGACCTAATCTGACCTAAGCTTACCTGCGTGAATTTGCCTCCGATATTCTAATTTTCGATAAATTAAAAAAAATATTTTTTCGAAAAACTGATCATTGGAAGAATTGATCATTCGAAAAACTAACTTTCGAAGATTTCGTTTTCGAAGAATTTGTTTTCGAAGAACTTACCGTGAATCAAAAATAAGTATGTATAAGAGCAAATCATTTTCAAAAATGAGTTAGAAGTATTTCAACTATATCTTTTCATTTTTAAATCATTTGCGACCACTTTTTTTAACCATCTCTTTCTTAAGTGATTCTACAAATTTTGATATATGATATAAACGAAAATATTTATTAACTAGCTGACTCATTTTTGCATGGGGAATTTCAATATAACTACTATACAATTTTGTAATTCTACACAATAAAAATAAACTTAATTAGAAACGAGGTTTTTATTTTTTTTTTTTCAAATTTTATCTTTAGAGCGCTCTTTTAACTCATTTCTCAAAAAATTTTATTTAAATTTATCGGGTAGTGGATCAATAGAAAAGAATGGTGATTTTAATAAAGAAAGTGATAAAAAAATTATTTGCATATTTGATCTATTATTTTATCGCAAAATTGACCGTGTCCATTATATGTCGAGCTAGCGTTTCTGCAGAGTAGTTAGTAGCTTAGCGAATTTTGTTCCAAATAATAATAATACTGTAATAATTTTAAAACTATACAGGTAGGGTACTTTTTTAAAAAAGTCAAGAGTTAATTTTAGATCACCCTATACTATTATGATATAATTTAAAATATATTTTTTATTTCATACATTTTTGTTAAAGAATATAAATAAAGCGATTAATAATCAGATAATGGTAGCTAGGCATAAGCTGGAAGGAGAGCTGTTTACCAATCCCCAGTGATGATGCACAGAACCGGTCAGGTCTAACACCAAATGTCCGACCCCGCCTTCTCGTGGTGCAGACCGTTAGTACCTTTCAAAAGAGATACTCTCTTGTGGAGTGAACGGAAGGCGAGGGCTGCCAGATTAGTGTGGCCTAATAATCTGAACAACTCTGGCTACTTTTCTTTTTTTTCTACCCTGCTGAGGAGTGGTCAAACACACAGGGTCCTGGTGCTGACCATATAAACTCACTGGACTGGACAGATATATGGCTCTGAGCTTGATTATGGATCCTGATTTTGCTGCACTGGTGGGCTTCTGTGGAGGGAAAATCTTCCGCTGTGTTTTCTGTTTGTTTGTGGGTTGACAGCCCCAAGTGAATAGATTCACAGGATATGTTTATCAGCTGATGGATAATCATGAGCAGAGGTCATCGCAGGCACCTGAACTCTTTGCTTCTATTGGCATCGTCAAATTCTACATTGGAGAAAGTCTTCAAGTGTAAATGGCTTCAGCCTTTAGTGGTGGGGGAACGGGTCTTTGCCCCATGTCTGCGATTAGGGGGCTGTTTGATATTGTCGGCATTCCCTCTCTCAATAAACATAGTTTCTTTAGAAATCCCACTAACCATTTTCTCTCCATAGGTAGTTGGAATGTGAGGACTCTGCACAGAGCTTTTTCTCTTGATGTCCTCACACAAGAATTCAACCATTATAATTTAGATATTCTCGGCCTGCAAGAGACCAGATGGACAGATAAAGGTCAGATTCTTAAAAATATTCTTAAATTTCTCTTTTCAGGGAGGAACGATAATAAGCATCACCAAGACGTGGGTCTGCTTCTCAGCAGACACGCTAGTGATGCTCTTCTAGGATATGAGTGCATTAATGAAAGGTTTCTTACAGCAAAATTTCAGACAAGCGTTAAAGACTTGAATGTTATCTGCTGTTATGCCCCCACTGAGGATGCCGATGAGGATTCGAAGGATAGGTTTTATGAACAACTTCAGGATATTTTGAATTCTGTCAAGAAAGGAGATATTACCCTTGTTCTTGGTGACTTCAATGCCAAAGTTGGTACTGACTCTGACTTTTAGGAAGGGTTGATAGGCCCTTTTGGTATTGGTAGCTGCAATGACAATTGGCAGCGTTTCCTACAGGTAAGTAAACTCAATGGTTTCAGAATAACTAACACTTATTACAAACACCGCGACATACATAAGTACACGGGTTTCACCCGATGGGCTGCATAACAATATGATTGATTATATATTAATTAACAGCAAATGGGCTAGTTCTGTTAGAAATACCTGGGCATATAGGGGAGCTGAAATTGGATCTGACCATTACCTTGTTAAAAGTGTCTTGCAACTTAAACTTAAAAAGTGTTGTGCTAGGATTAAAAAATTTACTTTTACTACTGAAGATCTGAAAGACCCAGTTATAGCTAAAGTTTACCATGATAGGTTACTTAATCATTATGACAGTCATGGTAAGCTTATTACTGAAGTTGAGGAAGAATGGGATCATTTCAAACAGACTTTTTTCGACATTAACAGTACTCTTTTAGGAAAAAGGAGCAGAGGAGGCAGAATTGTCTGAGTGATAAGGCACTTGAGCTTATTTCGGAAAGAAAGAACAGCAGGAATGTCCTTAATCAATACCCTACTAGTCCTAATAGAAAGCATTACAGAGAGCTTAATAAAAGTGTAAAGGATCAGTTAGCTGCTGATAAGAATCTTTGGCTTGATGGCTTGGCTGACAAAGCCGAGGAAGCAGTTAGATAGCACAACAGCAGAGAGCTGTACCAGATAGTTAATGTTTTCTGTGGTAGAAAACAGACTGGTATACAGGGATTGAAGGATAAATAAGGTAAGGTTATTAAAGGTGAGGTTTGTGTCATGGCTAGGTGAGCTGAGCATTTCAGTGATGTTCTAAACAACGTGGTTTTCTTTAATTTATGGTAACCAGTGTAATAAAAGAACGACTTTCATATTTCCTCCCTGGGGTATGTTTTTACGTTACAAGCTTTCATTTAACATACAATCTGTTACGTTCGGCCTTTGCGCTGCAAAAATAGAGTGATAGAATCGATTTGATATTTCCCCCTTTCTTAGGGAAAAGAAAGAAGTATTTTTTTTATGACTTGTGGCATTCGCCAGGGATGCACCCAGGGCGGGAGGACCAGAGGTTCGGACCCCCAAAAATCCGGCCGTCTTATCGAAATCTCAAATTTGTTTTAAATCCAAAACAATTGTTTTTCAATAATTTTATTTATATCCCATGATATATGTATGATACTAAAAATAGATTTAAAAAAATGTTATAAAATTTTATTCCATGTAGAATATCATTTTAACCTTTTGTTTTCGGCGATATATTTTGGTAATTGGGAAACCGTATTCAAATGTTATTTTAAAATCTCCCCACCGCCTGAAACTAAATTCTCGTCTCCCCCAGAAAAATTCTAACTCACTTCCACCGAAACTAAATTCTCGGACGTCCCAAAACGAAATTTTCGGACCCTCCCGAAATTAAATTCTCGGACCGTCCTGTAAACAAATTATCGGACCCTCCCGCAAACTAAATTCTCAGCCCCTCCTGAAACTAGATTTTCGGACCCTCTCGAAACTAAATTCTCGGACCATCCCGAAACTAAATTCTCGGACCGTCCCGAAACTAAATTATCGGACCTTTACCGAAACTAAATTCTCGGACTCTCACCGAAACTAAATTCTTGGACCTTCAACGAAACTAAATTCTCGGACCCTCACCGAAATTAAAATCTCGGACCCTCCGGAAACTAAATTATCGGACCTTTACCGAAACTAAATTCTCGGACCTTCAACGAAACTAAATTCTCGGACCCTCACCGAAATTTAAATCTCGGACCATCCCGAAACTAAATTCTCTGACCCTCCCAAACTAAATTCTCGGACCCTTCCGAAACTAAATTCTCGGACCCTCACCGAAACTAAATTCTCGGACCCTCCCGAAACTAAACTCTCGGACCCTCCCAAACTAAATTCTCGGACCTCCCCCCCCAAACTAAATTCTCGGACCCTCACCGAAACTAAATTCTCGGACCCTCCCAAACTAAATTCTCAGACCGTCCCGAAACTAAATTATCGGACCTTTACTGAAACTAAATTATCGGACCATCACCGACACTAAATTCTCGGACCTTCAAGGAAACTAAATTCTCGGACCCTCACCGAAACTAAATTCTCGGACCCTCCCAAACTAAATTCCCCGACCCTCACCGAAACTAAATTATCGAACCTTCACCGAAACTAAATTCTCGGACCCTCCCGAAACTAAATTATCGAACCTCCACCGAAACTAAATTCTCGGACCCTCCCGAAACTAAATTATCGGACCCTCACCGAAACTAAATTCTCGAACCTTCAACAAAACTAAATTTTCGGAGCTGCCGGAAACTGAATTCTCTGACCGTTCCCTAAACTAAAATCTCTGACCCACCCCAAAATTAAATTTTCGGACCCTTCCGAAACCTAAATTCTCGGACTCTCCCGAAAACTGAATTCTCTGATCCTCTTCGAACTGAATTCTCGTACCTCCCCGACACTAAATTCTCGGACCCTCCCAAAATTAAATTATCGGACTCTTCGAAACTAAATACTCGGACTCTCCCTGAAACTAAATACTCGGACTCTCCCTGAAACTAAATTTTCAGATTCACCCCGAAACTAAATTCTTGGAATCCCTGAAAGTGAATTCTCGAACCCTTTCCGAAAATAAATTCCCGAACCCTCAAACCAATTTCTCGGATTCCCCCTTCCCCTGCGAAACTAAATCCTGGGTACATACCTGGCACTCGCCATATATATATAATATTCATATGCGTATAATATTCATATTTCGTATGACGCATAGCCCATTACTTTCGGTGCTGGAGTTCCAAAGATATAGCGGAACAATCGTATTCATATTTCTCCCCTTTTTGGTGGGGAAGAAAGCATAGGGGGTACATTTTTTTTTTCTTTTTTTTATATAGCCTATGACACTTCCAACGTCACAAGCTTCCATTTGACACCTAAATCATTAGGTTTATGCGTTACGTTCGAAAGATTTGATTGAACAACAGTTCTTGTCAGTAAGGGAGACCGATGGGCTTGGAATGGACGCCGTCCATCAGATGGGACGTTAAGTCGTGGTCCCATATGCCGGTAAGCCATACTTTGTATACGTTAAAGAATATGCTGGATAGCTTGACGGGAGGCTACCATATGTTTTCCAACAGCTGTCTAGCTGTCCTTCAGAGCACTGGGTGCAAAAAATGTGCCACTCAGAGGTAAAACAGAGTTGTTGGGTTGTTTTACCTCTGAGCGGCACTTTTTTGCACACCATGGGCTAAATGGCCAGGTCACATGGACCCCGAAGGCTCAGAGAATGTTGGGGGGAGGGGACCCACTGGAACAGCTGTTGGGAGACAGATGGTAGCCTCCCGTCAAGGCCATCCAGCGTGTTCTTTAACGTGCACAGGGTATGGCTCTCCCGCACACGGGACCACGGCTTAACGTCCCATCCGACGGTCTTTCCAAGCCCATCGGTGTCCCCTACTGACCGTCGGCAGGGCGGGGAATTTTGCGGAGATAAATCTCAACGCTGACCCAGCTGGGACTCGAACCTGGGAACTACAGATTACGAGCCTGGCGCGCTACCGACTGAGCCACCCCCCGCCCCACGTAAAACAGAGAGACAAACTGACAAACCTACAAATAATGAGTCAAAACCAATAGGAGATAGATAAAAAAATTTCCCCCTTGAGAATGCTAATAATTGTAATGAAGGCAAAAATTTACTGATATATATTTCATACATATTTTTCAAGGATTTTTAAAGACCTGTAAAAAATGTTACATTGTAATGAAATTTTAGTCTTTATCCTCCATTTTCTTCTAGATCTGCATATTACCAATTTAATGGCAAGTCCCAGAAGTATCAAATGCTGCAATAATTAGTTTCTGATGACTTCGATTTCTACCGAATGATCTGCCTAAAGAGCCTGTTTAAAAGTATATGACTGCCTAGGGATGCTTTCAGATATCGCCGATATGTTTACATGCAGAACATCCTGCCATTGCTGCTCACGTGACCTTCTGTTCGAGCTTTCGGCCAATCAGCGGTCTTCAAAGCTTCCTACTCTGCTGCTGCTCACAATGAATCTGAATGCCTTTATCTAGCGAAATGTTAGCGCCAGTTTTTGGTGTTTTTTCCTTAATAAAATAATTGATAATGTAATGTAATGACGTTAGCTATATTGCCGTAGAAAATATACTGCATCAAACACCAGCAGCCTATAGCACAGCACATCCTAATCTACCGTATCTAGGAGCACAACACACATCGGCCCATTAGCTCAGTTGGTTAGAGCGTCGTGCTAATAACGCGAAGGTCGTGGGTTCGATCCCCCCATGGGCCAATTTCATTTTTTCTCTCTTTCCTAAATTTATTATCTCATGGAATTATCCCAGAAATCTTTAAAAAAAATTTTCTGTTATCGCTAGTGGTAGCTATTCAATGTAATAAATTTTTTCCTGTTTTCTGATTAACTTTTTATTTCCATCCAAACTAAATACTTTAGAATAAATACACTTCTAGTGGGAAAGCCTGAAGAATTACCTCCCAATATGTGTAACGTTATGAATTGATTTGAAATACTTTAAAATAAAAATTTCAACATCTGCAGCGGTAACTAGTTATCAAATTTTTTTTCCGTATTATATCTACTGCTTTTAAAATAAAAATTAAGATAATCAATTTTGAATTCATATAAACTTGCTTTTGTTTAAAAGTTTATGACCAGATAAGTTGATATGTTTTAAATCAAAAGGGAAAAAATGACTACTTTTATACCAGTTTCCGGATAACTGTCGAACTAAAGGGGGGGGGGGGAAGGAGGCACTAAATAGGTGTAAAATTTTGTTTTCAAATTTATCCACAGTTTTCTACAACAATGTAATTTAAATAAATAAAGAAATCCCCCCTCAAGCCAGCTGCTTGCCACAGAGGTCTTGGCAGGAGCCTGTCAGTTTATACGCCATAGTAGAAGATCTGTGAGGATGGCGGGACCTCAGCAGAAAAACAACACAAACATCCATGCCTTACACGGGACTCGAACCCAGGTCCCTTTGATCAGTAGCCAAGCGTGCTAATCACTCGCCAAGAGAAGACTGTAATTTAAAATTTTTTATTTAAAACGATTTTATTAAAATACTATTGAATATTTTAAAATTTATTACTAATGTTTAAAAAAGAAATAGCTGTCACTTGAATATTAAAATTAATGAATTACCACTAGAGTTTTAAAATTCGCATTTTTTAATTTTTTTCTTAACCTGACATATTCACTTTTTAAGACCTCGGTAATGATTTCACTAAAATTTTCAAAAGAAAGGATTTTTTTCTTTTGTATTTATTTTGGAACAATATTATTCCCGGTTGCTATATCTAACAAATGATACAACATTTACTACACACCCAAGTCAGTTTTTACACCGATTTTTTTAAACGATTTTGATTTAACACGGTTTAGAAAAAAATTCCAGTTCTCTTTTTATACAATTTATTTTTATCTAACACGGTTCAAACGGTGCCTTTTTAAAAATCTCCATTTGAATTTAATTTTGAAAAAATATTACTATTCATTCTCGCGCTTGGCTACTGATCTAAGGGACCTGGGTTCGAGCGCCGGATAAGGCATGGATGTATGTGTCGTTTTCTGCTGAAGTCCTGCCATCCTCTCAGACCTTCTACTATGGCATATAAACTGACAGGCTCCTGTCAGACCTCTGTGGTAAGCAGCTGCTTGAGGGGTATTTATTATTTATTTATTATTCAAGAAAAAATTCCTAGAGAAGGATCTCAACGATTGATTACAGAGTTCGTTGTCAAAATTAATAATACTTCAGATCACTGAAAACAAGTGATAATTTGGTTCCCCGTGCCACAGAGAGCATTTCACCATTCGAGTATGAACACGACGGCCAAAATATTTCAAACGATGAAAGTGATTTAATTCCAGTTTTACGCAAACGAATGCGTCTATTTTCAGAAAGTGACAACGAATAAAATCTGGTTAATAAGCATATGTAAGTCATTTTTTTTTGCACTTTTGTATTCTTGAATTACTGACATATTATTTTCTTTATGAAGAATAATTTACTGTACATATGTGCATATAATTGTAAGTTTATAAAATAAAAAATGTGTTTAAATGAATAAAAATCAAATAAAGATTTAATTAAGGATTTTGATATGATTTGTTTGAAAACAAATTATTATTTGTACTGGGTTTTTACGTCTGGAGCCAATCTTCTATTTTTTCATATGCACTGTTTTTTTTACACGCTTTTTTTGCACGGTTTTTTCGGGAACCTATCTACCGTGTAAAAAGAGAATTGGGTGAATTACATTGCGGAAATACCACAATAAGAAAGAAAAAACTTGGAAAAAATACATATTTGAATATTATATTAAAAAATATTATTATGAATTATTATCTATATATTTGTTAGATAGATACCATAGCAACCTGTAATAATATTCGGTTAATATTTTAAAGAAAATTCCTCCGTTTCCGAGTCACATTATGATCCTCAGACCGGTGATTCTCTATGCTTCACCCATATGATCGAATACTACACCCACCAATATTCGTAAGATTCAGGTCTTACAAAACAAGATTTTGAGAACTGCGGTCGATGCCCCCTGGTTTGTCACTAACAGACAACTCCATAAAGACCTGAGCATCGACCACGTATATAAAAATATAAAACGCAGCTCAAAAAGATTTTTTCAGGCTATATGCAATAATCCCAATGAGATTATTTCTTCTCTGATTCTTTACGATCATACTGTTTTGAACAAATATAAGAGACCTAAAACTAGCGTTCTCTGAGGAGACACACCCGTTTTAGATTTCTTATACAATCTTACTGCTATTTTTAGTTTTTCTTATGTTTGTCCTTAGGGCCCACCTAAGGGTGGTTTACTTATATATTTTGTTCTTACTCATCAAAAAATAGGCATATCTTTATGATGGAGATGGTTAGGGATAAAATTATTACCCGGTACATCGAATATGATTATACAATCTACGAGTCACATTAATGGATTTTATATAATATCGTTGCTTTGCTTTCAAAGTAGCCTTGCTCTGGCAATCCCAACATCTTTAACTACTTCAACATCCAGAAAATAGGTGAAAGGAAATAGTAAACATATAAAGATTTATAACTATTTTAATAATTTAAAGCTATCAGTAATATCACTATAAACTTTCAAGCATTAACAGGAAAATTGTTTACCAGTGAATCCAATAAAATCATCAGCAGGAAATATTAAATGGCCTTGCTCTTTTTTCCTGTAAAAATTATTAAAAATAAAAAATTCATAAATATTTCTAAAAATTTAACAAAAAAACTCTACAGTTAAATTTAAAAATTACTAATTTTTATTAAACGTTTAAAGAAAAATATTTAACTAGCGGTGAAAATTTGAACTAACGGATGATGTGCGAAAGGTAAAATATTAGTGCTTCGCAAGTATCAAAAAAAAATAATTTTTTTATTTACAACATGTTTGCTAAATAAAGATATATTGTTGTTGTTAATATAAAACCCTTGATAACAAATTCTATCTAAGAAATTTCAAATCATCATGACTAAATCATTCGAAATGGTGTGATCTTCCAAACTTTTTTACCGGAAAGGGTGCTATTAAATTATTGAGATATTCGGATATTCCAAATTCTAATATTTCTTTAATACTTATTCAACTGAAAAAGAATTTTTCATTTTTTCTAAAAAAAGATAAAAAAAAACAAATGTCTACAGACAGCACCGAAAAAAATGAGACAATAGCACATTTTTGAAACGACCTAAAAAAGTGCTTTAAAATTTTGGTGCCTCTGGTGCAAAACTGGACCTTTTATTCTTTCCATATTTTTTATATTGTTTTTGATTTTAATTTTACTTATTTATTTATTTTAATATCTAATTGTAGAAATTTCTCTTAGGTTTAATTATCTTTCTTGAAATTTTTATTTATTTATGCAAGTATTTATAACTTATTATATTTTTGTCATTTTTGTACTATTTCAGGAAAGATAATTAAATCTAAGAGAAATTTTTATTATTAGATATTTAAAAAATTAGAATCTATTTTTTTTAATTTTTAAAATTAGAAATAATATATATATATTAGAAATAGTTATTATTTACTTATCCTATTTTGAGAATTTTTTGACAAATTAATAGTTATTCTGTTTCAAAAATATATCTTATTTAATAAAATATTATTATTCTTTCGTTTATTTCCTATTTTTGTGAAAAAATTTAACAACTTATTTGCGAAATTTTAAAATTTTATTTTTTAAATTCTTATTTTTAATTCGTTTAATTTCGTATATTTGTAAAATTTTCATAATTTGCTTATGCTCGTTTTTAATTTAGTTATTACTTTTTTTACATTTATTTTTCTGTTTAGTTTTTCAGTAATTTCCAGTTTTTGTAACTTTTGATAATTATATTATTTTTTAAAATACAATGATGGAATTTTTTTAGCAAAGGGGTACTGAATATACGTTATTTATTTATGTATATATCTTTTTCAGTTTTGAGGAAAACTGCAGCAGAAATATTCCATAAGCAAATTAATGAACATATATGTAATTTATTAATTGGTAACTGGCATTCCGTGTTTTATTACTAAATTTTTCATTTATAATAGTTTGGGATATGGTGCTGACATATATAATTCTCCTACTTCAGCAGATTGCAATATATTTAATCTCCTGATTGCTGCAATAGATGGCGCCACTATTCATGTGCGTGCTGTCAGTTGATAGCGCACCAGGTTTATAATCTGCAGTTCCCAGGTACGAGTACTAGTTGGTTCAGCGTTCAGATTTATCTCAGCAAAACTCTCCGCCCCGCCCACGGTCAGTAGGGGACACCGATGGGCTTGGGAAGGCCGCCGTCCATTAGATGAGATGTTAAACCATGTTCCCATGTGTGGGGAGCCATACACTGTGCAGGTTAAAGAACACGTTGGATGGCCTTGACGTCTGTCTCCCATCTGTCTCCTAATAGCTGTTCCTGTGGGTTCCCTGCCCCAACATTCTCTGAGCTTCCCTTCGGGGTCCTTGTAACCTGGCCATTTAGCCCATTATGTGCAAAAAAAGTGTTGCTCAGAGGTAAAACAACACAACCCAACTCCCTGTTTGACATTGAAGGACACGTTGGAGGTCAAATATCGGATTTTTCTCGAGGTCTATGACCCCAATTTCCTCTAGATGCAAATTTTCTGAGTTCTGCCATTTCTACAGCATATTTAGAATTAGCATTATCTCCTGTCAGTCAGAAAATCACTGAAAAATCCTCACTGAATTATGAACACCTCCTTCCATTTTACGTCAGTGAAAGCTAACTTCTAAGCTTTATAATTTCTAAAAAGGAGTTTTGTGACAGAAATCAACTGAAGATATATTAAAGATCTCAACCAAATCTATCCAAATCTCGATTTTCAACAATATTTCTTTAGTATGGCACTGATCTAAGGGACCTGGGTTCTAGCCCCGGATTAGGCATGGATGTGTGTGTCGTTTTGCTGCTGAGGTCCTGCCATCCTCTCAGATCTCCTACTGTGGCATATAAACTGACAGGCTCCTGTCAGACCTCTGTGGCAAGCAGCTACTTGAGGGGGTATTATTTTTATTTTTTATTATTTAAAGAGTTATGGAAGTTTGAATATTCAACAACGGCAATGCCTAACGTCAGAATTAAACTCAGAAGTTAATTATAATTCGAATAAGAAGTATCATTTCGCACCATTTAATACAACAGATGTATATTTGAATATGTAAATAATTTTTCGACATTTTTCAATTTTCCTAAGATTTGCATTTGTTGTTGTTAAATATTCAAATTTCCATTGCTTTTTAAGTACAAAGCGAACATTATTAAAAAACGAGATTTAGATAGATATGATTGAAATATTCAATTTATCTTCCGTTCCCATGGCCGAGTGATTAGCGCGCTTGACTACTGATCTAAGGGACCTGGGTTCGAATCCCGGGTAAGGCATGGATATGTGTGTTGTTTTTCTGCTGCTGGGTTCGAATCCCGGGTAAGGCATGGATATGTGTGTTGTTTTTCTGCTGCTGGGTTCGAATCCCGGGTAAGGCATGGATATGTGTGTTGTTTTTCTGCTGAGGTCCTGCCATCCTCTCAGACCTTCTACTATGGCATATAAACTGACAGGCTCCTGTCAGACCTCTGTGGCAAGCAGCTGCTTGAGGGGGTATTTATTATTTTTTTTAATTATGTTTTCTCAAAAAGCGCTTAGTTTAGAAGTTATAGAGCTACGAAGTTAGCTTCTACTTATATAACGTTGCGGGAGGTGGTCATAATTTAGTGAACACTGAGTGTATGTATATTAGATATTGAAGTTATTTCGAAATATTAATTTGAAAAATGTTGTAAATGAGGAGTGCTCAGAGCTGTATGACATCGAGCAGAATAGACTTTATTACATTTCATTAAGATGTAAGAGTAAAAATGAAAATATTGATATAAATTATTATTAATGTATTATTTTAATACCAAAACTGAAGTTGGCTTGTCGAAGGAGTATGTGAAGAATTCGGCTGGATTCCAGAATATGGACCTAATCTGCATAGGCCTCTAATTTGCCTGCAGGTAAGCAATTATTGTGTAGTGCTGCCATCTATTAGTAGCAATAAGAAATAAATAAATTTATTGGTTAATTATATCAGACGTCCCATAGCCGATGGTTTAGCGCACTTGGCTAATGATCTAAGAGGCCTGGCATTTTACCATAGACGTTAGTGATGTTTTTTTGCTGAGTTCCCGCCATCCTCTTAAACCTTCTACTATTGTGTATAAACTGACAAGGCTCCTGTCAGACCTCTGTTGCAAGCAGCTGCTTGAGGGGGTATTTATTTATTTTTTATAAGCATCTCAGAGGCTGTTCTATTTCTGAGAGATAATTTTACACACAATGGGCTAAATAAACAGCTCCAAGAACAGAAGGGATCAGAGAAAATTGGAGGAAGGATGATCAACTGGGCAGTTGTTAAGATACAGATCAAATCTTCCCGCCAGTGCCTTTGAGCATATTCTCTAACGTTGGCAGGGCTACGGCCACAGGCTTCTGCATCGTACCAGGAAAGGATAGTTCAATGATATAAAAGAAATACCATTGAAATAAATAGTATTTTTATTAAAATATTTTTAGTTATAAATTCAACTGGTAGTTAATTTTTTGTTAAAATCTGGTAATTAATTTTAAAACATTTAAAAATAATTTAAATAAATTATTTAATTTTATTATCCTTAAAAATTAAATAACTTTAATTACATTTTAGATAAATCAAATTTATAAAAAATTTTAAGTGTATTAAATAAATATCTCTCCCTCCCTCCCTCCCTCTCTCCCTCTTTGTGCTCAACGGCTATCCGAGCCCGGTATATTTAGGTGGCTGTGGTGTATCTAGCACATAGGTTATAACTCTGTACAAATAGGACACTTATCTTAAAAATTCTATTTTGCCTGATTTCAACCCGCCCCTATATATGGTAGGATTACTTAAGAAGCCTTTATGATACGATCCTCAGACCGGTGATTCTCTATGCTTCGCCCACATAGGCGAATACTACACCCACCAATATTTTATCCAACCAATATTATTATCCAACCAATATTTTATCCACCCAATATTATCGATCATGGTGTTCGGATACTTTTTTGAGCGACTGTACCCTTTCCCAACGAGGGTTGGGGAAGGGTACAGTCGCTCAAAAAAGTATCCGAACACCATGGTCGATTGCAGAATTCAAGAAAAATATCTTGCAAGGATTTTTCTTTAGAAATTAGTAATCTGGCAACCTTCGTGTCACGTGACACGAAGGTTGCCAGATCACTAATTTCTGAAAAATTGTTGCCAGATAATTTTTCTGAATTCTGTAGTCGACCATGGTGTTCGGATACTTTCTTGTGCGACTGTACTAACAGGACAGCGGTTGGCAGACTGGTAGCCTTCCGGCAAGGCTATCCAGCATGTTCTTTCACGTGCAAAGAGTTGGCTCTGCTATACACAGGGTCACAAACTAATATCCCATCCGACGGACGGCAGCCTTTCAAAGCCCACCGGTATCCCGTACCGACCGTGGGAGGATTGGTGAGTTTTGCAGAAATAAATCTCAACGCTGGCGCAGCTGGGACTCGAACCTGGGACTGCAGATTATGGAAAAGACAAAAGAACAGCGCTATTTGCATCAGCCCATTTCAAATTTCTGTTGTTCTGAGCATCGAATTTTAAATATTAAAACTACACCGGTGATGATAATTTTTAAAAGTTAACAATTAACTTCAAATGCTCAATAATAATTTAATAAATAGTAATAAGTACATTATCGTATTTATACACCTTTTAATTTTATATAAATTAAATTCTTAACTTTAGCTGTTGGGTTGGGTTGTTTTACCTCTGAGCGGCACTTTTTTGCACACCATGGGCTAAATGGCCAGGTCACATGGACCCCGAAGGCTCAGAGAAGGTTGGGGGAGGGAACCCACTGGAACAGCTGTTGGGAGACAGATGGTAGCCTCCCGTCAAGGCCATCCAGCGTGTTCTTTAACGTGCACAGGGTATGGCTCTCCCGCACACGGGGCCACGGCTTAACGTCCCATCCGACGGACGGCGGCCTTTCCAAGACCATCGGTGTCCCCTACTGACCGTGGGCAGGGCGGGGAATTTTGCAGAGATAAATCTCAACGCTGACCCAGCTGGGACTCGAACCTGCGAACTACAGATTACGAGCCTGGCGCGCTACCGACTGAGCCACCCCCGCCCCTACTTTAGCTGTTAATTAGTTTTTCCCATCATGCCGCCATTGTCGCTGACGTCGGTTAAGAGTTGCGAAACTCACTGCAATAACTGAAGTGTTCCATCTCTGACATAGCCTTCCCAAAGATTCAGGCTTTGACTCCTTATCCAACACCTCCTATAAAGGGAAACCACTGGACCAAATTTATGAGGTCAGTTTAAGTAGTCCGGAGATCGTAGATCGTGTAATCATATTCGATGTACCGGGTAATAATTTTACCCCTAACCATCTCCACCATAAAGATATGCCTATTTGGCATGAGTAAGAACAGAGAACGCTAAAAATCCTTTTGAGGTGTGTTTTATATGTGTATATATATATGGTCGATGCCCAGGTCTTTATGGAGTTGTCTGTTAGTGAAAAACCAGGGGGCATCGACCGTAGTTCTCAAAATCTTGTTTCATAAGACCTGAATCTTACGAATATTGGTGGGTGTAGTATTCGCCTATGTGGGTGAAGCATAGAGAATCACCGGTCTGAGGATCATATCATAAAGGCTTCTTAAGTAATCCTACCATATATTAGGGACGGGGGTGACTCAGTCGGTAGCGCGCCAGGCTCGTAATCTGTAGTTCCCAGGTTCGAGTCCCAGCTGGGTTAGTGTTGAGGTTTATCTCCGCAAAATTCCCCGCCCACGGTCAATAGGGGACACCGATGGGCTTGGAAAGGCCGCCGTCCGTCGGATGGGACGTTAAGCCGTGGCCCCGTGTGCGGGAGAGCCATACCCTGAGCACTTTAAAGAACATGCTGGATGGCCTTGACGGGAGGCTACCATCTGTCTCCCAACAGCTGTTCCAGTGGGTCCCCTCCCCCAACCTTCTCTGAGCCTTCGGGGTCCATGTGTCCTGGCCCATTTCGTTGTCCATGTGACCTTAGCCCATTGTGTGCAAAAAAGTGCCGCTCAGAGGTAAAACAACCCAACCCTACCATATAGAAAATTCTAATACTTCAGATTCTAATATTAACACTAGTGGGCTCTTGTGCTAATCTTAATTCTACTGTTTACTTGCAAATATATTAAATTTAGAAAGAATTTTATTCATATTTATTTTCAAATATCATAATGCTAATTAGTACAAATATTTTTTCTCCGAAATAAAATATATTTATAGATAAACATTAGTATGAAGTTTAGCACAAGAATCCACCAGTAATAATATTAAAATCGAAAATATAAGAAATGTCCATACGATAAACCTATTTAGGCCAACATCATAAATTTGGTCCTGTGGCTTTCTGTTATTAATTGTTGTTTAACGTCCCTTTTTACACCAAGAGCGCAACGTGTGTTTAACACATATAAATCTTAACACTGATTCACAGAGGAGGAAAGAAATTTAAGGACGGCAAATTTGTTGACTCGAATAAATATGACCTGTTTTTAAACTGATGATTCTCAATTGATTTTAAACATTATATTAAATATAGCTAAATTAATCATCCATATCCAAGAACAGACTCAGAGAAAGGGGCGGCAGATATCGTTTTCGTTCCGGGTGGCAAAATAGCCAGTGCAGGCCCTGCTGACATAGGGCTGAGTTGGATTTCTTTATCTCTGAGCAGCACTTTTTTGCACATTATGGGCTAAATGGCCAGGTTACAAGGACTCCGAAGACTCGAAGAAGATTGAGGGAGGGAACCCACTGGAGCAGCTGTTGAGAGACAGATGGTAACTTCCCGTCGAGACCAGCCAGCATGTTCTTTAACGTGCACAGTGTAGTAGTTGTTAACAATAAATTTGTTAACAACTACAATACGAGTTTCATTTAGAAAAGAAAGTTAATATTAATAAATAAATCCCCCCTCAAGCAGCTGCTTGCCACAGAGGACTGACAGTTTATATGCCACAGTAGAAGATCTGAGAGGACTTCCACAGCAGAAGACCATGCTTTGACCCGAACCAGGGCCCGTAGTTCAGAAACCAAGCGCGCTAACCACTCGGCCACGGGCTGTGTCACAAAATCAAATTTCGATTCCTGCTATCATATTTCATTGTGAAAAAAACCCCTATTTCTCCAATAGATGGCAGCACTAACTCCATTTAAGAGATTGTCAAACTTGGTATATACAACTTTCAACTATTGTTAAATAAGATAATTGATGAGATATTATAGCATAACACTCGACAGTACAAGGGTAAAATAACACAAGATGGAGTACATACAGTATAATGTTTAAAACAGTTTCTAACCGGAGTTTTTAGTTCAGATTCTTTACTCTCTCTTTTATAGGCGAAATGTTCCAATTTTTTCACCTACTAACAAAAATTTTTATTTAAAAAATATTGAACTATACAAAAATATGTTAATACTTTACGAATAGTTCCAAAATAAAAATATTACTATATAATTGCATCCTCCTCCTCAACCAGCCATGGGCTATGAAACTCCAACTACATTGGGTAATTTTAGATATCCAAACGTTTCTGCCCTGAGCTACACCTGGTGTATCTGGCAACTCAAGACCAATTCTAACAAGATCCTGTGACATTGTCTGATAACCGCATCCTATATCTCCACCTCTTTCTGAGGCCTTTTGGCGTACTGTTCATAACCCTATTCGCTAATCTATACTTATGCATACAGGCAACATGGTGCTTAAAGGAGATTTCCGATTCCTTTGCCTAACCTCTCCATTGCTTACAGAGCCGAACCACTAAATGCCCAAGAAACTGCGTAAGCATCTAGAATCAAAAGCATCAAGTTTCCTGTTATCATGTTTACAAAAGGTACAAGTTTCACTACCAAAACTAACTCTAGAAATTACCAAACTATTATACAGTCTAATTTTAGTCTTTAGGTGTATACGTCTATTTCTCCACACTCTCCACAGATTCTTAAAAGACTCGGCAGCAATCCCTATTCATCTGTTATGAATCCCTATTCGTCCTTATGAAATCAACAAAGCAAGCAACCAAAAGGTTTCTGAAAATCTAAACATTTCTCAAGAATCTGCCTAACTGAAAATATCTGATCCACACATCCCCTACCACTTCTGAATCCACATTGCTCATCACGCAATTGACTGTCAACCAGATTCTTAATTCTATTAAGCACAATCATAGAAAGAAATTTACCCTTTAACAGAGAGTAGGCTGATACCCCTATAGTTATCACAAGAACTGCGATCACCTTTTTTGAAAATAGGGATAACAATAGCTCTGGCAAAATCCTTAGGAACCATGCCTTTATCATAAAAGATATTCAGAATTTCAGTCATCCAAGTGGTAACCGAAACATTCCCAGCTTAAGCATTTAAGTAGTAATTTCAATTACCCTTGGGGATTTGTGTAGTTTAAGTTTAGAAAGATCCAAAATAACTTCAGATTGTGTTTTCTACTGATTTAAGGGACCTGGGTTCGAGCCCCTGGTAAGACATGGGTGTATGTGTCGTTTTTCTGCTGAGGTCCTTCCATCCTCTCAAACCTTCTACTTTGGCATATAAACTGACAGACTCCTGTCAGACCTCTGTGGCAAGCAGCTGCTTGAGGGGGTATTTATTTATTTTTTTATTTGTTTTATCGGGCCAACATTAAAGCCACCAATGCATCTATCATCATTGCAAAACAATGAAAGTAGAACTAACCACATTGTTTAGAACATCACTGAAATGCTCAGCCCACCTAGCCATGACAGAATCCTCCCCTTCTATAACCTTACCTTGCTTATCCTTCAACCCTTGTATGCCTGTTCGTTTTCTACCACATAAAACATTAACTGTCTGGTACAGCTCTCTGCTGTTGTGCTGTCTAACTGCTTCCTCGGCTTTGTCAGCCAAACCATCAAGCCAAAGATTCTTATCAGCAGCTAATTGATCTTTTACACGTTTATTAAGCTCTCTGTAATGCTTTCTATTAGGACTAGTAGGGTATTGATTAAGAACATTCCTGCAGTTCTTTCTTTCCGAAATAGGCTCAAGTGTTTATCACTCAGATAATTCTGTCTCCTCTGCTCCTTTTTTCTTAAAAGAGTACTGTTAGTGTCCAAAAATGCCTGTTTAAAATGATCCCATTCTTCCTCAACTTCAGTAGTAAGCATACCATGACTGTCATAATGACTAAGTAACCTATCATGGTAAACTTTGTCTATAACAGGGTCTTTCAGAGCTTCAGTATTAAAGGTAATTTTTTTAACTTTTGCACAACACTTTTTAAGTTTAAGTTGCAAGACACTTTTAACCAGGTAATAGTCAGATCCACTTTCAGCTCCCCTATACGACCTTGTATTCCAAACAGAACTAGTCCATTTGCTGTTAATTAATATATAATCAATCATATTCTTATGCAGTCCATCAGGTGAAACGCATGTGTACTTATGTATTTCGCGGTGTTTGTAATAAGTGTTAGTTATTCTGAAACCATTAAGTTTTATACCTGTAGGAGACGTTGCCCATTGCCGTTGCAGCTTCCAATACCAAATGGACCTGTCACCTCTCCCCAAAGAAAGATGGGTTTTAAGGAAACTTTAGGATATTTTAATTATGTCAAGAAAGGAGATATTACCCTTGTTCTAGGCGAATTCAATGCTAAATTTGGCACTGATAATTTTTTTACATAATAGGCTAAATGGCCAGGTCACAAGGACCCTGAGGGCTCAGATAAGGTTGGGGGAGTGACCCACTGGACAGCTGTTGGGAGACAAATGGTAACCTCCTGTCATGGTCATCCAGTGTGTTCTTTAACTTGCACTGGTCCCGGATGTTTTTTCTAATGACGCTTGGTCCAATGCCATTTCGTCTAATGCCGTTGCGTTTAATGTATTTGGTCCAAAGGGGACAATTCGTCCAATCCCGTTTGGTCCAATGGACTATTCATCTAATGGTACGATTCGTCCAATGACTATTGGTCCAATGGTACGATTCGTCCAATGACTATTGGTCCAATGGTACGATTCGTCCAATACTTCTTCATACAATAGTAGTCTTTGGATCGGGGGAGGGGGTGAGCAAGAGGACATTCCCCCATTTGAAAATGCTCATAAGAATAATGGAGGCAAACAATTATTAAACTTGTGCATATTTCCCCCATTTTTTAAGATATTTTTAAATATATCTCAAACGGAGGATGAAATGTAAACACGGCATTGGAAATAAAGTCTCTTGTCTCCCTTTTATACTTTCCAGCTCGATTGTGTTTTTTGCTCCTGCTCCTTCGTTTTTTTCTAGATCAGGTCCTGCCAGTACACAATGTTTCCTTCCGTTTTAAAGACCTTTTAAAAAATGTTCCTGCAAAATGTGTGATATCTATTGGATTACTATTTTTTTCTCTCCATTTCGGTTACTAACGATGTGAAGAGGGTGGCGTCTGCCCTTCTTCTCTCCACTCCCGAGATCTATTCCTCGTGGCCAGAATCTAGAAAAAAAAAACGAGGAGATGGGGAAGAAACTGAATCGAGATTTATTTCCTTTACAACCCTTTTTCAGACACTCGTATTTTATATCGTCTCTTTCAATGCAATCTAGATTCCGTGGTTCAAAACGAATCAAAATACCTGTTAGTGCACTTCATATAAAAAGTACTTATTTTCAGAAATTAATTGGAAAAGCGTTGTAACAATGCATTGCTTTTAAAATTATTCTTAAATAAAACTTCTTAATGCTTACTAACAGTGAACTTCAAAACCAATTATTAACCCTATGCAAATCAAAAGTAAAATAAAATCGATCAACGAAATTAAAACTTAATCAAGAAACTCTAAATCCATTCGAGGAACCATATTAATCGTAGCGCCCCCTGCTTTCTTTATCGTATTAATCGCAGCGCCCTCTGCTTTCTTTATCGTATTAATCGCAGCACCCTCTGCTTTCTTTATCATATTAATCGCAGCGCCCTCTGCTTTCTTTATCGTATTAATCGCAGCGCCCTCTGCTTTCTTTATCATATTAATCGCAGCGCCCTCTGCTTTCTTTATCGTATTAAACGCAGCGCCCTCTGCTTTCTTTACCGTATTAATCGCAGCGCCCTCTGCTTTCTTTACCGTATTAATCGCAGCGCCCTCTGCTTTCTTTATCGTATTAATCGCAGCGCCCTCTGCTTTCTTTATCGTATTAATTGCAACGCCCTCGTCCTTTTTTTTAGATAGATAGATAATTTATCCTCAGAATATGCAGTACTTTACATTTACATGTTTTTTACCTTAGAACTGAAGTTATAATGAAATATATATAATGTTGTATTTCTCAGATACACAATTTTAAAGTATTACATTTTCTAATATATATTGATTTTTCTACATAGTTCTCCAATAAAAATCGTATATTTATTCATACCATATATATATATATGGAAAATTTTAATATTATAGTTCATTAGTGTTTTATAATTTTACCTACATTTTTCAGTAAAAGACTGAGAAAAAATGTTGAGTCTTCCACGAGAGTAAATACTCGCTTGTGGAAGAAATTTAACAGTTATGTTGTAATAAAATGAAAAGGCAACATGCTTTAGTTTCACATTTCCTCACACTCTGCTAGCTTGATCAAAAAATGTAAGTAAATATTTAACTAATTTAAAAGTTTGAAAATTATCATTAAGAATAAATAAAATAAAAAAAAAATAAAAAAAATTTTAAAAATAAAAAATAAATACCCCCTCAAGCAGCTGCTTGCCACAGAGGTCTGACAGGAGCCTGTCAGTTTATATGCCATAGTAGAAGGTCTGAGAGGATGGCAGGACCTCAGCAGAAAAACGACACATGTACATCCATGCCTTATCCGGGGCTCGAACCCAGGTCCCGTATTTACTGGGTAGAAAACAGAAAAAAAATATAAAAATCTATATTGAACTGTGCGTTAGTAAGTGGTTCAGTTGAGTACCTTAAGGGCAACTCAGCATCAAATCAAATTATATTTACATTTAAATCTCTTTTATTTCTAAAACATAGTCTCAATATTTACCACATTCAAAATCCATTTACTTAATTCCTTATAGAAAAAGTTATCATTCCTTATTCCTTTGATGTACTCTGGTAAGCAGTTAAAGAACTTTGGCGCCAAATAAACATAATGTTTTTCAACAATAGTTCTGTTCGCTTTTAAATCAAGTAAGAAAAGGATTTTTGACAGTCGAGTATTCTTTTCAAATGTCCGTAAAGTTTGAACATTAAAATTCATCCTTATGTATTTCAGTACCTGAAATACATATAATTTCCTTATTTGTAAAATACCTAATTCATTGTATACATTTGCAACGCTTTCAAATTTTCTTAGTTTCATTATGCATCTAATTATGTGATTCTTCACATAGTGTAACGGTTTGATTGTTATCAAACAGACTCCACCCCACGATTTAACGACTTTATCGTATTAATCGCAACGCCCTCTGCTATCTTTATCATATTAATTGCACCGCCCTCTGCTTTCTTTATCGTATTAATCGCAACGCCCTCTGCTATCTTTATCGTATTAATCGCAACGCTCTCTGCTTTCTTTATCGTATTAATCTCAACGCCCTCTGCTTTCTTTATCATATTAATCGCAACGCCCTCTGCTTTCTTTATCAAGATAGCAAATAATCTTGAAGCAAATGAACAAAAACTGTGACGTTTTTGAATTCCGCAGTTTAATTCATTCGTTTATATTTATTTGCATTGCAACGAACATTTAAAAGCTTTTAGGTATATTTAATAAAAAAAAGTTGAAATTTTATGAGGAAATGGAAAAAGCAAAGTTTTACACATAAAAAAAGGGATATTTTCGTTTGCTTAGGGCGACTAAAGAACATGTTTCCTTGATATATTTGACTTCGAATAGTCCACACTAAAGATGCAGCAGCAGCATCATTTCTTAGGTGACATCTTCTCCCTTACTAGAGAGCTCACGAACTAAAAATATACGCGATGTAGACCCTTTCCTCCATCCAGAGATAAAAGTACCATCGATATCGGTTGATTATTATCAGGAATAAGATGAATCGACTTTGGATTAATTGTCCCATTAAGACGAATCGGCTTTGGATGAATTGTCTCATTAAGACGAATGGACTTTGGATGAATTCGGAAAATATATCTGGCAACGATTTTTTTTAGAAATTAGTGATTTGGCAACCTTCGCGTACGTATACGAAGGTTGCGGGATCACTAATTTCTAAAAAAATCGTTGCCAGATATTTTTTCTGAATTCTGTAATCAACCATAATGTTCGGATACTTTTTTGAGCGACTGTACGTACACGAAGGTTGCCGGGTCACTAATTTCTAAAAAAATCGTTGCCAGATATTTTTTCTGAATTCTGTAATCAACCATGGTGTTCGGATATTTTTTGAGCGACTGTACGTACACGAAGGTTGCCGGATCACTAAGTTCTAAAAAAATCGTTGCCAGAATTTTTTTCTGAATTCTGTAAATCAACCACAATGCGGATATTTTTTGAGCGACTGTACCTGTAAATTGTCTGAAATGGAACTTCATATCATGGCACAAACATACCTTGGACATCCTTAAGCCGGTCCTGTTCTTGGGGCTCTTGTGACTTGGTCATTTAGCCCATTTTGAGTCAAAAGTGCCGCTTAGGGTTTTAATTAATTATAATATATTGTTACGACAGATGAACGAGCTGCAGTGACTTCATGACAAAACGTGGCATGAACGCTCGCATTTGCTTGTGCGTGAGAATTATGCAACAAAAGAATTTGAATGTAGGACCGACCGGAAAAAGAAAATGACAGAATTTCAGTGTATAAAAGTTGGGCAGATTAAAAAAGCAATTCAGATAGTCTGATAAAAACAAGAAGTATCTTTATTGGTGTGTGGGCGCTGGTGGTGCTTTTGTGTTGCTAGTGAGATAAACTTAGTGATCTGACAAAAGACAAGGATTTTTTATTCCTGAAGTGAAGGTTGGGTTTGGTTGTTTTACCTCTGAGCGGCACTTTTTTGCACACCATGGGCTAAATGGCCAGGTCACATGGACCCCGAAGGCTCAGAGAAAGTTGGGGGAGGGGACCCACTGGAACAACTGTTGGGAGACAGATGGCAGCCTCCCGTCAAGGCCATCCAGCGTGTTCTTTAACGTGCACAGGGTATGGCTCTCCCGCACACGGGGCCACGGCTTAACGTCCCATCCGACGGACGGCGGCCTTCCCAAGCCCATCGGTGTCCCCTACTGACCGTGGGCAGGGCGGGGAATTTTGCGGAAAAAAATCTGAACGCTGACCCAGCTGAGACTCGAACCTGGGAACTAAAGATTACGAGCCTGGCGCGCTACCGACTGAGCCACCCCCGCCCCTGAAGTGAAGGAATTCAAGAGATATGACAGACAAAGTGAAGAGGTAGTAGTTTAGTAGAACAGACAGAGCTGGTCTTGTATGCTCTGTAGAAAAAGGGTTATTGACTTATGTATGATAGCAGTTAGTTTGTTTATAAGTTATTTCATCCATATTTTTGTAATAATTTTCATTGTATTGTAATTTGTTTGAAAATATACTCATTGATACTCACGCTCAGTGCCTATCCATTTAAAATTTATAACAATATTGTTACGACAGAAGGAATCTGGCAACCGAAAGCAAAAAGTTTCAGCCAACGAATAAGAACATGGGGAGAATTTGGAGAAGAAGAGTGGAGCGTTAACGGTCGTTTTGTATTGTAACGGTCGTTGTGTGTTGTAACGGTCGAAGAGTTCGAAAATGGCCGGTGGGCTGTTCTGAGACAGTGCGCGTTAAGTATCAAGAAGTAACTTGATGTGTTGTGTATACGCGGAAGGATAAAAGTGGGATCTTTTATCGTTAAGTATCAAGAAGTAACTTGATGTGTTGTGTATACGCGGAAGTATAAAAGTGGGAACTTTTATGGCTAACTTCGAATGTCTACACGGACTGTCTTTTTGTTCGGCTAGTGTGTGAAAAGTTATTAGCACAGGACGAGAATTGGTTTACGAGTGAAGATCTTCGGGTGACCTGGTAAATCAAGTAAAAGGTAGTATTTAGTAAATTACACAGAGCTGATGTGTGCTCATGCAGGAAGATTGATGACTTGTGCATGTTAATAGTTGATTTGTTAATAAGATACTTCATCCATATTTCCTTTGTAACAATTTACCTTGTATTGAATTTGGTTTTGAAATATAGCTTTTAATACTCACGCTCAGTGGCTATCCATTTTTTTGAAATCCGCAACATTTGGTGTCAGAAGTGGGATTAATTTAATTGAATGCCTTTCACTAGAAGTATGGATGAGTTAATAAAGCTGATGACTGATATGAAAGCCGATATAGCTGCCCAAAGCGATAAAATAGATGATTTGAAAGCCGATATAGCTGCCCAAAGCGATAAAATAGATGATTTGAAAGCCGAAATGGCCGCACGAAATAATGAGTTGAGGAATAAAAGAGGTGATCTGGCCGCACAAAATATTGAGATGAGAGCTGAAGTGGCTTCTCAAGTTGGTAAGATTATTGATCAGTTCAAGGATCATAAAACCGAACTCAATAGACAATGCAATAGTTTAAATGTTGAATTTGTCAGTGAAAAAGATGATCTTGATAGTGTTAAGTTAGATTGTAAACATGGAAAAGAAAAAGAGAAAGGCAACGCATATAAAAATGTGGATCTGCTACTGGAAATCAAGAATCGTAGAGATAGCGCAGATAATGCCTTTGACCACGCAACTACTGGTAATGCATGGCAGAGTGTCTATGTCGCTGGTGACATGTCTAGGAACTGTGAAGAACAATCACACAGATCAGAGAACTGTGAGACTATACAGCACGCTTTGCACTTCAAAATACCTAGGTATACAAGTCTGGCACGATCTGAAGAGAGATCCACACGAAAGGTATTCTATTCCTCGCCATCAGCAAAATGTGTCATGGACAATTATCGCAAAGGCAGAGTAACGAGTGGTAATGAGGGGGAACGAAACAGAGTTTACGTTTCGCAGAGTGGTCCGAGTAAAGAAGAGGTGTCCATTCATCATAGATACAAAGTGCCATTCGACGTTACTGGGGAAGTCGGAGAGATTTTTCCGAAGCATATAGCCACACTTGAATCGTTTATAGAAAGTGGGGATTTAAGGAAGAGGAATTCCGAAGAATGGCTTAGAAGCATAACAGGTGATGCTAGTAAAAGAGCTTCAAGCAGAGACAGTACTTCAAAGACTAACTTTCTGGATGAAACTAAGCCTCAGAGTTACGATCAGAGAGAAGTGAATCCCTCAGATAATTTCAACGTAGCCACGCTGAATTTCTTTTCTGAACAGTCAATGTGCAGATTTGGACATTATAACCATTTAGATTATAAGGATATAGAAAAGTTTTATCACGACTACAAGAGCTCTAAAGTGGACAATATCATGTTACAAAACTCGTCGCTGATCTCCAGAATGAACAATTTGGCAATCATGACTGATGTTTCCCTGGCTAATTACAATGAGAGCTCCAAGAAAGTGAATTCCGAAGAAACAGCAACTATGACCTCCTCGGGTCATGTGTTTTGCTGGAGACCCGAGTGGCGCCATCGGATGGTAGATGAAAACAGCACAGGAGGTGTCGGCAACAAAGTGAGTCTTGTCTTGGCTCCTGCACTTGCTGCTTTAGGTCTCAAGGTCCTTATGATCTCCGGTCGTGCTCTCCAATTGACGGGAGATACTCTGGACAAATTGGAATCCATCCTTGGCTTCACAGTCGACTGCACTAAAGATAAAATCGAGCAGATGATGGAAGACGTCGGATGCTGCATCGTAGGACAGACAGAGGAGCTGGTGCCAACAGATAAGGAGATTTACCGCTGCAAGGATCTGATGGCTACCATAGATAGCGTTCCTCTAATGATATGCTCAATTGTGTCCAAAAAGCTGGCTGAAGGAGTGTGTGCTTTGGTTTATGATGTTGAATTCGGAAAAGGAGCTATTGATCTCATCAGTACAGAAGATGTTGCTGTTGATTTAGTTAAGAAAGTGGTTGCAGCATCACAAGCTCGTGGAATGAAGAGTTTGAGTTGTTCAGCTGTTATCAGCAACATGGATTCACCTCTTGAAAACTCTGTTGACAACTCTCTGGAAGTGATGGAAGCTGTTCAGTGTTTCCTTGGTAACGGATCCTTGGAACTGCAGGAGCTCGTCGAAGAGTTAGGAGGAGAACTTCTGCGTTTGGTGAACATTGTGGATAATAGGGTAGATGAAGCATCACGTGTCTGCAAGGTTCTGCATAACGGCAATGCTTTGAACAAGTTTCGTAACATGTTAATAGAACAAGGAGTATCTGAAGATGTTGCAAGCTGGCTATGTGAAGGTAAAACAGAAAAAATATTGCTAGCAGCCCGACACATCACTGATTTCACTTATACAGGAGAAACAGGTAAGGTTGTCGGATTAGAAGCTGCAGTTCTAGCAAGAGTATGGAAGGAGGAGATGGACCGAAGAGCTAAAAAGAATTATGGAGCTGATATTATATTTGTGAAGCACCTTGGGGATCAAATGGAATCAGGTGAAATATGGCTGAAGGATCATCACGACAGTTCTGAATTAAGTGAAAGTCAACTGACAAAAGGGTCAGACTGGAGGATGAAACTCCTCCCTAGATTTTATGTCACTAATGACTTTCATTCCTTGTTACTGTTGATAGAAGTAAAAATCCAAAGAAGAAAACTTTCGACAAAGAAGAAAACTTTTTACAGGTTTTGCACGAAAACTCTTAGTCGATTCTTCTCCCTGCAGAGACATAAACGTGTTCACAAGGGCTATAGGCCTTACACGTATTATGTTTGTGGACGAGGCTTCAGTCAGAAAAGAAATCTACGTCATAATGAGATTCGCTTTCATTTTGACACAAACGTGGTATATCGCATTCGTCGACGTCCAGCTACAAAGTGCAAGGTGGTTCACGTGGATCGTTTGGCCCCGTTTCATCGAAGAACTGAAGAAACTTTGGAATCCAGAATTGTTCGGGACGAACAAGACCTAGGAAGGGGGCAGTGTTACGACAGAAGGAATCTGGCAACCGAAAGCAAAAAGTTTCAGCCAACGAATAAGAACATGGGGAGAATTTGGAGAAGAAGAGTGGAGCGTTAACGGTCGTTTTGTATTGTAACGGTCGTTGTGTGTTGTAACGGTCGGAGAGTTCGAAAATGGCCGGTGGGCTGTTCTGAGACAGTGCGCGTTAAGTATCAAGAAGTAACTTGATGTGTTGTGTATACGCGGAAGGATAAAAGTGGGATCTTTTATCGTTAAGTATCAAGAAGTAACTTGATGTGTTGTGTATACGCGGAAGTATAAAAGTGGGAACTTTTATGGCTAACTTCGAATGTCTACACGGACTGTCTTTTTGTTCGGCTAGTGTGTGAAAAGTTATTAGCACAGGACGAGAATTGGTTTACGAGTGAAGATCTTCGGGTGACCTGGTAAATCAAGTAAAAGGTAGTATTTAGTAAATTACACAGAGCTGATGTGTGCTCATGCAGGAAGATTGATGACTTGTGCATGTTAATAGTTGATTTGTTAATAAGATACTTCATCCATATTTCCTTTGTAACAATTTACCTTGTATTGAATTTGGTTTTGAAATATAGCTTTTAATACTCACGCTCAGTGGCTATCCATTTTTTTGAAATCCGCAACAATATGTTAAATATGTAACAATGCATTATGATGCTTCATTTTCGTCTTTATGCGTTCATCTCATCTATGATGATCACAATATTATTCCGTGAAACTTTATGAGTAACAAAAATCACTGTGATTTATTTTGCTACTTTATTTTTTTATCGTCTGCACTTTTCAACCAAACATTATTTAATATTCCGCAAGTAATTGAATTTGACAGCACCTCTAGTTACAGGAGGCTTCATAGCATTGATTTTCAAATAGTTTTCCGAGTGAACAGAGCCTGAGTATTCTGAGAAATATCCCACTGAAAATTAGATTTTTACCATTCTGAAAATTTTGATTTTTCTCAATGAAAAAAAAGCTTCATAATAGAACTGAAATTTGTACAGTCGCGCAAAAAAGTATCCGACTACTATGGTTGATTACAGAATTCAGAAAAAATATCTGGCAACGATTTTTTTTAAAGGTTTTCAGATCACTAATTTCTAAAAAAAATTGTTGCCAGATTTTCTTCTGAATTCTGTAATCAACCGTAGTGTTCGGATACTTTTTTTGAGCGACTGTACAAATTTCAGTATCAAAAGTCAGTTCAAATTTTTTTATCACATTTCGAAATGGTCGGCAGATTATTTTATCACATTTCAAAATATTCCGCCAATTTTTTTTATCACATTGTAAAATGTTCCGTATACTTTAACAAATTGACACAGGTCCAGGGTTCTTTTTTATCACACTGCAAAATATTTCCCCCAAATTTTTTATCACATTTCGAAATGATCGGCCGATTATTTTATTACATTTAAAAATATTCCGCCAATTTTTTTTATCACATTGTAAAATGTTCCGTATACTTTAACAAATTGCCACAAGTCCAGGGTTCTTTTTTATCACACTGCAAAATATTTCCCCAAAATTTTTTATCACATTTCGAAATGATCGGCAGATTATTTTATTACATCTCAAAATATTCCGCCAATTTTTTTTTATCACATTGTAAAATGTTCCGTATACTTTAACAAATTGCCACAGGTCCAGGGTTCTTTTTTATCACACTGGAAAAATATTTCCACAAAATTTTTTATCACATTTCGAAATGGTCGGCAGATTATTTTATCACATTTCCAGATATTCCGCCAATTTTTTTTATCACATTGTAAAATGTTCCGTATACTTTAACAAATTGCCACAGGTCCAGGGTTCTTTTTTATCACACTGCAAAATATTTCCCCAAAATTTTTATCACATTTCGAAATGATCGGCCGATTATTTTATTACATTTCAAAATATTCCGCCAATTTTTTTACCACATTGTAAAATGTTTCGTATACTTTAACAAATTGCCACAGGTCCAGGGTTCTTTTTTACCACACTGCAAAATATTTCCCCAAAATTTTTTATCACATTCCGAAATGATCGGCCGATTATTTTATTACATTTCAAAATATTCCGCCAATTATTTTATCACATTGTAAAATGTTCCGTATACTTTAACAAATTGCCACAGGTTCAGGGTTCTTTTTTATCACACTGCAAAATATTTCCCCAAAATTTTTTATCACATTTCGAAATGATCGACCGATTATTTTATTACATTTCAAAATATTCCGCCATTTTTTTTTATCACATTGTAAGATGTTCCGTATACTTTAAAAAATTGCCACAAGTCCAGGTTTTTTTTTATCACACTGCAAAATATTTCCCCCAAATTTTTTATCACATTTCGAAATGATCGGCAGATATTTTATTACATCTCAAAATATTCCGCCAATTTTTTTTATCACATTGTAAAATGTCCCTTATACTTTAAGAAATTGCCACAGGTCCAGGGTTCTTTTTTATCACACTGGAAAAATATTTCCCCAAAATTTTTTATCACATTTCGAAATGGTCGGCAGATTATTTTATCACATTTCAAGATATCCCGCCAATTTTTTTTATCACATTGTAAAATGTTCCGTATACTTTAACAAATTGCCATAGGTCCAGGGTTCTTTTTTATCACACTGCAAAATATTTCCCCAAAATTTTTTATCACATTTCGAAATGATCGGCAGATTATTTTATTACATCTCAAAATATTCCACCAATTTTTTTATCACATTTTAAAATGTTCCGTATACTTTAACAAATTGCCACAGGTTTAGGGTTCTTTTTTATCACACTGCAAAATATTTCCACAAAATTTTTTATCACATTTCGAAATGGTCGGCAGATTATTTTATCACATTTCCAGATATTCCGCCAATTTTTTTTATCACATTGTAAAATGTTCCGTATACTTTAACAAATTGCCACAGGTCCAGGGTTCTTTTTTATCACACTGCAAAATATTTCCCCAAAATTTTTTTCACATTTCGAAATGATCGGCCGATTATTTTATTACATTTCAAAATATTCCGCCAATTTTTTTACCACATTGTAAAATGTTTCGTATACTTTAACAAATTGCCACAGGTCCAGGGTTCTTTTTTACCACACTGCAAAATATTTCCCCAAAATTTTTTATCACATTCCGAAATGATCGGCCGATTATTTTATTACATTTCAAAATATTCCGCCAATTATTTTATCACATTGTAAAATGTTCCGTATACTTTAACAAATTGCCACAGGTTCAGGGTTCTTTTTTATCACACTGCAAAATATTTCCCCAAAATTTTTATCACATTTCGAAATGATCGGCCGATTATTTTATTACATTTCAAAATATTCCGCCAATTTTTTTACCACATTGTAAGATGTTTCGTATACTTTAACAAATTGCCACAGGTCCAGGGTTCTTTTTTACCACACTGCAAAATATTTCCCCAAAATTTTTTATCACATTCCGAAATGATCGGCCGATTATTTTATTACATCTCAAAATATTCCGCCAATTTTTTTTATCACATTGTAAAATGTCCCTTATACTTTAAGAAATTGCCACAGGTCCAGGGTTCTTTTTTATCACACTGGAAAAATATTTCCCCAAAATTTTTTATCACATTTCGAAATGGTCGGCAGATTATTTTATCACATTTCAAGATATTCCGCCAATTTTTTTTATCACATTGTAAAATGTTCCGTATACTTTAACAAATTGCCATAGGTCCAGGGTTCTTTTTTATCACACTGCAAAATATTTCCCCAAAATTTTTTATCACATTTCGAAATGATCGGCAGATTATTTTATTACATCTCAAAATATTCCACCAATTTTTTTATCGCATTTTAAAATGTTCCGTATACTTTAACAAATTGCCACAGGTTTAGGGTTCTTTTTTATCACACTGCAAAATATTTCCCCAAAAATTTTTATAACATTTCGAAATGATCGGCTGATTATTTTATTACATTTCAAAATATTCCGCCAATTTTTTTTTATCACATTGTAAAATGTTCCGTATACTTTAACAAATTGCCACAGGTCCAGGGTTCTTTTTTATCACACTGCAAAATATTTCCTCAAAATTTTTTATCACATTTTGAAATGGTTGGCAGATTATTTTATCACATTTCAAAATATTCCGCCAATTTTTTTATCACATTGTAAAATGTTCCGTATACTTTAACAAATTGCCACAGGTCCAGGGTTCTTTTTTTATCACACTGCAAAATATTTCCCCAAAATTTTTTATCACATTTCCAAATGGTCGGCAGATTATTTTATCACATTTCAAGATATTCCGCCAATTTTTTTTTATCACGTTGTAAAATGTTCCGTATACTTTAACAAATTGCCACAGGTCCAGGATTCTTTTTTATCACACTGCAAAATATTTCCCCAAAATTTTTTATCACATTTCGAAATGGTCGGCAGATTATTTTATCACATTTCGAGATATTCCGCCAATTTTTTTTATCACATTGTAAAATGTTCCGTATACTTTAACAAATTGCAACAGGTCCAGGGTTCTTTTTTATCACACTGCAAAATATTTCCCCAAATTTTTTTATCACATTTCGAAATGATCGGCAGATTATTTTATTACATTTCAAAATATTCCGCCAATTTTTTTTATCCCATTGTAAAATGTTCCGTATACTTTAACAAATTGCCACAGGTCCAGGGTTCTTTTTTTATCACACTGCAAAATATTTCCTCAAAATTTTTTATCATATTTCGAAATGGTCGGCAGATTATTTTATCACATTTCAAAATATTCCGCCAATTTTTTTATCACATTGTAAAATGTTCCGTATACTTTAACAAATTGCCACAGGTCCAGGGTTCTTTTTTATCACACTGCAAAATATTTCCCCAAAATTTTTTATCACATTTCGAAATGAGCGGCAGATTATTTCATTACATTTCAAAATATTCCGCCAATTTTTTTTATCACATTGTAAAATGTTCCGTATACTTTAACAAATTGCCACAGGTCCAGGGTCCTTTTTTTTATCACACTGCAAAATATTTCCCCAAAATTTTTTATCACATTTCGAAATGGTCGGCAGATTATTTTATCGCATTTCAAAATATTCCGCCAATTTTTTTTTATCACATTGTAAAATGTTCCGTATACTTTAACAAATTGCCACAGGTCCAGGGTTCTTTTTTATCACACTGCAAAATATTTCCCCAAAATTTTTTATCACATTTCGAAATGATCGGCAGATTATTTTATTACATTTCAAAATATTCCGCCAATTTTTTTTATCACATTGTAAAATGTTCCGTATACTTCAACAAATTGCAACAGGTCCAGGGTTCTTTTTTATCACACTGCAAAATAGTTCCCCAAATTTTTTTATCACATTTCGAAATGATCGGCAGATTGTTTTATTACATTTCAAAATATTCCGCCAATTTTTTTTATCACATTGTAAAATGTTCCGTATACTTTAACAAATTGCCACAGGTCCAGGGTTCTTTTTTATCACACTGCAAAATATTTCCCCAAAATTTTTTATCACATTTCCAAATGGTCGGCAGATTATTTTATTACATTTCAAAATATTCCGCCATTTTTTTTGTCACACTGCAAAGAATCTGAAATTTTTTTTTATCACATTATAAAGTTTCCGGAAATTTTTTTTTAATTTAATTAGAAAATGTTGCACAATTTTTTTTATCACATTTCAGAATATTCCGCCATTTTTTTAATAGCAGATTGCAAAATATTCCACCAATTTTCATTACATCTCAAAATGTTCCGCCAAATTTTCATCGCATCACAAAACGTTCAGCCTTACAAAATTTTCCGCCAATTTAAAAAACATTACAAAAATTTACCGCATTTTTTCCATCACATCACAAAACGTTCAGCCTTACAAAATTTTCCGCCAATTTAAAAAACATTACAAAAATTTACCGCATTTTTTCCATCACATTACAAAATGCTCCGCAACCCAAAAAAGTCTGGAGCAGACTGCTTTATAATAAAAGGCATAATATACTCTGCCGCTTACATAGTACTAAATTACTTCTCCCAAAACATATCAAAAAATCATTTTTCAGTAAAGTTGGAATTTCTGACTTTGTCCAAAGTTCTTTTCTCCCACTTCAGTGGGGCGGGGGTGGCTCAGTCGGTAGCGCGCCAGGTTCGTAATCTGTAGTTCCCAGGTTCGAGTACCAGCTGGGTCAGCGTTGAGATTTATCTCCGCAAAATTCCCCGCCCTGCCCACGGTCAGTAGGGGACACCGATGGGCTTGGAAAGGCAGCCGTCCGTCGGATGGGACGTTAAGTCGTGGCCCGTGTGCTGGAGAGACATAACCTGTGCACGTTAAAAACACGCTGGATGGCCTTGACGGGGGCTACCATCTGTCTCCCAACAGCTGTTCCAGTGGGTCCCCTCCCCCAACCTTCTCTGAGCCTTCGGGATCCATGTGACCTGGCCATTTAGCCCATGGTGTGCAAAAAAGTGCCGCTCAGAGGTAAAACAACCCAACACAAATCCCACTTCAGCTTCATCTTCCTCTGTTGGACCAGGTCTCCAGCTAAGAAGGAAGTTGAAGTGATAAGTACCTTGATGATGATGATGATTCATGTAGACGAGATTCCATCAATGAGATTTTATCATCCGTAAACGGTGACCCAATCTCCAGCGAAAGAGAACTGACACATGACAAATCCTTGAAGTTATTATTTAACGGATTTCATTTGAATAGCTCTGTTTTGATTTCCTTTCTCAGTGGGAATGGTGGTGAGAATGATAAGACTGAAGTTAACACCTGCACTTCCTGGCAATAAATTGAAGCGCACATCATCTTAAGTCCCCGGGCATCATCCCACTGCTTCATTTCGAGTATAGGAAGTGGCAGATCATGATCGTTTACTGCTGTGTGTCACGAAGCAAGGCTTTCGATTCAACCTAACGGATCCACCTAAGATAGCACCGGGCCCGGACAGTTCAGTAACAAAAATTGTAAAATAAATAATTTTAGAGTTCGGTTGGGTTGTATTACCTCTGAGCGGCACTTTTTTGCACACCATGGACTAAATGGTCAGGTCACAAGGACCCCGAAGGTTGGGGGAGGGGACCCACTGGAACAGCTGTTGGGAGACAGATGGTAGCCTCCCGTCAAGGCTATCCAGCGTGTTCTTTAATTTGCACAGGGTATGGCTCTCATGGCCGATTGGTTAGCGCGCTTGACTACTGATCTAAGGGACCTGGGTTCGAGCCCCGGGTAAGGCATGGATGTATGTGTCGTTTTTCTGCTGAGGTCCTGCCATCCTCTCAGACCTTCTACTATGGCATATAAACTGACAGGCTCCTGTCAGACCTCTGTGGCAAGCAGCTGATTGAGGGGGTATTTATTTTTTTTATGGCTCTCCCGCACACAGTCCACGGCTTAACGTTCCATCCGACGGACGGCTGCCTTTCCAAGCCCATCGGTGTCCTCTACTGACGGTGGGCAAGGCGGAGAGTTTTGCGGAAATAAATCTTAACACTAATAATTTTAGATGATTCAATTGAAATTTAATGTATTAAAATCTAACTGCTGATTTTTAATTTTAAAAAGTTAGTAGTCAAGTTTACCTGACACCTGTGTTAGAAAGAAGTTCAAATAATAATAATAAAGAAATTTAAAAAAAAACAAGAGAGATATACTCCACACAACCACAATATCCGTAAAATATCCTAAGATACCTGAGACGACAAATAAATATCTATTAGCCATCGTTGAATATCTTATAGATATTTTCTGGATATGGTGTTGTGCGGGACACTTATTTTGTTGTCAGAATTGGTCCACTGTGTTGGGTAGATTTACCTCAGAGCGGCACTGTTTTTCATACCATTGGCTAAATGGCCAGGTCACAAGGACCCCGAAGGTTCAGAGAAGGTTAGGTAGGGGATCAACTGGAACAGCTGTTGAGAGACAGATGATAGTCTCCCGTCAAGGCCATCCAGCGTGTTCTTTAACGTTATGTTGTTTTACCTCCGAGTGGCACTTTTTTTTTTGCACGCCATGGGCTAAATGGCCAAGTCACAAGGACCTCGAAAGCTCAAAGAAGGTTTGGGGAGGGGACCCATTGGAACAGCTGTTGGGAGACAGATGGAAGCCCCTTGTCAAAGCCATCCAGTGTGTTATTTAACGTGCAGAGGGTATGGCTCTCCCGCACACAGGCCACGGCTCAACGTCCCATCCAACGGACGACTGCCTTTCCAAACCCATCGGTGTCCCCTACTGACCGTGGACAGGGCGGGGAGTTTTGCGGAGATAATTCTCAACGCAGAAGCAGCTGGGATTCGAACCAGGGAACTGCAGATTACGAGCCTGGCCATTGGTCCACTGACTTTCTATTTCAAGAACCGTTGCTCTATATCAGATGAAAATATAAACAAACAGAAATAAACTACAAACTGTTAAAAAATTATTAATTCTGGACATAAAAACAAATTTAAGTTCTTTATGCCGACTTTAAGATCTGTTTATGCATTTAAGATCTATAATATTCCTGGGAATGTTTTGTGCTCTAAAACTTGGAAATCTTGTTCATTTTTGGTTGTTATTTTGTATGGATCTACCGCTAATAGAGTTGAAAATTGGTTTCTATGGGTATTTTGAACAGTAGTTCTTAGAAATTATATCAAATTTTGGGTTCGGTTGTTTTACCTCTGAACAGTGGTGAAAGTAAGCTGGTACATGCCGGTACGCCGTACCGGCAAAAAATTATTTGCAGGTAGTCGCTCAAAAAAAATATCCAAACACTGTGGTTGATTACAGAATTCAGAAAAATACATGTGGCAACGATTTTTTTAGAAATTAATGACATGAAGGTTGCCAGATCACTAATTTCTTAAAAAATCATTGCCAGATTTTTTTTCTGAATTCTGTAATCAACCATAGCGTTGGGATATTTTTTTGAGCGACTATACAAGTCTTATCGTGCAAGGACAGAACAGGTTACAGAACTGTATATATATACCTAGTCGTATCAGAAAAATATGATTACTTACCACAGAATATGTACAGTAGGTGGTCATATTATTCTGATACGACACTGTATATATATATAGAATAATAATGTAATATATCATATAATAATAATATAATATAAATAACATATATATAGAACCTGCAGTTGATGTAATGTCACAGTGAGGTAACGCGATATCACTTGTAAATTGTTCTAGCATTGCAAAATATTGATAGTTGGGTTGTTTTACCTCTGAGCGGCACTTTTTTGCACACCATGGGCTAAATGGCCAGGTCACATGGACCCCGAATGCTCAGAGAAGGTTGGGGGAGGGGACCCACTGGAACAGCTGTTGGGAGACAGATGGTAGCCTCCCGTCAAGTACTTTAACGTGCACAAGGTATGGCTCTCCCGCACACGGGCCACGGCTTAACGTCCAATCCGACGGACGGCGGCCTTTCCAAGCCCATCGGTGTCCCCTACTGACCGTGGGCAGGGCGGGGAATTTTGCGGAGATAAATCTCAACGCTGACCCAGCTGGGACTCGAACCTGGGAACTACAGATTACGAGCCTGGCGCGCTACCGACTGAGCCACCCCCGCCCCAATAAAATATTGATATATTAAATAGATCACGTAGTGATGTTAAATGGGCAGTAGCAAGAACAAATAACGATATATTCATAGTAGATTAGTACAGATCAATTTCTTGAAAACATTGGATGTTCAAAACAACATGAAAAAAATATCCGTATTATATTTAAATGGGAATATTTTACAACATACTCTATAGCTACATAATAAGATCAATTTTTGACTCAAATTCAAAGAGTGCGCCGCTACTCTGACCTTATCCTGGCGAAAGTGGAGAGAAAACAGTGACTGCTTGTTAAACCAAAGCGCCTTGCAGAAGGAAAATCTTTATTTTTTGATTGACAAAATTCGTTATTTTCTTACCGCATTTTGGATGTGGGAACATTGCAATTTTGCATCTATTGTCGCAGATATCGCAGAGGCTAAATATCCGTACTTCGTGTAATCATTAGTTAAATAAAAAAAAAATAAATAATACCCCCTCAAGCAGCTGCTTGCCACAGAGGTCTGACAGGAGCCTGTCAGTTGATATGCCACAGTAGAAGATCTGAGAGGATGGCAGGACCTCAGCAGAAAAACAACACAAACATCCATGCCTTACTCGGGACTCGAACCCAGGTCCCCGTAGATCAGTAACCAAGCCCGCTAACCACTCGGCCACGGGACGGCTTCATCATTAGTTACACTTGATAAATTTTATTAGTTATTATTGCGGAAGAATTTTTTCCAGGTTCGAGTCTCAGCTGGGTCAGCGTTGAGATTTATCTCCGCAAAATTCCCCGCCCTGTCCACGGTCAGTAGGGGACACCGATGGGCTTGGAAATACCGCCGTCCATCGGATGGGACGCTAAACCGTGGCTCCGTATGCGGGAGAGCCATACCATATGCACGTTAAAGAACACACTGGATGGCCTTTACGGAGGCTACCAACTGTGTCCTAACAGCCGTTACCAACCTTCTCTGAGCCTTCGGGATTCTTGTGACATGGCCATTTAGAGAGAGCTGTACCAGATAGTTAATGTTTTGTGTGGTAGAAAACAGACAGGTATACTGTTATGGCTAGGTGAGCTGAGCATTTCAGTCATGTTCTAAACAATGTAGTTAGTTCTACTCCCATTGTTTGCAATGATGATGATAGATGCAGCATGAGACTAATAGAATGATAGATGATGATAGACTGGCTTTAATGTTGGGCCTATAACACAGTCGGAAGTTATTTTGGATATTTCTAAACTTAAATTTCATAAATCCTCAGGGGTAGATGAAATTGCTACGGAAAAGCTTAGAGCTGGGGTTGTTTCGGTTACTACATGGATGCCTGAAATTTGAATATCTTTTATGATAAAGGCATGGTTCCTAAGGATTTTACCACAGCAATTATTATCCCTATTTTCAAAAAAAGGTGATGGAAGTTCTTGTGATAACTATAGGGGAATCAGCCTACTCTCTGTTCCAGGTAAAGTTCTTTGCATGATTGTGCTTAATAGAATTAAGAATCTGGTTGACAGGCAATTGCGTGATGAGTAATGTGGATTCAGAAGTGGTAGGGGATGTGTAGATCAGATATTTTCACTTAGGTAGATTCTTGAGAAATGTTTTGAGTTTCAAAAACGTTTCATTTTTAGCTTTGTTGATTTCAAAAAGGCTTTCGACTCTGTTGATCGTCATAATTTGTGGTTGATTGTGAAATCATATGGTATACCAGACAAGTTAGTTAACATAATGAAAGCTCTCTATAATAACACTGAGTCGTGTGTGAGAGTTGGTAAGGCTCGTAGCTTAGCATTGTAGTTTAGCATTGCTTCAGGTGTTCGAGAAGGGTGTCTTTCGTCACCTTTTCTCTTTATTTTCGTTATTGATTACGTTAGGCAGAACTATAGGCAAGGGAAAGATTTTGGCCTTAAGTGGTCTAGAGATCTGAAAATTCTAATTTAGATTATGCTGATGATTCAGTTCTTTTGGCAGATGATGTTAATGAGATGAACTCTTTCATTCGAGCTATTGATGAGACTGGTAGTAGAGTAAGTTTGGTTATAAACAGAGAGAAAATTAAAGTGATGAAAATTGGTAGATCAGGCTGTGATTCAGTTCATCTGAATGGTTGCAGTCTTGAGCAGGTGTCACAGTTTAATTACCTTGGGAGCTATGTAACAGATACTGGTGATGTGCAGCATGAGATTAACAGACGAATAGGGATTGCTGCCGGACTTTTAAGAATCTAGGGAGAGTGTGGAGAAATAGGCGTATACACCTAAAGACTAAAATTAGACTGTATAATAGTTTGGTTCTTTCCAGGGTTAGTTATGGTAGTGAAACTTGGACACTTTGTAAACAAGATAACAGGTGACTAAATGCTTTTGATTCTAGATGCTTACGTAGTATCTTGGGCATTAGGTGGTTCAACTTTGTAAGTAATGAAGAGGTTCGGCAAAGGAGTTGGCAACCTCCTTTAAGCAGCATACTGTGCAGAGAGAGACTCCATTGGTTTGGCCATGTTTCCCAAATAGGGTTATGAACAGTGTGTCTATAGGTCTCAGAAAGACGGGGAAACATAGAATGCGGTGAACATACAATATCAAACAGGACCTTGTTAGAATTGTTGTGCAGTGGCCAGGACAAATATGCTTGAAGAACTATATTGCACAGCACGGTTGGACCTCCGTAGCCCATGGCTGTTTGAGGGGGATGATGATTGGGTTGAGGTGTTTTATCTCTGAGCAGCACTTTTTTTGCACACCATGGGCTAAATGGCCAGATCACATGGACCCCGAAGGCTCAAAGAAGGTTGGGGGAGGGGACTCACTGGAACAGTTGTTGGGAGACAAATGGTAGCCTCCCGTCAAGGCCATCCAGAGTGTTCTTTAACATGCACAGGGCATGGCTCTCCCGCACACGGGGCCACGGATTAATATCCCATCCGACGGACGGTGGCCTTTCCAAGCCCATCGGTGTTCCCTACTGACTGTGGACATGGCGGGGAATTTTGCGGAGATGATTCTCAACGCTGACCCAGCTGGGACTTGAACCTGGGAACTATAGATTACTAGCCTGGCGCGCTACCGACTGAGCCACCTCCGCCCGAGGGGATGACGATAACGTTGATGATGACAGTACACTGTCCAAGTCCGGTACGACATAAGAGTGTCGAAAGCCTTAGTGACAACTTCCGTACTATAAAAGAAAATGACAGATGTAATTGCAAGCGACTCGATGAACAGAGAATATGTGGACTTATTGAATAGAACTAAAATTAAATATATAAACACCACTTATAACAATAAAAAAATGTCAGTAATTAGAAGGATAAGTATGCGACAAAAACCATATGCTGAGGGGTTAAATTTATCGTTGTGCTAAAGACTATTTATTCCTACAAGAACATAGAGTTAAATAAAGATGATTAATTCGTTCAAAACTTATATCTGAAGGCCAGTTGACCAAGTTATGACGTCACTATACATAATCCTGTGATTTATTACTGCATAATTTTTACTTCTTTTTTAAGATTAAGATTTTTTTTTAAATATTAGTACAGTTGCTCAAATAAATATCCGAACACTATGGTTGAATACAGAATTCAGAAAAAATATCTGGCAACGATATTTTTATACATTAGTGATCTGGCAACCTTCGCGTTACGTAACACGAAGGTTGGAAGATCGCTAATTTACGTTAATTTCACATAGATCGCGAATGCATATGGGATGCTACAGGAAAAAATTACTCATTACCAACTCCATCTGAGAATATGCCCAATTGGCATAAGTAAAAACAAATAACAAGTAAACCACCAGTGGGTGATTCGAGTCCCAGCTGGGTCAGCGTTGAGATTTATCTCCGCAAAATTCCCCGCCCTGCCCTCGGTCAGTAGGGGACACCGATGGGCTTGGAAATACCGCCGTCCGTCGGATGGGACGTTAAGCCGTGGCCCCGTATGCGGGAGAGCCATACCATGTGCACGTTAAAGAACACACTGGATGGCCTTTACGGAGGCTACCAACTGTGTCCTAACAGCCGTTACCAACCTTCTCTGAGCCTTCGGGATTCTTGTGACATGGCCATTTAGAGAGAGCTGTACCAGATAGTTAATGTTTTGTGTTGATATTTATCTCCGCAAAATTCCCCGCCCTGCCCACGGTCAGTAGGGGACACCGATGGGCTTGGAAATACCGCCGTCCGTCGGATGGGACGTTAAGCCGTGGCCCCGTGTATGGGAGAGCCATACCCTGTGCACGTTAAAAAACACGCTGGATGGCCTTGACGGGAGGCTACCATCTGTCTCCCAACAGCTGTTCCAGTGGGTCCCCTACCCCAACCTTCTCTGAGCATTCGGGGTCCTTGTGACCTGACCATTTAGCCCATGGTGTGCAAAAAAGTGCCGCTCAGAGGTAAAACAACCCAACCCAAACAACCAGTGTGTGGGACCCTAGAGGCTAACATAAAACACAAGGTAAAAAATAGCATATATCATGCACAAGAGACCTAAAACGAGTAGCTTTCCTCAGAGAAAGCCATCATTTTAGATCTCTTGTACTTATGAAGGACATTATGATCATAATTAAGCAAAGAAGAAATAATCTCATTAGGATTGTTTTTAACAGCCTCAGAAAACCTTTTTTTGATGCATTTAGTACGAGTATATATGTGATCGATGCCCAAGTCTTTATGAAGTTGTCTGTTAATAACAAACCAAGGCGCATCGACCGCGGATCTTTGGTATAAGGCTGATATCTGGAATAAATTTTTTGAGCTTCAAGCCTAGGGCTTATTTTTCGAAGTCTAAAATAGTGCCCGATTGGCAATAATTTGGGTTGTTTTACCTCTGAGCGGCACTTTTTTGCACACCATGGGCTAAATGGCCAGGTCACATTGACCCCGAAGGCTCAGAGAAGGTTGGAGGAGGGGACCCACTGGAACAGCTGTTGGGAGGCTGATGGTAGCCTCCCGTCAAGGCCATCCAGCGTGTTGTTTAACGTGCACAGGGTATGGCTCTCCCGCAAACGGGGCCACAGGTTTAAAGTCCCATCCGACGGACGGCGGCCTTTCCAAGCCCATCGGTGTCCCCTACTGACAGTTGGCAGGGCGAGGAATTTTTGCGGAGATAAATCTCAATGCTGACCCAGCTGGGACTCGAACCTGGGAACTACAGATTACGAGCCTGGCGCGCTAACGACTGAGCCACCCCCGCCCATTGGAAATAACAAAAGTTAAAATACATAAACATCAAAGGAGCCACAAAGGCAAAACAAATTTACTATAAAAAGCACAACTAAAAGTAAAATAAGCGAGAGTCAAACACCAAATCTTTGGACGCTAGAACTGGTTCAAAACGAATGGATCGTAATAGATCAAGTATCTTTAGTCCGGTCACTTATTCATCCAAGAGAGATGCAACAAAATCAAAGGCTTGGATGTCTACTGAGATTCTCTCAGTCCAATCCTTAGACATCTTAAATTTAAGACAAAATATTTTAACTTTGAGCAATATATTACCCAAATTCAATTTCCTGAAGGATTTCAGGATCTCTTTAATTCCTTAGCAAAGTCTAACGATTCATTCTCATTTGATTTGCTCTTTTTAGTTGGCACATTAACTGTGGCCTTCCCTTTTTCTGAAGGTTTCATAACTGGTGGAGCAAAGTTAGATTTTCCTGGAATCTCTTCAGAAAGTCTGGTAGCTTGTGCGTAGGTCTTATTGGGTTCTACATACCAGGGTACCTTATTTTTACCCTTCATGTGTATTCCAAAGGTACTCTCTAATGGAAAGTTTGGGAAAAAGCTCACAGCCTCTGTAATTGGGGGCGGGGTGGCTCAGTCGGTAGCGTGCCAGGCTCGTAATTTGTAGTTCCCAGATTCGAGTCCCAGCTGGGTCAGCGTTGAGATTTATCTCCGCAAAATTCAATGCCCTGCCCACGGTCAGTAGGGGACACCGATGGGCTTGAAAAGGCCGCGTCCGTCGGATGGGACGTTAAGCCATGGCCCGTGTGCTGGAGAGACATACCCTGTGCACGTTAAAGAACACGGTGGATGGCCTTGACGGGAGGCTACCATCTGTCTCCCAACAGCTGTTCCAGTGGGTCCCCTCTCCCAACCTTCTCTGAGCCTTCGGGGTCAATGTGACCTGGCCATTTAGCCCATGGTGTGCAAAAAAAGTGCCGCTCAGAGGTAAAACAACCCAATCCAACCCTCTGTAATTGGCCGTGTGATCTTTCCCGCATTAAGCACAGGTCGGTGGACCATCCTTGTGTGTTCTGGCACATGTAGTAGTAAGGTAGTTGCCAGCGCATTTGAAACATCTAGGGTATTGTAGCAGTTACCCTGAGTGTTCCCATAACGCTAGCATTTCTGACATTGTGTTGATCCCTTCCTCCTTTGAAAGGACTCAACAGTGATCTTTAGATGGAAAAGATCAGTCAATTTGAAGATCTGTTTGTTGGCATCTGTTTTTGCCAACTCAATGAGAAATATAGGTAAGGGAGTCTTGTCCCTGTGTTTATTAAGTTGAGAAACTTTAAGTGTCATGAAGCCCATTCTGGATAATTCTTGAGTCAATTCTTCACAGGTGATGTCATCAGGAATGTTCTTGATGATCACCTTCAAATTCTTTTCTGACTTCAGCTGTTATGTGTGAAAAGTAAACTTTTATTTCTCAAAGAAATTTATGAAACTTCTATAGTCTTGGTTACATTTCGTTTGCACTCGAGTAGTATCATCAGACTCTTTTGATGTAAATGCTTCCAGAGCCTGTGTAACCAACCTTTTATAAGTGTTCAGCCAATTTTTAGGTTGTCTCAAAACTATTGGTGGTATTTTGTCCCTCTTAACTTTAGTCTGAAGCGAGGAAACTTTCTGTGTTTGTGAGGATGATTTCTATGGCTACTAATTCAGTTGTGAAAACTTCTGTTTGGTCCGGTAGTCTAACTGCTAAATGTAAATTACGATCTGGGATCCAAACTGCAGCAGCCGCTCTTCCCTCATCCTTGTTCACAGAGCCATCCGTAAATAGTTTTGTAAAGGCAGCATACTTTGCCTCAATTAAAGTTTCAGCTAAATTCTTGAGTATATAGATATCTTGATTTTTCTTAGTAAAAATACCATGTATCTTAGGAAAACAAGGAATTTTTTGAAAAATCCATGGGGAAAAATTCTCCCATTGGTCCACTTGTCGCTGGAGGCCCCGAACGTCTTCTAACAGAGGAAACCCTCTGATTACTTCATAAATAAGACATGATTTCCTCAGAGAATAACTGAATTTGGGTTGGGTTGTTTTACCTCTGAGCGGCACTTTTTGCACACCATGGGCTAAATGGCCAGGTCACATGGAACCCAAAGGCTCAGAGAAGGTTGGGGGAGAGGACCCACTGGAACAGCTATTGGGAGACAGATGGTAGCCTCCCGTCAAGGCCATCCAGCGTGTTCTTTAACGTGCACAGGGTATGGCTCTCCCGCACACGGGGCCACGGCTTAACGTCCCATCCGACGGACGGCGGCCTTTCCAAGCCCATCGGTGTCCCCTACTGACCATGGGCAGGGCGGGGAGTTTTGCGGAGATAAATCTCAACGCTGACCCAGCTGGGACTCGAACCTGGGAACTACAGATTACGAGCCTGGCACGCTACCGACTGAGCCACCCCCGCCCCAAAGAGAATAACTGAAAATCTTCTCAACCAGTGGGTTAGTCCTCTGTTTATAAACCATTCTTAGAAAGTGTTGGAAGAGGATATTGGGTCTCCTTAGAGAAAGAGGTTCCAGATTGGCTTCAACAAGAAGCAAGACCGTAAGACAAGGAGGGATATGTCCACCAGACAGATCCTTAGGGCTCTGTTTTGAATTTTTTCCATTTTTTTCACTAAGGAGTAGCTAGAATTTTCCAAAAGAAATCCTCCATATTCCAGTCTGGATCTTATTAAGACTTTATAAACGTTTAACCTTTGTTGAATGGAGGTTCCTCGTTTTCTCGGAGCCAGACATCGAAGGATATTTACGAAGGGTCTTGTAGTTTCTTCCATGAATTCGATGTAATTTGACCATTTCAGTTCTTAATCTCGTATAACTCCGAGAAATTTGTGGAATTTAACAACCTTTAGTACTGTATTGTTCATCCTTAACTGTAAGGAAGGAAATTTGCGGAGGGAGCAAAAGGGGAGCACAACAGTTTTTTCTGGTGACACCTGCAGTCTCCATTTATCGAAGTAAATTTCTAACTTCAAAAGTGTTTTCTTGAAGCTGTTCCTCCAATGATTGTAAATTTCTTCCAGATATTCATATTGCGATATCATCCACATAAACAGAGAACTTGACAGTAGTAGGAAAGGCATTTGGAAGATCATGTAAAAATAAATTAAACAATAAGGGACTCAAGGATCCGCCCTGAGGCAAGCCTCTCTGAAGTTTGATTGGCCTAGAGAGGATGTCATTTAGTTTAACTCTCATATTTCTGTTGATTAACAAATTTTGTAAATATTTCAATATTTTACTTTTAATGTTAAGCTTTAGACACTTATAAATCAATCCCTCTATCCATACTGTATCATATGCCTTTTTTATATCCAAGAATACTACAATTGTATAAGTATTTTTTATTCCAATGTTGACTTGAACATCTGTGACATGGTCCAGTATACTATCCTGAGCACTTCTCCCAAAGCGAAAACCTGAAAAACGAGGGGATAAAATGTTCTGGGACATTTTATCCCCTCTTTATTGACCCTTTTATTTATTCCCCCCTTTATTGACCATTATTTCCACAACTTTTCCCATGCATGAGCACAGTGAAATTGGTCTAAATGATTTTAATTCTGATAAATTTTTCCCAGGTTTTGGAATCGGGACCACATATGAAGTACTCCAGCTCTCTGGGTAATTTCCCATAGTCCATATGGTGTTGATAAAAGTTAATAATTTATTTAGAGCGGAGTCAGACAGATTTTTGAAAACTTTATAAGAAAGTTCGTCAGGTCCTAGGGCTGTGGAGTTCTTACAGAATTTGAGAGCTATCTTAAGTTCAGATATGCTAAAATTTAAATTTAAAACATCACTTCCCTTTTCGGTAAGAAAATTAAATTTTTTACGTTCTAACACTTCCGTTTCAGTTTGTATAAAGCATGAGAGAGTCAAAGTGTCTTCAGAAGAAGAGAAGAATTCTGCGAACGTATTAGCTAGGTCTTGTGTGGAGAGATCCATTTCAAGGACTAAGAATTTCCAAGCAGAAACTGGTTTCACAGGCTGACCTATAGATTTAATAATCTTCCAAATCTTCCCGGAACTCGAAAAATTGTCTAAATTCTCACAAAACCGTTCCCACTCAACTCATCTAGCTTCCTTGATCTTCTTTTTAACAAAGGCATTGATTTTCTTATAGTAGATCAAGTGATCCAATCTTCTTGTCCTTCTAACCCTGGGCGGGGGTGGTTCAGTCGGTAGCGCGCCAGGCTCGTAATCTGTAGTTCCCAGGTTCGAGTCCCAGCTGGGTCAGCCTTGAGATTTATCTCCGCAAAATTCCTCCGCCCTGCCCACGGTCAGTAGGGGACACCGCTGGGCTTGGAAAGGCCGCCATCCGTCGGATGGGACGTTAAACCGTGGCCCCGTGTGCGGGAGAGCCATACCCTGTGCACGTTAAAGAACACGCGTATGGCCTTGACGGGAGGCTACCATCTGTCTCCCAACAGCTGTTCCAGTGGGTCCCCTCCCCCAACCTTCTCTGAGCCTTCGGGGTCCATGTGACCTGGCCATTTAGCCCATGGTGTGCAAAAAAGTGCCGCTCAGAGGTAAAACAACCCAACAACCTTCTAACCCTTCTCTCCGCCCTCCTACGTAACGCTATTAGTCTGTTAATAAATACAATGTTGTGTTTTAGATATTTTGGATTGTCCACAAGAATTGTGCTTTTATCTCTGGATTCCTTAAATATATTGGTAAGCTGCTCTATAGACGTCATATTGCGTTCTAATTCTTCTTCAAGGCTTAGTCTAAAAGATGTCAAATTTGCGATCTTAGTTTTATTTTGCAACTTATTTTGAGATCCTCCTAGTCCAGTGATTATAACGGGGAATTGGTCACTAAGATTTGTATCATTCAATGTAGAACAATCAAGAGTTGGAGCTATATCTGGATCTACTAAAATAAGATCAATTATTGATTCTTGTCTGCCATTCCAAAACGTTGCCTGGCCATCATTTTTAATAACTAAATTAAATTCTTCAATGATCTGATACAATACGGTTCCTCTTTGATTTTCCAAGGTAGATCCCCACATGGGGTTATGGGCATTGAAATCGCCCAAAAAAATTCTAAGCGGAGGGCAGGCCTTTAATAAGCTATAAAAAACTTCAAAAGGAACATTTTCTTCAATATTGTGGGGCGGGGGGGGGGGGGGGGGGGGGCTCAGTCGGTAGTGCGCCAGGCTCGTAATCTGTAGTTCCCAGGTTCGAGTCCCAGCTGGGTCAGCGTTGAGATTTATCTCCGCAAAATTCCCCGCCCTGCCCACGGTCAGTAGGGGACACCGATGGGCTTGGAAAGGCCGCCGTCTGTCGGATGGGACGTTAAGCCGTGGTCCCGTGTGCGGGAGAGCCATACCCTGTGCACATTAAAGAACACGCTGGATGGCCTTGACGGGAGGATACCATCGGTCTCCCAACAGCTGTTACAGTGGGCCCCTTCCCCAACCTTCTCTGAGCCTTCGGGGTCCATGTGACCTGGCCATTTAGCCCATTGTGTGCAAAAAAGTGCCGCTCAGAGGTTGGGTTGTTTTACCTCTGAGCGGCACTTTTTTGCACACCATGGGCTAAATGGCCAGGTCACATGGACCCCGAAGGCTCAGAGAAGGTTGGGGGAGGGGACCCACTGGAACAGCTGTTGGGAGACAGATGGTAGCCTCCCGTCAAGGCCATCCAGCGTGTTCTTTAACGTGCACAGGGTATGGCTCTCCCGCACACGGGGCCACGGCTTAACGTCCCATCCGTCGGACGGCGGCCTTTCCAAACCCATCGGTGTCCCCTACTGACCGTGGGCAGGGCGGGGAATTTTGCGGAGATAAATCTCAACGCTGACCCAGCTGGGACTCGAACCTGGGAACTACAGATTACGAGCCTGGCGCGCTACCGACTGAGCCACCCCCGCCCCTCCGCTCAGAGGTAAAACAACCCAACACAACAACCAACCCTTCAGTGTTGTAGCAAGAAATAATAGTGAATTTCTTATTATGAATCTTTATTTGCACTGCAATTTTTTCCATTAATGAATGATTATCAGGTAAAACAATCTGCTTTTGAATTAAAGTTCTGTCTACAAGTATAGCCACTCCACCTCCTCTCTGTTTTTTATTCGTTTGGTAACAAATAAAACCTCGAATTTTCACTTGTTTCTGAAAGGTGTCCTGAAGTGCCAAGACTTTTAAATTGCATTGTAAAATTAATCTGTTTAAATTAAAATATTTGTTTCCAATACTCCGACAGTTCCATTGTGGAATATTGTAAGAATCTTTAAAGTTGTCCATCTTGGATTTGATTTTTCTTATCATTTAAGGAGTTTAAATCTTCTTCGCTTAATGTAACTTTTGCACTTATGAAATCGATGCACTTGAGGACAAGAACTACCAATTTGTCAATATAGGTTTGTGTTTTGTCACTAGTGGCATTCTCTTCTTCTCTACAGCTAGGGTGGCGGGGGTGGCTCAGTCGATAGCGCGCCAGGCTCGTAATCTGTAGTTCCCAGGTTCCAGTCCCAGATGGGTCAGCGTTGAGATTTATCTCCGCAAAATTTCCCGCCCTGCCCACGGTCAGTAGGAGACACCGATGGGCTTGAAAAGGCCGCCGTCCGTCGGATGGGACGTTAAGCCGTGGCCCCTTGTACGGGAGAGCCTTACCCTGTGCACGTTAAAGAACACGCTGGATGGCCTTGACGGGAGGCTATCATCTGTCTCCCAACAGCTGTTCCAGTGGGTCCCCTCCCCCAGCCTTCTCTGAGCCTTCGGGGTCCTTGTGACCTGGCCATTTAGCTCATGGTGTGCAAAAAAGTGACGCTCAGAGGTAAAGCAACCCAACCCGACAGTTCCATTGTGGAATATTATAAAAAAAAAATACCCCCTCAAGCAGCTGCTTGCCACAGAGGTCTGACAGGAGCCTGTCAGTTTATATGCCACAGTAGGTCTGAGAGGATTGCAGGCCCTCAGCAGAAAAACGACACAAACAGCCATGCCTTACCCGGGGCTCGAACCCAGGTCCCTTAGATCAGTAGCCAAGCGCGCTAACCACTCGGCCATGGGGAATCTTTAAAGTTGGCCATCTTGGATTTGATTTTTCATATGATTTAAGGAGTTTAATTCTTCTTCGCTTAATGTAACTTTTGCACTTATGAAATCGATGCATTTGAGGACAAGAACTACCAATTTGTCAATGTAGGTTTGTGTTTTGTCACTGGTGGCATCTTATTGGTCTCTACAGCTAGGAAGCTTTGGAAAGTCATGCAAAGACAGAGGCAGAAAAGGCCTGAAGTTTTGTCTTTTAGGGTAAGTAACCTCTTCATTCTCGTTGAAAGTTTGAGGCAAAGAATTATATACCCTTTGACAGCTTCGGCCCATGAAATAATTTTCTTCACTTGTAATTTTTAATTTGACATGCTTTTATCTTTTCCTTGCACCCTGCGTATGTGACTGGGTGATCAAGGCCACAATTAGGACAACAGATTGCTTCAGCAGTGCACTCTTTTTATCCATGATCTCCTGCGCATCTTTTACACTTTGTTGCGCTTTTGCACATGGCAGCTCGGTGCCCATGCTCATTGCAGTTTAAGCAAAGAATAGGCGGTTTAAAATACTCCTTAACAGGAAAGCTACAAGCTCCTAAATAAATATTGCATGGTAGTTTGCTTACGGAAAAAGTTAGCACAATATTATCAGAAATTATTCTTTCAGGTGGGACGCCTTTTCCCCCTTTCTAGTATCTGACCATTCTTCTGCAATGTGTAACTCTTTGCTCCTTTAGAGCATCTAACACTTCTGTCTCGGACAAATCCTCGCAAACATCCGAAATTCGTCCCATTCTTTTGGGGGCGGGGGTGGCTCAGTCGGTAGCGCGCCAGGCTCGTAATCTGTAGTTCCCAGGTTCGAGTCCCAGCTGGGTCAGCGTTGAGATTTATCTCCGCAAAATTCCCCGCCCTGCCCACGGTCAGTAAGGGACACCGATGGACTTGGAAAGGCCGCCGTCCGTCGGATGGGACGTTAAGCCGTGGCCCCGTGTGCGGGAGAGCCATACACTGTGCACGTTAAAGAACTTGACGGGAGGCTACCATCTGTCTCCCAACAGCTGTTCCAGTGGGTCCCCTCCCCCAACCTTCTCTGAGCCTTCGGGGTCCATGTGACCTGGCCATTTAGCCCATGGTGTGCAAAAAAGTGCCGCTCAGAGGTAAAACAACCCACCCCAATCCCATTCTTTTGAAATTTCTGACTGGGAAACGGCAAGAAATATTCAGGCCCAAAATCGTTTTAAGCTTTTTTAGTTTTTCAACTTGCTGTTGTACTAGCATGTAGCATAATTATGATTTTTCGAAGTACCAGGATAAAAGATCCCATAACCTTCTCCATCTGAGGATATCCAATAAATGGCATGAGTCGCAAAGGACAACACAAAAATCACCAAAAGGTGAGCCCCAAGGGTCAGGAAAACAATGATAAATATGGTAGATCAGGGTACTAGACCATAAAGTGTTCCTGATCGAAAACCAATGGTCTAGCCCTCTTAGGATCATGATCATAATTTAAAATGTTAGTAATGAAATCGTGAGGATTCGTGTCCACAGCTTCTAAGAATTTCTTAGAGATCTGCTTTATATGGGAGTAAATATGTTGGACGCCTAAATCCCCATGTATTTGTCTATTGGCCACAAACCATGGGTGGGGCATTACGGCCTGTCTCAAAATTTTATTTGATAGATCTGGAGTTTCTTAATATTTCCCTTTGTCGTGTTATCCCATATGGGAGACTTGCTGTTGTTTCTTCCAGGTACTTAATATAAATACTGATATAAAAGTATACCGGTAGCAATAATAGAAATTAATAAGAATTTTTCTAATTCGCAGGTCTACTTATTTTGGTTCCTAATTTGGTCCACTGACCTCTAATATTTCTCTTTTGGCATTTCATAAGCTGGTATAAAGCATATTTATAAATAAACATTAGTATAAATACTAATATAAGATTAGTATAAATACTAATAATATACCAGATAGTAATAGTAGAAATTAATCAATCAGAATTGTCTAGATCAGTATCAAAAGATCAACCTTTTATGCTTTACGTACCCCCTGGAAATATGTATGTAACTGGCGTACCCCTTGTATAAATGGATAAAACTATGCTTATAGTATAACAATGGGAATAAAACACTGACTTTGTTATTAGATCTAGCGATTTTTGAGCTCTCACGGCGTACCCAAAAAAATTTTACCGCGTATCCCTCGTTGAGAAACCCTAGTCTAGATGATAGGACTTCCTATATATTGACATCATAATCTGATCCACTGTCCTCCTGTTACAGCAGGTGTTGATTCACTTTGTTCACATTTCTTCTTCGGCATTTCATAGGTTGGTATAAGGCATTTTTTTTTTACCCCCTCAAGCAGCTGCTTGCCACAGAGGTCTGACAGGAGCCTGTCAGTTTATATGCCACAGTAGGAGATCTGAGAGGATGGCAGGACCTCAGCAGAAAAACGACACACACATCCATGCCTAATTCCGGGGCTCGAACCCAGGTCCCGTTAGATTAGTAGCCAAGCGTGCTAACCACTCGGCCACGATAAATAAATATTAGTGTAAATACTGATATAAAAGCACACCAGTAACAATAATAGAAACGAATAAATGAGAATTGTCTAGCTCAGTGCTGTCCAACTTCTCTAAGACTACGGGCCATTTTTCATTTTGCCAATATTTCGCGGGCCAAAAAAAAAAGAATAGGATAGGATAGGTAATTGAAAAGTCAGTTCATGTCACCTCAATATATTATTTTATTTATGCGAAAAATAATAAGTAATAATACACCAACAACAAATTTTCTAAACCTCCCATGGCCGAGTGGTTAGCACGCTTGGCTACTGACCTAAGAGACCTGGGTTCGAGCCCCGGATTAGGCATGGATGTGTGTCGTTTTTCTGCTGAGGTCCTGCCATCCTCTCAGATCTCCTACTGTGGCATATAAACTGACAGGCTCCTGTCAGACCTTTGTGGCAAGCAGTTGCTTGAGGGGGTATTTATTTTTATCTAATATTTAATAAATTTAATGGGAGCATTGTGGCCATAATTGTTCGACAATAATTTCTTTTACGTCCATATTGATATTTGTAGTTGTGAGCCGAAGTATATGTTCAAGTGTAGAGTCATTCAAGCAGTTCTTTTATCTTGATTTTATATATTTCATGTCAGAAAATGCGCACTCGCAGATATATGTACTTCCGAAAGTAGAAATTATTTGGAGTCTAAACTCTTTTATATTTGATATTTTTCTTCAGGCAAAAGTTGTTGGGTTGTTTTACCTCTGAGCGGCATTTTTTTGCACAAGCCTCCGAGGTCCATGTGACCTGGCCATTTAGCCCATGGTGTGCAAAAAAGTGCCGCTCAGAGGCTAAATGGCCAGGTCACATGGACCCGGAGGCTCAGAGAAGGTTGGGGGAGGGGATCCACTGGAACAGCTGTTGGGAGACAGATGGTAGCCTCCCGTCAAGGCCATTCAGCGTGTTCTTTAACGTGCACATGGTATAACTCTCCCGCACACGGGGCCACGCCTTAACGTCCCATCCGACGGACGGCGGCCTTTCCAAGCCCATCGGTGTCCCCTACTGACCGTGGGCAGGGCGGGGTTTTTTGAGGAGATAAATCTCAACGCTGACCCAGCTGGGACTCGAACCTGGGAACTACAGATTACGAGCCTGGCGCGCTACCGACTGAGCCACCCCGCCCACTCTTCAGGCAAAAGTTTGAACAATTCTATTCCAGTTTATCTATTAGATGCAATAATTGGGTCGACCTGAAGGTTACATTATTCCATTTAATATTTAGGATCTACGGTACTAACATATATATTTAATGGATTGTTCGCGGGCCACAAAAATCCTAGTGCGGGCCATATGCAGCCCGCGGGCCGCTAGTTGGACAGAGCTGGCTAGCTCATAGGACTACCTATTGTGACGTCATAATTTGGTCCACTGGCCTTCTGCCAATATTCCTTTTTCTGCATCTAATATTTTCTTCCAATTTACAGAAAATCAAATAAAGAGAAGCAAAACAAAAAACGCGCATCACCTTTTTCGTGTCATCCGTGATTCAGGATTTTGTCGCTCAAGGCAGTTTTTTGCGGTCATTTCTACTTCCTCGTCGTTTTCCAGTAATGACGTGAAAGTCTCACGCAGTCGAAATATATGTGCAGGGACTGCTGATCCCGCTTTAGTTGCTGACAAAGCCAAGAAATTTCTAAAGGCTGAGGTACTGTCGTGTTGATTTTTCTCTTCCCTTCAGATTCTTTCCCCTCGGTCGTGACTCATTACTTGGTGGAAGTCCTCTACCGACCACTCTGTTGCCGCCGTCCGATGAGGCCTAATTAGTGAGTCTTCCTACAATCGGAGACCATATTTCTTAGGAGGCAGTGGCAACAGTGGCGCCGCGCCGTGGTGTTAGGTTCACCTTCGTGATCATGGGACCGCCACTATCGTAGCTAACTGCGGTTAGACACGGTAGAATACCGAAACACCGAGTCCTCGGGAAAGGAGGGGAATAGATGTGAGTGGTTGTTGTTGGGTAACGTATAGAGAGCGGTTTTTATTATTCTGTGGGTTTCAAAGCGAGCCGACACTAAGGGATCTCAGCCCTGAATGGTTTTGTTGGAGTAGGATTGTTGGACGAGAAGAAATTAGGAGAATTACGATGTTCATGCAGATTGTTAGAAGTCGGATTCTTTCTGTATTGTGATTTGAATTTTTTTAGTGCGCGGTGTAACTGTGATGAAGAAAAATTCCTTATTTTTGTCATATGAAGTTTTGAATAAAACTCTGTGGAAGTCATTAAAGCGGGGCCCAGACAGTGCCTTAGCCGAAGTATTATTTTTTAACGTGAATTTATACCTTTTCGTTTTCAATTTGAGTTAGGTTGGTTTATCTTTGAGCAGCACTTTTTTTGCACACAATGGGCTAAACGACCAAATCACAAGGATCCCGAAGGCTCGGAGATGATTGGGGGGAGGACCCACTGGACAGTTTTTGCGAGACAGATGGTAGCCTTTCATCAAGGCCATCCAGGGTATTTTTTAACGTGCACAGGGTGTGGTTCTCTCGTACACTGAGCCACAGCTTAAAGTCCCATCCGACAGACGGCTAACTATCCAAGCCCATCGGTGTCCCCGCCATTAGATGTGTGCATGTGTTTGTATGATGTATGTGTATGCATATATATCAGTCAGTCAAAAAATCTCTACACCACACGAAACTCGGGGTTTTTCGTCCCTCTCTTCCAGATCGTCAAGAATGGAGCAATTGCCTAAAAGCAAGACCTCACCTTAGTTCAAAGTTCCTTTAAATTCTTTCAAAAAGATCACAATTATGTAGAAATTTCAAAGTTCCTTGAAAACAAAATCTTCTTAAAGAAGATTCTTCTTGGCTTAATAGATTTTTAAGACTCAATTCAGAAACATTATTTCTTTTTAGACTGTTTATTAATTCTCTCCTTTGATTTTCATATTCTTCACAATTAAGAAGCACATGTGATACTGTTTCTTTCACATTGCAATGAACACAGTTAGGAGAATTTACTTTTCTCATTTTGAATAAGTAACCATTTAACAAAGCCGAGCCCTTCAAGTCAAACCAAAGTTTCGAAAGGTAGAAATCTGATTCTCAATCATGCTTCGATGATTGAATCTCCCAGATGTTAATACCTCAAAATGATGTTGAAATGTTTCGTTTAATTGTTTTTTATTAACTTCTTGAGGTGTGTATTTCCCACGTAGGAGTAGATAGATTTTTCATGCAAGAGTGCTGCTTTTGCCAAAAGATCATGTTTTTGGTTTCTTAAATAAAATATTATATCTTAAAATACTACAGGTAGTTGTTAGCTTGAAAAAATACTGTAATAAAATAATTTCAAAATGTTCGTAAATATTTAGTAAAATCATTATAAATATATTATTCTATGCTGTTTTAAAATTATTAACTTGTGTTTTATATATATACACATATATTTAAAAAATGATACTGCTGCTAGTGCTCTGCGCCCGCATTATTGACTCTCCCATAGTGCTTTATCTATTGTAACTTCGTATGAGAAAAATTAAAAATTTAAAACTTTTCACAAATGAATTCACTTAAAATTCACGCATATTCAATTTCCCTCCTTTATACTTCCTTTTGTTCAACGACCGTCCGGGCCCTGTGTGTCTGTCTAAGTGACTCTGGTTTAACGAGGTGGATGCATTCCTTGCAAATCCACGTTAAGCGAAATTCGAATTCGCCGGGTGTATTTTAATATGCATTTCACTGAGATGCAAAACGGGCATAATTTTAAGGCCCCAGATTAAAAGTTATAATTCATAAAATATTAACAGGGCACCTACAATGAAATAAATGTAACATAATGCAAATTACTAAATATTTTACATATGAATAAATTGTAATATATAACAATCCATGAAATCTCTTGGAGCTTTGTATTTAAACAATTAGGGATGGTTGCTCAGTCGGTAGCGTGCCAGGCTCATAATCTACATTTCCCAGATTTGAGTTCCACCTGTGCCAGTACCGATTGGTTTGGAAAGGCTGCCGTCCGTCGGATGGGATGTTAATCGGTGGCCCCGTGTGCGGGAGAGCCATACCCTGTGCACGTTAAAGAACACGCTGAATGGACTTGACAGGAGGTTACCATCAGTCTCCCAACAGCTGTTCCAGTGGGTCCTCTCTCCAAACTTTCTCTGAGTTTTCGGGATCCTTGTCACCTCCCAGTTTAGAACATTGTGAACAAAAAAGTTACTCTCAGAAAAATGAACCTAACCCACCTGTACCAGCGTTGAGTTTATCTTCCTACCCTGTCTCAGTCAGAAAAAGGACACTGATGGACTTTGGAAGGGTGGCGTTCGTCGGATAAGACCTAAAGCTGTGGTTCTGTGTACAGAAGAGACATGCACTACGCACTTTAAAGTAAACGCTCGATGATCTTGATGGAAGTTATCATCTGGGTTGGGTGGTTTTTTTTTTTACCTCTGAGCGGCACTGGTGCGGGGGTGGCTCAGTTGGCAGCACACCAGTCTCGTAATATTCAGTTCCCAGGTTCGAGTCCCAGCTCGGTCAGCGTTGAGATTTATCTCAACGCTGACCGTTGACCGAGCTGGGACTCGAACCTGGGGACTCGAAAAAAAAACCGAGCTGGGACTCAAAAAAAAATTAATACGATTACTTAAAAAATTAATTAATACGAGATACTGACCGAGCTGGACACCCCGCCCTGCCCACCGTAAGCCCCTGCCCTTTGTTAGCAGCTGACACCGATGGGCTTGGAAAGGCCGCCGTTCGTCGGATGAGACATTAAGCCGTGGCCCCCTGTGCGGGAGAGACAAATCCTGTGCACTTTAAAAAAACACGCTGAATGGCCTTGACGGGAGGATACCATCTGTCTCGCAATAGCTGTTTTGGTCCAGGCGGGACTTGAACTTGGGAACTGCAAATTACGAGACTGGCCGACTACCGACTAATACACTCTTTATTCTTAAATATATACGTGTATATCTATATTCCTTTTCCTCTCTCAGTTCTATCTATTAAATTAATTTTTTTTATTTTACTGGTAACTCTAAATTTTTAAAAATTTCGTTATCCGTTTTAAATATTCATAAATATTTTAATATAGTACTAATGAATAAATTATTTTATTTCAGACGGTTTAGAAATAAATAGATTTTACCTAATTTTTAAACAAATTAAAATGCTTACATTTTAATGCATATTTTATTTTTCACTCTCCTTTTTCTCAATTAATATCCAGGCCATTTGGAGAGTATCAAGGTGATCTTGATTAAGCCAAGGTAATACCTCCTGTGCCGTCCCGTGGCCGAATGGTTAGCACGCTTGGCCACTGATCTAAGGGACCTGGGTTCGAGCCCGGATTAGGCATGGATGTGTGTGTCGTTTTCCTGTTGAGGTCCTGTCATCCTCTCAGATCTCCTACTGTGGCATATAAACTGTCAGACCTCTGTGGCAAGCAGCTGCTTGAGGGGGTATTTATATTATTTTATTTTAATACCTCCTGTAACAGAAAGCCGTACAACTAAGTTATGACACCACAAATGTAGTCCTAAAAAAATTAAGAATTTTTTTTATATATATATATTTATTTCTGTTATTTTTTCTGGTGAACTTGAATATTAATGTTTATTTGCAGTTGTAACTTCTCGAGAAAGTAAATTCTATATATTAATATTAAAATTCACCATTAATAATAACAGAAATAAATATATAAGAGATATCTAGATGCTATAACTACCTACGTCCCGTGGCCGAGTGGTTAGCGCGTTTGGCTACTGATCTAAGGGACCTGGGTTCGAGCCCCGGGTAAGACATGGACGTTTGTGTTGTTTTTCTGCTGAGGTCCTGCCATCCTCACAGACCTTCTACTCTGGCATATAAACTGACAGGCTCCTATCAGACCTCTGTGGCAAGCAGCTGCTTGAGGGGGTATTTTTTTATTTTTTTTATGATGTATGTGTCGTTTTTCTGCTGAGGTCCTGCCATCCTCTCAGACCTTCTACTGTGGCATATAAACTGACAGACTCCTGTTAGAACTCTGTGGCAAGCAGCTGCTTGAGGGGGTATTTATTATTTTTATTTATTATGACGTCATAGCTTAATTGTAAGACATTCTGCTATATGTGGAGTTGGCCAGTTAGAAATAGATATTGGACCAGATGATAGAGGGGCCAAGGTCCTTCTTACAAAGTGGTTCAGAAGAAGGAAGATAATGTTTTACTATTACTACTATAACAAATTAATACACCAGGCCTAGACGGCCATTCAACAAAAAATTTAAATATACTGAAAGATTTAGGTGATTTTAATTTCCTTGAATTTTAACCACAGCAGTTATTTGTGAGTAGCTTAAAATTGTTTGTTATGAATTTATTAAAATATTTATGAATATTTTTAATTGGCTGAAATATGTTTAAAAATAATACTACCAGTCTTATTTTAAATGACTGAAGTTTAATAATAACACACACACACATAGCAAATTTCTTTCATTGCCGTTCTGTGGATTCGTTTAACATTAACAAGGACACAGACATAATTAATTTGCGAAGAGGGAAATTCCGTTGCTCGAAAGATTTTAGAATTGTTTTTGTCATCAAATATTTAAAAATGAGTAGGCCTACGTATTTATCTCCCACATATGTATTCATCTTACATTTCGCTGTCAACACTTTCAGAAAACAGACAACCCAACCTAGGGGGTTGTATACAATTCACTCTACTTCCATCCTCGCTTAGGCTATGCATGAGCAAGTTGGCGTGATTCATCAAATGTGACATCTCGCCCAACCCGTCATTCCGCCAACAGTAAAAACTATCTTATTAGTTCTGTATGCATAATCAAACATGTAAATGAAACCAGTTAAGGTTGTATAACAAACCTCGATACACGAAATAAACGGAGTTGGTGTGTCCTTACACATACGTGCCAACGAACAGGAATAGGGTACAGTCGAAACATAAATACTTAGAGGAAAATTATACCTTTAATGCCTTCTGTTATTGCTAACATCACGAAATATGAGTGCTAAAATATTGCAAGCCAACGTTCGTCATGGAGTAAATAGCTGCAATACAGCTGTTGACGTAGAAATCTATTGGCCAATAGGTTACTAGCAGGATGTTAGGGTGTTATACCGTATAATTAAGTACTAATTGCTCTCAGCGCATAATAGATATAATTATATGGTTGTCAACAAAAATCACATGCATAAATATGCAACGCTGTAGAAAAGAGAGTCAGGTGATATGTTTGATTACCGAGTCTCTGTGACAAACGGAAATTTGACAGGCAAGTGAGAAAGGTAGCAGATTTTAATGACATTCAGATATGAGAGTGAGTTGCAGCAGCTGTTGAGGGAGGAGCAGGTATTGTGTGATGCTTTCCAGACTTCATTGGAAAATGCATAAAGGCTGTTGCTTACACATTCTGCAAGTTGTTACAATGATGAAAGTAAGAATGGACGAAAAATAATTATTCTGTTACATAAATGAGATATTTTCGTGAGGTAATCGTTTTCCACAGAGTTGGGTTGTTTTAATTCTGAACGACAATTTTTTGCACACAATGGGTAAATAGCTTGGTCACACAATGGGGTAAATAGGCTGGGGTAAATAACCAAGTCACAAAGACCCCGAAGGCTCAGAGAAGGTTGGGGGAGGGGACCCACTGGAACAGCTGTTGGGAGACAGTCGGTAGCCTCCCATCAAGGCCACCCAGCGTGTTCTTTAACGTTGGGTTGTTTTACCTCTGAGCGACACTTTTTAGCACACCATGGGCTAAATGCCAGGTCACATGGACCCTGAAGGCTCAGAGAAAGTTGGGGGAGGGAACCCACTGGACAGCTGTTGGGAGACAGATGGTAGCCTCCTATCAATACCATTCAGCATGTTCTGTAATATGCATAGCATATGACTCTGCCGTACAATGACCACGGTTTAACGTCCCATCCAAAGGACGTCGGTTTTCTAAGCACTTCATTTTCTCCTACTGAGTGAGGGCAGGATGTTAGGTCTCTGTGACAAAATAATGCGGAGATGACCAAGGCCACCTTGATATCCAGACCTGGACAGCCTTGAACAAAAGGAGGGAAGAAAGAAGGGAAGAAAGGAGGGAAATTAATTATGCATAAATAAGTAATATATTTAATTGGTTTAAAATTTAAACTAAAGACATTATTTTAAAGCTTGTTAAAATAAAATAATTTACTCATTAGAATTTTATTAAAATATTTTAGCGCGCTTGGCTACTGATCTAAGGGACCTGGGTTCGAGCCCCGGGTAAGGCATGGATGTATGTGTCGTTTTTCTGCTGAGGTCCTGCCATCCTCTCAGACCTTCTACTATGGCATATAAACTGACAGGCTCCTGTCAGACCTCTGTGGCAAGCAGCTGATTGAGGGGGTATTTATTTCTTATTTATTTATTTTATTTGGGAATATTATAAAATTAATAAGTAATTTTTAAAAATAATAACTACCAGTTTAATTTTTGGGAAAGTTAATGTAATTAAAATTGCTCATTTTTTTTTCAAAATTAGATCTATTACTGCAGTGACCTGGTTTGTTGCATCGAAGTCGCCTTGAGATGACCCAGCTAGGAGCCGAACCTAGGAATTGCAGATTACGAGCCTGACGCGCTACCGACTGAGCACCCCGACCCCTGCAGAAGGTAATGAAGTAAAAAAACTGTGAGCTATTTACTCCTTTGGGCTACAGAATGTAACCAAAAAAATAATATTTCTGTTAATTTTCTGTAAGGAATATTTTTCTAAGTCCTAGAACATAACGAAAAGGAAAACCCAAGAGATATTTTCCTTCTATGCAGAAAAAAGAAGACAGTGAGCTCTTTTATTTCTATCAAGAAATAAGCTCTCAGTTGTGCAATGTAACGAAATAAGAAACAGTGGACTCTTTTTATTTTCATCTATTTCTCACAGTTGAAGAATGTAATAAAAAATTTTTATAGCAATAAGAAAGAAATTAGTTTCTTTTTTTCTTTTATGGAACAAATATTTTCCTGAGTTGCAAAATGTAACGAAAAAGATACCACGGCATTCTTTCTCTTTTATGTGAAATGTAGAATATAACGAACTAAGAAACCATACGGCTCTTTCTCTTTTACGCTAAAACATTCTTCTGAGTGCCAAAATGTAACAAAACAGGAAAATACAGGTTTTTTTTTTTCTCTTTGGTAAAGGTATTCCTCTGAGTTGTACAATATAACGAAATAAGAAAACACAGGGATCTTTCTCATTTATCTAAAAATATTCCTATGAATTGCAAAATGTAAGAAATAAGAAAACTCAGAACTCTTTTATGAAGAAATATTTTCCTGAGTTGCAAAATGTAACGAAATAAGGAGACACGTGTCTCTTTTTCTTTTATGTAAAAATATTCCTCTGAGTTGCAGAATATAACGAAATAAGAAACCTAGGACTCTTTCTCTTTTATGTAAAAATATTCATATGAATTGCGAAATGTAAGAAATCAGAAAACTCGTGACTATTTCTCTTTTACGAAGAGATATTTTTCTGAGTTGCAAAATGTAACGAAATAAGGAGACACGTGTCACTTTTTCTTTTATGTAAAAATATTCCTCTGAGTTGTAGAATTTAACGAAATAAGAAAACACAAGAGCCATTTTTTCTCTTTATGTAGAGATGAGTTAAAAAAAAACTGTGAGCTCTGTTAATTTTAAGCAAGGAATAATCTTTTGAAAGGTAGATTGAAACGGAATATGAAAACGGTGAGCTCTTCTCCTTTTATCAAAAAATAAGAAAACATTGAGCTCTTCTCCTTTTATCGAAAAATAAGAAAGCATTGAGCTCTTCTCCTTTTATCGAAAAATAAGAAAACATTGAGCTCTTTTCCTTTTATGCAGAAATTAGAAAACATTGAGCTCTTTTCTCTTAATAATAAATATTCCTCTGAGCTGTACAATGTAACGAAATAAAAGAAACCAGTGAACTCTGTTACTTTTGTATAAGGAATATTCCTCCGAGTTATAGTAAATAACGAAACGAAAAAGCATAAGAGCTCTTTTCCCTTTATGCAGAAATAAGAAAAAGTGAGCTTTCTTTCTTTTTATGAAGAAATTAGAAAACAGAAATAAGAAAACTTTTTATGAAGAATTAGGAACTTTGCTTTTTCCTAAGAAATATTTTTCTGAGCTTCAAAATGCAACGAATTTAGGAGCCAGTGAACATTTTATCCTTCATACAGAAATTAGAAAATGAGAGCTTCTTCTGAGCTGTACAGTCGCTCAAAAAAGTATCCGAACACTATGGTTGATTACAGAATCCAGAAAAAATATCTGACAACGATATTTTTAGAAATTAGTGATCTGGCAACCTTCGTGTACTGTACATGAAGGTTGCCAGATCGTAATTTCTAAAAAAAAAATCGTTGTCAGATATTTTTTCTGAATTCTGTAATCAACCATAGTGTTCGGATACTTTTTTGAGCGACTGTACAACAGAATGAAATGAGAAAACAGCGATTATATTGGCAGATGCAACTAAAAATGCATCAGCTTAGAGAACAAGAAACACAACCCAGCCAAACGTTTGGAATGAAGTACAGATTGCAAATCCAACAAGATAGCATCTGCTGGGACTTCTTTCCGTGGAAGCTGAGCTTAATGATCCTCTGCACGTGATATTGATGCAGTGAATTGCAGGTTATCGTAAGAAAAGAGGTGTTGTCAATACCGTCACTTCCTGTTTCTTCTAATAGCTACTTTTCTATAATACGTCACCTAAATGGAAATCAAAAGCAACATGGGTAATTAGACTAATCGATAATTCTAGTTTCGATATTATATTTTTTTTTAATTTTAGATTAGAATGAAGGATAAATGTTTTTTAATGTGATAGAAAATATATATTTGGGAATTCGGCTTGTGAAGGGTAGTAATTGATAGGACTATGCAAAAGCTACGATGCTAATACTGAATTAAAATAATCTCTGGATCAAGGCTATTTTCCTATTTTTTTATCTGATGTTTTATCGATTAAAATAAATAAATAATAAATAAAATAAATAAAAATAAATACCCCCTCAAGCAGCTGCTTGCCACAGAGGTCTGACAGGAGCCTGTCAGTTTATATGCCACAGTAGAAGATCTGAGAGTATGGCAGGACCTCAGCAGAAAACAACACGAACATCCATGCCTTACCCGGGGCTCGAACCCAGGTCCCGTAGATCCCTTGTTTTACCTCTGAAACTCTAACCTTTTCTGACCATCATAACATATCAATAACCAAACTAAAGGAGAAAAGGAGACAGAAATCATCCTTGTCGAACATCAGAAGTAATGCTAAACCAATTGCTTCAAGCCTTACCAACTCACGCACAACTCACTGTTATTAAGACTCAGTGTTATATTAGTTTTCATACATGTTAATTAACTTTTCGGGTATACCATACAATCAACCACAAATTATGACGATCAACAGAGTCGAAAGCCTTTTTGAAATCAACAAAGCTAACAACCAAAGGTTTCTGAAACTCTAAACATTTCTCAAGAATTTGCCTAAGTGAAAATATCTAATTCACACGTCCGCTACCGCTTCTGAATCCACATTGCCCATCACGCAATTGCCTGTCAACCAGATTCTTAATTCTATTAATCACAATCATGCAAAGAACTTTCCCTGGAACTAAACAGAGTAGGAAGTTTTTTTTTCTATTTCATAACCAGTTCAGAAAACAGAGTTCAGTTTACAGAGTAGGTTGATACCCATATAGTTATCACAAGAACTGCGATCACCATTTTTGAAAATAGGGAAAATAATAGCTATGGTAAAATCCTTAGGAATCATGCCTTTATCATGAAAGATATTCAAAATTTGAGTCATCCAAGTGGTAACCAAAACGTTCCATTCTGTAGTTCCAAAACTAAGCATTTCTGTAGTAATTTCATCTACCCTGGGGATTTATGAAGTTTAAGTTTAGAAATAACCAAAATAACTTCAGATTGCGTTATAGGGCCACCAATAAAGCCACCAATGCATCATTCATCATTGCAAACTATTTTGCAACCTATTTTTTTATCTGATGTTTTATCGATTAAAATAAATAAATAATAAATAAAATAAATAAAAATAAATACCCCCTCAAGCAGCTGCTTGCCACAGAGGTCTGACAGGAGCCTGTCAGTTTATATGCCACAGTAGAAGATCTGAGAGTATGGCAGGACCTCAGCAGAAAACAACACGAACATCCATGCCTTACCCGGGGCTCGAACCCAGGTCCCGTAGATCGCTTGTTTTACCTCTGAAACTCTAACCTTTTCTGACCATCATGGATTTAAACGACCAGGTTACAAGGACCCCGAGGATATTGTTTTACCTCTGAGCGGTACTTTTTTGGACACAATGGGCTAAAGAACCAGGTTACAAGGACCCCAAAAAGATTGGGGTTGTGTCGTTTTATCTCTGAGCGGCACTTTTCTCTCACAATGGAGTAAATGATCAGGTCACAAGGACTCCGAGAAGATTGGGGTTGTGTTGTTTTACGTGTGAGCCACACTTTTTTCCACACAATGGGGCAAATGGCCAGGTCACAAATACCCCGAAAAGATTGGGAGTTGTGCTGTTTTACCTCTGAGCCGCACTTTTTTGCACACAATGGGTTAATTGACCAGGACATAAGGACCCCGAAGGCTCAGAGAATGTTGGGGAAGGGGACCCACTAGAACAGCTCTTACGAACATGTGGTAGTCTCCCGTTAAGATCATTAAGCATGTTCTTTAATTTGCAAAGGGTATGGCTTTCCTGCACACGAGGCCACGGCTTAATTTACCATCCGACGGACGTCGGCTTTTCCAAGCCGATCGGTGTCCCTACTGACCGAGGACAGGACAGGAGTAGCATAAAGACAAGAAAAAAATAAAAACTCAATAAAGTCAACTCCCGAATATATCCGCGGTGAGCGGATTAACCTGTTTGGGAGATTAACCGTGCTAAAATAATAACAGATTGTACATATATAATTTTTGGCTGTTTTTCGTCAAGCAATATACAGTATCTGATGTTTTGTGTTACTAAATTATCTATACTCAGCTAGCCATATTATCTATACTCAGCTGATGGCGACTATATTATCAACAGTTGGTTAAAACGTGACCATACTCGGCTGAAGGTTTCCATATTGTCCAAAGTTGTCATGAACGCGACCATATTCTCCACAATGGATTTGAAACGCGACCATATTCTTATATTCGATTGAACCTAACCATGTTCTCTATTAAAAAATAAATAAATAAATACCCCCTCAAGCAGCTGCTTGCCACAGCGGTCTGACAGGAGCCTGTCAGTTTATATGCCATAGTAGAAGGTCTGTGAGGAAGGCAGGCCCTCAGCAGAAAAACGACACAAACAGCCATGCCTTACCCGGGGCTCGAACCCAAGTCCCTTAGATCAGTAGCCAAGCGCGATAACCACTCGGCCATGGGACAGCTTGTGTTCTCTATATAAAAAAAAAAAAGAAATAAATACCCCCTCAAGCAGCTGCTTGCCACAGAGGTCTGACAGGAGCCTGTCAGTTTACAGGCCAGAGTAGCAGGTCTGAGAGGATGGCAAGACCTCAGCAGAAAAACAACACGCACAACCATGCCTTACCCGGGGCTCGAACCCAGGTCCCTTAGATCAGTAGCCAAGCGTTCTAACAACTCTCTATACACGACCGAAATTGGACCATATTTTCCATACTCGCATGAGTTCATTACAATCGAGCCAATTTAATAACTCAAAGCTCGTTACCATGATTATAATAGAACCACGCGTTCTATTATAATCATGGCTATTATAGTCGCCATCAGTTGTTTGAATCCACGCGTTACAGACCTCTAGCATACACAGTTCAAAGTTTCTATCATCTCTCACTTACTGCGAGTTATAAAATTTAACTACACTCTTTCTACAGTGGGGGGCGAGGGTGGCTCAGTCGGTAGCGCGCCAGGCTCGTAATCTGCAGTTCCCAAGTTCGAGTCCCAGCTGGGTCAGTATTGAGATTTATCTCCACAAAACTCCCTGCCCACGGTCAGTAGGGGACACCGATGGGCTTGGACAGGCCGCCGTCCGTCGGATGGGACGTTAAGCCGTGGTCCCGTGTATGGAGAGCCATGCCCTGTGCATGTTAAAGAACACATTGGATGGCCTTGACGGGAGGCTACCACCTGTCTCCCAACAACTGTTCCAGTGGGTCCCCTCCCCCAACCTTCTCTGAGCCTTCGGGGTCCATGTGACCTGGCCATTAGCCCATGGTGTGCAAAAAAGTGCCGCTCAGAGGTAAAACAACACAACTCTTCCTACAGTGGTAACACGAAACTACCAACCCCTAGTTTAACGCCTTTTCTCAATAATCGAAAACAATTTCAATTAATCATCTCTGATGCATCATTTGTCTCCATTTCCCGCCCACGTTCCTCACCTAAAAGACCGCCACAATACACGTGCGATAAGTTACAGATTCCTATTTCGAATCTTCTACTCTCTTCCTCAAGCAAACCTCTTGCCCCACCCAACGGCGGCAAAAGAAAGAAAACTTAACAAATGATCCCCTTCTTGCCGTGTATTTGCGAAGAGATAGGCCACACCTCATGTTAGCAGGCATAAAGCACTGGTTAATTGCCCCTCTTACTATAATTCATATTCTCCCGTCACTGCAGTGAGCCAGATAACGTTGGAGGCCAACCCACCCAACCACCTCCTACTTCCACCTCCACCCCCGAGGACCACCAACACACTCTGCCGTCACTTAACACGTGAACGTGAGGCAGTGGTGAATAAATCATTGAGTTAATCGGGACCGTGGTATGTTATTACGTGTTAAACAGAGGGTAAGTGTTGCTCTCGAATTTTAGGTGAGAGGTTGTAGTGATGATATTTCTGCGGTTATTCTTCATGCGGAGAAGAAAGGAGGGAGGGGGAATACATGTATTGCTTCATTGAGGTGGATTAAAACAATTCACGAGTCATTATTCCTTTGGGTCGATTTATTTATTTATTTATTTATTTTACGTTACAATATAATGGGATCTCCTTTTGCAGACTTTCCCAATTAGAAGATATAAAAACTCCTCTCCTTCTCACAACCTTAAAAACTAGTAAGGATAAAAAATTTTTTTTTTTTTTTTTTTTTCATATTTCTTGTTTTTTTTTTTTATATATATATTGCATATTTCTTATTTTTTATATATATATATTTTTTTTTATTTTATTTTATTTTTTTTTTATTTTATTTTTTTATGCAAGTTTATTATTTTTTTTTTTTTCTTTTTTTTTTTGTCTTTTTTTTTTTATTATTATTATTATTTTTTTTTTTTTTATTTAAAGGGGATTACTTACTCCCCCTCTTTTTTTTTTAATATATAAATTTTTTTTTTTTTTTTTTAAATTGATATATTTATAATTTTCATTCATTTTTTATATTAGATTCCAATAATGTGTCCTCTTCAGGAACTCCAAAATCAGAGAGAATGCTTTCAATCTTGTAGCTTCCAGTGGATGGTTCAACATTAAGTCCAATCTTAGCTCCCCCAGACCAATATCAATTAGTTTATCAAAAAGTTCCTGTTTATATAACTCATATTTTGTACAGTTTAAAAGAATGTGTGAAGTATTTTCAGGAAGATTGCATGCTGTACAGTTTGGAGAATTTATTTTATGAATTTTAAATTTAGTGCTATTTAACATTATTTTATCAATTCTTAATCTAAAAATAATCTTAGCTTCTTGTCTATTAAATGGTAGTTTTGGAGTTTTATTAATGTAGTTGGATAAATGATATCTGAAAGACGGTTTTAAAATTGATTCTAATTGAAAAAAATTTTCAGTTAAAGAAAATTCTAATTTTTTTAATTCAGTTTTAACTGTATGCAAAAAAGAGAATGTTGGAGAGATATTAGTCAAATTATGAGCCTCTTTGGCAATATTGTCCACAAAATTATTTTCAACAATGTTAGAGTGTGACGGGACCCATTGTAAAGAAATAATATTCTTAGATTTTTTATTTTCTTCGTTCAAGACTAAAAATTTTGTAATATAATAATTATAGTGGGATTGATTTGGTTGTTGAGATAAAATTTGGATTGCTCCTTTGGAGTCTACAAAAATAACAATGTTCCTATCTCTAACATTACTTAAAGTCCATTTAAAAGCCTCTATGATTGCAAAAAGTTCAGCTTGAATGATAGTGGCATGATTTTCCAGTTTAAAAGCATAATGTAAATTAAAACTAGGAATGTAAATAGCAGAAGTGGCTGAGGATGGTTTGGTAAAAACAGAACCATCCGTGTAAATTTCTAAGTAGTTTTTATAATAGTCTTGTTTAAATGTATAAAAAAATTTTTCAATGATATCCTCCGAAAAATCTGATTTTTTTTTTAGTGCAGGAATTTCTAGATTACAATCTGGTAAAGTGTAGATCCAAGTTGGAATCAATTCAGATACATCTCCTTTCAAATCTAATGAAAAAAATTTTTTAAAGAAGTTAAGGGTGTTAATATCTTGTTTTATTATTGAATAGTATGGGGTTCTTTTAAAATTGATATAGAATGGATGTGAGGGTAGTTTAAAATGTAATTTAAAATAGTAATTTATTAATAGAATAATTTTTCTGATTTCAAAGGGAGGGATGGCAGTTTCAGCTAGAACAGCCAAGTTAGGAGAGAATTTGGGCACTCCCAGTGCAATTTTGATACATTGATATTGTATACTATTTAATTTTTGTAAGATTCTATAGTTAATTTTTTGAATAAATTCGAAACCATATTCAATTTTTGCACGAATTAAATTCTTGTATAAAGTTAGTAAATAAATTTGGGGAGTGCCCTCTTTTTTGAAAGCAAAGTATTTTAAACAGTTTACTAATTTATATCCAGCGGCCAAAGCTTTTTCCAAATGATGATTCCAAGAGAGTTTACTATCCAGCTGAAAGCCAAGCAGCTTACAGCTAGACACTTGGGGAATAATTTCATTTTGAAATTTAAGAACAAAGTTTGGGTTAAAAAATTTTAATTTAAAAAAAGGTATGCAAAAGGATTTTTTAAAGTTAATTTCTAACTGCCAGTCGTTACAGAATTTTATTATTTTTTCAATTTGTTTTTGAATTTTGGATTGTAGATTATAAACATTTTTGTCCCAACACCAAAAGGTGAGATCATCTGCATATGTTGTGAATCTAATATCTTTATTAAAAATTTTTTTTATATCTGATAAATATATATTGAATAACAGAGGAGATAATGTGGAACCTTGAGAGAGTCCTTGAAAAATTTTATAATTTTTTGATAAATTGTTTTCAATTTTAACATTTAAAAATCTATTATTTAGGTAGTTTTCTAATAATAGAATGGTATTTGTGTTAACATTTAAATCAATAAGTTTGGAAATTAGGCCCTTGATTGAAACTGAATCAAAGGCCTGGGTAAGATCCAATGAAACTGCTAATAAAATTTTTTTTTGTTTAAATGATTTAAAAATGTCAGCTAAAAGAAGGGATATACACTCTTTCGAAGATCTGTATTTACGGAATCCAAAGAAGGTTGGTGCAAAAATGTTTTGCGTTTCACAAAAAAAATTCAATCTATTAAAAATAAGTTTTTCAAATAATTTAAGAGCATTTGACAACAGAGATATTGGTCTGTAGGAGCTAATATCCTCTGGATTTTTCCCATATTTTAAAATAAAAATAATAATAATATTTTTCCAGTCTATAGGGATTTCATGTTTTTGCCAGATGAGATTGAAAACTTCAAGAAGTTTTCCTTTCCAAGAGTTTGGAAGATATTTAAAAAATTTATTTAAAATTTTGTCTGCCCCTGGAGTGGCTTTTAGATTTAAATTGTGGATTGCAGAATTAAGTTCTGCAATATTAAAATTTTGATCAAACATTGAATCAGGGTTAGGAAGACAAGATAATTTATGGTTTAAGTTGATTTTTTGAATAAAGTTGGAACTAGTTTGGTTTTGAGTAATTTTAAGATTTTTTGCAAAAAATTCTGTTGTTTCTAGTAGACTTATTTTATTTTTAATTGCGACTTGTGCAATTGGTAATTTGGAAGAAGTTCCAAGGGCAGTTTTATTAAAAATTTTCCATAAATTAATACCAGAATTTGAAGTTGAAAGTTCAGAAGTAAATTTATGCCAGTTTTCTCTATAAGCTGTTTTTAATTTTTTTCGAATTTCTGCATTAATTTTTTTATATTGGAAGATGTCCGAAAAGTTTCTTGAACGATTTGCTTTATTTTCCGATTTTTTTCTTAAAGCCAAAAGTCTGTTCATATACCAAAAGTTTTTTTGAATTTTGGGTAACCTGTTAGTAATAGCAGTGAATGCAGTATTTGTAAGTTCTTTACATTGTTTACTGAACTCCTCAAAGTCCCCAATCTCATCATTTGGTAAATTCTCTTTTAGTAAACTATTAAATAAGTTCCAATTATTTAAGTAAACAGTTTGTTTTTTGTTTTCCATTAATTTTGATTTAATTAAAATAGGGAAGTGATCGCTGCCTCTGGAATCAGGTAGCAACGACCACTGAAATTTTTCTAAAAGAACAGTAGAAATAAATGTAAGGTCAATAACTGATCTGTGGTTGGCTTTGTTTTTATGTGTGCATTGTTTTTTGTTAAGTAAAATTAAATTAGAATTTAGAAGAAATTTACATAAATGATTACCAGCCGCATTAGTTATGTAAGAAAACCAAAGATTATGGTGAGAATTAAAATCTCCTAGCATTATTACAGGTTCATTTAATTGTTTTAAAATATCTTTATAAGTTTGTTCACCAACCACAAGACCAGGATTGTAAAAATTTACAATAGTGAAAATTAAATTATTTAAAAGAATTTCAACAGCAATACATTCTAACAAATAGAAGTTATGTTCAATATAAATTATTCTATGTTTAATATTTTTGTGTATAAAAAACCCCACCCCATTTCTACTGTGAGGTGCAATTGAGGAATAAAATAAATAGTTAGGAATTTTAATTATATCTCTAGTTTGGAGCTCCTGAAGAGCAAACACATCAATATCATGATATTTAGAAAATAAAATAAGTTCCTCTTTCTTTGACTTCACCCCCCTACAGTTCCACTGTAGGAGTTTAAAACCCTTATGTTTTGAGTTGAAGTAGTATGTCTCTTAATAAGGTGTACATTTGTTCTGTTTTACAAACAAACTTTAACAAGAGCAGAATCAAATCTATAATCAGATTTGTTGACACATTTTCTTTTTCCAATTCTCTAGCAATAGTATCTGGCGACATTATATTTGTAGACTTAGATGTAGATGGAGTTGAAAAGTTATCATGTGATTTCTGTTTCGTAGCCTCAGCATATGTTTGCATTTGTTTATCTTTTTTTCTCACTTGTGTTTTGATTGGATTGCCGAAGCTTTTAGTAGCAGTCGGCTTCACCGACTTTATCGCTGTTACAGAAGACTTGTTGAAAGCTAAAGAATGATCCTTGGCAGCCATTTCATTATGAACACTATTAATAAAGTCTAAACCATGTAGGAAATGTTTATCTGAAGCAGCAGCAACATTTTGGAGAATAAAGTTGTCATTTGAAGCATTGCATCGTTCAGAAAGTTCCGCATTAACAGGAACTCTTTCTTCACGCGGAAGAACACCAGCAAACTCCGAATCCCGGACCTGAGAGTGCGCCTCGCGTTTGGCGATCCTAAAAGCCGCTGACCAGCTACAGTGCTGCCTGTTTTGTATTCTCATAGCTGCAATGGCAATTTTTTTTACTGGGCATCCAGCATATGTAGCTGGATGCGGACCACCGCAATTTGGGCAACAATACTCCTCAGCTTTGCATAATTTATAAGAGTGATTTTCACTACAACGTTTGCATTTAGTTTTGCCTCTACAGACACTGAAAACATGACCCCACCTCCAGCAGTTACCACACAACGGGGGGGTACCAAAATGCGGTTTAACAAAAAAACGTGAAAAGCCAATATGGACTAAAGAAGGAAGTTCTTTTCTTGTACAATAAATAATGACATTAAGAGTTGGCTCTTTCAAATAGCCAGTCTTCCCTTGAATGGGAGAAAATTTCTGCATTCGTCTGATCTTAAACACATTATAAGGTTGAAGGCATTGTAAAAGATAGTTGTCATCATATTTTAAACTTACGTTTGTGAGAAGTCCCATAATGTGGTCTTGTTCAGGTAATCTCCAATTAACCTCGACACCTAAAATGTTAGTTATATTCTGAAGCGATTCACGATCTTCTTCTGTGGAAGGGAACACAATTATATCACCTTTTCTTGTGTATCGTCCAGACAGTTCTTTCTTTAGTGTTCGAAAGAAGAAATCGGTGACATCACTATCATTTAGGTCAGATAATTTAGTCGTTTCGTTAAAAAAGATAAGTGGGAATTCTTTTGGAGTCGTGTCACGGAATTCAGTAACTCTAGAGTTAGGCCTAATCGGCTGTGGATCACATTCTTCATGAAGTAGATTAAAAGAGTTCTGAAGCACAATTTCCTCGTTCGAGTGTTCAGAGTGATCCGAAATTGAGTCCGGAATTGAGTCGTTATCATTTTCATCTGTGACAGCCTTAAAACGTCCAGTATCAAAAATATCCGAATTGTTAGCAATCTCATTTAAGTCATTAAATGATAAGGACCGATGTTCCTTAGCAAGCTCCACTCTGGCGGAGTGCTTTCTCAATTTATTCAGTTGAGCCTTTTCGCTTGATTTGACAGGAATGCCTTTCGTCTTCTTTAACTTATTATTAGCATTAGATTTCTTTTTTCCACCCATAGTTGAATCTGCTGACAAACTCACAAATCACGGAGCGCTAAATAGCACGACTTCACTCTTCACTAGCTTTTTGAAGAGTCCCCTTTGGGTCGACTTTAAACAACACCTTCTATGAAAGATGGCCGATGGACCAAGTTATGACGTCATCGTAAGTAGTTTTTATGTGTAGAAAAGTTTTTAGAAATTTATTTCTAATTTTATTAGTGGTAATTACTATTTGCAATAATAATGTTTGTTTAAAAATGTACCTTATTCAGAAGAAAATTTTTCGCATTTATTGGAAATTATAATGCAAATATGTACCAATAATTACCTACTAAATATGGCATTTTTATTATAATTTTAACTCTGCAACATACTTATTACAGTTAGTAAGCAGAATATCAGATTGGCGAGATAGATAAGATACCAAATTTAGCGAATAAAACATCGCATGCGCACTGTGTTAGATCGGAAAGCATATTGAGTTAAATTTTGCGAAATGACCAAATTTTCGTCATGCACGCATGAAGTTCACACTTTTCGTTAGTGCACATGCGCAAATTGCTATTAATTCTCGTCGTTACTCTTATTTTTCCAGCAATACGGGTCAGAAAAGATATGAAAATTTTCAGAACAAATTTAAAAAAAATTGCTTTTCATGCCATGGCTGTAGAATGTAAAAGTCTACCAATTACAGCTACCGGGAGTAAGATAAAGAATTTAATTTAAAATTTGAAATTGCTTTAAAAGCGTATTAATAGCAAAAATTGTTGACCTATCTTTGCCACCATTACTAGTCGTCCAAGGTGGCAGAAAGGTTAGTGACTGATCCAGAGGGACTGCATTTAGAACCCATAGTAAGGCATGGATATCTGTGCTGTCTTTCTCCTGATGTCTCGCCTTCCTCACAGATCTCTCATCATCATTCTCAAGCAGCCATGGGCTACGGAGGTCCAATCAGACTGGGCAATTTCGTTCTCCAAGTATATCTCTCCTGAGCTATATCTGCTGGATCTGGTCACTGCACTCCAATTCTAACAAGGTCATGTTTGACATTATCTGTCCACCGCAACCTATATCTCCTATTCTTTCTGTGGCCTCAGTCACTCTCTTCATAACCCTATTCGCTAATCTATAATTATTCATACCGGCAACATGGCCAAACCAACAGAGTCTCTCTCTGCATGATATGCTGCTTAAAGGAGGTTGCCGACTCCTTTGCCTAACCTCATCATTCCTTAAAAAGTTGAACCACCTAAACCCAATATATTTCGCTTAATCATCTAGTCTCCTGTTATCTTGTTTACAAAGCATCTAAGTTTCACTATCATAACTAACCTAGAGAGAACCAAACTATTATACAGTCTAATTTTAGTCTTTATGTGTATACGCCTATTTCTCCACACTCTCCATAGATTCTTAAAAGTCCCGGCAGCAATCGCTATTCGTCTGTTAATCTCATGCCGCACATCACCAGTATCTATTACATAGCTCCCAAAATGATTAAACTGTGACACCTACTCAAGACTGCAACAATTCAGATTAACTGAATCACAGCTTGCCTGACCAATTTTCATCACTTTAGTTTTCTCTCTGTTTATAAACAAACCTACTCTTCTAACAGTCTCATCAACAGCCCTAATGACAGAATTCGTCTCATCAACATCTTTTGCCAAAAGAGCTAATTCATCAGCATAATATAAATCAGAAATTTTCAAATCTCTAGACCACTTAAGGCCAAAATATTTCCTTTACAGATAGTTCTACATAACGTAATCAATAACCAAACTAAATAGAAAAGGAGACAAAATGAACCCTTGTCGAACACCAGAAGCAATGCTACAAGCCTTACCAACTCTCACACATGACTCAGTGTTGTTATAAAGAGCTTTCATTATGTTAACTAACTTGTCTGGTATACCATACGATCTCACAGTCAACCACAAATTATGACGATGAACAAAGTCGAAAAACATTTTAAAATATATAAAGCAAGCAACTAAAGGTTTCTGAAACTCTAAACATTTCTCAAGAATCTGCCTGAGTCAAAATTTCTGATCTACACATCCTCAACCACTCCAGTGTCATATTAGAAAACATTTCCTCTCTAGCATCATCCTAGGTAATGTTCTCCATCCATGATCATCTTACGAAATGGTTTCCATCCAGTGTCATATTAGAAAACATATCCTATCTAGCATCATCCTAGGTAGTGTTCTCCATCCATGATAATCTTACGAAATGGTTTCCATCCAGTGTCATATTAAAAAACATATCCTATCTAGCATCATCCTAGGTAGTGTTCTCCATCCGTGATCATCTTACGAAATGGTTTCCATCCAGTGTCATATTAGAAAACATATCCTATCTAGCATCATCATAGGTAGTGTTTTCCATCCGTGATCATCTTACGAAATGGTTTCCATCCAGTGTCATATTAGAAAACATATCCTACCTAGCATCATCCTAGGAAGTGTTCTCCATCCATGATCATCTTACGAAATGGTTTCCATCCAGTGTCATATTAGAAAACATATCCTACCTAGCATCATCCTAGGAAGTGTTCTCCATCCATAATCATCGAAACGGTTTCCATCCAGTGTCATATTAGAAAACATATCCTATCTAGCATCATCCTAGGTAGTGTTCTCCATCCGTGATCATCTTACGAAATGGTTTCCATCCAGTGTCATATTAGAAAACATATCCTACCTAGCATCATCCTAGGAAGTGTTCTCCATCCATGATCATCTTACGAAATGGTTTCCATCCAGTGTCATATTAGAAAACATATCCTATCTAGCATCATCCTAGGTAGTGTTCTCCATCCGTGATCATCTTACGAAATGGTTTCCATCCAGTGTCATATTAGAAAACATATCCTATCTAGCATCATCCTAGGTAGTGTTCTCCATCCGTGATCATCTTACGAAATGGTTTCCATCCAATATCATATTAGAAAACATATCCTATCTAACATCATCCTAGGTAGTGTTCTCCATCCATGATCATCTTACGAAATGGTTTCCATCCAGTGTCATATTAGAAAACATATCCTATCTAGCATCATCCTAGGTAGTGTTCTCCATCCGTGATCATCTTACGAAATGGTTTCCATCCAGTGTCATATTAGAAAACATATCCTATCTAGCATCATCATAGGTAGTGTTTTCCATCCGTGATCATCTTACGAAATGGTTTCCATCCAGTGTCATATTAGAAAACATATCCTACCTAGCATCATCCTAGGAAGTGTTCTCCATCCATGATCATCTTACGAAATGGTTTCCATCCAGTGTCATATTAGAAAACATATCCTACCTAGCATCATCCTAGGTAGTGTTCTCCATCCGTGATCATCTTACGAAATGGTTTCCATCCAGTGTCATATTAGAAAACATATCCTACCTAGCATCATCCTAGGAAGTGTTCTCCATCCATAATCATCGAAACGGTTTCCATCCAGTGTCATATTAGAAAACATATCCTATCTAGCATCATCCTAGGTAGTGTTCTCCATCCGTGATCATCTTACGAAATGGTTTCCATCCAGTGTCATATTAGAAAACATATCCTACCTAGCATCATCCTAGGAAGTGTTCTCCATCCATGATCATCTTACGAAATGGTTTCCATCTAGTGTCATATTAGAAAACATATCCTATCTAGCATCATCCTAGGTAGTGTTCTCCGTCCGTGATCATCTTACGAAATGGTTTCCATCCAGTGTCATATTAGAAAACATATCCTATCTAGCATCATCCTAGGTAGTGTTCTCCATCCGTGATCATCTTACGAAATGGTTTCCATCCAATATCATATTAGAAAACATATCCTATCTAACATCATCCTAGGTAGTGTTCTCCATCCATGATCATCTTACGAAATGGTTTCCATCCAGTGTCATATTAGAAAACATATCCTATCTAGCATCATCCTAGGTAGTGTTCTCCATCCGTGATCATCTTACGAAATGGTTTCCATCCAGTGTCATATTAGAAAACATATCCTATCTAGCATCATCATAGGTAGTGTTTTCCATCCGTGATCATCTTACGAAATGGTTTCCATCCAGTGTCATATTAGAAAACATATCCTACCTAGCATCATCCTAGGAAGTGTTCTCCATCCATGATCATCTTACGAAATGGTTTCCATCCAGTGTCATATTAGAAAACATATCCTACCTAGCATCATCCTAGGTAGTGTTCTCCATCCGTGATCATCTTACGAAATGGTTTCATCCAGTGTCATATTAGAAAACATATCCTACCTAGCATCATCCTAGGAAGTGTTCTCCATCCGTGATCATTTTACGAAATGGTTTCCATCCAGTGTCATATAAGAAAACATATCCTATCTAGCATCATCCTAGGTAGAGTTCTCCATCCGTGATCATCTTACGAAATGGTTTCCATCCGTGATCATCTTACGAAATGGTTTCCATCCAGTGTCATATTAGAAAACATATCCTACCTAGCATCATCCTAGGAAGTGTTCTCCATCCATAATCATCGAAACGGTTTCCATCCAGTGTCATATTAGAAAACATATCCTACCTAGCATCATCCTAGGTAGTGTTCTCCATCCATGATCATCTTACGAAATGGTTTCCATCCAGTGTCGTATTAGAAAACATTGCCTATCTAGCAACATCCTAGGTAGTGTTATCCATCTTTGAACATCTTACGAAACGGTTTCCATCTAGTGTCATATTAGAAAACATATCCTATCTAACATCATCCTAGGTAGTGTTCTCCATCCGTGATCATCTTACGAAATGGTTTCCATCCAGTGTCATATTAGAAAACATATCCTACCTAGCATCATCCTAGGAAGTGTTCTCCATCCATGATCATCTTACGAAATGGTTTCCATCTAGTGTCATATTAGAAAACATATCCTATCTAGCATCATCCTAGGTAGTGTTCTCCATCCGTGATCATCTTACGAAATGGTTTCCATCCAGTGTCATATTAGAAAACATATCCTATCTAGCATCATCCTAGGTAGTGTTCTCCATCCGTGATCATCTTACGAAATGGGTTCCATCCAGTGTCATATTAGAAAACATATCCTACCTAGCATCATCCTAGGAAGTGTTCTCCATCCATGATCATCTTACGAAATGGTTTCCATCCAGTGTCATATTAGAAAACATATCCTATCTAGCATCATCCTAGGTAGTGTTCTCCATCCGTGATCATCTTACGAAATGGTTTCCATCCAGTGTCATATTAGAAAACATATCCTATCTAGCATCATCCTAGGTAGTGTTCTCCATCCGTGATCATCTTACGAAATGGTTTCCATCCAATATCATATTAGAAAACATATCCTATCTAACATCATCCTAGGTAGTGTTCTCCATCCATGATCATCTTACGAAATGGTTTCCATCCAGTGTCATATTAGAAAACATATCCTATCTAGCATCATCCTAGGTACTGTTTTCCATCCGTGATCATCTTACGAAACGGTTTCCATCCAGTGTCGTATTAGAAAACATTGCCTATCTAGCATCATTCTAGGTAGTGTTATCCATCTCTGAACATCTTACGAAACGGTTTCCATCCAGTGTCATATTAGAAAACATTTCCTATCTATCATCATCCTGGGTAGTGATTTCCATTCAATATCATCTTAGGAAATAGTTTCCATTCAATATCATCTTAGGAAATAGTTTCCATTCAATATCATATCAGAAAATATTTCCAATCTAGCATCTTCCTAGATAGTGTTTTCATACAATATCATCTGAGAAAATGGTTTCTGTCCAGTGTCATATCAGAAAATGGTTCCCATTGAGCATCGTATTAAGTAGTAGTTTGTACTCAATATCTTCTTCAAATTCATCCTCGGCAGCGGTTTCCATTCAATAACAACACTTTTATCGAGTGTCATATTAGAAGATAGTTCCTATCTAGCATCATATTGAGCAGTAATTTCCATCCAATATCATCTTAGGAAACGGTTTCAATCCAGTGTAATATCAGAAAATAAATCCCATCGAGCATCATCGTTCAGGTAGTGGTTTCCATCCATGTCATCTTAGGAAATGGTTCCCATCTAGCATCATTCCAGGTGGCAGTTTCTATCCAATATCATCTTCGGAAATGGATTCCATCCATTGTCATATTAGAATATGATTCACATCTAGCATCATACTAGATAGTGGTTTCCATGCAATATCATCTGACGAAATGATTTCCACCCAATGTCACATCTGAAAACAGTTCCTATCTACTGTCATCTTAGAAATGGCCTCTATCTAGTGTCATCTTAGAAATGGCCTCTATCTAATGTCATCATAGGAAGTGATTTCCATCAATTGTCTGTTTTAGAAAATGATTTCCATCCATTATCATGTTAGGAAATGGTTTCCATCCAATGTCATATCAGAAAATCTTTTCTATTTAGTATCACCATAGGAAGCCGTCCCGTGGCCGAGTGGTTAGCGCGCTTGGCTACTGATCTAAGGGACCTGGGTTCGAGCCCCGGGTTAAGGCATGGCTGTTTGTGTTCTTTTTCTGCTGAGGTCCTGCCATCCTCTCAGACTTTCTACTGTGGCATATAAACTGACAGGCTCCTGTCAGACCTCTGTGGCAAGCAGCTGCTTGAGGGGGTATTTATTTATTTATTATATTATTTATCACCATAGGAAGTGGTTCAATGTTGAGTCAGTTTTAGTGTCATATTGTAATCATATTGCATTATTCATTATTTGTTTATGTAGTGCGCCAGGTTGGTAGTATGTAGTTTCATGGTTCGAATCCCACCTCTTCCAATATTGAGATTTATCTCCACTAAGCCCCACCCTGCCTTCGGTGTAAAAGCAAACTCTCCGTCGGATGGGACATAGAGCCAAAGAATGTAGAGGTAGAAGAAGTTCAGCTTCCATAGAGATTAATGTAAAATCGAGTATCGTGCATATGGCGTAGGGGTGAAACGAACTTTACAGGGGACGAACACTTCTGTAATACCGTCAACTTCCATTCTCTTCGCTTTTCCTACGTAGGAATTACAAATTGATAAATTACATAGTATTTTAATATCAATTCTGTTCCCTGTTTTGTATAGTACTTAGAGAGCTTCTAATTGTAATAATTTATTCTATAAATAGACTTCAGGCTTAATTGAAGCATTTTCTATCCGTCCAATTTATAACTGTTGGTTCAACAAAAAATAATTCCAATGGAGAAAATAAACCTTTATTAAAATCACGATATTATTATTATTTTTTTTTCAAATACAAAGTGCAGTTGCTTTTTTTTCCTCTTTTTAAATATAAATTTTTGATGCATAGTTCATTTGCCCCTTTAATGTTTGTTTCTCAGCTTAATCAAATGCACGACACGAATCGAAACAACCGCTTGAGGTCGCCACTTACGCTTTATCAAAAATGAACTTCTTTATCTTATACGCTCTTTAATAGAGCCATGTTGCTATGTATGGTAAAACCATACCAGAACACATCTGATGGCCTTGAAGGGCTACTATTGACGAGAGTCTCCTAGCAACTATCCGGTGTGTCCCTTTCCTCCAACCTTCTTTGAACCTTCGGGGTCCTTGTGACCTGACTTGTACAGAAAAAAAGTGCCTCTTAGCAATAAAATAACCCAACTCAGCCAAAGTTGCCTGGACATACGAGGCCTGGATAGCTGTTAAAGAATAGGAGGTAAGAAAGAAAATAAATTAATACGTGCAAAATTAAGTGATTTAATTTGTCTAAAATTTAATTAAAATATATTTTTAGATAGTTTAAAAATAAAATAATTTATTTGTTAGCACCATATTAAAATATTTATGAATATTTATTTTAAAATTAATTACCAGGTAAAAAAAATTAGCTACCAGTAGAATTTTAATAAAAATTATTGAATTAAAACTTCTATGTATTTAAAAATTCAACTTTCTGTTCTTGTAGGGTCCAGATCTGGTATGATAGCAAAGCCTTTGACCCAATTAGTAGAAAGCTGATAACTGTCAGAAGGCTGTTGAAGGCTTCAGTTTTACATCGAGGGTTAATCATACTTATGGATTATGCTCACCACCAACAAAGGTTGACTCTGCAACGAACTGCTGACATCTATCAGAATGTTACAAGGATGCAAAACTTTTTCTTGCACTTCTTGAGGTCAGAGAGAGTTCTGCACTCTTTTCCACACCCTCTTGCGAAACGAGCCTCGTTCCGTCATCATTACACTACTCTCTTGTGTGCTGAGAATTATACACTCTGCATGTTAACGAGCAGAAACGCGTATTGCTCTGGTGGGAGACTCCCATGTGACCTTGAGAGCTAGCTAGTTGGTATTGCATCTTCAATTTGCCATACTCTATTCCTTCAACAGAGATATAATAGTAGAAATCAACACGTTGATGAATGAAGGAGTATAATGAGTTGTGGGTTGTTTTACCTCTGAGGGGTACTTTTTGCACACAATGGCCAGGTCACAAGAACCCAGTGGGCTCAGAGAAGGTTGGGGGGGGGAGAACTCACTGGACAGCTGTCGGGGGACAGATGGTATTCTCCCATCAATGCTATCCCGCGTGTTCTTTAACATGCACAGAGTATGGCTCTCCCGCGTTGGGTTGGATTGCTTTACCTTTTTTGCACACCAAGGGCTAAATGGCCAGGTCACATGAACCCAGGAGGCTCAGAGAAGGTTGGGGGAGGGGACCCACTAAAACAACTGTTGGGAGACAGATGGTAGCCTCCGTTAAGGCCATGCAGCATGTTCCTTAACATGCACAGGGTATTGCTCTCCCGCACACGTGACCACCGGCTTAACGTCCCATCCGACGGACGGATGCCTTTACCAAGCCCATCGGTGTCTCCTACTGACGGTGGGAAGAGCAGGGAATTTTCCAGAGATAAATCTCAACGGACCTTCTACTATGGCATATAAACTGACAGGCTCCTGTCAGACCTCTGTGGAAAGCAGCTGCTTGAGGGGGTATTTACTTTTTTTATTTATGTATAAATAAACCTTTCATTATACGTTTTATTTCTGAGAAGGAATTTTTTTTCGGAAACTCTCCCCCCTTTTTCCATAAGTTGTTGGCTTCGATTTCCACTGATATTTCCCAGAACCTATCTACGCTGTAAATTGAGAGATGGGTGCATTTCATTTCCTTTCTTTCCTCCTTTTGTTCAACCACTGTCCGGGTCCGGCCTATCTAGATGATCCTACTCAAGGGAAAATTAATTATGCATAAAAAATTTGAGTGATTTAAAATGCTTAAAATTTAAGTTAAAGTTACTTATTTTAAAACCAGTTAAAATAAAACAATTTATCCATTAGGATTTAAGTAAAATATCTGAGAATATTGTAAAATTAATTACGAAATTTTTAAAAAATATGAAACTACCAGTTAAATTTTTAGAAATATTTTTATGAATAAAAACTATTAAAAATTCAAAAATCGGTCTTCTGTTACTGTAGTGTCCAGGCGTTATTATTGAAGTGGCCTTGCCCAGCTCATGCAGGTTGGTTTCAATAAATTATATAACAACCCCATGTTGTATCAATCAAAGCTCTATATCTTCAAAAATTAGTTTTTTGTGTGAAAACTGTGATAGCAGATAAAGATCTCAATCAAATAAATCGAAATCTCGATTTTCAATATATTCGTTCAGTATTTAATGAGTTATGAAAGTTTGAATATTTAACAACAGCAATGCCAGTCTTAAGAAATGCAAAACTGATGAATAGTGAAAGAATTTTTTATACGAAGTTCTAAAATACACATTTATTTTATTAAACACTTTGACACAATACTTATTACTAAGTTTTAATTAACTGGTTAAGTCAATTTCTGTGAACGACATTTTTATTGTTAAATATTCAAATTTCCATATCTCATTAAGTACGAAACAAATATTGTTGAAAATCGAGATATTCGTATATAAGATTGAGATCTTTATCTGCTATCATACTTTACTAACAACAAACACTTATTTTAGAAGTTATATAGCTTCAACGTTGGCTTCCCATTGACATAACAGAGGGTTTTCCTTAATTTCTTGACACTATTTATTTTTAAGTTTTTTATTAAAAATAAGGCTTTATGTAGGTATAATTAAAAGTAGTTTAACATCCATTTCATAAATAACGTTGAAATGTTCAAAAATTACTATTTTCAGTTTCCCACTTATGTTCCTTCATTCCTCTAGAAATAATGGTGGCAAAGTTTGTCTCAGTCGGTAGCGCACCAGCCTCTTAATGATACCTCCTATAACGAAGGCTGGTGGACCAAATTATGACGTCAGCATAGTAGTCCTATAATCCAGATATTTCTTATATATTTTTTTTTATTATTATTAGTGGTGGTAATAATGGGGGAGAGATTTGTCTCAGTGTGTAGCGCACCAGCCTCTTAGCAGCACCTCCTATAACAGAAAACAGGCTGACGTCAGCGTAGGTAGTCCTATTATACAGATATTTCTTATATATTTGTTATTAGTGGTGAATTTTTATAATAATTTTTATACTAATGTTTATTGGTAATAAATCTTATTTAAAGGGGAAATTATCTGTATTTATTAACAATTTTCAAAATGTTAATAGATGCAAACAATTTTCTTTCTTAATAAATTATGTTTATAAATCAACATTGCTATAAATATTGGTATGAAAGTACACCAGTAATAATAATGGAAATTAATATATAAGTAAAGTCTGAATAAAAGGACTACCTATGCTGACGTCACAATTCCCTCTTGTGGCCTTCTGTATAGCAGGGTGTTGCTCTTAATCTGCAGTTTCCAGGTTCGAGTCACAGTTGGGCCAGTGTTGAGATTTATCTGCGCAAAACTAACCACAATGCCCTTGATCACTATGGGGACACCAATGGACTTGGAAAGGTGGCCGTCCGTCGGATGGGACATTAAGCCTTAGCCCCATGTGAGGGAGAGCCATACCTTGTGCACGATAAAGAACACGTTGGATGGCTTTGACGGAATGCTATCATCTGTTTCCTAACAGTTATTCTCTGTACCGAACCTTTTCTGATCCCTTGATGTCCTTTTGAGTGATCATTTTAGCCTACTGTGTGCAAAGAAAGTGCTTCTCAGAGGTAAAGAAAACCATCGTACAACCTCTAAAAATGATTGATAAAAAAATACAATATTCATCTTTATTTTTCTGTGACCCACATTGATAAAAATCAGCAGTTCTCAATATTGACGTCTTTTGTGAATGAATATACAGCCCCCTTAGAGATAGGAGGAGTTATTCCATGAGCGGAGATAACCATCTTCAAGCATCCTATCTTCCTGATGGAGCAGGGTTAAATCATGCAGTCTTTTAGTGGCCGGTTATGTCGCCTAAGCCTTACCGAGGCGGACGGCTGATAAAGGTGATAACACTGATGAGAGGCACATTTGTAGGAGCCGCAGTTTAATTTATTGCTCTACAGACATGCCGCCAAAGTGTGGGGTCTGTGGTGAGAACTAGGCACTCCTCCTGTAAGCTTCGTATCATATTTTTGCATTTACTGATAGATTTTCTGGAAAGCTTACAGAAAAGATATCACCAGTGATATGTGTTTTGACTGATCGCAAGCATGTGCAAATAGAATTAGTAAAAGGCAAAATAGATTTTGTTCGCAGAGCAGTGAGTGCAAAATAATTCTTTTTTGACTGAGTTGGGTTGTTTTAAAACTGAGCGGCACTTTTTTTGCACACCATGGGCTAAATGGCCAGGTCACAAGGACCCCGAAGGCTCAGAGAAGGTTGGGGGAGGGGACCCACTGGAACAGCTGTTGGGAGACAGATGGTAGCCTCCCGTCAAGGCCATCCAGCGTGTTCTTTAACGTGCACAGGGTATGGCTCTCCCGCACACGGGGCCACGGCTTAACGTCCCATCCGACGGACGGCGGCCTTTTCAAGCCCATCGGTGTCCCCTACTGACCGTGGGCAGGGCGGGGAATTTTGCGAAGATAAATCTCAACGCTGACCCAGCTGGGACTCGAACCTGGGAACTACAGATTACGAGCCTGGCGCGCTACCGACTGAGCCACCCCGCCCCCTTTTTTGACTGAGAATGCATATAGAATTAGTAAAAGGCAACGTTGATTTTGTTCGCAGACCAGTGAGTGTAAAATAGTTCTTTTTTTACTGAGAAAAAAAAATGGCTGATCTGAAATGTTCGTAGTTGAAGAGGGAAAGACAGATTATAAAATCTAACATTTATTTATTTTTGGAGTAGGAAAACTAATATACCTCTTTTTCACTTACTTATGAAATCACCGCTGATTTGTTCAATGATCGAAGAGATAAGACATTGAATCAGGAATGTCTGTCATTAATTATATTTTCAAAGCAAGCAGGGTATGGTAGCTCTGTTTTAACGGAAAGAAGAGATTATCGTTTATTTCTTTAACTATTCATAGTTAAAGGAGAAAAGATATTGAATCAGGAAAGACTATCATTGATTTTATATTCACAGCAAGCAGGATAAGATACAGTCACTCAAAAAAGTATCCGAACACTATGGTTGATTACAGAATTAAGAAAAAATAGCTGGTAACGATTTTTTTTAGAAATTAGTGATCTGTCACGTGACACGAAGGTTGCCAGATCACTAATTTCTAAAAAAAATCGTTGCCAGATATTTTTTCTGAATTCTGTAATCAACCATAGTGTTCGGATACTTTTTTGAGCGACTGTAGCTCTGTCTTAACGGAAAGAAATATTTTCGTTTATTTCTTGACCTAATATTCTCAAAGAAGGGGTGGGGAACAAAGCCACCTTTGATTCCACTCCCTTCCCTATATCTGTCCCTATATATATATACATATATGCATACATAAAAAATCCTCAAGTATTCAGGGGCTGGGGTGGTTCAGTCGGTAGCGTGCCAGGCTCGTATTTTGCAGTTTTCAGGTTCGAGTCCCGCCTGCCGCCTGTGCCAGTTGAGATTTATCTCTGAAAAACTTCCCACGGTCAGTAGGGGGCACCGACGGGTTTGGAAAGGTCGAAGTCCGTCGGATGTGACGTTAAGCCGTGGCTTCTTGTATGGGAGAACCATACCTTATGCACGTTAAAGAAAACGCTGGATGGCCTTGACGGGTTTTTTTACCTCTGAGCAGCACTTTTTTGCACACCATGGGCTAAATGGCCAGGTCACATGGACCCCGAAGGCTCAGAGAAGGTTGGGGGAGGGGACCCACTGGAACAGCTGTTGGGAGACAGATGGTAGCCTCCCGTCAAGGCCATCCCGCGTGTTCTTTAACGTGCACAGGGCATGGCTCTCCCGCACACGGGGCCACGGCTTAACGTCCCATCCAACGGACGGCAGCCTTTCCAAGCCCATCGGTGTCCCCTACTGACCGTGGCAGGGCGGGGAATTTTGCGGAGATAAATCTCAATGCTGACCCAGCTGGGACTCGAACCTGGGAACTACAGATTACGAGCCTGGCGCGCTACCGACTGAGCCACTCCCGCCTCGCCTTGACGGGAGATTGCCATCTGTCTCCTAACAGCTGTTTTAGTGGGTCCTCTCCCCCAACATTCTCTGAGTCTTCGGGATCCTTGTGACCTGGCCATTTAGCCCATGGTGTGCAAAAAAGTGCCCTCACAGATTGAACAATCCAACCCTTTTTTCTGAAGTCTTTGGCTGGATATTATTTTTTTTGTAAAAGAAAGAAGGTGCTTCCCTGCACAAGGGACAGAGATAACCTAGAAGCTCTATTGGGCTTGTCCCGGTTTCTCATATAAACATACAAACACTTATACATAGTTGAACTCGGTTGTTTTATCTCTGAGCGGCACACAATTAGCTAAATCTCCAAGTCACAAGGACCCCGAGGGCTCAGAGAAGGTTGGTAGAGAGGGGATCCACTGGACAACTGTTGGGCAACATATAATAGCCTCCCGTTAAGGCCATCCAATGTGTTCTTTGACGTGCATAGGGAATGGCTCTCCCGTACAGGGTGCCACGTCTTAACTTCCCATCCGACGGACGGTGGTCTTTCCAAGCCCATCGGTGTCCCCTACTAACTGTGGGAAGTGGAGAGAAGGAGTTTTGCGGAGATAAATCTCAACTCTGGGCCAACTGGGATAGAACCAGGGAACTGCAAATTACGCGTCTGGCGCGCAACCGACTGAGCCACCCCCGTCATTAAAAAATACTTTAATGTTCTTCACTCTAGAACAGTGGTTTTCAACCTTTTATGCTTCACTTACCCTCAGGTAATGTGTATGTAACTGGCGAACCCCTTGTACAGACAGATAAAACTATAGTTATAGTATAACAATGGTTATTCTTACTTTGCTACTAGATCTAGCGACTTTTGAGCTCTCACGGCGTACCCCAAATATTTTTACCGCGTACCCCACGTTGAGAACCCCTACTCTAGAAGATCTAGAGATCATAAAAAAAAAAATATTTCATTGTGTTAATAGAACAAAAAAGAAAGGCACTAAACTTGAAAATCGACTCCACACAGCTTTAGGACAAAATCATGCTTAGAGACTTTATCCGTATACATTTGGACCATTGTTCACTAAAAGAGACTTTATCCTTATACATTTGGACCATTGTTCACTAAAAGAGACTTTATTCGTATACATTTGGACCATTGTTCACTAAAAGAGACTTTATTCGTATACATTTGGACCATTGTTCACTAAAAGAGACTTTATCCGTATAATTTGGGCCATTGATCACTAAAAGAGACTTTATTCGTATACATTTGGGACATTGTTCACTAAAAGAGACTTTATTCGTATACATTTGGACCATTGTTCACTAAAAGAGACTTTATTCGTATACATTTGGACCATTGTTCACTAAAAGAGACTTTATCCGTATACATTTGGACCAATGTTCACTAAAAGAGACTTTATCCGTATACATTTGGACCATTGTTCACTAAAAGAGACTTTATTCGTATACATTTGGACCATTGTTCATAAAAGAGACTTTATCCGTATACATTTGGACCATTGCTCACTAAAAGAGACTTTATTCGTATATATTTGGGCCGTTGTTCACTAAAAGAGACTTTATTCGTATACATTTGGACCATTGTTCACTAAAAGAGACTTTATTCGTATACATTTGGACCATTGTTCACTAAAAGAGATTTTATTCGTATACATTTGGACCATTGTTCACTAAAAGAGATTTTTTCCGTATACATTTGGACCATTGTTCACTAAAAGAGACTTTATCCGTATACATTTGTACCATTGTTTACTAAAAGAGACTTTATCCGTATACATTTGGGCCATTGTTCACTAAAAGAGACTTTATCCGTATACATTTCGACCATTGTTCACTAAAAGAGACTTTATCCGTATAATTTGGGCCATTGTTCACTAAAAGAGACTTCTTCGTATACATTTGGACCATTGTTCATTAAAAGAGACTTTATCCGTATACATTTGGACCAATGTTCATTAAAAGAGACTTTATCCGTATTCATTTGGACCATTGTTCACTAAAAGAGACTTTATCCGTATATATTTGGACCATTGTTCACTAAAAGAAAGGAACAATAGTCAGCTGTTTTGAATAAAAATACATCATCAGAATTATTAGAGTTGGAAAAAAAAACTAGAGCTACAGTGAGCTTTTGTTTTGTTTTCTTTGCTTAAAAACACGTATTTTTATAAGTTACGTGCTCCTGCTACAAACTAACCCCGTTTTAACTTCATTTACACGTTTTTAACTTATTAATTAAAAACAGCAACACGTTTTAAGAGATTAAGGTTAATTAGATTTTCGTGTAGAAAGGAGGGAAGGTCAGTATGTCGATGAATAGAATGAGTTCTGTTTGACGAGTTTCTGATGGCGTTTCGGAAAACACGAAAATTGTTTAGAAAACAAAAAAAAAATAGGGAGGAGTGGTCCTGATGGATGGTTTCCGTACAAAACCCCTATTGTTGATAGTGTTTGGTGTTACGAGACGCGATTTTGAATAATCGGTGGGAATCATCAAGGTGATTATTTCCTTATCATTAGAATACACAGCAGATGCTATTTTTTGTCGTCCAAGTCAATTCACTGAAGTTATAACATTGTTATCTCCAAATAGAGGTGGGAAGATGTGTCTATTATATTATTCTGTTCTTGTATCCATGCTAAGAGATTTATCATTCACAACGTTGTAAGTGGTTGGGTTGGGTTGTTTTACCTCTGAGCGGCACTTTTTTGCACACCATGGGCTAAATGGCCAGGTCACATGGACCCCGAAAGCTCAGAGATGGTTTGGGGGAGGGACCCACTGGAACAGCTGTTGGGGGACAGATGGTAGCCTCCTGTCAAGGCCATCCAGCGTGTTCTTTAACGTTGGGTTGTTTTACCTCTGAGCGGCACTTATTTTGCACACCATGGGCTAAATGGCCAGGTCACATGGACCCCGAAGGCTCAGAGAAGGTTGGGGGAGGGACCCACTGGAACAGCTGTTGGGAGACAGATGGTAACCTCCTGTCAAGGCCATCCAGCGTGTTCTTTAAAGTTGGGTTGTTTTACCTCTGAGCGGCACTTATTTTCCACACCATGGGCTAAATGGCCAGGTCACATGGACCCCGAAGGCTCAGAGAAGGTTGGGGGAGGGGACCCACTGGAACAGCTGTTGGGAGACAGATGGTAGCCTCCCGTCAAGGCCATCCAGCGTGTTCTTTAACGTGCACAGGGTATGGCTCTCCCGCACACGGGGCCACGGCTTAACGTCCCACCCGACGGACGGCGGCCTTTCCAAGCCCATCGGTGTCCCCTACTGACCGTGGGCAGGGCGGGGAATTTTGCGGAGATAAATCTCAACGCTCACCCAGCTGGGACTCGAACCTGGGAACTACAGCTTGTAAGTGGTAAGAGGTGCATTATTAATAAAATTCTTTTGTGTACGAAAAACTTTTGCATCATTTGTAATACTGTATTTTTTTAATCAGTTTTAGCATTATTTTGGTAAGAGGTGTATTACTTATAAAACTGAAGTGTTGTTAAGAAATTTTGTACTTTTAGTTTTTATAAGACGTAACAGGTGTTATACTGTTAGTTGCATTTAGAGTTTTATTGTTTTCTTTGTAAAAGTGTTTTATTGTCATATTGTACAAGAGATATTTTATTGTTATCCTGTATGTGAAATGTTGCATTGTATCTTTTATAAGAGTTGTTATATCGTTATCTTTTGTAAGAGGTGTTATGTCGTTATCTTGTACATGTGTTATCTTGTTATCTTGTATAGGTGTTACCTTGTTATCTTGTATAAGTGTTATCTTGGATGGAAGGCGTTTATAAATGTTTTCTTGTGTAAAAGGTGTTAAAATGTTTTCTTATGTAAAAAGGTGTCAAAATGTTTTCTTATGTAAAAAGGTGTTAAAAAGTTTTCTTATGTAAAAAGGTGTTAAAATTATATATAAAGGTTTGTAAATGGTAAATTGGCCTGTAAATGGTAGCTAGGTAGTCACTGGAAGGAGAGCTATGCACCAATCCCCTGTGATGATGCATAGAACCGGCCAGGCCTAGCACCTAATGTCCGACCCCGTCTTCTCGTGGTGCAAACCGTTAGTACCTTTCAAAAGAGATACTCACTTGTGGAAGTGAACGGAAGTGGAGGGCTGCCAGATTAGTGTGGCCTACTAATCTGGACAACTCTGGCTACTTTTTTTTCTACCCTGCTGAGGAGTGGTGAACTACACAGAGTCCTGGTGCTGATCATATAAACCCACTGGACTGGACTGAATTAAGGCTCTGAGCTTGATTATGGATCCTGATTTTGCTGCACTGGTGGGCTTCTGTGGAAGGGAAAATCTTCCGCTGTGTTTTCTGTTTGTTTGTGGGTTGACAGCCCCAAGTGAATAGATTCACAGGATATGTTTATCAGCTGGTGGATAATCCTGAGCAGAGGTCATCGCAGGCACCTGAACTCTTTGCTTCTATTGGCATCGTCAAATTCTACATTGGAGGAAGTCTTCCAGTGTAAATGGCTTCAGCCTTTAGTGGTGGGGGAACGGGTCTTTGCCCCATGTCTGCGATTAGGGGGCTGTTTGATATTGTCTCTCAATAAACGTAGTTTCTTTAAACATCCCACTAACCATTTTCTCTCCATAGGTAGTTGGAATGTGAGGACTCTGCACAGAGCTTTTTCTCTTGATGTCCTCACACAAGAATTCAACCATTATAATTTAGATATTCTCGGCCTGCAAGAGACCAGATGGACAGATAAAGGTCAGATTCTTAAAAATAATCTTAAATTTCTCTTTTCAGGGAGGGACGACAATAAGAATCACCAAGGTGTGGGTCTGCTTCTCAGCAGACACGCTAGTGATGCTCTTCTAGGATATGAGTGCATTAACGAAAGGTTTCTTACAGTAAAATTTCAGACAAGCGTTAAAGACTTCAATGTTATTTGCTGTTATGTCCCCACTAAGGATGCCGATGAGGATGAGAAGAATATGTTTTACGGACAACTTCAGGATATTTTGAATTCTGTCAAGAAAGGAGATATTACCCTTGTTCTTGGTGACTTCAATGCCAAAGTTGGTACTGACTCTGACCTTTGGGGAGGGGTGATAGGCCCTTTTTGTATTGGTAGCTGCAATGGCAATGGGCAGCGTCTCCTACAGGTAAGTAAACTCAATGGTTTCAGAATAACTAACACTTATTACACACACCGCGACATATATAAGTATACATGGGTTTCACCTGACTCCGTTAGTTCGGCCATGTTGCCCGTATGAATAATTATAAATTTGCGAATAGGGTGTTATGAACATTGTTCCTAAAGGCCTCGGAAAGAGGGGGAGACCTAGGGTGCGATGGGCAGACAATGTCAAACAGGCCTTTGTTAGAATTGGTGTGCAGTGGCCAGATGCAGTAGATGTAGCTCAGGACAGACTTGCTTGGAGAACTAAATTGCACGGTCTGGTTGGACCTCCGTAGCCCATGGCTGCTTGAGGAGGATGATGATGATATATATAAAAAAGGTGTGAAAAGATTTTCTTGTATAAAAGGTGTTAAATGTTTTCTTGCATAAAAGGTGTTAAAATGTTTTCTTGTATAATGTATGTTTTTTTTTGTAAGCTGTGTTTTATTGTCATCTTATACAAGGAGTGTTTTATTGTCATCTTATACAAGGAGTGTTTTATTGTTATCGTGTATTAGAAGTGTTTCACTTTTATCTTTTTTAAAAGATAATATATTGTTATCTTCTATAAAGTATTATATCGTTATCTTGCACAGGTGTTTAAATGTTTTCTTTTATAAAAGGTGTTAAAATGCTTTCTTGTATAAATGATGTTATATCGTTTTCTTGTATAAAAGTTATATTGTTTTCTTCCATGAGGTATTTTATTGTTAATTTTTATAAGAAGCGCTTTATTTTTATCTTTTATAAGAGGTATTATACTATTTTCTTCTACAAGAATTATATTGTTATCTTGTACAGATGTTATCTTCTGTAAAAGGTGTTTAAAATATTTTCTTGTATAATGGGTGTTAAAATGTTTTCTTGTATAAAAGAATTTATTTTTCTTTTCCAAAAGAAAGGTTTTATTTAGCTTCTAGAGAATGAGAAGTGTTGCATTTTTCTTTTATAAGAGGTATTATATTGTTACCTTGTACAAGAGATGTGATATTGTTTGCTTATATATGTGAGATGTATAAGAGATGTGATATTGTTTGCTTGTATATGTGAGATGTATAAGAGATGTGATATTATTTGCTTGTTTGCTGTTATGTTGTTATCTTGTAAAAGTTATCTGGTATATGTGTTATCGTGTTTTCTTGTATAAAAGGTGTTATATTATTTTCTTGTGTAATAGGTTTTACTTTGTTATTTTCATAAAAGATGTTATATTATTTTCTTCTACAGGAAGTTTTATTTTATTTTCATGTATAAAAGGTTTTACATTGTTTTCTTCTAAAGGAGGTTGTATTTTGTTATCTTATATAAATGGTCTTATATTTTTTTTTTGTATAAGAGGTTTTGTTTCGTTGTCTTGTGAAAGAAGTGTTTTATTGTCATCTTGTACAAGAGTTTTATTGTTAGCTTGTATAAGAGAGTTTTATTGTTATCTTTTATAAGAGGTATTATATTGTTATCTTGTGTAAGAGGTGTATATCGAGTTATATATTTAGGATTTACATATATATGAGTTTGTTAATATTTTGGACACAAAGTTGCTTTTGTTCCTTAATTGTTTAAATAAATATAACTCTTCAAAATAGGGGTAGTATTTTATAATAACCCCCATATACTAGTCCCAATAATAGCCTACAAAATATTAAACTGTCTAAGAATTGTAAAATTAAATTTAATTAAAATATCCTAAAGCAGAAAAGAGCACAACGATGGACATGAAATGGCCGCTGTCCATTTAGAAAGAGCCGCCGTCCGTCGGATGGGACGTTAAGCCGTGGCTCCGTGTGCGGGAGAGCCATACCCTGTGCACGTTAAAGAACACACTGGATGGCCTTGACGGGAGGCTACCATCTGTCTCCCAACAGCTGTTCCAGTGGGTCCCCTCCCCCAACCTTCTCTGAGCTTTCAGGGTCCCTGTGACCTGGCCATTTAGCCCATGGTGTGCAAAAAAGTGCCGCTCAGAGGTAAAACAACCCAACCCAAAGCCGCTGTCCATTATATACATATCGAATCAGGAAAACATAATTTGAACAATAATTAATGTAACAAAATTTAGATTCTTTTTTATTTGTGTTATTATTTTAGAAGTAATACATTCAATAATACATTTATTTGTTAGATGCATTCTGAAGTAACCAGGAATAATATAACGGCAAAATTTTTAAAAATTATTTGCTTTGTTATATATATAGTCATGATAATAATAATTAAACGTTATTATTTTCAGGGCTATAAATATCAAAGCAGGCTTGACCAAAGCCACCTAGATGCAAATGGGCCCGGACATCTGTCCAACGAAACGGGGGAAGAAAGGAAGAAAATATTAATCAAGCTTAAAGTTTAACTGGTTTTAAAGTTAACTGGTATTAATTTTTAAAAAGATTTAAATAAAACAATTTATTAATTATGATTTTATTAATATATTTTTGAATATTTTAAAATCAATTTAGAAAAATTAAAGAAAAATAAGCAGTTACCGATTGTTTTTTAGACAGTAGAATATATTTAAAGTGGCTGTGATTTAAAAAATAAATTTCTGTTACTGCACTCTCCAAGCCTCATTATATAAGAGACTATTCGCCCATTCCTATACACCCAAACAACTGACGAACAAAAAAAAAATGAAAACCAGTAAATTTAGATGGTTATACATATAGAGTACTAAAATTTTAAGAAAAAAAAAATACAACCAGTAGAATTTTTTTAAAAATTTACTTGATCAAAAATGAATTTAATTTCTCCTAGTGAATTGTCCGACACGTTCCAACTCTGTCCCGTAAACGAACTGGTCAACAGCTTCAGCATATGAATGAAACTACTACCAGGAGTGCCCTTCTTTGCAATAAGCACAGAGGGACGCCACAGTTTTGTATGCTAAGCGTATCCGGTTTCTTCACCACGACCAACACCACGTGTGTGGCGGCGGCGAGTTCTGTGGTAACCCTAGGCCGAGCCCCTAGCACCTGGGCTGTGAGCACATTTCAACCTACTATCATGGAACTCTATTAGGTAGCTAATTGGCTGCCGGAGCGCAATGCACCGACGATGTCTCAGATGCCTCACCGCAAGTACGTGGGCTCTTTATGCAAGGGACGAATGCATTTATTGGGTGGGTTCTTTTACCAGCGGCTCGGAATCAATTAGTACACTCTTTCGAGAAAGTTTCATTCTGGTTTTGGAGATCAGATTTGGAGTGGATTTTATTCTATTTGATTTTTTTTCTCTGCCTGTGATTGAAAGAGATTTCATTTACTGAATTAATTTCTTTTTGAACGACGTCGAAACAAAACTTGAAAGCACAAGGCTAGATTGTATAATGTTAGGCTAAATGACCAGGTCACAAGGACCCCAATGGCTCAAAGAAGTTTGGAGAAGGAGTTGTTCTTGTTTTACATGACCGATGATTCAGTCGGTAGTGCACCAGGCTGGTAATCTGCAGTTCCCAGGTTCGAGTCCCAACTGGGCCAGCATTGAGATTTATCTCCGCAAAGCTCCCCGCCCTATCTTTGGTCAGTAGGGGAAAATGATGGACTGCTAATGGGACATTATAAACCTCCGTGTTGGGAGAACCATACCCTGTGTACCTTAAAGAACAAGCTGGATGGCCTTGATGGGAGGCCACCATCTATCTCCCAACAGTTGTTCCAATGGGTCCCTTCGCAACCTTCTCCGAGTCCTCGGAGTCTTTTCGACCTAGCCATTTAGTCCATTGTGTGCATTCATCTCAGATCTTCTCTATGGTGCACTAAACTGACAGGATACTCTCTGACTTACATGGCAAGCTTGAGAAACAATTTTTTTTTTAAATCTCTTTTAATCATATTGTTATGAAATAAATGGATGAAAAAAAATACCCCCTCAAGCAGCTGCTTGCCACAGAGGTCTGACAGGAGCCTGTCAGTTTATATGCCATAGTAGAAGGTCTGAGAGGATGGCAGGACCTCAGCAGAAAAACGACACACACATCCATGCCTTACCCGGGACTCGAACCCAGGTCCCTTAGATCAGTAGCCAAGCGCGCTAACCACTCGGCCATGGGACTGCAAGGATGAAAACTAAGCGTATATTCAAATAAAGAATATACAAAGAATATATTTCTAAAACAAAGTAATTTATTACAAAAGTATGGATAAAATCATTTATACAAATAAAGTCAACCAACACAAATCTATATAAGCATAAAAATAAATCTTCAGAAGAATTTAGCATTTTATTATTATTTACACTCAAAATCATAAAGAGGTACAATCATATTTGTAAACAAATCTGCAATCTATCGAGAATAACCTTACCAATTCTTGTAAACAAACTAAATGTAATTATACATCAATTGATGAACTCTTCCTACAGAAAGGGGTGGCTCAGTCGGTAGCGCGTCAGGCTCGTAATCTGTAATTCCCAGGTTCGAGTCCCAGCTGGGTCAGCGTTGAGATTTATCTCCGCAAAAATTCCCCGCCCTGCCCACGGTCAGGAGGGGACACCGATGGGCTTGGAAAGGCCGCCGTCCGTCGGATGGGACGTTAAGCCGTGGCCCCGTATGCGGGAGAGACATACCCTGTGCACGTTAAAGAACACGCTGGATGTCCTTGACGGGAGGCTACCATCTGTCTCCCAACAGTTGTTTCAGTGGGTCCCCTCTCCCAACCTTCTCTGAGCCTTCAGGGTCCATGTGACCTGGCCATTTAGCCCATGGTGTGCAAAAAAGTGCCGCTCAGAAGTAAAACAACCCAACTTCCTACAGAAAAGTTCAAAATCAGCTTGCTATGTTCGACTTACATAAAATCTCCTCAGTAATATTTTTAAGTGTCCTAAACATACTTATTTTTCTTGCCAGTCCACTAGTAAGATAAACACTAATAACTTCTTTAATCTCCGCGCACTCACCACATAAATCATTTCTTCTTTATATTATCGTATCGTGTACAGTCGCTCCAAAAAATATCCGAAAACTATGGTTGATTACAGAATTCAGAAAAAATATCTGGCAACGATTTTTTTAGAAATTAGTGATCTGGCAACCTTCGTGTTGCCAGATCACTAATTTCTGAAAAAATCGTAGTGTTCGGATATATTTTTGAGCGACTGTACAGAACAGAGAGAGATATAAGTCTGGGGTTATTTTCTGTCTATTAAAACCAAACTAGTAGGATTTTGTTTTTTAAAAATTGGTAATTACTTTCAAATATTCTCAAATATTTTAATAAATTAATAAAAAGTAAATAACTTTATTTTACAGGATTTAAAAATAGCGGATACTTTAGATACTGAGGTATTTCAAAAATGCTTTAAGGGGTAATAAAAATTTTTAAAGGGGGTACTTTATATAAATGGGTAAAGAAATGCTAGTCTACTGCATTTCTAAAAAATCATCATGCGTTAGGGCCCATTAGAAAGTACTACTAGTCTAGAGGTACGAGAGAGAGAGATCTGGGTTATGTGAACTAAGGGGTATTAAATTATTTTTAAAAGGGGGTACTTTATATAAATGGGTAAAGAAATGCTAGTCTATTGCATTTCTAAAAAAATCATCATGCGTTAGGGCCTATTAGAAAGTACTACTAGTCTAGCGGTACGAGAGAGAGAGAGAGCTGAGTTATGTGAACTAAGGGGTATTAAATTATTTTTAAAAGAGGGTACTTTATATAAATGGGTAAAGAAATGCTAGTCTACTGCATTTCTAAAAAATCATCATGCGTTAGGGCCCATTAGAAAGTACTACTAGTCTAGCGGTACGAGAGAGAGAGATCTGGGTTATGTGAACTAAGGGGTATTAAATTATTTTTAAAAGGGGGTACTTTATATAAATGGGTAAAGAATTGCTAGTCTATTGCATTTCTAAAAATTCATCATGCGTTAGGGCCCACTAGAAAGTACTACTAGTCTAGCGGTACGAGAGAGAGAGAGATCTCGGTTATGTGAACTAAGTGGTATTAAATTATTTTTAAAAGGGGGTACTTTATTTAAATGGGTAAAGAAATGCTAGTCTACTGCATTTCTAAAAATTCATCATGCGGTAGGGCCCAATAGAAAGTATTACTAGTCTAGCGGTATGAGAGAGTCTAGCGGTTTTTTTCTTTTCTTACTTTTTTTTTTATTATTTTAATTCTTTTATTAGAGATCACTAAATATCCAAACGTCAAAACTTCTTAGATCGCAGATCGTGTATGGATATGCGATGTTCCAGTTAAAACTTTACACATTACCATCTCCATCTGAGAATAAGTCCAATTGGCATAAGTAAAAACATATAACAAGTAAACCACCCGTGGGTGAGCCCCTAGAGGCTAACATAAAACACAAGCTAAAAATAGCATGTATCATGCACAAAAGACCTAAAACGAGTAGCTTTTCTCAGAGAATCATCATTTTAGGCCTCTTGTACTTATTAAGAACATTATGGTCATAATTAAACAAAGAAGAAATAATCTCATATTAGGATTATTTTTAACAGCCTCAAAAAACATTTTGAGATGCATTTAATATGAGTATATATGTGATCGATGCCCAAGTTTTTATGAAGTTGTCTGTTAGTAACAAACCAAGGGGCATCGACGCAGATATCAATATTTTGTTTTACAAGACCTGAATCTTGCGTATATTCGTGGAGGTGGTGTTCGCCCATATAGGGGAAGCATAAGTTATTATCGGACGAATGACCATGTTGTACAATAATAATTTATGGTCAATCATCAAGACAGCATTTATCCGAAGGAGAGGTCCTAGTTGACATCTCACTGTATTGACTTTACTGATAATATCATGAATATTAAGGTCTCATTTGAGCTTTTGATGTAGGGTTTTCTCCTTTTACATGCAAAGACAACGGGTATTGATAAAAAAATTTAAATAATTAATATAACGGTAGCAGCTGCTTGAGGGGGTATTTATTTTATTTATTTATTTATAGAAAAAATTGTGCTTGAAAATTTTTAAGTATTCGGGTATTTAAAAAAGATTAAGGGAAACTTTCATTTTTTTAAAGGGGACTTTATATAAAGAGGTTTTCAGAAACACCGGTCTACTACATCTCTGAAAAAATTATGATGTAGAGTGCAAGGATTTTGTCCCTTTATCAGGGCCGGATAAAAGTAGGATCCCAGGGCAAAGCCAACACTTCCTATAACAGAAAGGCGTACAATTAAGTTTTGTTTAACTAGTTTACCTAGAAGCTGTTTGTTTTTAGACAGCATAAAATAAAATAATATATTTGTTAGACTCTGTTAAAATATTTAGAATATTTTACAATCAATTAGCAAATTTGTAAAATATGTAGCTACCAGTTAAATTTTAATTTATAGGATTTGAAATTAAAATATCTATTCTAAGAAATTGAAATATCTGTGGGTGCACTATCTGGGTGACATATACTGTAGTAACGCCTCGTATATCATCATATCGAGCATAGACAGTGCACCAACAGAATAATTAATTTAAAATATTTAATTTGATTTTACAGTATCAAAATTTAATTAAAAAGTGATATCCTATTGTATATCACATTAAAATTTTAAATTTAATTATTATTACACACATATATATATATAATTATTATTATTACATTTAAAATTACACGTCACTATTGTATATCCCATTAAAATTATATAATAGTTATGTATAATTGAACATATATCTACTAAAATTTAACTGGTAATAGTAGCTTTTTATTATAAAAATTTGACAGTTCATTTTTAAAATGTCATAAATATTCTAATAAATTCATAAAACTTAATACTTTTTAAAATTTAAACTGATTAAAAATAAATAGCATATAGTTAAACTTTAGGCAAATTAAATCACTTAAATCTTTAGACATATTTAATTTCCCTTCTTTTCTTCAACGTCTTCTGTAACAGAAAGCCGTACAACTAAATTATGACGTCAGTACAGGTAGTACTAAAAATCTAGATTTTTTAAACTTTTTTACACATTTATTTCCATTATTATTACTGGTGTATATTAATACTACTCTTTACATTAAGGTTTATAATAAATGTACATATTTTAGAAAATATTTACTGGTACGTATCAGCATTATGAAAATATTACGAAATATGAATAATTTTTCCTTTTGAAAAATGCATATTTTTAAATAAATATTAGTATAACGATTAGCATTAAAATTCACCAGTAGAAATAATGAAAATAAATATATAAAAAAGATTTAAATTTACCTGTGCAACGTCATAATTCAGTTTTACGGCCCCAACACATCCTATAAGAGAAGGCCCTACAACTAAGTTATGACAGTCTCAAACTCTGGGCATTTATTGTATATTTATTTCTGTTATTATTACTGATGTACTTTTATGCTAGTCTTTATACCAATGTTTTGTTTTATAAGAATATATATTACTTACGAAAAACATCATTCATATATATATATATCAGTGTTATGATAATGCTAAAAAATACAAATAATTTTCGTTCTGTATTTTTACTTTAATATGTATTTATTGTTATAATTTACTGTATTATTTTTAATTTTTGCAAATAAATATATTTATATATAAATTAGTATAAACTCATGAGTAAAAAAAAATAGAAATAAATGTTTAAGAAATTTCTAGATTTTTGGAACTACCAGTGTGACATCATAATCAAGCTATAAGGCCTTCTGTTATAGGAGGCCTCTGCTGGCTTCAAATATTAATATAAAAAAATTAGTATTAAAACTCATGAGTAAAAAAATAGAAATAAATCTTTAAGAAATTTCTAGATTTTTGGGACTACCAGTGTGACATCATAATTAAGCTATAAGGCCTTCTGTTATAGGAGGCACCTGTTGGCTGCTCTCTGGCCTTCCGCACACATATCTGTAGTCAATGCTCTTTTCTTCATTCTCAGATTTGCTATCCAGAATTTTTCCCATCGTCACCCATCACTTCTTTCAGATTCCCAAAAGCAGATTATATCCCATTCATCATTAGACTAGATTTTTTTTTATAGACAAAAAAAGTGAGGAACCAGTACCGACTTCCGAAAGCTGTAGTGGTGTCTATGAAGCATTTTGTCTTCTGAATTGAGAATTTATCCCACTTCATACACCGAAGCAGGATTTCTTCTAATCGATAAATTCTGCTTCGTTTGTTTCCCAGAATCTTGCAACCTTGTCTTTAGCTCTTTCGGCGAACGGAATTTGTCTCAAAAGAAATGAACCGAATTTCGTTTTTCTTGTGAGGTCAAACACAGCAACTGACGTTCGAGTTCAAAGGACCGTTCTCGAGAAACTTTTAGGGACTGACATTAGACCTTCAGTTAAGGTCGGTAACCTAGAGATTGTTTTAACTGCACTTCTAACATGTTGGAGCTGTTCTAGTGTAATCTGGCAAGCAGTGATCTAGTATGATCTGGTAACCTTCATGTCACGTGACACGAAGGTTGCCAGATCACTAATTTCTAAAAAAAAAAATCTTTGTCAGATATTTTTTCTGAATTCTGTAACCAACCATAGTGTTCGGATACTTTTTTGAGCGACTGTACAATGTGTAGAGTTGGATTGGGTTGGGTTATTTACCTCTGAGCGGCACTTTTTTGCGCACCATGGGCTAAATGGCCAGGTCACATGGACCCCGAAGGCTCAGAGAAGGTTTGGGGAGGGAACCCACTGGAACAGCTGTTGGGAGACAGATGGTAGCCTCCCGTCAAGGCCATCCAGCAGTTAAATCCAGCAGCTTTAACGTGCACAGGGTATGGCTCTCCCGCACACGGGGCCACGGCTTAACGTCCCATCCGAAGGACGGCGGTCTTTCCAAGCTCATCGGTGTCCCCTACTGACCGTGGGCAGGGCGGGGAATTTTGCGGAGATAAATCTCAACGCTGACCCAGCTGGGACTCGAACCTGGGAACTACAGATTACGAGCCACTCCCGCCCCATGTATAGAGTTGGAAATTATATTTTATGCATAAGATATAATTTTTAGGGTTGTAACCAATTTTTATGGTGCGGTGTGGCTTAGTCGGTAGCGAGAAAGGCTTGTAATTTGCAGTTCCCAGGTTCGAGTCCCACCTGTGACAGTGTTGAGATTTATTTTCACTAAAAACCCCATCCGATCAGGGCAAGATCACTTAGACTGACATGAACATCATAACTTAGTAGAAGCCATTCCACTGAGTTGTGACGTCGGCATTAATGGATCTAAAAATATAAAAATATATGTATCTTTTTTTCTATTGGTAAATTATAAAAGCAATCTATATACTATTTTATGTTAAGAGATATACATTATTTAGGAAAAATCATTCGTGTGTATTGGCATTATGATAATGGTTATATATATATATGAATATTTTTTTTCTGAGTAATATATATTTGTCTATATAGTATAAAGATTAATTTTAAAACTTACCAGTAGAAATAACAGAAATAAAGTTATAAAAGATTTGTATATTTTTAGGTCACCTAAAAGTTACGTCATAACTCAGTGAAATGGCCTTTTGTTTTACATAGGTGGTGTTGCATAGACACTAAGCTTGGACATGCACCTACAAAAGCAGTAATAATTAAAAAAAGGTGATTTAAATAGAATTTTTGATCTTAAAATTCTTCTGGTAACTATTTACTTTTGCAATTTAATAATTCTAAAATGTTTAGTACTATTTTAATAAACTCATAGTAAAAATATATATTGTCTTGCACTGTTCTAAATTAAATGCATGCAGAACACAGGCAACAAGTTGGGTTGTTTTACCTCTGAGCGGCACTTTTTTGCACACCAAGGGCTAAATGGCCAGGTTACAAGGACCCCGAAGGCTCAGAGAAAGTTGGGGGAGGGACCCACTGAAACAGCTGTTGGGAGAAAGATAGTAGCCTCTCGTCAAGGCTATCCAGCGTGTTCTTTAACGCGCACAGGTTATGGCTCTCTCGCACACGGGGCCACGGTTTAACGTCCCATCTGATGGACAGCGGCCTTTCCAAGCCCATCGGTGTCCCCTACTGACCGTGGGCAGGATGGGGAATTTTGCGGAGATCACAGGCAACGAACAAAACCAAATAAAATATCCTAGGCTTATATCAATGGAGGATCAATATTGAAGCTCCATAACTGGTTAAATAAATTTTTAAGGAAGCATTTGACTGACGATAAATATATGATGTCAGTCTAACTGTCTAAATTTCGATTTTGGACAATAGCCTTTCAGTTCTTTAAGTTATAAAATTTTGAATATTGAATAACAGAGATATCACTCATAGGAATCCAGCTCAGAAGTTAATTAAAACCTAAAAAAGAAAGTATTATTTCATGACATTTAGTAAAATAAGTGTACGTTTTAGAATTTTGCGCAAATAATTTTTTTAATAATTGTGAGTTATACAGCAAGTTTCTTAGGCCTGACTTTGCTGCTGTTAAGCGTTCTAGTTTCCATAGCTCTTTAAATATCCAACAAAAAATGTTCAAAATCGAGATTTAGATAGATTGAATGAGATTTAAATTCATCTAGTCCTATTTTCCTATAAAAAGCTTATTGTAGAAATTATGGATCTTAGAAATTGATTCTCCATTGGCTTAACTTGGGAATGTTTTATTTTTCTGTCCACAACTGTAGTTTATAGTTAAATTTCAGACAAATTAAATCACTTAAAACTTTACTGATATACATATGTTGAAAAAAAATTGTCCAGACACTTCTATGTTATGTGAATGGAAAACCACTTTCGGCATAAGTAGTTTTACTAATAGACAATTCTTATATTTTTTATTCTAATATTACTACTGGTAGATTCTGTACTAATATTTATATTAATGTTTGACTATAAAATATTTTATTTTGGAGAAAAATTTATTTGCATTAGTTATCATTATTATATTTGATAATAAATACGAATAATTTTCTTTATAAATAAAATATATTTATAGATAAACATCAGTATAAATATTAGGACAAAAGTCCACCAGTAATAATATTATAATAAAAAACATATGAATTGTGTCTTTTTCTCTTTTTCTATTTATAAGGACTACTTAAGTGATGTCAAAAATTTGCTACTTTGGCCTTCTGTTATAGGAGGTGTTGGTCCAATCATCACCTCCTATAATGATCCTCCTATAATATAACAGAAGGCCGTGTATAGCATTTTTGACGTCACAAGGTAGTTCTACTATATAGACAACACTTATATTTTTAATTCTAATATTATTACTGGTGGACTCTTGTGCTAATAGATATACTAATGTTTATCTCTAAATATATTTTATTTAGGAAGAAAGTTATTCGTATTTATTATCAGATATAATAGTGCTAAATAATACATAGAAATTTTCTCATAAATAAAATATATCTAAAGATAAACGTTAGTATAAATATTAGCACAGAAATCAACCAGTAATAATATTAAAGTAAAAATATAAGAGGTGTCTCTATGGTAGGACTACTTAAGCTCATGTCATAAATTTGGTCCTCCGACTTTCTGTTACAGGAGGTGTTGCCTTAATGCACTTGGCCAGAACATTGTTGAAAAAGAAATAATATTCAAAAATCGAAAGAAAATCACCGATTAAAAAATAGGGAATTCATCGTTTTAAACGACGAATCAATCGAATTGATCAGATAGCATCAAATAGATCTATCCCGGGTGTTCTTTAATGAACAATGTTGAGAATCAAGATATAAACCATTGTTTCAAGCAATGTGGGATCAGTGCAGAAGAGGAAAAACTGCTTTGAAGAAAGAACTAATTTTCATAAAAATAAAGAGCCGATCCTTGCTTTACAAAATGAAAGAAAAAAGGGTTGAAAATGAAGACGGACACTAACTTTTAAAACGGAATAAAGGAAGTCGTTGTTAAAGAACAAACTGATATTGCTGAAAATCGTGAAAGATCATTTATTTAAACAATGTAAGAGGACTATTATGTAAAACGAAAAAAGAAAAAAAAAATCACAACTTTAAACCCTTAATGGTTACTGTCGAAATATTGCACCCATGATTGATATTTGATCTTGATAACTCAATTTTAAACAACTAGTTTTTAGCGAAATTAAATGTTTTAGAAATTATCTAGAACCAATAAATCTGATTTTCTATAATTTTGAGCTATTTTTGAAAATGCCTTTTTTACAAATGTACTGGGCATCAAACAACACTCCTATAATAGAAAGCCAGAGGATAAATTTATGACGTCACCTTAAGTAGTCCTACCATATAGACACTTCTTATATTTTTTGTTTTAATATTATTACTTATGGATCATGTGCTAATCTTTGTACTGATGTTTATCTATAAATATATTTTATTTAGAAGAAAATTATTTGTATTAATTAGCATTGTATATTTGATAATAAATACGAATACTTTTCTCTCTAAATAAAATATATTTATAGATAAACATCAGCAAAAGATTAGCACAAAAGTCTACCAGTAATAATATTAGAATAGAAAATTTAAGAATTGTCTATATATATATATAGTAGGATACTTATAAGGTCAAAAATTTGGTCCATTTGCCTCCTGTTATAGAAGATGTTGCATCAAGCCAACTTAATATCTTAACTATCTTTTAATATTAACTGTATATGAGCTTTATTCTAACCCCTTATCACGGAATTATTATTATTATTGATTGCTACTACTGCTATTGTTTTTGTTGCTACTGATGATGCTGCTGTCGTTGTGCTGTTACTGCTGCTATTGTTTTTGTTGCTACTGATGATGATGCTGTCGTTGTGCTGTTACTGCTGTTGTTGTTTTCTGTTGTTAAACAAAACTAAGCCTTATTTGTATTTAGACGTAAAAAGATATTCATTATAGAAGTCCTGTGGGCTTTTCTGTTGAAACAATGTTATTTACGAATTATAATCCACATAGTGACATAGATTAATACTAATTATAACGAAATCATCATTTGTTATATTTAAACATACATAGCACTGTTATACGAAAACATCACAGCTGTTTTTTTCTTCAACTTTATTTGCATTTACGTGTACGAAATTAGACATTATAGAATCCCTGAGGGCTCATCTATGGAAGCAATGCTACATGCAAATTAAAATTAGTACTTAGTACCAATGGAGTAAATAGAATGAAATCGTCATCATCATCACCTCCATCATCATCGTTATTTTGTTATTGCTTCAGTTATTTTTAAACGAAATCATTTGTATGCATTTACATGTACAGCTGTACGCATTATAGAAGCCCTGATGGCCCCTCTGAAGAAACTACACTGTACAAAAATTACGATTACTTCATAGGGACAGTGGAGTAAATAAAATGAAACTATTGTTACGACAGACGAACGTGCTATAATGAACTTGTGATGTTTCGTCTTGATGCTCGCATGTGCTTCAGCGTGCGAATTACGTCACCAACGACATCGAATGAACTTGACTGAAAGAGTTGGGTTGTTTTACCTATGAGCTGCACTTTTTTGCACACAATGGGCTAAATGGCCAGGTCACAAGTACCCCGATGGTTCAGAGAAAATCGGGGGAGGGGTCCCACTGGAACAGCTGTAAGGAGACAGATGGTAGCCCCCCGACAAGGCCATCCAGCGTGTTCTTTAACTTGCACAAGGTATGACTCTTTCTTATAGGGGACCACGGCTTAACTTCCCATCCGACGGACGGCGGCCTTTTTAAGCCCATCGATGTCCCCTACTGACAGTGGGCAGGGCGGGGATTTTTGCTGAGATAAATCTCAACGCTGACCCAGCTGGGACTGGAACCTGGAAACTGCAGATTACGATCCTGGCGCGCTACTGACTGAGCCACCCTCGCCACTTGACTGAAAGAATAAGGAATAAGTGTTAATTAGAAGAATTTATGTGAAAGGAAGGAAACGTAGTCTCAGTTTCTGCACGATATAAAAAATAAATAAATACCCCCTCAAGCAGCTGCTTGCCACAGAGGTCTGACAGGAGCCTGTCAGTTTATATGCCACAGTAGAAGGTCTGAGAGGATGGCAGGACTTCAGCAGGAAAACAACACATACATCCATGCCTTACCTGGGGCTCGAACCCAGGTCCCTTAGATCAGTAGCCAAGCGCGCTAGCCACTCGGCCATGGGAATGAGAAGATATAAAGAAGGAGTGTTTTATGTGGTGTGTGCGCGGGAGATTAAATAAATTTACTTCGTGTGATCGTGTTAGTAAACTAGTAGAGAAACCGAAGAATTCATCGTTTGAAGCGTAGTGATCAACGTTTGAAAAGAATTATTCCTGAAAAACAAGTACACTTAGCTGCAGTTTTAGATTACTTGAAGTTTAAAACCTTAGAAAGAAATCAATGGTGTATATTATATTTAGTTTGTTCACAAGAATTGATGGGGCGGGGGTGGCTCAGTCGGTAGCGCGTCAGGCTCGTAATCTGCAGTTCCCAGGTTCGAGTCCCAGCTGGGTCAGCGTTGAGATTTATCTCCGGAAAATTCCCCGCTCTGCCCACGGTCAGTAGGGGACACCGATGGGCTTGGAAAGGCCGCCGTCCTTCGGATGGGACGTTAAGCCGTGGCCCCGTGTGAGGGAGAGCCATACCCTGTGCACGTTAAAGAACACGCTGGATGGCCTTGACGGGAGGCTACCATCTGTCTCCCAACAGCTGTTCCAGTGGGTCCCCTCCCCCAACCTTCTCTGAGCCTTCGGGGTCCTTGTGACCCTGCCATTTAGCCCATTGTGTGCAGAAAAGTGCCTCTCAAGGGTAAAACAAACCACAACTGCTCATCAATTGATATAAGCCTTATTTTATGATTTGAGTGTAAATAGTAATAAGATTCTAAGTTCTTTCGAAGATTTATTTTTATACTGATATAGAAATGTCAGTATAAAAAAGTTCAGTTTATATAATTGATTTTATCCATACTTTTGTAAGAAATTACATTGTTTTAGAATTATAATTGTCGTATACTATTTATTTGAACACACGCTCAGTTTTCATCCATTTAATTCATACCACTATTTTTATTATTTGCAAAACACCCATCTTATCAACTCCCAAAGAAACACTTCTGTCTTAAAAAGTCACATAACACGTTTGTCTTGGAAACAGATAAATGGTATTTGGTACACAGTCTCAGCGACTACTCTTCAACACTAACACGAACTAGAGTTGACTTGCATCTCTAGTCTGTTCACTTCTGTCGCAGAGGGAACACGAACTCCTGTCGTTCTTCTTCCAGTGGGGGGAAAATATCCCAGGAATGGACGGACCTCACAGCAAGCTGCTGAAGAAAGAAAGATCCCCTCGTTAGTCTGACTCTGTGCCCCACTGGGCTAGTAAATCATGTCTTGATTTCCTCAGCAGGAACACACTACCGCACCCCGAGAAACCACTTGACACAAGAAGGCTTGTTTTCGTAGCTATTGTTACGAACTGCTCACAGCCGTAAAGGCCTCTGCCGTATTGCACGGTAGCGGGCATGGCACTGACCCTTGTAGGTGGAAGGTCGGGTAGGATTCTGCGTGACTCGCGAATCAAAGGATGTCACTCAATCATTGGTTTGAATGAGTCACTGTAATGCATGATGTGTTTTATGGTACCTTCGAAATGGAGAAGTCTAACAAATGACATCACTCGTCAGGGCAATCAAACGCAATCGAAAACTGAATTTTGATTTTGCATGAATTGTACTTTAAGGACTGTCGTATTTGAATAGTCGATTTTCTTAATACTTATTGGGTGTAATCACATATTTTTGTTACTGGCTAATGATCTTAATTTGGCTGGGTGTAATCAGATATTTTTGTTTAATGACCGATGATCTTAATATTGACTGGGTGTAATCACATATTTTTCTTTAATGGCTAATGATCTTAATTTTGGCTCGGTGTAATCACATATATATTTCTTTAATGGTCGATGATCTTAATATTGACTGGGTGTAATCACATATATATTTCTTTAATGGTCGATGATCTTAATATTGACTGGGTGTAATCACATATATATTTCTTTAATGGCCGATGATCTTAATATTGACTGGGTGTAATCACATATATATTTCTTTAATGGTCGATGATCTTAATATTGACTGGGTGTATTCACATATTTTTCTTTAATGGCTCATGATCTTAATTTTGGCTCGGTGTAATCACATATATATTTCTTTAATGGTCGATGATCTTAATATTGACTGGGTGTAATCACATATATATTTCTTTAATGGTCGATGATCTTAATATTGACTGGGTGTAATCACATATTTTTCTTTAATGGCTAATGATCTTAATTTTGGCTCGGTGTAATCACATATATATTTCTTTAATGGTCGATGATCTTAATATTGACTGGGTGTAATCACATATATATTTCTTTAATGGTCGATGATCTTAATATTGACTGGGTGTAATCACATATATATTTCTTTAATGGCCGATGATCTTAATATTGACTGGGTGTAATCACATATATATTTCTTTAATGGTCGATGATCTTAATATTGACTGGGTGTATTCACATATTTTTCTTTAATGGCTCATGATCTTAATTTTGGCTCGGTGTAATCACATATATATTTCTTTAATGGTCGATGATCTTAATATTGACTGGGTGTAATCACATATATATTTCTTTAATGGCCGATGATCTTAATATTGACTGCGTGTATTCACATATTTTTCTTTAATGGTCGATTATCTAAATATTGACTGGGTGTAATCACATATTTTCTTTAATAGCCGATGATCTTAATTTTGACTCGTTGTAATCACATATTTTTCTTTAATGACCGATGATCTTAATATTGACTGGGTGTAATCACATATTTTTCTTTAATGGTCGATGATCTTAATATTAACTGGGTGTAATCCCATATTTTTCTTTAATGGTCGATGATCTTAGTTTTGACTGGGTGTAATCACTTATTTTTCTTTAATGGCCGATGATCTTAATTTTGATTGGGTGTAATCACATATTTTTCTTTAGTGGCAGATGATCTTAATTTTGACTGGGTGTAATCATATCGTATGGATTAAAGCACTTAATTACCGATATCCTAAAATTTGGCTGGGTGTACTCGCATGATATGAATAATTGTATTTAATGCCCCATGATTTTAATTTTGGCATATTGAAACACATCATATGAATTGTTGCATTTAATGACCGATGATATTAATATTGGTTGCTAAATTCACATCACATTGATCTATCATACAGATTATATTATTTAATGGCTGATGATCTTAATATTGAATGAGTGTAATCACATATCATTCTTCAATCGTTGATTATCTTAATATTTTCCTGGATGTAATCATATTATTTAGATTATAGCATTTAATGATCGATTAATTTTATTTCGGCTTGTGTAAGTCGTAGTGGCTAGGGATATTTAGGTCGTATCTCTTAGAAAGGATGGAATTTTTTGGATATAATAGATCCTTCGAATGAAAGGAAAGAAAGTACTGCACATAGGTAAAACACCCGAGTACTGACAATGGATTAACATTACTTTTAAATAATTTTTCTTAAAAACCTTCTGGTAGCTATTTATTTTTAAAATTTAGTACTTAATTTTAAAATATTCTATAATGTTTAAATAAAGTTCTAATAAGAAAACTGACAGGCTCCTGTCAGACCTCTGTGGCAAGCAGCTGCTTGAGGGGGTATTATTTATTTTATTTATTATTTTAACAAGAAAATTATCATATTTTATTCTGTTCTAAATTAAATAACTTGTAATGAAATTTTTGCAAAATCTAAATCTTTTAAAGCTTTAAACGTATTTCTCTCATTTGTTCGGTACCTATCCAGGCACTATGCATCGAACAGTTACTTTTTCTGCAAATTTTCTTGGCAAAGGAGGTGTGAGGAATCCTGTGAATTACTTTAGTGCAGCAATTGAAAGTATAAGTAGTCCTTTATAATATCCCTAATGTCCTTATAGAAAACCTTTCACACTTTAATTTCCCTTCCTACTTATAATTTATTACTTTGTAGTATATTAAAATTAAAATGTTGATTTTAGAATATCACTTTACAACTTTTAAATAAATGTAAGTAAAATAACGTTTCAAATACAAAGTAAAGGAGGTGGGCGTGGCTCAGTGGACAGGGCGGCAGGTTCGTAATCTGCTGTTTCCGGGTTAGAGCCCCACCTGGGCAAGCATTGAGATTTATCTCCGCAAAATTCCCTGCGCCGCCCACAGTCAATAAAGATCACCGATGGGTTTGGAAAGGCCGGCGTCTATCAATTGGGAAGTTCAGCCATGGTTCCATGTGTTAGAGAGCCATACCTTGTGTACGTTAAAGAACATGCTGGATGGCCTTGACTAAAGGTTACCATCTGTCTCCCAACAGTTGTCCAGTAGGTGTCCTCTCTCCAACCTACTCTGAGCTTTCGGATATTAGCCTCTGGCTATTTAGCGTATTTTGTACAAAAAAGTGCCTCTCAGAGAAAAAACAATCCAATCCACCTATCTTTTCTGAGACCTCGGGGTCCTTGTGACCTGGTCATATAGCCCATTGTGTGGAAAAATGTGCTCTCAGAGGTAAAACAATCCAACCCACTTACCTTCTCCGAGACCTTGGGGTCCTTGTGACCTGACCATTTAGCCCATTGTGTGCAAAAAGATTCTCTCAGAGGTAAAACAATCCAACCCACCTACCTTCTCTGAGCCTTCGGGGTCCTTATGACCTGACCATTTATCACATTGTGAGCAAAAAAGTGCTCTCAGAGGTAAAACAACCGAACTCAAGATCGCACAACGAAATACAAACTAAAGAATTTCCATCTACAGAAACAACCATTAAAATTCTCTGACAAAATACAACTTACTAAAGAAATAAAGTTGGTTACGAAAAGAAAAAAAAAACATTTTTTTCCCCGACATACTTTGGTTTTCGGAGACACCCGCTGACCTTTGCAGTCGGTGACCTTCCGGGCCCGCTAGTCTGTGCTCAGCCTATGTGATGGATGGCGAGTCCAACCTTTAGCCTCGCCTCCCGTCAATGCATTGTCACGTAGCTGGCAGGGAGCTGCCCCCTCCAGTGCCGAAGGGGTTTAGAGGGTGGTTCTGTTGCACAGCCCGTCAAGTGCTGCAGACGAGCATCCAGCTACTTAATCCTGTGGGAAAGCGGAGACGTGAGCTGCATTGGGTATGAAGCAAAGCAAGGATGTTGCTGCTAAAGTAAGCGGAGCTGACATTCACGACATTACAAGGGTGTCAGTCTGTCTATCTGTCCACCCTCCTATGTGTCGCTTAAAAAAAGTCTGACTGCTTATTTAGCTATTTATCATTTTCTGGTTTGAAACCATTCAGAGACTTTCAATTTGGTTTTGTAGTTCGTGTGGTGTAAACAGTCTCTCGTAGGGAAACAAGTATGGCTGAAAGCCGAAGAAAAACTAAAGACTCTTAAGGTATAAATTGTCATTTACTACAAATAGAGGAATCCCGTGAACTGAGAAATTCTGTCAATATAGTTTCGATTAGGAGTTGAGAGGATTTATATAAACATAATTATTAGTAGGAGCTGAGAGATATTCAGAAACATACTATTAGGAGCTGAAAGGATTCCTCTGAATAGAGTTAACTAGTTAAGGAAGGAATCCTGAGAACATAGTACACAGGTGGAGTGAGGAATCCTGTTAATGTAGTATACAGGAGGAATGAAGAATTCTGTGTACATAGCACATCAGAGGTGTGAGGGATCTTGTGAATGTAGCACATCGGAGAGGGGAGGAATCCTGTGAACATAGTACATAGGAGGGGAGACAATTCCTATGACCATAGTACACAGGAGGTGTTGGAAATCCTGTGAATGTAGTACATCAGAGGTGTGAGGAATCCTGTGAACATAGTACATACGGGGGGAGACAATTCCTGTAAACATAGTACATACGAGGGGAGACAATTCCTGTGACCATAGTACACAGGAGGTGTTGGGAATCCTGCAAATGTAGTACATCGGAAGTGTGAAGAATTCTGTGAATGTAGTACACAGGAGGAATGAAGAATTCTGTGTACAGAGCACATCAGAGGTGTGAGGGATCTTGTGAATATAGCACACCGGAGACGGGAGGAATCCTGTGAACATAGTACATAGGAGGAGAGACAATTTCTATGACCATAGTATACAGGAGGTGTTGGGAATCCTGTAAATGTAGTACATCGGAGGTGTGAGGAATTCTGTGAATGTAGTACATCGGAGGTGTGAGGAATCCTGTGAATGTAGTACATCGGAGGTGTGAGGAATCCTGTGAATATAGTACAGAGAAGTGGAGACAATTCCTGTGAGCATAGTACACAGGAGTTATGAGGAATTCTGTAAACAGTGTTAAAAATAGGATCTGCAAGAGTTCTGGGAGTATAGTTACTACTAAGAGTTGAAAGGAATACTGTCAACATAGAAGTGACCAGGAATTGAGAGGAATATTTGAATTTACTTACGACTAGGAATTAAAATTAATAAAGTGAATAGACTTAAAATTACGAGTTGAAAATAATCTTATGGAGAGAGTTACGACTAGGAGCTAAAAGGAATCCTGTGTACATAGTGACTACCAGGAGGTGAGAGGAATCCTGCGAACATAGTTAAGACTATTAACTGAAAGGAATCCAATGAACATATTTGCCACTAGGAACTGAAAATAACCCCGTAGAAATAGTACTAGAGCCTAATGAATCTTCTTATCCAACTGTTCAACGGATTTCTTCCCAGAGTTTTTTAGTGGATTTTCTTCTCCAATTGTTCAACGAATTTCTTCTCACAACTGTTCAGTGAATCGCCTTCCAAAATGTTCGGTAAAAATCTTTCGACTACTGCTTAGTGGATTTTATTCCAAAATGTTCAGTAAATATCTTTTCACAACTGTTTAACTATTAATCGTTGTGGTAGGAGATCTGCTAAACAGTTATGGAATGGTTGTTATTAGTGGCTTTCATCTAATTCAACCATTCCAGATTTGCTGCCAGTTATGGAATTGTTTTCATTAGTGACTCCATAACTGTTTAGCACAATTACCACAACGGATTACCGCAGCGGAATCTCCGCAAAAATTCCCCGCCCTGCCCACGGTCAGTAGTGGACACCGATGTGCTTGGAAAGGCCGCCGTTCGTCGGATGGGACGTTAAGCCGTGGCCCCGTGTGCGGGAGAGCCATACCCTGTGCACGTTAAAGAACACGCTGGATGGCCTTGACGGGAGGCTACCATCTGTCTCCCAACAGCTGTTCCAGTGGGTCCCCTCCCCCAACCTTCTCTGAGCCTTCGGGGTCAATGTGACCTGGCCATTTAGCCCATGGTGTGCAAAAAAGTGCCGCTCAGAGGTAAAACAATCCAACAACCCGCAGCGGAATATTAGAACGCAGTTACTTATTTTCGTTCTGGTAGGAGACTACCATAGCAGATCTCCTACCATAACGTATTATTCGTTGAGCAGTTGTGGAGGCAGATCAGCTGTTAGTAGATCTGCTTATACAATTCTTTCACGAATCTTTTTCCACAACTGTTCAGTGAATGTCTTTCCACAACAGTTTAGCAAATCTCCTTCTATAACAGTTTTAGCCGATCTCCTTCCATAACCGTTCAGTGAATTTATTTCCATAACAGTTTAGCAGATCTTCTTCCACAACTGTTTAGCGGATCTCCTTCCTCTACTGCTCAGTGAATCTCTTTCCACAACTGTTTAACAGATCTCCTTCCATAACTGCTTAGCGGATCTCTTTCCACTACTGTTCAGTGAATTTCTTTCCACAATAATTCGGCGGATCTCCTTCCACAATTGTTCAGTGAATCCCCACCTACAACTGTTCAATGGATCCCTTCCCATAAATGTTCAGCTGATTTTCTTCTCTGCTGATTTCCGTCTTGAGTTACCAACTTTTTTGCTGACTTATAGTGGTCATTTAGTTCATTGTGGACGAAAAAATAGGTTTTTCATGTTTTAAACCAGTGTCTCGCAAACTTTTTTACTCTGCGGCACACTGAATCTAAATTTTTTCGCGCGGCACACTGAATCTAAATTTTTTCCCGCGGCACACTGAATCTAATTTTTTTTTCCGCGGTACACCTAAAAAAGAATTTTTGATGGTTACGTAAAAACAGGAAAATTGAAGTTTCGTTAAATGCATTTTATTTAAAATTTAGATATGAACATATTTCAATGGGATGTATGAGCTTGCTTCTACGAACAAATTTGCATTATTCTTGGCTCAAAAGCTTGATAAATACTTACAAGATCCCAGCTGACAAAATCTGATAGATTTTTATTAAAGCACGTCGATGGCACGTCGATATTATAGCACGTCGATAACACAAGTCAAGTCAAAATGAAATCTTTGGAATATCTAGTGTCAATTTGAAAATCTCTCGAGGCACACAGTTTGCGAGACACTGTTTTAAACAATCCAAAAATTGGATCCACATCTTGCAAACGAATTTAGTCAGCGTACCGCGATAGCTACATACACTACCAAGCAAAACAAGAAAAATGAATAACTAACAAGAAATAACAGTCGGGTTTTCAATTCACGCAATGAAAACTCCGTAACAGAGAATTTTTCTCTGCACCAGAACTAATTGGCGATTTGAAGACATAAAAACAACGCCTACTGAAGATGAAAGCCACTAATAACAACCACTTATGCGATTGATAAATCATTAGGGACGTAAATACACCAACATTAAGTGGTTATTTGTATTCGCCAGACCTCTCTCAGAACGGAGAAGTTTGGTAGTACAAGATAAATTGCTCCCCGCATCCTGGGGAGCAACTTCTTACACAAAAGGCGAGATGGGGCGGAGTACGTTGTCATGACGATCTTCTGATATAGGAGTCAGTTAACTTTCCTTCACTATACTGATGACGTATAGCCGTCTGGCCATATGGCTTTCCAACATCTGCTGAGTCGGCAGTAGCTCTGAAGATGACCGCGGAGATGCTGTGATGATAAGACGTCTAACGGTGTGACCGGCTGTCTTCCTTCCCCCTCTTCCTTTTGCCACCCCCATTGGCTCCTTTTGAGATGAGGAAAGCCGTAAACGTCACTTTTGATGTTATCGTCGTCATCTTGGAATGTCTCCCAACTCTCAGAGCACCTTTTGTCATCTTTGTAGTTTGTCTTCTTTCCCCTGATGTGTTTTGCATCTTCCATCTTCCTTTCCACATCACATGAGGGTTTTGAGAAGAGAACACGTGTTGTTGCGAATTAACGTCAACAAAAGGAACTTTGGCCTGTCAACGTATTTCTTTTCTGAAGTTGGAATAGTGTTTAGAACTGTTGAGAAGTTTTTGAATTTTTCATGAGTATAGAGTAAAATTACGTGTAGCGCTGTGTGATACGAACGAAGACAACACCTCCTACCATAGAAGGCAGTACAACAAAGACATGACGTCAACATAAGTAGTCCTAACAATAATAGCAAAAGCTAAAAATTTCTTACATATTTACTTCCACTGTTATAACTTGTAGATTTTAATATTAATTTCTTTATACTAAATGTTTATTTACAAATATGCCTATTTTTAGAAAGAAAATTATTCATATTTATTAACATTATTATAGCGCTACTACGTATGAATTTTCCTTCCAGAAAGGTATATTTGAAAATAAACATTAGTATAAAAATTATTTAAATTCACAGTATTAATAGAAATGAATACATAAAAAATTTTAGAAGTTAGGGTTATCTATGCTGACGTCATAAATTAGATTATGGCCTTTTGTTACCGGAGATGTTACAGACAAAAGAACCCAGACAACACAATTACACACAGATGGACCGAGGAAGAACGTAAACTTTCATTATAACAAAACTGTTTAATACAAACTTTTTTCTCTATATATATAAGTTGTTACTTTAAAATCCAAACGGTAGTTATTTATTTTTTAAAAGGTAATGATTCATTTTATAGCTTTCGAGAATATTTTGATTCAAACAAATTAAATTATTTTGAATCAGTTCGCCATGGGTTTTGAGCAGAGAACTTGTCAGTTAGTGTCAACTAAAAGAAATTTGGTTTATTGAAATTATTGCTTTCTCTAATCGGAAAAGTAATTATAACTTTATGAGAAGTCATTGAATCTACCTTAGTATGGAATAAAAATTGTTTTGAGCAGTGTGGCATATGAATAGACAGAGGAATACGAACTATCACTAAAAAAAAATTTTTTTTTAGCTGTCAATGAAAATTTCCTTAAAAAAACTACAGGTAGTTATTTAGTTTTAAAATATTTTAATAATAACTTTGAATTAAGTTAAATAGGTTTTTTTGGATAAAACAAGTGTTGTTTCGAATTAGTGCCAACAGAACACTTTGGCGTATCCAATTTATTTTTCCTCCTCTTAGAGAGTAATTATAAAGGCGACTAGATAGGACTGTACCAATAGAATTGCAGACAGAAATAGTAATTTAATTATTTTTCATATTTTAATAAATTTATTTTTTAAAAGATTATATAAGTAGTATGTATTTTTGAAATATTTGAATAATATTTTTAAGTATTAATGGTACCTACTTCTTTTTTTAAAAAAAACTCCTATGTGATTTAAAAACGTTCAATAGAAAGATAATTTAATTGTTTTAAATTGCGTTTTCTGTAGTTAAATTTAAAAACAAGTACTCATAAATTTTAAACGCATTTAATGCTTCTTTACTTCTTTCTTTTTGTTCGATAGCTGTCCAGGCCGAATCTTTTGTAGATCTCTATGGATGGCTTTAAATTTCAGAATAGAGTCAGTTGGGTTGTTTTACCTCTGAGCGGCACTTTGTTGCACACCATGGGCTAAATGGCCAGGTCACATGGACCCCGAAGGCTCAGAGAAGGTTGGGGGAGGGGACCCACTGGAACAGCTGTTGGGAGACAGATGGTAGCCTCCCGTCAAGGCCATCCAGCGTATTCTTTAACGTGCAAAGGGTATGTCTCTCCCTCACACGGGGCCACGGCTTAACGTCCCATCCGATGGACGGCGGCCTTTCCAAGCCCATCGGTGTTCCCTACTGACCGTGAGCAGGGCGGAGAAGTTTTCGGAGATAAATCTCAACGCTGACCCAGCTGGGAACTACAGATTACGAGCCTGGCGCGCTACCGACTGAGCCACACCCGTCGCCCCTTGATCAACATGATCAACACAAGTCGCTCTTGTAGAGATACATAAAGAGCTTGTATTGTACGTATTGTGAAGAGCTCGCACTGTAGGTAATATGAAGAATTCGTACTATAGAAAGAACTTCTACTCTAGGTGATGGAAAGAGCTTCTATTGTAGGTAAATGAAAAGTTTGTAGATAATATGAAGAGTTTTTATAAAAATAAATAAATACCCCCTCAAGCAGCTGCTTGCCACAGAGGTCTGACAGGAGCCTGTCAGTTTATATGCCACAGTAGAAGATCTGAGAGGATGGCAGAACCTCAGCAGAAAACAACACGAACATGCATGCCTTACCCGGGGTTCGAACCCAGGTCCCGTAGATCAGTAGCCAAGCGCGCTAACCACTTTATTACAGGAAAATGGAGAGCTTGTGTGATAAGTAATATGAAGATTTCTTATTACAAGTGAATGAAGAACTGTTATTACAGGTAAATGAAGAGCTTTTATTATAAGTAATGCAGTACGAAGAGCTTTTATTATAAGTAATACAGTATGAAGAGCTTTTATTATAAGTAATACAGTATGAAGAGCTTTTATTATAAGTAATACAGTATGAAGAGCTTTTATTATAAGTAATACAGTATGAAGAGCTCTTATTGCAAGTAAATGAAGAGTTTGTGTTATAAGTAATACGAGGAGCTTTTATTGCAGGTAAATGAAGAGTTTATGTTATAAGTAATATGAAGAGCTCTTGTTACAAGTAAATGAAGAACTGTTATTACAGGTAAATGAAGAGCTTTTATTATAAGTAATACAGTATGAAGAGCTCTTATTGCAAGTAAATGAAGAGTTTGTGTTATAAGTAAATTGAAAAGCTCTAATTACAAGTAAATAAAGAACTGTTATTATAGGTAAATGAAGAGCTTGTATTGTAAGTAATACAGTATGAAGAGCTTGTATTGTAAGTAATACAGTATGAAGAGCTGTTATTGCAAGTAGATGAAGAGTTTGTGTTATAGGTACTACGAGGAGCTTTTATTGCAGGTAAATGAAGAGTTTCTCCTGAAGGCATTGTAAAAAATTTGCATGCTGATAATGCAAAGTGCTCTTATTGAGGGTAATATGAAAGGAGCCAGTTTAAATGTTATGATGGATCGGAATTTTCGGTAGCTATATGGCTGTCATGAGCAGTTCAATCTTTGGACTCATGATCTCATCGATTCCAAAGGACCAGAGAAGGCTGGGGGAAGGGAACCCAATGGAGCTGTTAGGTGACAGATGGTAGCCTCCCGTCAAGGCCATTCAGTGTGGGGGCGGGGGTGGCTCAGTCGGTAGCGCGTCAGGCTCGTAATCTGTAGTTCCCAGGTTCGAGTCCCAGCTGGGTCAATGTTGACATTTATCTCCGCAAAATTCCCCGCCCTGCCCACGGTCAGTAGGGGACACCGATGGGCTTGGAAAGGCCGCCATCCGTCGGATGGGACGTTAAGCCGTGGCCCCGTGTGCGGGAGAGCCATACACTGTACACGTTAAAGAACACGCTGGATGACCTTGACGGGAGGCTACCATCTGTCTCCCAACAGCTGTTTCAATGGGTCCCCTCCCCCAACCTTCTCTGAGCCTTCGGGGTCCATGTGAACTGGCCATTTAGCCCATGGTGTGCAAAAAAGTGCCACTCAGAGGTAAAACAACCCAACACATTCAGTGTGTTCTGTAACGTGCACAGAGAATCACGGCTTAACGCCATATTCGACGGACGGCAGCCTTTCCAAGCCTATCGGTGTACTCTTTCCTACTGAGGGTAGATGGACGTTGGTGGAAGTAAATCTCAACGCTGGCTCGCACAGGTAGGACTCAAAACAACTTCTGATTACGAGCCTGACTTGATAGAATGTGAGCCAACCCCTCCTAATTGGGTGACAGTTTTCTCATAAGATAGCGCACCAGACTCATAATTTACAAGTCTCAGGCTGGGTTGTTTTACCTCTGAGCAGCACTTTTTTGCACACCATGGGATAAATGGCCAGGTCACATGGACCCCGAAGGCTCAGAGAAGGTTGGGGGAGGGGACCCACTGGAACAGCTGTTGGGAGATAGATGGTAGCCTCCCGTCAAGGTCATCCAGCGTGTTCTTTAACGTGCACAGGGTATGGCTCTCCCGCACACGGAGCCACGGCTTAACGTCCCACCCGACGGACGGCGGCCTTTCCAAGCCCATCGGTGTCCCTTACTAACGGTGAGCAGGGCGGGGAATTTTGAGGAGATAAATCTCAACGCTGACCCAGCTGAGACTCGAACCTGGGAACTACAGATTACGAGCCTGGCGCGCTACCGACTGAGCCACCCCCGCCCCCAGGTCTCAGGTTGAAGTCCCACCTATGCCAGAGTTGAGATTTATCTCTGAAAAATTCCCTGCCCTGCACCTTGGTCAGTAGAGAACAACGATGGGCTTAGAAAGATCGCCGTCTGTCGGATATGACGTTAAGCCGTGTCTCCCTGTGCTTTACCCTATACGCATTAAAGAACACGCTGGATGGCATTGACATAATTTAGTTTATCTCTGGATGGCACTTTTATGCACAAAACGGGCTAATTGGCCAGGTCACAAAGACCCTGAGGTCTCAGAGAAGGCTGGGGGAAGGTGACCCACTGGACAGCTGTTAGGAAGGTAATTTCCCATTAAGGCCATCCAGCGTGTTCTTTAACGTGCACAGGGCATGACCAATATATTCTAGAAAAGACAGCTTTACCATTAACTGAAGACTTCAGCATATGTATTTCTAAAAATCTAGATAACACTTATACATTTATTTTTATTACTGGTGGATTTTAATACTGGTCTTAATGCTATTATATATATTGTGGTTTATTTACATATATACATTAAAAAGAGAAAATTATTTATATTTATTAACATTATAATAACACTAATATATACGAATAGGGTTTCCTAAATAATATATACTTAAAAATGAACATTTGTATAAAGATTAGTACAAAAATTCACCAGTAGTAAAATTACAGAGAAATATGTAAGAAGTAGATGTCAGATTCTGCAATCTTGCCATCTGGAGCAGAGGGTCGAAAGACTCGAACATATGCAAAGGAAACATTTGTTTTTGACTGATGATGATGATATCCCTTTATGCTGACGTCATAAGTTAGTGATGCAGCCTTCTGTTGTAGGAGGTGTTGGTATGGCTCTCTCCCTCAAAGGACCTCGGCTTAACGTCCCATCCGACGGACCTTGACAGGAGGCTTCCATCTGTCTCCTAACAGCAGCCCAGTGGGTCCCTTTACCCAAACCTTCTCTGACCCTTTGGGGTCTTTTAGCCACTAAATTTGGGGGCGGGGGTAGCTCAGTCGGCAGCACGCCAGGCTCGTAATCTGTAGTTCCCATGTTCGAGACCCAGCTGGGCCAGCATTGAGATTTATCTCCGCAAAACTCCCCGCCCTGTCCACGGTCAGTAGGGGACACCGATGGGCTTGGAAAGTCCGTCGGATGGGACGTTAATCCGTGGCCCCATGTGCTGGAGAGCCATATCCTGTGCACGTTAAAGAACACGCAGGATGGCCTTGACGAGAGGCTACCATATGTCTCCCAACAGCTCTTCCAGTGGGTCACCTCCCCCAACCGTCTCTGAGCTTTCGTGGTCCACGTGACCTGGGAGTTTAGCCCATGGTGTGCAAAAAAGTGCCGCTCAGATGTAAAACAATCCAACGTTAAAGAACACGCTGGATGGCCTTGACGGGAGGCTACCATATGTCTCCCAACAGCTCTTCCAGTTGGTCCCCTCCCCCAACCGTCTCTGAGCCTTCGGGGTCCATGTGACCTGGCCATTTAGCCCATGGTGTGCAAAAAAGTGCCGCTCAGAGGTAAAACAACCCAACTTTAAAGAACACGCTGGATGGCCTTGACGGGAGACTACCATCTGTCTCCCAACAGCTGTTCCAATGGATCCCCTCCCCCAACTGTCTCTGAGCCTTCGGGGTCCATGTGACCTGGGAGTTTAGCCCATGGTGTGCAAAAAAGTGCCGCTCAGAGGTAAAACAACCCAACAACCCAAAGCCATTAAATTTAGCCTTTGCCATTTAGCTGATTACGCAGGCAACAGTATCGTTGAGACGAAAAGAACTTAATCCTTTTTCTAAGAACCAAAAATAATCCTTTCAGATCTTTGAACTGCGAATAACATTTTCATCACATGCTGCAAGATAAACTAACTCTTATTAACATATCACATTTACATTCCAAAGAGGATTAACGAGTCGTTATGATGTTGAAATTACTCAAGGTCAAAGGTTAGAACAAAAAAAAAAAAACATGCCCACATGAAAAAAAAAAAAGCTGTATGCATCAAGAATGCGTTGTTTATCGTATACTAGAAAAAGGCTTTAAAACTGTTAAGTATGCAAAGCCTACACTTAACATTGTCTTTCGGTATGCACTTATTGTAGCAAAACTAAAGAGGCTTTGTTCGAGTAATTATCTCTCTTGAGGTCTTTTCCTGACGAAGCTTTAGACCATAAATGTCTAAAGTATGAAATAAATTGAGATCTGCTTGTTGCGTATCTTACGTGTGAAGGTTTCGAATGATCACCTAAACAAAAAATCATAATGTGGATAGTTGGAATAGTGGCTAAGTCAGCCTCGGCTTTACGAATTTAGAACATCTGTAACAAGGTTCTGTTTTATTGATGACGGATGCAATGTACACTCCATAAATATTCTCAATTTGATTCATTGAAGGTCGTATTGTACTGCCATAGGTAGTAAGCTAATTTTTTTTTTAATGGCACTGGTATTTGGTAAGTATTCTTTTGGAATGGCACTAGTATTTGGTAAGTATTCTTTTGCACTGGCATCGGTATTCGATTAAATATAGGATATTTCAATGCATCGGTACTCGACTAAATTTTTTTTTTTTGAAAGGCACTGATATTTGGGTAAGTATTTTTTTAATGGCACTGGTATTTGGAAAAGTATTCTTTTGGAATGCACTAATATTTGGGTAACTATTCTTTTGCAGTGGCATCGGAATTCGTCGAAATATTCTTTTGCAGTGGCATCGGTATTCGATTAAAGATTTTTTTTTTTTCAATGTATCTGTAATCGATTATTTTTTTTTAATGGCACTAATATTTGGGTAAATATTCTTTTGGAATGGCATTAATATTTGGGTAAGTATTCTTTTGCAGTGGCATCGGAATTCGTCGAAATAATCTTTTGCAGTGACATCGGTATTCGATTAAATATATATTTTTTTCAATGCATCTGTACTCGATTAAGTTTTTTTTTTTTGGAATGGCACTAATATATGAGTAAGTATTCTTTTGCAGAGGCATCGGAATTCCCAAAATAATCTTTTGCAGCGAGATCGGTATTTGGTTAAATATTCTTTTTCACTGATATCAGTAGTCGGTTAAGTATTCTTTTCATGGAATTGGTACTCGACTAAGTATTCTATGGGCAACTGTTCTTTGCATGGAATTCGTACTTGACTCACTATTCTATGGGCAAGTATTCTTTTCTATGGTACAAGTATTTGATTAACTATTCCTTTACAGTGGTACCAATATCCAGTTTCCTTTAATAGTGGTATCCTTATTCGGTTGAGTATCGATATTCGGCTAAGTATTCTTTCGCAGTGTTTTCAGTATTCGGCCGAGTATTGTTTAGCAGAGGTCTAGTATTCTTTCACAGCATTCTTTCGCTTTAGCATTTCGTTTAAGTATTCTTTTGCAGTGTTTTCAGTATTCGGCCGAGTATTGTTTAGCAGAGTTATCGATATTTTGTCGACAGTTGTGACCAAAATTAGATAATTATTGATGATTTCCATGAAATAAAATAATTTATTGTTAAATATTCCACCATAATAACTCTTTATATGCTGAACGAATATCGCTGAAAATCGAGAATTCAATTTATATTCAATCACATTTTTCCATTAAATGCATATTTTAGAAATAACAGAATTCATTTATTTAGAAATTACAGAGATTTCAATTTATATTCAGTCACGTTTTCGATTAAATGCATATTTTAGAAATTACAGAGAATTCAATTTATATATTCAGTCACATTTTTTCCATTAAATGCATATTTTAGAAATTACAAAGATTCATTTATTTAGAAATTACAGAGATTTCAATTTACATTCAATCACATTTTTCTATTAAATGCATATTTTAGAAATTGCAGAGATTTCAGTTTATATTCATCCACATTTTTCCATTAAATGCATATTTCAGAAATTACAGAGATTCATTTATTTAGAAATTACAGAGAATTCAATTTATATTCAGTAACATTTTTCCATTAAATGCATATTTTAGAAATTACAGAGATTCATTTATTCAGAAATTACAGAGAATTCAATTTATATTCAGTAACATTTTTCCTAGCCGTCCCATGGCCGAGTGGTTAGCGCGCTTGGCTACTGATCTAAGGGACCTGGGTTCGAGACCCAGATAAGGCATGGTTGTATGTGTTGTTTTTCTGCTGAGGTCCTGCCATCCTCTCAGATCCTCTACTTTGGCATATAAATTGACAGGCTCCTGTCAGACCTCTGTGGCAAGCAGCTGCTTGAGGGGGTACTTATTTTATATAACATTTTTTCATTAAATGCATATTTTAGAAATTACACAGATTCATTTATTTAGAAATTGCAGAGATTTCAATTTATATTCAGTCACATTTTTCCATTAAATGCATATTTTAGAAATTACACAGATTCATTTATTTAGAAATTGCAGAGATTTCAATTTATATATTCAGTCACATTTTTTCCATTAAATGCATATTTTCAGAAATTACAGAGATTCGTTTATTTAGAAATTACAGAGATTTCGATTTATATTCAGTCACATTTTTCCATTAAATGCATATTTTGGAAATTACAGAGATTTTAAATTATATTCAGCCACATTTTTCCATCAAATGCATATTTTAGAAATTACGCATTACCATTGACATAACCTGGAAATTCTGTAATCTATTTGTAATTTAGTGTGTCTTGTACAGGGGCGGGGGTGGCTCAGTCGGTAGCGCGCCAGGCTCGTAATCTGTAGTTCCCAGGTTCGAGTCTCAGCTGGGTCAGCGTTGAGATTTATCTCCGCAAAATTCCCCGCCCTGTCCACGGTCAGTAGGGGACACCGATGGCCTTGGAATGGCCTCCGTCCGTCGGATGGGACGTTAAGCCGTGGTTCCGTGTGCGGAAGAGTCATACCCTCTGCACGTTAAATATCACGCTGTACAGCCTTAACGGGAGGCTACCATCTGTCTCCCAACAGTTGTTCCAGTGGGTCCCCTCCCCCAACCTTCTCTGAGCCTTCGGGGTCCATGTGACCTTACCATTTATCCCATGGTGTGCAAAAAGTGCCGCTGAGAGGTAAAACAACCCAACGTTAAAGAACACGCTGGATGGCTTTGACGGGAGGCTACCATCTGTCTCCCAACAGTTGTTCCAGTGGGTCCCCTCCCCCAACCTTCTCTGAGCCTTCGGGGTTCATGTGACCTGGCCATTTAGCCCATGGTGTGAAAAAAAGTGCCGCTCAGAGGTAAAACAACCCAACCCAAGTGCCTTGCCAAGTATCAAATTCATTCTTCCTAAACAATTTCATACCAACTCGTCCATCAGCGGGAAAAACATCGAAGAGGGAATGGCCTTATCTGCAAGATCTGAGAATTTTTTTTTTCTTTTTATGGATCTGAAACTGAAAGGAGGGATGGGAAGTCAGAGTTGAGGTTATCTGATCTCACTGACCCTTGCGGAGGCTGTGCTTTGCCATTCACAGTCTCGAGATGCTTCTTCTCTTAGCCACCGAACCGTTCACAATGAGCATTTGATGAATGTCTCGCGTCTTGAGAACCGAGTTCTGGCTCCTCTATGAATACGTCTATACAGAAAGCGATTTCAGCAGTTTAACTTTGTGAACGTTTTCAAATATTCTTGCTTCATAAAATAAAACCATTTTTCGTAATGGGGATAGAGGTTTGTTTGTTTTAATTCTGAGCATCATTTTCGTGCACACAATGTGCTAAATGGCCAGGTCACAAAAACCCCGAATGACAAAGCCACTTTGATTAATGAAACCCATGGTAATAGCTATTTTGATGACGTAGATATGGTGGAAAAGATTTTATAAAATTTTTTATAATATTACTGCAGGTTGCTTTTACATATTCCCTATTAATTCAATAAAAAATAATTAAGTATTTATTATGTTAACTATTATATATTCACTTCAGATTTCTGTTACATTTTAATTTTATACGATTTCCATCGAAATAATATTTTTATTATGTTAATTATTATGCATTCATTTCAAATTTGTATTATTTTCTACTTTTATACAATTTGTATAGAAGTAGTATTTTTAATTCTATATTTATTTGATGGATATATATATAGTACCAGCAGTAATATTATAATAAAATTTATAAAATAATTTTTTCTCTACGTTACGTCATCAAAATATTGCTACGGCCTTAACATCGAGGTAGCTAGACTCAGAGCAGATTGGAGACGAAGTTGCAATGGTTGGCTTGTTTTTTTATCTCTGAGCAGCACTGACGAAATCGCCTGGTCACAAGGATCTCGAAACTCAGAGATTGGTGGGAAGGGATTAATTAAGCAGATGTTAGGAAACATAAGGTAACTTCCCGTCAAGGCAATCCAGTGTGTTCTTTAACGCGCACACGGTATGACTATTCTTCAAAAGGTGCCGAGGTTTAACGTTATGTACAACGTACGGCGGACAAGCCTTATCACCATCCGGCCTGAACTAATAGAAAAACACGAATAAAATAATTAATTCTCAAACACCTTGCCTTAACTATAATTTTTTTCTATTTTAAAATTTTACTGGTAGCTAATTATTTTTTTAAATTTGGTAATGAGTTTCAAGTATTCATAAATATTTTAATACAATAGAAATTAATAAATTCTTCTACTTTATATCGTTTAAAAATAAATAGCTTTCAGCTAAACTTTGGTCAAATTAAGCAACATAGAATTTATGATTATTTAATATCCTTCCTTCTTCTTTCGTTCAATGGCTGTCGGGGCCCGGAGTAACATGGTGGCCATAGCGCTCAACTTAGCAAGCCCAATCCCCGTTCCAAATAACTGTCTTCTCACAGCAAAGTAAAGTGTGTGCAGATTTGCTGTGTGGATATATCAGTCGTGTTAACGATTTTGTTTTAAAACACTAAAAAGTTTAAAAACGTTCATAACGCTAAAACGTTTTTTGTGTGGCCACCGGAGCTCAACCGTCATTTTCACCAAAGTCACATGTTTAAAACGATTTAAAGAAGAGGTAGTCAGGGGGCAGTTGTTCATCATGTTTCAATCTTAGGGGACTGTTTACTGACGAACAATCGCTCCTATACTATCGCTTCTTTTATTCTCTGGCGAAGGTTAACCTGCGCCATCTGGGGATTTTTATAGGGCAACAAATGTAGAAGGGAAATATTCAATGGCGCCTAACAATGGCGGCTGCGCTGATTTGTGGTTTTAGCGTGTTATTGGGTTACAGTCAAAGTTAGTGGTTGGAGCTGAGGTAAGTACAAAACAGAGAGCAAGGTTTCGTTCTGTATAGTAAACAAGTGTGGATTCCAAGATTGTTTTTGATGCTTTCAATGATAAAAGACCAGAAAGTGTGTATGTTGCGGGGGGGGGGGGGGGGTCCTATTTTTAATCTGATATTTCATCGATCAAAACTGAGGTTAAAAAATGTTCGCTTGTTTTACCTCTGACCTCTTTTTTACCTTTTCTGCTCACAATGGACTTAAATGGCCAGGTTACAAGGACCCCAAAATGATTGGGGGTTGGCTTGTTTTTCCTCTGAGCGGCACTTTTTCGCACACAATGGGCTAAATAGCCAGGTCATAAAGACCCCGAGAAGTTTAGGGGGTTGGGTTGTTTCTATTTAGAGTTCTACTATCTATAGTATCTACCGTTCTATGGAGCGGCACCTTTTTGCACACAGTGGACTAAATAGGCAGGTCACAAGATACGTGAAGTCTCAGTGAAGATTGCGGGAAGGGTACCACTTGACAGCTGTTGGGAGAAAATGATAACCTCCCGTCAAGGGTGTACAGAGTGTTCTTTAATATCAACAGGGTTATGGCCCTCCCTCACAGGGATCCACGGTTTAACGTCCCATCCCCAAATGACGGCTCCTTTTCAAACCCATCGATGCTCCCCAGTAATTGAAAGCAAAGTGAGGGATTGGCGAGTAAAAATCAACACAATTATGAACAATGATCAGCACAATTAGAACTCGAACTTACAACTTCAGATTACAAACCTGACCAACACCTCCTATAACAAAAGGCCATACAACAAAATTATGACGTCAGAATAAATAGTGTTTTTACAGGATAAACTGGTTTAATGGGAGAGAAGAAAATTGGCAGTCTGAATTGGTTTCCTGCTATACCAAAATGGGATCACATTTCTTATACATTTGTTTCTATTATTATTATTACTGGTAAATATTAATATTAAACTTTACACTAAAGGTTATTTACAAATATGTTTTTTCTAGAAGGAAATTATTTGTATTTATAAGCATCATCATCATATTAATGAAAATGAATATTTTTTTGTAAATAATACATAATATAAATAAACATGAGTAGAAAGATTATACACCCGTTATAATTTAGATATTCTCGGCTTGCAAGAGACCAGATGGACAGATAAAGGTCAGATTCTTAAAAATAATCTTAAATTTCTCTTTTCAGGGAGGAACTATAATAAACATCCCCAAGGCGTGGGTCTGCTTCTCAGCAGACAGCTAGTGATGCTCTTCTAGGATATGAGTGCATTAATGAAAGGTTTCTTACAGCAAAATTTCAGACAAGCGTTAAAGACGAATGTTATCTGCTGTTATGCCCCCACTGAGGATGCCGATGAGGATGAGAAGGATAGGTTTTATGAACAACTTCAGGATATTTTGTATTCTATCAAGAAAGGAGATATTCCCTTGTTCTAGGTGACTTCAATGCCAAAGTTGGTACTGACTCTGATCTTTGGGGGGGAGTAATGGGCCCTTCTGGTATTGGTAGCTGCAATGGCAATGAGCAACGTCTCCTACAGGTAAGTAAACTTAATGGATTCAGAATAACTAACACTTATTACAAACACCGCGACATACATAAGTACACATGGGTTTCACCTGATGGGCGGCATAAGAATATGATTGATTATATATTAATTAACAGCAAATGGGCTAGTTCTGTTAGGAATACCAGGGCATATAGGGGAGCTGAAATTGGATCTGACCATTATCTTGTTAAAAGTGTCTTACAACTTAAACTTAAAAAGTGTTGTGCTAGGGTTAAAAATTTTACCTTTAATACTGAAGCTCTGAAAGACCCAGTTATAGCTAAAGCTTACTATGATAGGTTGCTTAGTCATTATGACAGTCATGGTGTGAAGAAAACAGTGATCATATTCTGCTTACTCGACCCAGAGAAACAACTTAACTTCGTCGAACTAAGCACAGCTTACTAGGATAAGAGGATTTGACTAAATGCAAAGTTTGCTACAATGGAACAATCCAATGACAAAAATCTCTTTCATAAAATTAAGATTGCTATTGTTATGTAGCATAAAAGTGTTCAGCTTCTTAGCATTCCCCAGGTATTCCGTAGGACCTGACAATATTGTTCAAGAGTTCCGTACGATTTGACAATATTGTTCAGCTGTTCCATAGGACCTGGCAATATTGTTCAGGAGTTCCGTGCGATCTGAAAATATTTTTCAGCTGCTCTGTAGGATCTGGCAATATTGTTCAGCTGTTCCGTAGGATCTGGCAATATTGTTCAGCTGTTCCGTAGGATTTGAAAATATTGTTCAGAGGCTTTGTAGGACCTGACAATGTTGTTCGGAGGAGGGGGTCCGTAGAACGTGACAATGTTGTTCGGGGGTTCCGTAGGACCTGACAATGTTGTTCGGAGGAGGGGGTCCGTAGAACGTGACAACGTTGTTCGGGGGTTCCGTAGGACCCGACAATGTTGTTCGGAGGAGGGGGTCCGTAGAACGTGACAACGTTGTTCGGGGGTTCCGTAGGACCCGACAATGTTGTTCAGAGTAGGGGGTCCATAAAACGTGACAACATTGTTCGGGGGTTCCGTAGGACCTGACAATGTTGTTCGGAGTAGGGGGTCCATAGAACGTGACAATGTTGTTCGGGGGTTCCGTAGGACCTGACAATGTTGTTCGGAGTAGGGGGTCCATAGAACGTGACAACTTTGTTCGGGGGTTCCGTAGGACCTGACAATGTTGTTCGGAGGAGGGGGGTCCGTAGAATGTGACAACGTTGTTTTGGTGTTCCGTAGGACCTGACAATGTTGTTTGGAGTAGGGGTCTGTAGAACGTGACAACATTGTTCGGGGGTTCCGTAAGACCTGACAATGTTGTTCGGAGGAGGGGAGGGGGGTCCGTAGAATGTGACAACGTTGTTCTGGTGTTCCGCAGGACCTGATAATGTTGTTTGGAGTAGGTGTCTCTAGAACGTGACAACGTTGTTCGGGAGTTCCGTAGGACCTGACAATGTTTTTGGAGGGTTCCATGGGATGTGACAACGTTGTTCAGAGGATCCGTAGGACCTGACAACGTTGTTTAGAGGATCCGTAGGACCTGGCAATGTTGTTCGGAGGTTCCTAGGACCTGACAACATTGTTTTGTGCTCCGTAGGAGATGACAATATTATTCAGGGATTACATTTTGATAATAATAGCTTCCAGTTGAATTTTAAGACAAAAAGTGTAAAGAAATCATTTCTATGGGATTTAAGAATTTTGTTATTATGTAACATAAAAGTGTTAAGATTTTTGCCATTATTCAGAGATTCCGTAGGACTTGATAATATCATTCAGAGGTTCTGTAGGATTTGTCAACATTGTTCAGGAGTTTCATAAGATTTGACAATATTGTTCGGAGGCTAATAATAGCTATCGGTTGAATTTTAAAAGAAAAAAGTATAATTAAATCACTTCTACAGACACCATAAAAGTCATTTCTACAAGGTTTAAGAGTTTTGTTATTGTTATGTAACATAAAAGTTAACTATAAAATAAACTTTTTGACGTTATCGTTCAAAGATTCTGCAGGATTTGACAACATTGTTAAGGAGTTCCGTAGGACTTGACAATATTGTTCAAGTTAATAATTTGCTTCTAGTCGCTACCAGTTGAATTTTAAGGGGAAAAAATATAGTAAAGTTTTTTCTACATGCGTTATACAAATCACCTCAAATGGATTTAAAAGTTTTGTTATTGTTATATAACATAAAAGTAATCAGCTTCATGGCATTATCAAATCTTTTCACTGGAAGAGAGAGAATCGAAAGACGCGAACATATATCTAGAGGAAATATTTATTTTTGTCTGTTGATGATGGTAGGACTAATCATGTTGGATTGGATTGGATTGTTTTACCTCTGAGCGGCACTTTTTTGCACACCATGGTCTAAATGGCCAGGTCACATGGACCCCGAATGCTCAGAGAAGGTTGGGGGAGGGGACCCACTGGAACAGCTGTTGGGAGACAGATGGTAGCCTCCCGTCAAGGCCATCCAGCGTGTTCTTTAACGTGAACAGGGTATGGCTCTCCCACACACGGGGCCACGGCTTAACGTCCCATCCGACGGACGGCGGCCTTTTCAAGCCCATCGGTGTCCCCTACTGACCGTGGGCAGGGCGGGGAAATTTTGCGGAGATAAATCTCAACGCTGACCCAGCTGGGACTCGAACCTGGGAACTACAGATTACGAGCCTGGCGCGCTACCGACTGAGTCACCCGCGCCCCCTAATCATGTTGACGTCACAACTTAGTTGTACGGCCTTCTGTTATAGGAGATGATGGCTTGATTCGCTACCGATTGAGCCAACCGCTGCCCACTTGGGACGAAAGTACTGAGTGTGATCCCGATTTTTCTCCAACTATTTCACCGATCAGAATAGAGGACACGAAAGACCAATCATTATTGTAAAGACTAACTCTCAAAAAGCGTGAGATGTATAGTTACTCACACGCAGTAGTCCGCATTTGCAAATTTCTTTCATGTATCTTACATATTAGGGAAATTTATATATTTTATCTATGCATTCGCAATTTATAGGGGATGGGACTGGCTCAATCTGTAGTGGGCCAGACTCGTAATCTGCAGTTACCGGGTTCGATCTTACCTGTGTCAGCAGAGTGAATTATCTCTGAAAGACTTCCGACCCTTCCCTTGATAGTAAGGGGGGGGGGGCTCAGTCGGTAGCGCACCAGGCTCGTAATCTGTAGTTCCCAGGTTCGAGTCCCAGCTGGGTCAGCGTTGAGATTTATCTCAGCAAAATTCCCCGCCCTGCTCACGGTCAATAGGGGACACCGATGGGCTTGGAAAGGTAGTCGTCCGTCAGATGGAACGTTAAGCCGTGGCGCCGTGTGTGGGAGAGCCATACCCTGTGCACGTTAAAGAACACGCTGGATTGCCTTGACGGGAGTCTACCATCTGTCTCCCAACAGCTGTTCCACTGGGTCCCCTCCCCCAACCTTCTCTGAGCCTTCGGGGTCTTTGTGACCTGGCCATTTAGCCCATGGTGTGCAAAAAAGTGCCGTTCAGAGGTAAAACAACCCAACCCAACCCTTGATAGTAAGGGATACTGATGGTTGAAAGGCCGCCGTCCGTCGAATATAAGGGTAAACCGTGGCTCCGTGTGCCGGCGACCATACCCTGTGCACGTTAAAGAACATACTAAATGGTCTCGATAAGAGACTACCATCTCTCTCCTAAAAGGTGTCCAGTGGGCCAACCTTCTCTGAGCCTTCGGGGTTCTCGTGACCTGACCAATTTGCCCATTGTGTGCAAAGAAGTGAAGAAGTTAAACAAACCTACCCAGGTAGTCCGTTTGTATTTGCTTATTTCTTGCAAATTAATTATTTTTAATTATTAAATAAATACACTTATTACCTGTTTGGTTATTTCGAATTCACGCACGGTGTTGCTAAACAAATATAATTAAAAATTTAAAAACATATATAATTGTTTATATTATATGTTTCTTTAAAAACATATATAATTGTTTATATTATATGTTTGTTTATATTATATTTTATATATTTGTATATATGTAAACGTATATAATTGTTTCGTTAACTGTTTTTTTTTTTGCAGACAGGTCTGACAAGAACCTGTGAATTTAATACGCCACAGTAGAAGGTCTGTGAGGATGGCATGACCTCAGCAGAAAAACGTCACATATTATGTGTCGTTTATAAAAAATAAATAATAAATAAATACCCATCAAGCAGCTGCTTGCCATAGAGGTCTGACAGGAGCCTGTCAGTTTATATGCCATAGTAGAAGGTCTGAGAGGATGGCAGGACCTCAGCAGAAAAACGACACAGACAGCCATGCCTTACCCGGGACTCGAACCCAGGTCCCTTAGATCAGTAGCCAAGCGCGCTAACCATTCGGCCATGGGACGACCACCCGTTTATATATATATATAATTATTACTTTTTATTAATATTATAATTACAATTAATTTATATATATATATGTTAGAGCTACCTGCAATAATATTAATATAAAATTTATATATTTATATATGAAAAGATCATGAAATTCAAAATCAGTGGCATCAACAAGCGAGATTCTTTGCTGAGTTTTGGTAAATTGAATGAAACAACCAAAGCTCTTATCAGAGCTCGATGGAAAAGAATCACCATGATGACTTCCCATTTCCTTCAAATCTTCTACTGATGAGAAAGAAGTAAACAACGCGACCACCACCACATCTGGGCAACGCCCACAAGTCACGAAGAAAAGCGAGAGTTGGAGGAAAGAACCGAGTGTGAACTCGAAAGATACCTAGCTATCTCATCGCTGTGCGGTCATTTCTCATACAGAATCAGAAATCTCTTCCAACGATCTTTATAGGCGTAAAAAGAAGAAAAAGAGATAGCAAAACTCTCGACCTTACTGAAGTTAAAAAGCGCGAAAGAGCGTTACATTGGAGTATCGTATTAGTGCTGTTAGATTTTTTTTTTTTCATTCGTTTAGGCAGTTTTACATCTGAGCGGCAGTCGTTTTACGCACAATGAGCTAAATGGCCAGTTTCACAAGGACCCCAAGCGCTTAGAGAATGTTAAGGAAAGAAACTGGATATTTTTCACCTCAGAGCGACTCTTATTTACACACAACCGACTAAATGGACAGTTCAGAAGGTCTCAGCGAATATTGAGCGAACGAATTGCGTTGTTTTACGTATGAATAGCACTCTTTTTGTATTCAGTGCTAAATGACCAGGTAAAAAGGACCCCAAGGGCTCGCAGAATGTTGAGGAAACAGATTGGATTGTTTACCTTTCATCAGCACTCTTTTCGCACACAATGGGCTAAATGGCCAAGTCGCAGGGTAGTTGGGTTCTTATAAAAACCTAGTGAACTATACTACCAAGAATAAAAGGAATCCCTGTTTAGAGAGCATTTTGTGATTCCTCAAACTTTAGAAATATTTCGAAAGTATCGAAGTTGGGTTGGGTTGTTTTACTTCTGAGCGGCACTTTTTTGCACACCATTGTCTAAATGACCAGGTCACATTGTCCCCGAAGGCTCAGAGAAGGTTGGGGGAGGGGACCCACTGGAACAGCTGTTGGGAGACAGATGGTAGCCTCCCGTCAAGGCCATCCAGCGTGTTCTTAAACGTTGGGTTGTTTTACCTCTGAGCGGCACTTTTTTGCACGCCATGGGCTAAATGGCCAGGTCACAAGGACCCCGAAGACTCAGAGAAGGTGATGGAGGGGACCCACTGGAACAGCTGTTAAGAGACAGATGGTAGCCTCCCTTCAAGGCCACCCAGCGAGTTCTTTAACGTGCACAGGGTATGGCTCTCCAGCACACGGTCCATAGCTTAACGTCCCATCCGACAGACGGCGGCCTTTACAAGCCCCTCGGTGTCCCCTACTGACCGTGGGCAGAACGGGGAGAGTGAAGGAAGGAAGGAATTGCGTTGTTTTACGTATGAGCGACACTTTTTTGTACATAATGAGTTAAATGGCCAGGTCACAAGGACCAAGGCCACCTTGATATACCAGGCCAGGACGGCTTTGAGCGAAAGGAGAGAAGAAAGGAGGTAAATTAATTTTACATAAAAATTCAAATGATGTAATTGGTTTAAAATTTAAATTAATTTTAACTGAATTTGAAATAAATAGCTTTATATATTCATAAGGATTTCAATAAAATAATTGAGAATATTTTAAAATTAGTTGCCAAAAATTTCAAAATAAATAACTACCAATTTTATTTTTAAAAATTGAACTATAATAAACTCCGCTATATTTTTTCAAAAATATGTCTAAATGCAGTGTCCTAGCCTGTTGTAAAGAGGTGGCCTTGCAAGGACCCATTGGACAGCTGTTAGGAGACAGATGGAAGCCTACCGGTAAGGCCCTCTAGCGTGTTCTTCAATGAGCACAGAGTATTGTTCTCCTGAACACAGAGGCACGTCTTTAAGTCCCATCCGACGAATGGCGTCTTCCCAAGGCTATTAGTGTCGCCAATCGACATCACCTTTCTCACTGAGAGCAAGGTCCGTGTTAAACAACGCCACCTAGATACACGAGGCGTTGAGGGAAGAAAAAATGGACATTAATTATGCTAAAAATTAAGTAATTTAATATGCATGAACTTTAATTTAATGTCATTTATTTTTAAACAGAAAATAAAGTAAATTATTCATTATAAATATATTAAATTATTTAGGAAAAATTTTAAATTAATTTGTGTTTTATTTATTCACAAACACACACACACACAAACAAATAAATAACTACCAGTACATGTTTAAGCTAAAATATTTCAATAATAATTTTGATATATTCAGGTTTATTTCTTCTGTTACTGCACTGGCCAGAACAGGTAATTAAACATAGGACTCAAACCTGGAATCTGCAGATTACGAGGCTGGCTCTCTACCGACTGCCCTCCCTCATTCTACTTTGATACAGTACGGCAAATTTGCGAAGCGAATTTCTTCTCAATTTGGTTCCTTTTTCTTCTCGACAAGTTCGGTACCTAGGAAGGAAGTGACGTGGAAAAATTTTAGTTGTCACCACAACGAACGTTAATGTTTTCTGTTAATATTTTTAAAAAGGGCTAAAAAAAATGGAGTGGTAGTTGATTCAGTCAGTTGACCCACCCTGGGCCACCATTGAGATTTATCTCCGCAAAACTTCCCGCCCTGCCCTCGGTCAGTAAGGGACACCAATGGACTTGGAAAGGCCGCCGTCCATCGTATGGGACTTAAGCCGTGGTGGTGAGCACGTTAAAATGTGCACGTTAAAGAACACACTGTGCACGTACACGTACCCTGTGCACGTTAAAGAACACATTGGATGGCCTTAACGGGAGGTTACCATCTATTTCTTAACAGCTGTGCAGTAGGTCCCCTTCCCCCAAGCTTCTCTGAGCCCTCCGGGTCCCTGTGACCTCGCCATTTAGCCCATTGAGTGCAAAAAAGTGCCGCTCAAAGGCAAAATAACCCACAACAACCGGAACCTACTGTGGACCCTTTGGGTTCTTGTGACTTGGTCATTTAGTCCATTATGTGCACAAAAAGTGCCGTTGAAAGGCAAAATAACCCAAAACAACCGGAATCTTCTCTGCACCCTTTGGAGTCCTTGTGACTTGGCCATTTACACCATTGTGTACACAGAAGTGTCGATCGTACTCTGGACAGGAGGCCTCCATCTGTTTCCTAACATCCATCCAGTTGATCTCCTACCTGACTCTTAGCCATTGGGGATTCTTGTGACCTAGCCACCTAACCCATTTTCTGCAGAGTAACTGACAGAGATAAAACAAACCTAATTCAACTCAACACGTGCGTCTTAACCACATACGTAACATAAGCATTGTCTGCGTGGTTTCGTGACTGAGATCATTAAGTTGACGTCACATCAGTGTTCAGAGAAACACATCTTCCAGTAGTAGTCGAAATTCAATTAGCAACCATGCTTCAGAGGCTGTCTGATCTATAGGCTGCATGTGCAACCACCTGGCCGCTAATGATCACAACTTACAGAACGAATGACCCGGAGGCTTTGGCGTACGACATGTAATTTTCCAGATTTCAAGTCTTCTAGGTTATAATTTGAGCGATCGTAGAACAAAAATTGGACATGACCTTGTACTGTGTTACGGCTCAACTAAATGTAGCGATAAGATACGAAATTTCGTTGGTCTCGGAAGATTTCGTTGCGACACATCACAAGTAGAAAGTCATGATGACGGATGTCCGCGTGATCTGTCAATGTGAGTATCTGCCTGTCAACGGATATTGTGCCACTTTAATTTGGTACGAAGCATCCTTGTGAACGAAACAAATTACAGTGCTACGAAAAAAATTGCTTTAACTTTAGAGACTACTGAATCAGTGGCATAACTGCCATCCAAAAACGTTTCTATTTCTACTTTATCTATTTTGTTCACGGTGTTTGATTCCCCACACCACAGTTTAAGGATGTCTTTTCCTCTTCACCCAATTATGTAATTCTTTGAGGCAAAGACGTGGGTAATTGTCTTCTAGTTTTAATGGCTTTTCGCATTTTATTTTCAACGTATCGAAGCTTCCTCCAGTCGCATGAATGGAGCCATTAGTTCGTTGAATTTTTCATATGACAAAGCTCAGTTTACTGATTATTTTTCAAATAAGTCTCTTGAAATATAAAGTTTCAGTTGCTGTGTTTTGTCAAGCGTGAATGGCACTTTCCTTGCATACAATGAGCTAAAATGCCAGGCCACAAGAACTCGCTCAATCGGTAGCGAGCCAGCCTCGTAATCTGCAGTTCCCAGGTTCGAGTCCCAGCTGGGTCAGAGTTGAGATTTATCTCCAGAAAACTCCCCGCCCTGCCCAAGGTCCGTAGCGGACACCGATGGGTTTGGAAAGGCCGCCGTCCGTCGGATGGAATATTAAGCAATGGTCCCGTGTAAGGGAGAGCCATACCTGTGCACGTCAAAGAACACACTTTATGGCCTTGACGAGAGGCTACATCTGTCTTTTAACAGCTGTTCCAGTGGTTACCTCTCCAACCTACCCCGAGCCTTCGGAGTCCTTGTGACCTGGTCATTTAGCCCGTGGTGTGCAAAAAAAGTGCCGCTTAGAGGTAAAACAATCCAACCCAACACAAGAACCCCAAGAGCTCAGAGAAAGTAGAGGAAAAGTTTGGACTTTCATTGCTTTATATATGAACGGCACTTTTTTGCACACAATGGGCTAAATAGCAAAGTTACAAGGACTCAGACAAAGTAGAGAATCAAAATTTTAAGTCGTACTCGTGGCTAGCGGGGCTACAATGCTGACGTCAAAACTTAATTTTACGGCCTTTAGGTATTGATATTTCTCAGGGTTCCAGATTTTGAGAGAAGGTTAAGATTTTGTTTGCAAATAATTTAACTTTATAATTTATAAAGCCCAATTTTGGGGTTGCTTTAGTAGGTCTGTTATGTTTTTTGTGACTCCTAAACACCATCTGAATATACACCATCTGAATATACATAAGAGTCAAAACATTATGATCAAGAGCGTCTTTATGCAAATCGAAGTAACTGCAGGTAAACGACGGCGCGTGTGAAGGTCACGAAACGGTATGAATAATACCTGATACTGAGCTCTGTTAATCAGTATTATTCTTGTTCTTCAGATGGGAAAGGCAGCGGACTTAAGTGAGTTTGACAAAGAACAAATTTTAATGGCCAGACGACTAGGTCAGATCATTTCCTAAATGGCAAGGCTTGTGGGGTGCTCATGGTCAACCGTGGTTAGTACTTTCAAAAAGTGGTCTGAAGAGAGAAAAACCACCAAATGATGGCAAAATGTGGTCCAACGATGGCTCATCAATGCTAGAGGTGAGCGAAGGCTATCCTGTATGGTACGAGCCAACAGAAGGGATACTGTGTAATTTGAATGCTGGTGACAGGGGTAATGTGTCACAACACATAGTTGGGTTGGGTTGTTTTACCTCTGAGCGGAACTTTTTTGCACACCATGGGCTAAATGGCCAGGTCACTTGGACCCCGAAGGCTCAGAGAAGGTTGGGGGAGGGGACCCACTGGAACAGCTGTTGGGAGACAGATGGTAGCCTCCCGTCAAGGCCATCCAGCGTGTTCTTTAACGTGCACAGGGTATGGCTCTCCCGCACACGGGGTCACGGCTTAACGTCCCATCCGACGGCGGCCTTTCCAAGCCCATCGGTGTCCCCTACTGACCGTGGGCAGGGCGGGGAATTTTTGCAGAGATAAATCTCAACGCTGACCCAGCTGGGACTCGAACCTGGGAACTACAGATTACGAGCCTGGCGCGCTACTGACTGAGCCACCCCCACCCCACACACAACACAGAGTACATCAAATCCTGCTGAAAATGGGGTTGCGTAGCCATAGGCCGCTCCGAGTGCCCATGCTAACCTCAATTCACCGTCGAAAGGGCCTACAATGGACACGCAGGCATCAAAACTTGACCTTGAGTGATTCGAAGAAGGTTGTCTCGTTCGATGAATCTCGTTTTCTGTTGCAACCATGTGGACAGCCGGTTACGTGTGCGTCGTTTACCTGGGGAAGTGTTGGCACCAGGATGCACTGTGGGATGAAAACTAGGATGCACCGTGGGAGGAAGTGTAATGCTTTGAGATATGTTCTGCTGGAAAATCCTTGGTCCAGTCATTCATGTGCAGAAATCTACGCCTACCATCTACCTAAACATCATTGAGACCAGGTACAGTCACTCAAAAAAGTATCCGAACATTATGGTTGATTACAGAATTCCGAAAAAATATCTGGCAACGATTTTTTTAGAAATTAGTGATCTGGCACACGGAGGTTGCCAGATCACTAATTTCTAAAAAAATCGTTGCCAGATATTTTTTCGGAATTCTGTAATCAACCATAGTATTCGGATACTTTTTTGAGCGACTGTACTTATTCAGGGCTCCTAATATTTGGGGGCTACAAAATACCATCTAAATATGAATAATTATCAGAATTGCACGGCGTTGCTCATGCCTAGATATAATGACTACAAAAGTAAAAGACTACTATATATATGTGACTACTGAGTAAATATATGACTACTGAGTAAAAGGTATACTACTCATAAATATATACTACTCGTAAATATACGACATAATGACTACTGAGTAAAAGGAGTATTCGTTATGTGGGAGCAGACACTCATTGATGTCCAGGTTGACGTCACCAGTGGCGAAAGTTTTCGGCTCCATTGAATTCCCCATTCGTACTCAACCGATCGGTTCCAAATATGGTGTGGTGGTCCCACTTTCTTCTGGCTACGTAGGCTATTAGTTGCAGTGGGTCGGGTGGGAACTCGTTACAAGTGTCCGAAATTTCTGGGGAGTTGACGTCACCTGCTTCATGAATAGAGTTGGTTGGTTGGTTGTTTTATTTCTGAGTGGCACTTTTTTGCACACCATGGGCTAAATGGCCAGGTCACATGGACCTCAAAGGGTCAGAGAAGGTTGGGGGAGGGGACCCATAGGAACATTTGTTGGGAGACAGATGGTAGCCTCCCGTCAAGGCCATCCAGCGTGATCTTTAACGTGCAGAGGGTATGGCTCTTCGGCACACGGAGCCACGGCTTAACGCCCCATCCGACGGACGGCGGCCCTTCCTAGCCCATTGGTGTTCTCTACTGACTGTGGGCAGGGTGGGGAATTTTGTGGAGATAAATCTCAACGCTGACTATGAATAGAGAGTCGAGAGTTATGAACGGAGTATCAAGAGTTATAAAAGTGTGTCGTGTCATGAAGGAATGTCAAGAGTTATGAAGGAATGTCAAGAGTTAGGAATGAAGCGTCGAGAGTTATGAATGGAGTGTCGAGAGCTATGAATGGAGTGTAAAGAGTTATAAAATTATGTCGAGTTATGAATGGAGTGTCGAGTCATGAAGGAATATTGAAAGTTATGAAGAAGTGTCGAGAGTTATGAAGGAGCGTCAAGAGTTATGAATGGAGTGTCGAGAGCTATGAATGGAATGTCGAGTTATAAAAGTGTGTCTAGTTATGAATGAAGTGTCGAGTTATGAAGAAGTGTCGAGAGTTATGAAGGAACGTCAAGAGTTATGAATGTAGCATCAAGAGTTATGAATGGAGTGTCGAGAGCTATCAATGGAATGTCGAGTTATAAAAGTGTGTCTAGTTATGAATGGAGTGTCGAGTTATGAAGAAGTGTCGAGAGTTATGAAAGATTGTCGAGAGTTATGAAGGAGTGTCGAAGAGTTTTGAAAGAGTGTCGAGAGTTATGAAGGAGTGCCAAGAACTATGAATGGAGTATCAAGAGTTATGAAGGTGTGTCGAAGAGTTTTGAAAGAGTGTCGAGAGTTATGAAGGAGGGTCAAGAACTATGAATGGAGTGTCGAGAGTTATAAAGGTTTGTCAAGAGTTATGAATGGAGTGTCGAGAATTATGAAGTCGTGTCGAGAATTATGAAGGAGTATCTAGAGTTTTGAAGGAGTATCAAGAGTTATGAAGGTGTGTCAAAGAGATTTGAAAGAGTATCAAGAGTTATGAAAGAGTGTCAAGAGTTATGAAAGAGTGTCAAGAGTTATGAAAGTGTGTCGAAAAGTTATGAAAGAATGTAGAGAGTTATGAATGAATGTCGGGAGTATGAAAGAAGTAGTGCATTGTCGATCCGCCAAGTTATCAATGGACAGACGTTTCGCAGCCATTTTTTGAAAGTGGGCCTAATTTTGTGAAGTTCTCAGAGTGTACTAATAATTTGTAATTTGTAATTTGTGAAAACTTGTAATTTGTAATTTGTGAAACCCTCAGAGTGTACTAATGTTGTGTGTTTTGGTCAGATGAATCTGTAGATAACATTTGGTGGTCCTATCTCTGACCGTGTAAGAGAGGATTTCGAAAAAAGAGAAAAGGCAAACTGCTTATTTTATATATGAGAGAAAAAATATTTAACAAACTGTAGTCTATAATTTCAAAATAAAATTCTTCTTACACTGCTGTATCCGATTTTTGGAGATTTCTAATGTCATATTCTAGTTGCAAAGAATTTTAGCTTTTGTTACATAATTTCTCTGCTATGAACGTAGCCCAGATTTGTGCAATGTTAGTTTCATTAAGAGTATAATGATAAATGAAAAAGCTATCGCATCAAATTTGGAATAAATGATCATCATGAAAGAGTACTCGTCAATATTTTGCAAATGGCAATTTGCAAGAAAAAGAAGATATATAAGTGAAGTAAACAGTTAGAGAAGAAGTTAGAGAAGAAGAGAAAGAAGAAAAAAACACGAAGGCTACGAGAGATAATAAAAATGAAGTTAAAATGATGGGAGATAGGAAACAATAAGTGGATAGGAAAAGGAAGATAAAAAGACAGAAGGAAGAAGAAATAAATAACAGATCGAAGGAGAAGGTGAAGATTTATGTAAAGGATCGCAGATAAAGATGAAAGAGATCGAAAGGAGATCGATGAGAGATGAAGGAGAATGAGATGGAAAGAGAAGTGGAAGATAAAAGTAAAGCAGCAAAGGAGAAGATGAAGATGTAAGTAAAGGATCAAAGGAGGAGAAGAAGTGTAAAGTAAAGGATCGATGAAGATAAAGATGAAAATAAAGGACTGAAGGAGAAGAGGAAGGTGAACGTAAAGGATCAAAGGAGAAGAGGAAGATGAAAAGTAAAGGATCGAAGGAGAAGAGAAGGATGAATGTAAATGATCAAAGGAGAAGAAGAAGTATAAAGTAAAAAAATTGATGGAGAAGATAAAGATGAAAATAAAAACCGAAGGAGAAGAGGAAGATGAAAAATAAAGGATCGAAGGATAAGAGAAGGGTGGAAGTAAAGGATCAAAGGAGAAGAGGAAGTGGAAAGTAAAGGATCGAAGGAGAAAAGGAGGGTGAACGTAAATGATCAAAGGAGGAGAAGAAGTGGAAAATAAAGTTATTGAAGAAGAAGATAAAGATGAATATAAAGAATCAAGGAAATCAAAGGAGAAGAGGAAAATGAAAATAAAGGGTGGAAAGAGAAGAGGTAGTGGAAAGTATAGAATCGAAGAAGAAGAGGAGGGTGAAGAGAAAGGATCGAAGGAGAAGAGGAAGCAGAAAATAAATGATCTAAGAAGAAGAGGAAGATGAAAATAAAGGAACGAAACAGAAGAGGAATATATAATAATGGTGTGAAAGAGAAAAGGACAGTAAAAGAGGAAAAAAAATAGAAGTACGAATAGTAAAAAAACGACAACAGGAAGATGTAAATAAAGAAGAGAAAAAAAAGAGGACGGAATAAAAAAAATGCAAAAAAAAAAGATAAAGAAATATATAACCAAAGGATGAGATAGAAAATTGAAGTAGTTCTCAGGTGAAAGCCCCAACTGGGCCTGGGTTATTAAATTATAACCCAGGCCCAGTTGGGGGTTTATATTATTTAATTTACTCCGATAATCCCCATTCTCACACATCTGTCAGAAAGTTGACACCGTTGAGCTTGGAAAGGACGCCATCCATCGGATGGGGCTTTAAGTCATGGCACTGTATGCAATAGAGCAGTATTTTATTCACATTAAAGAACACTCTGGATGGCTTTGATGGTACATTGTTGGGCATATTAAATCTGCCATTCGTAAAATGGGACGCTAAGCCGTGGCCAAGTGTGTAGGAAAGGCATACCTTAAATATGTTAAAGAATACCCTGGATGGCCTTGCCAGTAGGCTTCAATCTGTCTCGTAAGACTTATCCAGTGGATCCCTTCCCCCAGCCTTCTCTAGCTCTTGGGATCCTTGTGACTTGGTCGTTTAGTCCATTGTGTGCAAAAACGTGCAACTGGAAAGTACAACTCAACCCTCCACACGTAAAAGAACACGCTGGCTGGCCCTGCTAGGAGGTTGCAATCTGTCTCCTAACAGTTATTCAGTGTATCCCTTTCCCCCAACTTTCTCTGAGCCCTTGGGATACTTATGACCTGGATATTTAGCTAATTGTATGGAAAAAAAATTATCACTCAGAGATAAAACAACAAAAATTCATCTAACCGAAGAGGAATTTTGAATATATATCTGTTAACGAAAAAGTTAAATGTCTACAGATCGACAAACAGAAAAATTAGTGAAAACATTGGCGTTTTCCCTACTGAAAAAAGATTTAAAAGCTAAGCCACGTGACTGGAACACTATTTCTTTGGAGTTGTTTTGAAGTTACTATCGAGGTAATCGGTGGAAAGTGCGGTAAGACTTCAGTTTTATTGTTTTCCCTGAAAGCGTTATCTTATCTGGTCCGTTCATCTTCCTCCTTTTGTACTGCCAATTACAACTGCGACATCGAAGCCGCGTCTTTCATCGAGCATGATGTAATTATCCTTGTCTTCCTTTACAGCCTGTAACTCAATCCGCACTTCACGCTAGTATCACACTCTATCTGTGCTCACTTGGCCGGCTTATAGTGTGTGATGATTCTCATTACATATTCTTAAGGCAAGGAGTTGATCGAGCTTTCTAACCATTCGTAGAAGATTAAAAAAGAAGCGGTAGTTCAATTTTTTTTCTTTTTTTTTCGTTCCTGCTTTTTGTTTCCACTCGTTAAAATACGAAAAAACAGAGAGTTGGCGGAAAAAGCAAACGGATGGTTGGAGAGAGGATGTGGAGGTAGCACGCGAGCTATCACTTCCTGTGTGGTTGCAGATGGTGAGATGTAAAAGACTGTAAGGAAGGAAAGGTGGCACAACCCACCTAATCTAGCCGCATCTACAATGTGTTAGATCGTTAAAGACTTAACTGGTCTTCTGGAACTAAGTGACAGCCTGATTGGGACTCTTCATTTTAAATAACGAGAGGTATAGAGAAGTCTGTGTGTTTGTTAGTGTGTATGTGTCTGAAAAAGTAGAGATTGGTGTGGGGGGAAATGTCTGATGTATCTTTTTTCCTTTTGGTGATCTCAAGGAGATAGGGAAGTGTTGTCTACGTGATTGCAATGACAATGAAATCACGGCGGCGAAAACGTTGTGCTCGGAGAACCCTTCGAGGTCAAGGTTCAGTTTGCTGTGCAGGTCACACGCGTTGTGGTGGAGGGATGAAGCGCCATCTGGTGGAAGAGTTGAAGTACAAACATCTCATAGAATACAAACATTATTTTACAAAAAGTAATCGGACACTTCCATGCTATCCGCATTTCCAGGGCCACTTTGAAACATCAGGTCTGGACAGCCTGATGTAGCAAGGTGGTGAGGAAAACGAAGGAAATTAATTATGAATAATTATTTAAGTGATTTCAGTTGTTTGAAATTTAACTAAACTACTTATTTTTAAAGCATGTGAAATAAAGTGATTTATCCATTATTAGTTTATTAAAATATTTAAGAATATGCTGAAATCAATTTACTACATTTAAAAATACATAACTACCAGTATAATTTTTAGACCAAATAATATAATAAACTGTTGTTTTTTTTCTTAGTACCGTAATGCTTAAGCAAGGTCATCTTGAAGATGAAATGCATGACATCTATAGTGATGACGTCACGTACAGAGGAAAATTGTTTTTAAATATTAATATACTCTTATTGCAGATTACTTAAGTTATGCCTTAAACAGAAGGGAAATAATAATTATTTACAATAATTAATACTACAATAATCAAATATGTATTCATTTAAGAGTTTTACTATTGTTTTCATTTACAATTTTTACCGTAGCAAATATAAACTATCCGATCAAAAGTATCCGCACATCCCTTATGAGTAGTGATTCGCCAATTACGCCACAGCCATGGCCCAAATAGGGCGCACATGGCCTGGCAAACCTCATAGACACGCATGAACAGGAGAATGGACTGTATGGAAGAGCTCATGATTTTCAATGTGGCACGGTTATAGGATGCCCCTTAGCAACAAGTCAAATTGGGATATTTTGGCTTTGCTGCAGCTGCCCCGATCAACTGTAAGTGATGTTAAGGGGAAATACCTAGGAACAATAACAGCACAATCGCAACCTGGTAGGCCACGTAAAATGACAGAGCGAGACCACCGAGTGCTGAACTGGGTGGTGTGTCGAAATCGCTTGTCCTCGGTTGCGGTACTCGCTACCAAGTTCCAAAATGCCTCTGAAAGCAATGGCAACACCATAATAGTTCGTCGCGAGCTGTAGGAAATAGGTTTCCACGGCCGAAGAGCCGTACACAAGCATAACATCAACAAGATCAATGCCAAGAGTTGGTTGGAGTGGTGTAAAGTACGACGCCAGTGGACTTTTGAGCGGTGGAATCACGTTCTCTGGAGTGATCAGTCACGCTTCATCACCTTGCATTCTGACGGATGAGTCTGGGTGTGAAGGATTCCAGGTGAACACTACCTGTCTGACTGTGTTGTGCCAACAATAAGTTCGGTGGAGGAGGCATCATGTTCTTGAGCAGTTTTTCACGGTTCACGGTTGGCCCCCAAGTTACAGTGAATGGGAGGGGGCGAGGATGGCTCAGTCGGTAGCGCGCCAGACTCGTAATCTGTAGTTCCCAGGTTCGAGTCCCAGCTGGGTCAGCGTTGAGATTTATCTCCGCAAAATTTCCCGCCCTGCCCACGGTCAGTAGGGGACACCGATGGGCTTGGAAAGGACGCTGTCCGTCAGATGGGACATTAAGCCGTGCCCGTGTGCGGGAGAGCCATACCCTGTGCACGTTAAACAACACGCTGGATGGCCTTGATGGGAGGCTATCATCTGTCTCCCAGCAGCTGTTCCAGTGGGTCCCCTCCCCCAACCTTCTCTGAGACTTCGGGGTCCATGTGACCTGGCCATTTAGCCCATGGTGTGCAAAAAAGTGCCGCTCAGAGGTAAAACAACCCAACCAAAAACCAGTGAATGGGACTATTAATGCTGCGGCCTATAATGACATTCTCGACAATTCTGTGCTCCCAACTTTAAGGCAACAGTTCGCTGAAGACCCTTTCCTGTACCAACATGACAATGCCCCCGTCCACAAACCGAGGATTGTAGAGGAATGCTTTGATGAGATGGGTGTAAAAAAATAAAAAAAAAATACCCCCTCAAGCAGCTGCTTGCCACAGAGGTCTGACAGGAGCCTGTCAGTTTATATGCCATAGTAGAGGGTCTGAGAGGATGGCAGGACCTCAGCAGAAAAACGACACATACATCCATGCCTTACCCAGGGATTGAACCCAGGTCCCTTAGATCAGTAGCCAAGTGCGTTAACCACTCTGCCATGGGGATGCTTTGATGAGATGACTGTAGAAAAACTTAACTGGTCTGCGCAAAGCCCTGATCTCAACCCCATCGAACACCTTTAGGATGAATTGGAACGCCAACTGCAATCCACGCCGAACCAACCGACAAGTGACCAGCCTCACTAATGCTTTTGTGGCAGAATGGCAGGCAATTCCAGCAGCAATGCACCAAAATGTATTGGAGAGCCTTTTTTTGCAAAGTAGAGGCTGTGATAGCACCAAAGGATGGATCAAAGCTATATTAATTCCTTTATAGAAAGAAAAATTCTCTTGAACTAGGTGGAATCTGAACTCACGTCCATGAGAATGAAGATTGGTGTGAAGGAAAATTTGTCTTTAGTTGACTGGGATCTCAACACACAACCGTGTTGATTAAGATGAGAGGAAACAAAAAATTGTCTGAACTAGTTGGAATCTAAACCCACAATCACGTGGATAAGGATGGGAGTGAAAGAAAAATTCTCTTGAACTAGGTGGAATCTGAACCCACGTCCATGGGAATGAAGATTGGTGTGAAGGAAAATTTGTCTTAGCTGACTGGGATCTCAACACACAACCGTGTTGATTAAGATGGGAGGAAAGAAAAAATTGTGAGAGCTAGTTGGAATCTAAACCCCCAATCACGTGGATGAGGATGGGAGTGAAAGAAAATTTCTCTTGAACTAGGTGGAATCTGAACCCACGTCAATGGGAATGAAGATTGATGTGAAGGAAAATTTGTCTTGAGCTGACTGGGATCTCAACACACAATCATGTGGATAAGGTGGGTGTGAAGAAAAAATGTCTTGATCTGGATAGGGTCTGAACCCCCAACAATGTGGAATGAAGATGGGTGCGAAAGAAAAATTTTCATGAACTGTGGAATCTGAACCCACGTTCATGGGAATGGTTGGTATGAATAGAAAATTGTATTGAGCTCATTGGATCTCAACCCACCATCGCGTGAAGGAAGATAGGTGTAAAGGAAAAATTGTCTTGAAATGACTGGAATCTGAACCCAAGTCCCTGGGAATGAATATTGGTGGGAAAGGAATATTGTCTTCAGCTGGCTAGGATCTCAACACACAACCATGTGAGTGAAGATGGTGTGGAGGAAAATTTACCTTGATCAGGGTGGAATCTGAACTCACAACAATGTGGATGGAGATGGGTGTGAAGAAAAAATTATCTTGAGCAGGGTGGGATCTGAACCCACAGTCAGGTGGGTGAAGATGAGTGGGAAGGAAAAATTGTCTTGAAATGAGTGGAATCTCAACCCACGTCCATGTGAATCAAGATCGGAGGGAATGAAAAATTCTCTTCAGCTGGCTGGGATCTCAACACACAATAAGTGGATGAAGATGCGTGTGAAGAAAATATTTTCTTGAGCTCGGTGGGATCTGAACCTAAAATAATGTGGATGAAGATAGGTGTGAAGAAAAATTATCTAGAGCAGGGTGGGATCTGAACTCACAACAATACGGATAAGATGGGTGTGAAGGAAAAACTATCTTGAGCACGGTGGGGATATGAAACCCACAACAATGTGGATGAAGATGGGTGTGAAAGAAAAATTGTGTTGAAATGGGTAGGATCTGACCCCATGTGCATATGGATGAAGATGGGTGTGAAGGAAAATTTGTCTTCAGCTAGGTGGGATCTGAACCCACAACAATCAGAATGAAGATTGGTGTGAAGAAAAAATTGTCTTGAACTGGGTAGGATCTGTCTCTATGTGCATACGGATGATGATGGGTGTGAAGGAAAATTTGTCTTGAGCTAGGTGGGATCTGAACCCACAAAAATATAGATGAAGATTTGTGTGAAGGAAAAATTGTCTTAAACTGGGTAGGATCTGTCCCCATGTGCATACGGATGAAGATGGGTGTGAAGGAAAATTTGTCTTGAGCTAGGTGGGATCTGAACCCCCAACAATATAGATGAAGATTGGTGTGAAGGACAATTTGTCTTGAACTGTGAAGGACAATTTGTCTTGAACTGTGAAATTTGAACCCACGTCCATCGGAATGAAGATGGGTGTGAAGGAAAAAATTATCTTGAATTGTGTGGATCTGAACCAACGTCCATGACAATGAAGAATGGTGTGAAGGAAAAATCATCTTTAGCTGGGTGGGATCTGAACATACAACAATGTGGATGAAGAATGATGTGAAGAAAAAATTGTCTTGAACTGTGGAATTTGGACCTGCGTCCATCGGAATGAAGATGGGTGGTAAGAAAAATTATCTTGAATTGTTTAGATCTGGACCACGTCCATGAAAATGAACATTGGTGTGAAGGAATAATTGCCTTGAGCTGGGTGGAATCTGTACCCACAACCATATGGATGAAGATGGGTATGAATGAAAAATTGCCTTGAGCTGGGTGGAATCTGTACCCACAATCATGTGGATGAAGATGGGTATGAATGAAAAATTGCCTTGAGCTGGGTGGAATCTGTACCCACAACCATATGGATGAAGATGGGTATGAATGAAAAATTGCTTTGAGCTGGGAGGGATTTGAAATCACAACCATACTAATGACGATGAGTGTGAAGAAAAAAATTATTCTCAGATGGGCAGGATCTGAACCCAGAATCATGTGGATGATGATGGGTGTGAAGGTAAAATTATCTTGACCCTGTTGTGCTCTGAACTTACAACCATGTGGATGAAGATGGGTGTGAAGGAAAAATTGTCATGAAGTGATGGAATCTGAACCTATCCATGGGAATGACGATGTGTATAGAGCAAAAATTGCTTTGAGCCTAACGGGATCTGCATCCACAGAAAAAAACTGCCTTCAGCGTGGTGGAATATGAATCCATGACATGGTGAATGACGATGAGTATAGAGGAAAAATTGTCTCGAACTGAATGAGACCTGAACCCATAACCATGTTTATGAAGATGGGTATGAGTAAAAAATTGACTTGAGCTGGGAAGGATCTGAACTCACAACCATATGGATAATGATGGGTGTAAAGGAAAAAATGTCTTGAACTGGGTGTGATCTGAACTACTCTCACGGGAATGACGATGGGTTTAGAGAAAAAATTAACTTAAGCCTGGTGGAATCTGAAGCAACGACATGGGAATGAAGATGAATATAGAGGAAAAAGTTTCTTGTGCTAGGTGGGATCTCTCCTCATGTCCATATGGATAAAAAGTGGTGTGAAGGAAAATTTGTCTTGAGCTGGGTGGAATATGAACTCACAACCATACTGATGAAAACGAGTGTGAAGAAAAAATTATCGTCAGATAGGTAGGATCGGAACACAGAACCATGTGAATGATAATGGGTGTGAAGGAAAAATTGTCTTGAGCAGGGTGGAATCTGAACACAACCATACTGATGACAATGAGTGTGAAGAAAAAATTATCGTCAGATAGGTAGGATCGGAACACAAAACCATGTGAATGATAATGGGTGTGAAGGAAAAATTGTCTTGAGCTGGGTGGAATCTGAACTCACAACCATACTGATGACAATGAGTGTGAAGAAAAAATTATCGTCAGATAAGTAGGATCGGAACACAGAACCATGTGAATGATAATGGGTGTGAAGCCAAAATTGTCTTGAGCAGGGTGTGATCTACAACCATGTGAATGACGATGGGTGTGAAGGAAAAATTGTCTTGAAGTGGGTGAGATCTATACCAACGACATGGGAATGAAGATTAATGTAGAGGAAAATTTGTTTTGATCTGGGTGCAATGTGGACAGACGTCCATGGGAATGACGATGTGTATAGAAGAAAAATTGTCTTTAAATTTGTCTTTAAATAGGTGGGATCTGAACACAAAAACATGTGGATATAGAAGGGTGTGAAGGAAAAATTGCCTTGAACTGGGTGGGTTCTGAACCCACAACCATGTGGATGAAGATCAGTGTGTCGAATATATTATCTAGAACTATATGGGATCTGAACCCACGACTTGTGGATTAAGATGGGTGTGAAGGAAAAATTGTCTTGAACTCGGTGGGATCTGAACCCACAATCATGTGGATGAAGATGAAGATGAAAAAAATATTATTTTATACTGCATGGGACCTGAACCCTACAACCTTGGGGATGAAGATGGGTGTGATGGAAAAATTGTATTGGGCTGGGTGGGATCTGAACCCACAATCATATGGATGAAGAAGGATGTGAGGGAAAAATTGTCTTGAACTGTGGAATTTGAACCCAAGTCTATGGGAATGAAGATTGGTATTAAATAGAAAATTGTCTTGAGCTTTTTTGGATCTGAACCCGCAACCATGTGTATAAAGATGGGTGTGAAGAAAAAAATGTCTTGAACTGAGTGTAATCTGAACCCACGTACATGGGAATAACTATTAGTGTGAATAAAAAAAGTTCTCTTGAGCTGATTGGATCTCAACCCGCAACCACGCGAGTAGTTTCATCACAACCGGCAAGTCCCCCGGAAGTGCTTTCCCCCCCTATGTCTCAATCGTCCACGTTGCCTTCTTGACTTGGACCCCCTATGTCGCAATCGACCGGAAATTGACCTGTGCTGGGCCACGCTGTCTTCTGAACTTTGACCCCTATGTTGCAATCAACAGGAAATTGACCTGGCGTAGCAACTGTCGTGGCGCTCCTTATTAATAATTCATAATTAAAAATTCCTCCCCCTTTTAACCCCTTGTGCTATCTAGTTTTTAACTCTAATTTTAAGCTCCCCTTCTCGAATAGTCTCGATTTTTCTTTATTTCAGACTCACCTATATTTTAAACCCTCGATTTTGCAAACCCCCTGGTTGACCTATATTTTAAGCCCTACCTATATTTTAACCCCCCTTCTCGAATAGTCTGGATTTTTCTTTATTTCAGACTCGCCTTTTATTTTAAAACCTCGATTTTGCAAACCCCCTGGTTGAGCTATATTTTAAGCTCCCCTTCTCGAATAGTCTCGATTTTCTTGATTAGACCCCTACACATATTTTAAGCCCTCTTCATAGACCCCCTGGTTGACCAATATTTTAAGCTCTACCTATATTTTAAGGCCCCTCCTTCCCTCGGACCGGCTGATGCACGCCTCAGAATAATTGCACAGAAAAGGATGATACAAGTCTCAATTGTAAAATCAACTCCCAAAGTTGTATTCTTATTAAACCTCCCTCCCCTTAAAAAACTAATCGGTGGTGTCCAATACGTATTTTAGTACATCTCCTGTATTTAAAAACTCTCTAGGTATTCATCTGAAATTTTACAAGACCACTCAACTCTTTCTGAATGACAACGGTCAGAATGCCTAATGCAGCTCTCTAAATAAAACTTTCTTTAACAGAAAATCAACTCTCAAAGTTGTATTCTTATTAATTAAACACTCATCAAAACCACACATCCCTTCTATTAAAAGTTACCTCTATTAAAACTTCACAAACTCACGTCCTTTTACAAGTTCTCTAAACATGTTGTATATTCTCTGTATTTATTCCTTATAATTAAACACTCATCAAAAATTCTCTCACCTTTATTAAAAAATCACTCCACGGTCGTAATAAAAAAGTTTTCTGTAGATGGGTTTCATCCAAAAAAAAAAAAAATCCTCCACCTGCAGTGAGATTCGAACCGACTATCTTGGGCTCGATAGCCGGACGCACTCGACTATGGTTTGTACTTAATGTGGCCTAGATAGGTGTCGAACGGGTCAGACATTTCAGATATTAACCTAGTACGTTTTTTACAACCTTCGTATTCTTTATAACTAGTTTTTTCTACGTATTTCTTATAATGAACCCGATAGTCCTTTCACATTAACATATGTATTTTTTATAACTCACGTATTTTAAGTCCGTTTCAGTAACACTTATTTCTTTTAACTCCGTGACTGTTGGCTGTCGCTTACTAGGACTATCCACAGTAACTATTTTTAAAAGACTGACCCGCAGAAAATGCCGATGGGTTAAAAATTAATAAAAACTGATTATACTCGTCACGATGAAAAATATTGAGGGGTAATAGGGCCGACCTAAAAGACTCAGTGTTCGGATCCTCACCCTGGACAACGTTTCACTGACGGATGGTTAAGTCCTGTGAAATTATTCCAAACGGGGAATCACAAGGGTTTTATTAACGAATGAATCTTGGATCTGTGCTGCTTCCGTGTCAGGAGCACTGCCCTACATCGTGAAAACCCACTAGCACTCTTTATCGTGGTTTTCGGACTCGATATTTTTCCAAGTCCCGAGACGGTTCTCCCAATTCTATCCTTTACGACACAAGGGCGTTTCAATGTACCCAATGTAGACAAACCCTTTTGAAATGACGCGTCCTAAACCTCCAAGTGCTGGGCTTATTAAAATTAGTCTCCATCGGGTTGGTCCCGTCAGATATCTGTGTTTCCACGTAGTAATGCTACACTGAAGAAAAGTCGGCTAAAAAACCGTCTTTAACATCGTTTGCGTGCGAACGTATGCCGCATCACGCTGTTGAAATCGGGTAAAAAAAAAATAACTTTTCTTTTTGTACGCAGTAGAATGTTCAAAGTACGTTGCAGTTACTGTTGCGTAAAAACTTTAGTTCCATCACGAATGCACGTTAACGGTGTAGGGGAACATTAGTTTTAGCAAATACTTCAACTATAAAAAAAAATAATACAATGTCTCACGCACCCTTTCAACTTACCTGCACTAATCCACTGATATTTTATTTGCAGCTGGACTGATAGTCAAAATTTAGCAAAATATTACAAAGAATCTCTCAATTGTAAAAATCAACTCTCAAAGTTGTATTCTTATTAATTAAAACCCTTTCTATTAAAAGTTACCTCTATTAAAAATCTTTTGCTATTCATTTTGCCAGGACTGCTAAACGATTCCCTTTTATTAAACTTCAATTCTTTGGGATTCATTTTTTTCCAACCCCGTTAATCGATCCCCTAGTAAATAAAAACTCTCACTCACCTTTATTAAAATCATCCAGCGCTCGTAATAAATCAGTTTACTCTAGATGGGTTTAATCGGAAAAAAAAAAAAAAAATCATTCCGTCGCTAGCGTGCCTCAACGTTAATTTCGGGAAAAAGTCTCATCGGATCCAAGGTCCACGTATTTTACTAGAAGAATGACACAGTAACTGTTCCAGAGAAAAATTAATAAAATTTGGTTTAAATTATTCGTAGGACTTGTATATAAGATCTAGCTTTAGACGCTCACCAGCCTAAAAGTTTACAAAGACTGTTATCAGTGTATCGGAAATCGTACGTTTCCTGTTGACATCCTTCAGATCGTTTATTAGGGGGTAGCAACAGCACTTTCGCCACATCACACGATATGGTGCAATCCTTTTTCAGCTGGAAGGTCAAATGTCCAGCGCTTCACTGTGTCTGCATTTGACACTGATAAGGTTTAAAAATAGATATTTCCTAGAATCCACATTGCCTTCTCAGATTGGACTTTGAACCCTATGTCGCAACCGACCATATTTTAAGTCCTCTTCATAGAACCCCTGGTTGACTTATATTTTAAGTCCCTTTCTCGAATTTTCTTGTTTTTCCCCTGTTTAACCCATATTCCCTCCCCTCTTTAAACCAAATCAGTTTTTGCGCATTTAATCGGTGTCATCCAACGTCCATACTATTTTTAGTACGTCTCCTGTATTTAAAAAAAAAATATTGGCTTTCGTCGCCGTATTTGAACGCGCTACCTCAGTGCCGATAGCTGAAGCGTCATCGCCAGGGCGCGGATTTTTGCGGAGATAAATCTCAACTCTGGCCCTGCTATCCGCTCGACAATATTTGCTACTGATAAAACGATTTCCTTCATTAAAAATAAAAACTAATTAAATAATGGGGTATCACTGGGAAAATACTGGGAAGAACCCAAACTGATTTCGTGCTAAAACATCTCCAGATTTCAGCTTACTTGAAAAACTATTGTTAGAAATGAACCAGTGACTTGAATCACTCAACTTCCATAAGAATACACAATTATGGTACAGTGTCGGGAAGAAATATGTTTCAACGAAATTCAATTGCATGTATTACGATCAGAAAAATAATTTAGTGGACAAAGTTTAAAATAGTTATTAAATGGTACCTTACAGTGCAAGTGCGCTTCAGGCGAAAAGCCTCCCCTTCGAACACTGCACCCCGTTTTTCCGAAGTAACTGTGTCACAAGTCTTCCTACATCATCCCTAAACAGAGAATCGGATTCAATGTGCAAGAAGATCAAGACCTCATTTGAAGGAGCACATAGTGGATACTGTACTCCATAGTGAAATGAACATTGGCCTCTTGCGGGACCTAGTTATATCCCTACTCCAAGAGAATTACTAATGAAAACGTGCTATTGTTAATGTATGTAATTCCGACAAAAAATGTTTTGTCTGTTTTAGCCACTTTGTATCCTGCAATAGGAAACACTGAACACTTTAACAACTATATACATTTAGAAGAAAACACATCAGGTCTAATTTTCCCTTTAACAATAAATCAAATATCTAAATTCGAAAAAATTAACATTTCTGTCTGGATACGAGAAAGAGATGTTCCCACTCTACATCACACCATTCAGATTTAAAGCGCACGCAAATCTCCTACTGTTATCAGACGATGAAAAGCAGCATTATTGTTCCATTAAGAATTTGTTTCTATGAAATTCAAAGGGAGAATGCTGTTTTCCATATTATAGGGAATGCAATTAATACATTCCTTGCAGATGGATGTCCTTTAGGTTATGAAAAAATCTTATTAGAACGCTTAAAATTGAGATGACACACATTAGCTCCTCCGAGAAGCGCTAGCGGGTAGAAGACTATACCCGTGTAATGAAAATATTCATTCGACATAAAAAAAAAAACCTACGCCAATATCGCGTACACTGACGTGCTCCTCTTAGCTGATGTGTTTGGTGGCAGATACTGACCCCTGCTATGTTTACGCAGCTCCTGCCTTCATACCTGAAGATGACAAATACTAGAGTTGATAACCTACAATGTATCTTTTTGGAAGGCATACGAGGAGGATTTTCGGTGATATGCAGACAACGAGCATTCAGAATGAAAAACTGGTTGCAAGTTTGCTTTACTGTCATACAAACCTGAAAAGAGATGAAATGGGTAATAGTTTACCCATGATATACCATGTGATTAGGTCGTTAAATAAAATTACATGCATAAACGAAAATTAGAAAAACAACGAAATGGTTGGTAAATTCAATGAGAATCACTAAAATGTAAAGAGTGTTGGAATATCTGTAAATGCACACACATTTCAGTGGATAGGTGAATATTTTCACAATTCTTTGGAAGTGGAAGGCACAATAACTGTAAAACATACTGTGACGAGAGAGAAAGTATAAAAATGTAGTGGGATGGTTGTAAAAAATCGCTTCAAAACAGAAAAATTACAACGCAAATACTGAAAGATAGAAAAAAAAAAAAACGACTATTCGACGGTTATTCCAAACTGCTATCTCACGCTCTTTTCAGATTTCCTGGTTCTATAGTTCCCTGGTACGTAGCGCATAAGTGTGGGTGTAGTTGGCTATTTTTCGTTGCAAACACAAGTTGTTTTCACTATTAGTTATTTTTCCTGCATGAGAATACACATTTCTATACTACATTGCGTACACACGGATGGACGAATATCACAAAATACTTTGCATATAGAAAACATCAGCAAAGAACCACAGAAGTTTGGAAATTTAAAATCTGAAAACTCAGTGTTGATAAGAAAACAACAATATTTTCAGTACTTCCATGAAAAGTTCGGTCCCAGAATCGATCCGCTAGACCTAACTTTGCATTCTCTGACTTCAACCACCGATAAAACGTAATGTAAGCTCTCTCGTCGGTTATCCCAAGTCGCTATCTCTTTTCAGAGTTTCTGGTCCCCTCGGTACGTTTGAATAAGCGCATAAGTGTGGGTGAAAATGGCTATTTTTCGCTGCAAACACAAGTTTTTCGACAAAGATAGGGTGTTTCACTACAATCTAACACGGGATTTCATGTGTGTTTAGTTATTTTTCCTGCATGAGAATATTTCTAATCCTTCTCATAGACAGCAGGTTAGTTACTTCGGATCTAACAAAGCCAAGGTTTGAGATCCATAGTAAGACATGAACGTTTGTGTTGTTTTCCTACCAAAATCCCGACATCCTCTCACCCCCTTCTACTGGGTCGTATGAAAAAATCCTGTAACTGTTACGACAATTAGCTGCGTGAAGGCGTATTTATTTTTAAAGCAAAGACACACTAATTTCGGACTCGCTAGCTAGAGAATGATATATTAACTTGCTAAAGTTTGATTTTAATGATCAGATAGTGTATACATCACCACTTTTTTAGGTAATACTAATATCTTCTAAGTTTCAAAGGAAATATTGTCTCATTATAAGCGATTTCATACAAAGAGATGCGCACTCTATGCTTCACATTTAAATCTATAGAGATAACGATCGGGACACTGCATGAATAAGTGCATAAGTGTGGGTGAAGACGGCTATTTTTCGCTGCAAACACAAGTTTTTCGACAAAGATAGGGTGTTTCACTACAGTCTAACACGGGATTTCATGTGTGTTTAGTTATTTTTCCTGCATGAGAATATTTCTAATCTATCTCATAGACAGCAGGTTAGTTACTTCGGATCTAACAAAGCCAAGGTCTGAGATCCATAGTAAGACATGAACGTTTGTGTTGTTTTCCCACCAAGGTCCCGACATCCTCTCACATGAAATATTACTGTACTAGGATCTAGAAAAATCACTATCCATTACATTAATTTTTTTATTACATTCATGTATTTCACCCCCATTTTCTTGTCAAGAGCTAAAATTATTTGATGAATGAACGACAAAATATCTTCAAATGCAGTGGACGCATGACAGAATAACTTCAAAATAAGTTCCAATAGCTGAAAAAACAACTGTAAAAATTAGATAAATACAGGGATAGGGAAAGACAGAATTGCTTTCAAATCATTAAAATACCTTAAATGTGTGGTTGAATCACCACCAAATATCTCCAGCACACTTTTAAAGGAAATATTTTCTCATTATAAGCGATTTCATACAAAGAGATACGCACTCTATGCTTCACATTTAAATCTATAGAGATAACGATCACTGCCCATGGAACACATCTGTGAAAAAACACACTACGATTGGGTTTGAGAAAGATTTTTAGCCCATGGGGGTGCTGCACTGCAAGAAGACACATTATCTTTGATATCAGAACGTACGTGAAAGTTATACTGTTTGGGTTTGAGAAAGATTCTTTAGTTCACAGGGCACCGCATTACACTAAAGCACACTGTCTTGTACGTATGTCTATCTGTATGTTTGTTTCTCTGTGTGTGTGTGTGTTTGTGTCTATGTGTAAATATGTATGTTACTACGAAATGTGTGTACGTGTAGATGTGTGCATATATGTCAAGATGTAACTGTGTCTGCATGTTTGTTTCTCTCTAGGTGTGTGTGTGTGTGTTTCAGTGAATCGTGTATGTGTGCGTATGTGAGTGTGTGTATGTTCATGTATGTTAATATGTTTCTTTATATGTATATGTTTTCGTGCGTATGTGTTAAGATGTCTGTGTGCACATAGTCGTTTCTCTGTATGAGTATACGTCTTCATGTTTGTCTCTCTCTCTGTGTGTGTGTGTGTTAAAGTGTCTGTATGTGTTTCATCTTTATGTGCATATGTTATCGTATGTGTGTGTGTGTGTGTGTTCACATGCACGAATAAACATATTGTCTTACGGACACTTTCTTGCTACAGAACAAGCTAACAATTTAAAACGAGACTTGTGGTTATGCAAAATATTTCATGTGTGCGTATGTGTGTGTGTGTATGTTCATGTATGTTAATATGTTTCTTTATATGTATATGTTTTCGTGCATATGTGTTAAGATGTCTGTGTGCCCATAGTCGTTTCTCTGTATGTGTATACGTCTTCATGTTTGTCTCTCTGTGTGTGTGTGTGTTAAAGTGTCTGTATGTGTTTCATCTTTATGTGCATATGTTATCGTATGTGTGTGTGTTTGTTCACATGCAAGAATAAACATATTGTCTTACGGACACTTGCTTGCTACAGAAGAAGCTAACAATTTAAAACGAGAGTTGTGGCTATGCAAAATGTTTCATCACAGATCTTAACTTGAATACTCATATTTCAGGAGATGTAAGGATTTTTCTTCAGCACGTTCGAATATTTTTTGAACACGACTGTCTTATGTTACGTTTCCTGTCAGATGTCTCGTAACGAGCAAAGCGTGTGTGTGTGTGTGTTCTGCTAATACAGAAGAGGACATTCAACCGAGAATATTTCAAACTTAGAATAATACGACATCCTGAAGTTTGAAATATTCTCGGTTGAAAATTCTCTTCTGTATTAGCAGAACACACACACACACGCTTTGCTCGTTACGAGACATCTGACAGGAAACGTAACATAAGACAGTCGTGTTCAAAAAATATTCGAACGTGCTGAAGAAAAATCCTTACATCTCCTGAAATATGAGTATTCAAGTTAAGATCTGTGATGAAACATTTTGCATAGCCACAACTCTCGTTTTAAATTGTTAGCTTCTTCTGTAGCAAGCAAGTGTCCGTAAGACAATATGTTTATTCTTGCATGTGAACAAACACACACACACATACGATAACATATGCACATAAAGATGAAACACATACAGACACTTTAACACACACACACACAGAGAGACAAACATGAAGACGTATACACATACAGAGAAACGACTATGGGCACACAGACATCTTAACACATATGCACGAAAACATATACATATAAAGAAACATATTAACATACATGAACATACACACACACACATACGCACACATGAAATATTTTGCATAACCACAAGTCTCGTTTTAAATTGTTAGCTTGTTCTGTAGCAAGAAAGTGTCCGTAAGACAATATGTTTATTCGTGCATGTGAACACACACACACACACACATACGATAACATATGCACATAAAGATGAAACACATACAGACACTTTAACACACACACACACAGAGAGAGAGACAAACATGAAGACGTATACTCATACAGAGAAACGACTATGTGCACACAGACATCTTAACACATACGCACGAAAACATATACATATAAAGAAACATATTAACATACATGAACATACACACACTCACATACGCACACATACACGATTCACTGAAACACACACACACACACCTAGAGAGAAACAAACATGCAGACACAGTTACATCTTGACATATATGCACACATCTACACGTACACACATTTCGTAGTAACATACATATTTACACATAGACACAAACACACACACACACAGAGAAACAAACATACAGATAGACATACGTACAAGACAGTGTGCTTTAGTGTAATGCGGTGCCCTGTGAACTAAAGAATCTTTCTCAAACCCAAACAGTATAACTTTCACGTACGTTCTGATATCAAAGATAATGTGTCTTCTTGCAGTGCAGCACCCCCATGGGCTAAAAATCTTTCTCAAACCCAATCGTAGTGTGTTTTTTCACAGATGTGTTCCATGGGCAGTGATCGTTATCTCTATAGATTTAAATGTGAAGCATAGAGTGCGTATCTCTTTGTATGAAATCGCTTATAATGAGAAAATATTTCCTTTAAAAGTGTGCTGGAGATATTTGGTGGTGATTCAACCACACATTTAAGGTATTTTAATGATTTGAAAGCAATTCTGTCTTTCCCTATCCCTGTATTTATCTAATTTTTACAGTTGTTTTTTCAGCTATTGGAACTTATTTTGAAGTTATTCTGTCATGCGTCCACTGCATTTGAAGATATTTTGTCGTTCATTCATCAAATAATTTTAGCTCTTGACAAGAAAATGGGGGTGAAATACATGAATGTAATAAAAAAATTAATGTAATGGATAGTGATTTTTCTAGATCCTAGTACAGTAATATTTCATGTGAGAGGATGTCGGGACCTTGGTGGGAAAACAACACAAACGTTCATGTCTTACTATGGATCTCAGACCTTGGCTTTGTTAGATCCGAAGTAACTAACCTGCTGTCTATGAGATAGATTAGAAATATTCTCATGCAGGAAAAATAACTAAACACACATGAAATCCCGTGTTAGACTGTAGTGAAACACCCTATCTTTGTCGAAAAACTTGTGTTTGCAGCGAAAAATAGCCGTCTTCACCCACACTTATGCACTTATTCATGCAGTGTCCCGATCGTTATCTCTATAGATTTAAATGTGAAGCATAGAGTGCGCATCTCTTTGTATGAAATCGCTTATAATGAGACAATATTTCCTTTGAAACTTAGAAGATATTAGTATTACCTAAAAAAGTGGTGATGTATACACTATCTGATCATTAAAATCAAACTTTAGCAAGTTAATATATCATTCTCTAGCTAGCGAGTCCGAAATTAGTGTGTCTTTGCTTTAAAAATAAATACGCCTTCACGCAGCTAATTGTCGTAACAGTTACAGGATTTTTTCATACGACCCAGTAGAAGGGGGTGAGAGGATGTCGGGATTTTGGTAGGAAAACAACACAAACGTTCATGTCTTACTATGGATCTCAAACCTTGGCTTTGTTAGATCCGAAGTAACTAACCTGCTGTCTATGAGAAGGATTAGAAATATTCTCATGCAGGAAAAATAACTAAACACACATGAAATCCCGTGTTAGATTGTAGTGAAACACCCTATCTTTGTCGAAAAACTTGTGTTTGCAGCGAAAAATAGCCATTTTCACCCACACTTATGCGCTTATTCAAACGTACCGAGGGGACCAGAAACTCTGAAAAGAGATAGCGACTTGGGATAACCGACGAGAGAGCTTACATTACGTTTTATCGGTGGTTGAAGTCAGAGAATGCAAAGTTAGGTCTAGCGGATCGATTCTGGGACCGAACTTTTCATGGAAGTACTGAAAATATTGTTGTTTTCTTATCAACACTGAGTTTTCAGATTTTAAATTTCCAAACTTCTGTGGTTCTTTGCTGATGTTTTCTATATGCAAAGTATTTTGTGATATTCGTCCATCCGTGTGTACGCAATGTAGTATAGAAATGTGTATTCTCATGCAGGAAAAATAACTAATAGTGAAAACAACTTGTGTTTGCAACGAAAAATAGCCAACTACACCCACACTTATGCGCTACGTACCAGGGAACTATAGAACCAGGAAATCTGAAAAGAGCGTGAGATAGCAGTTTGGAATAACCGTCGAATAGTCGTTTTTTTTTTTTCTATCTTTCAGTATTTGCGTTGTAATTTTTCTGTTTTGAAGCGATTTTTTACAACCATCCCACTACATTTTTATACTTTCTCTCTCGTCACAGTATGTTTTACAGTTATTGTGCCTTCCACTTCCAAAGAATTGTGAAAATATTCACCTATCCACTGAAATGTGTGTGCATTTACAGATATTCCAACACTCTTTACATTTTAGTGATTCTCATTGAATTTACCAACCATTTCGTTGTTTTTCTAATTTTCGTTTATGCATGTAATTTTATTTAACGACCTAATCACATGGTATATCATGGGTAAACTATTACCCATTTCATCTCTTTTCAGGTTTGTATGACAGTAAAGCAAACTTGCAACCAGTTTTTCATTCTGAATGCTCGTTGTCTGCATATCACCGAAAATCCTCCTCGTATGCCTTCCAAAAAGATACATTGTAGGTTATCAACTCTAGTATTTGTCATCTTCAGGTATGAAGGCAGGAGCTGCGTAAACATAGCAGGGGTCAGTATCTGCCACCAAACACATCAGCTAAGAGGAGCACGTCAGTGTACGCGATATTGGCGTAGGTTTTTTTTTTATGTCGAATGAATATTTTCATTACACGGGTATAGTCTTCTACCCGCTAGCGCTTCTCGGAGGAGCTAATGTGTGTCATCTCAATTTTAAGCGTTCTAATAAGATTTTTTCATAACCTAAAGGACATCCATCTGCAAGGAATGTATTAATTGCATTCCCTATAATATGGAAAACAGCATTCTCCCTTTGAATTTCATAGAAACAAATTCTTAATGGAACAATAATGCTGCTTTTCATCGTCTGATAACAGTAGGAGATTTGCGTGCGCTTTAAATCTGAATGGTGTGATGTAGAGTGGGAACATCTCTTTCTCGTATCCAGACAGAAATGTTAATTTTTTCGAATTTAGATATTTGATTTATTGTTAAAGGGAAAATTAGACCTGATGTGTTTTCTTCTAAATGTATATAGTTGTTAAAGTGTTCAGTGTTTCCTATTGCAGGATACAAAGTGGCTAAAACAGACAAAACATTTTTTGTCGGAATTACATACATTAACAATAGCACGTTTTCATTAGTAATTCTCTTGGAGTAGGGATATAACTAGGTCCCGCAAGAGGCCAATGTTCATTTCACTATGGAGTACAGTATCCACTATGTGCTCCTTCAAATGAGGTCTTGATCTTCTTGCACATTGAATCCGATTCTCTGTTTAGGGATGATGTAGGAAGACTTGTGACACAGTTACTTCGGAAAAACGGGGTGCAGTGTTCGAAGGGGAGGCTTTTCGCCTGAAGCGCACTTGCACTGTAAGGTACCATTTAATAACTATTTTAAACTTTGTCCACTAAATTATTTTTCTGATCGTAATACATGCAATTGAATTTCGTTGAAACATATTTCTTCCCGACACTGTACCATAATTGTGTATTCTTATGGAAGTTGAGTGATTCAAGTCACTGGTTCATTTCTAACAATAGTTTTTCAAGTAAGCTGAAATCTGGAGATGTTTTAGCACGAAATCAGTTTGGGTTCTTCCCAGTATTTTCCCAGTGATACCCCATTATTTAATTAGTTTTTATTTTTAATGAAGGAAATCGTTTTATCAGTAGCAAATATTGTCGAGCGGATAGCAGGGCCAGAGTTGAGATTTATCTCCGCAAAAATCCGCGCCCTGGCGATGACGCTTCAGCTATCGGCACTGAGGTAGCGCGTTCAAATACGGCGACGAAAGCCAATATTTTTTTTTTAAATACAGGAGACGTACTAAAAATAGTATGGACGTTGGATGACACCGATTAAATGCGCAAAAACTGATTTGGTTTAAAGAGGGGAGGGAATATGGGTTAAACAGGGGAAAAACAAGAAAATTCGAGAAAGGGACTTAAAATATAAGTCAACCAGGGGTTCTATGAAGAGGACTTAAAATATGGTCGGTTGCGACATAGGGTTCAAAGTCCAATCTGAGAAGGCAATGTGGATTCTAGGAAATATCTATTTTTAAACCTTATCAGTGTCAAATGCAGACACAGTGAAGCGCTGGACATTTGACCTTCCAGCTGAAAAAGGATTGCACCATATCGTGTGATGTGGCGAAAGTGCTGTTGCTACCCCCTAATAAACGATCTGAAGGATGTCAACAGGAAACGTACGATTTCCGATACACTGATAACAGTCTTTGTAAACTTTTAGGCTGGTGAGCGTCTAAAGCTAGATCTTATATACAAGTCCTACGAATAATTTAAACCAAATTTTATTAATTTTTCTCTGGAACAGTTACTGTGTCATTCTTCTAGTAAAATACGTGGACCTTGGATCCGATGAGACTTTTTCCCGAAATTAACGTTGAGGCACGCTAGCGACGGAATGATTTTTTTTTTTTTTTCCGATTAAACCCATCTAGAGTAAACTGATTTATTACGAGCGCTGGATGATTTTAATAAAGGTGAGTGAGAGTTTTTATTTACTAGGGGATCGATTAACGGGGTTGGAAAAAAATGAATCCCAAAGAATTGAAGTTTAATAAAAGGGAATCGTTTAGCAGTCCTGGCAAAATGAATAGCAAAAGATTTTTAATAGAGGTAACTTTTAATAGAAAGGGTTTTAATTAATAAGAATACAACTTTGAGAGTTGATTTTTACAATTGAGAGATTCTTTGTAATATTTTGCTAAATTTTGACTATCAGTCCAGCTGCAAATAAAATATCAGTGGATTAGTGCAGGTAAGTTGAAAGGGTGCGTGAGACATTGTATTATTTTTTTTTATAGTTGAAGTATTTGCTAAAACTAATGTTCCCCTACACCGTTAACGTGCATTCGTGATGGAACTAAAGTTTTTACGCAACAGTAACTGCAACGTACTTTGAACATTCTACTGCGTACAAAAAGAAAAGTTATTTTTTTTACCCGATTTCAACAGCGTGATGCGGCATACGTTCGCACGCAAACGATGTTAAAGACGGTTTTTTAGCCGACTTTTCTTCAGTGTAGCATTACTACGTGGAAACACAGATATCTGACGGGACCAACCCGATGGAGACTAATTTTAATAAGCCCAGCACTTGGAGGTTTAGGACGCGTCATTTCAAAAGGGTTTGTCTACATTGGGTACATTGAAACGCCCTTGTGTCGTAAAGGATAGAATTGGGAGAACCGTCTCGGGACTTGGAAAAATATCGAGTCCGAAAACCACGATAAAGAGTGCTAGTGGGTTTTCACGATGTAGGGCAGTGCTCCTGACACGGAAGCAGCACAGATCCAAGATTCATTCGTTAATAAAACCCTTGTGATTCCCCGTTTGGAATAATTTCACAGGACTTAACCATCCGTCAGTGAAACGTTGTCCAGGGTGAGGATCCGAACACTGAGTCTTTTAGGTCGGCCCTATTACCCCTCAATATTTTTCATCGTGACGAGTATAATCAGTTTTTATTAATTTTTAACCCATCGGCATTTTCTGCGGGTCAGTCTTTTAAAAATAGTTACTGTGGATAGTCCTAGTAAGCGACAGCCAACAGTCACGGAGTTAAAAGAAATAAGTGTTACTGAAACGGACTTAAAATACGTGAGTTATAAAAAATACATATGTTAATGTGAAAGGACTATCGGGTTCATTATAAGAAATACGTAGAAAAAACTAGTTATAAAGAATACGAAGGTTGTAAAAAACGTACTAGGTTAATATCTGAAATGTCTGACCCGTTCGACACCTATCTAGGCCACATTAAGTACAAACCATAGTCGAGTGCGTCCGGCTATCGAGCCCAAGATAGTCGGTTCGAATCTCACTGCAGGTGGAGGATTTTTTTTTTTTTTGGATGAAACCCATCTACAGAAAACTTTTTTATTACGACCGTGGAGTGATTTTTTAATAAAGGTGAGAGAATTTTTGATGAGTGTTTAATTATAAGGAATAAATACAGAGAATATACAACATGTTTAGAGAACTTGTAAAAGGACGTGAGTTTGTGAAGTTTTAATAGAGGTAACTTTTAATAGAAGGGATGTGTGGTTTTGATGAGTGTTTAATTAATAAGAATACAACTTTGAGAGTTGATTTTCTGTTAAAGAAAGTTTTATTTAGAGAGCTGCATTAGGCATTCTGACCGTTGTCATTCAGAAAGAGTTGAGTGGTCTTGTAAAATTTCAGATGAATACCTAGAGAGTTTTTAAATACAGGAGATGTACTAAAATACGTATTGGACACCACCGATTAGTTTTTTAAGGGGAGGGAGGTTTAATAAGAATACAACTTTGGGAGTTGATTTTACAATTGAGACTTGTATCATCCTTTTCTGTGCAATTATTCTGAGGCTTGTAATCCGAGGGGGCCTTAAAATATAGGTAGGGCTTAAAATATAGGTCAACCAGGGGGTCTATGAAGAGGGCTTAAAATATGTGTAGGGGTCTAATCAAGAAAATCGAGACTATTCGAGAAGGGGAGCTTAAAATATAGCTCAACCAGGGGGTTTGCAAAATCGAGGTTTTAAAATAAAAGGCGAGTCTGAAATAAAGAAAAATCCAGACTATTCGAGAAGGGGGGTTAAAATATAGGTAGGGCTTAAAATATAGGTCAACCAGGGGGTTTGCAAAATCGAGGGTTTAAAATATAGGTGAGTCTGAAATAAAGAAAAATCGAGACTATTCGAGAAGGGGAGCTTAAAATTAGAGTTAAAAACTAGATAGCACAAGGGGTTAAAAGGGGGAGGAATTTTTAATTATGAATTATTAATAAGGAGCGCCACGACAGTTGCTACGCCAGGTCAATTTCCTGTTGATTGCAACATAGGGGTCAAAGTTCAGAAGACAGCGTGGCCCAGCACAGGTCAATTTCCGGTCGATTGCGACATAGGGGGTCCAAGTCAAGAAGGCAACGTGGACGATTGAGACATAGGGGGGGAAAGCACTTCCGGGGGACTTGCCGGTTGTGATGAAACTACTCACGCGGATGAAGTTGGGTGTGAAGAATTTTTTTTTTTTAACTGGGTGGGATCTGAAACTACAACAATGTGGATGAAGATAGGTGTGAAGGAAAAATTTGTCTCGGGCTGGGTGGAATCTGAACCTACAACCATAAGGATGAAAATTTGTGTGAAGGAGAAATTGTCTGAACTGTGTGGCATCTGAACCCACGTCCATGGGAATGACGCCGGGTATATATGAAAAATTACCATGAGCCTCGTGGTATCTGACATGAGCCTCGTGGTATCTGAAAATTATCTTGAGCTGGGTGGGATCTGAACAAATAACAAAATATATGAAGATGGGTGTGAAGGAAAAATTATCTTGAGCAGGGTGGGATCTGAACCCACAACCACGTGGATGAAGATGGGAGTGAAAGAAAAATTGTGTTGAACTGGGTAGGATCTGACCCCATGTGCATATGGATGAAGATGGGTGTGAAGGAAATTTGTCTTGAGCTAGGTGGGATCTGAACCCACAACAATCAGAATGAAGATTGGTGTGAAGAAAAAATTGTCTTCAACTGGGTCTGGTGCTTGCTCTGGTCTGGTGGGATCTGAATCAGTGACGTGGTAATGAAGTTGAGTGTAGAGGAAAAATTATTTTGAGACAGGTGGGATATGAACCCATGACCGTGCTGATAAAGATATGTGTAGAGAAAAAAATTGTCTTGAGACAGGTTGGATCTGAACACACAATATGTGAATGAAGATGGGTGTAGAGGAAAAATTCTCTTGAACTGGGTGGAATCTGAACCCACAATCGGTGAATGAAGTTGCGTGTAGAGAAAAATTCTCTTGAACTGGGTGGAATCTTAACCCACAATCGGTGAATGAAGATGCGTGTAGAGGAAAAATTCTCTTGAACTGGGTGGAATCTGAACCCACAATCTGTGAATGAAGATGCGTGTAGAGGAAAAATTCTCTTGAACTGGGTGGAATCTGAACGCGCAATCTGTGAATGAAGATGCGTGTAGAGGAAAAATTCTCTTGAACTGGGTGGAATCTGAACCCACAATCTGTGAATGAAGATGCGTGTAGAGGAAAAATTCTCTTGAACTGGGTGGAATCTGAACCCACAATCTGTGAATGAAGATGCGTGTAGAGGAAAAATTCTCTTGAACTGGGTGGAATCTGAACGCACAATCTGTGAATGAAGATGGGTGTAGGATAAAAATTATCTTGAACGGGGTGGAATCTGAACTCACAACCATGTGGATGAAGTTGAGTGTGAATAAAAGATTGTATTGAACTGCGTGTGATCTCAACCCACAACGATGTGGATGAAGAAGGGTGTGAAGGAAAAATTATCTTATACTGGGTGGGACCTGAACCCATAACCTTGTAGATGACGATGGATGTGAAGGAAAAATTGTCTTCAGCTGGGTGGGATCTGAACCCCCTCCCCCCCACCAGAACCTTGTAGATGAAGGTGGGTTTGAAGGAAAAATTCTCTTGAACTGGTTGGAATCCCTCCCCACACACACACACACACACAAATAGTTGATGAAGATAGGTGTGAAGGAAATTTTTGTTGAGCTAGGTGGGATCTGAATCCACAACTCTGTGGATGAACGTGGATGTGAAGGAAATTTTTCTTCAGCTGGGTGGGATCTGAACCCACAACCATGTGGATGAATATGGGTGTGAAGGAAAATTTATCTTGAGTTGGGTGGGATCTGATCTCCACAACCATGTGGATGAAGATGGGTGTGACGGAAAAAAATTGTCTTGAACTGGGTAGAATCGGAACCCACTACCATATGGATGAAGAAGGATGTGAGGGAAAAATTATCTTGAACTGTGGAATTTGAACCCACGTAAATGGAAGGAAGTTTGGTATTAATAGAAAATTGTCTTGAGCTTCGTTGGATCTGAACCCACAACCATGTGTATAACGATAGGTGTGAAGAAAAAAATATCTTAAACTGAGTGTAATCTGAACCCACGTCCATGGGAATAAATATTGGTGTGAATAAAAAAGTTGTCTTGAGCTCATTGGATCTGAATCCACAACCACGCGGATGAAAATGGGTGTGAAGAAATTTTTTTTTTTTAAACTGGGTGGGATCTGAAACCACAACAATGTGGATGAAGATGGGTGTGAAGGAAAAAATTGCCTCGGGCTGGGTGGGATCTGAATTCACAAATATGAGGATGAAAACTTGTGTGAAGGAGAAATTGTCTTGAACTGTGTGGCATCTGAACCTACGTCCATGGGAATGACTCGGGGTATATATGAAAAATTACCATGAGCTTCGTAATCTGTAGTTCCCAGGTTCGAGTCCCAGCTGGGTCAGCGTTGAGATTTATCTCCGCAAAAATTCCCTGCCCTGCCCACGGTCAGTAGGGGACACCGCTGGGCTTGGAAAGGCCGCCGCCCGTCGGATGAGACGTTAAGCCGTGGTCCCGTGTGCGAGAGAGCCATACCCTGTGCACGTTAAAGAACACGCTGGATGGCCTTGACGGGAGGCTAACATCTGTCTCCCAACAGCTGTTCCAGTGGGTCCCCTCCCCCAACCTTCTCTGAGCCTTCGGGGTCCATGTGACCTGGCCATTTAGCCCATGGTGTGCAAAAAAATGCCGCTCAGAGGTAAAACAATCCAACCCTAAACCATGAGCCTCATGGGATCTGAACCCACGTCTGTAGGTATGACGATGAGTTTAAAGGAAAAATTTGTTTGAGTGTGGTGGGATCTGAATCAATGACATGGTAATGAAGATGAGTGCAGAGGAAAAATTATTTTGAGACTGGTGGGAGTGGTGATGAAGATCTGTGTAGAGAAAAAATTGTCTTGAGCCAGATTGGCTCTGAACCCACAATCTGTGAATGAAGATGGATGTAGAGGAAAAATTCTCTTGAACTGGATGGAATCTGAACATACAAACATATGGATGAAGATGGATGTGAAGAAAAAATTATCTTGAACTGGATGGGATCTGAACCCACAACTATGTTGATAAAGATGGGTGTGAAGGAAATATTGTCTTGAGCTGGGTGAGATCTGAACCCACAACCATGTGGATGAAGATGGATGTGAAGAAAAAATTATCTTGAACTGGGTGGGATCTGAACCTACAACTATGTTGATGAAGATGGGTGTGAAGGAAATATTGTCTTGAGCTGGGTGAGATCTGAACCCACAACCATGTGGATGAAGAATGTTGTGGAGGAAAAATTTTCTTGAGCCTGGTGGGATATGAAACGATCCCAATGTGTGTTATCATATCCTTCCGGGCTCAAGGCAATTTTTTCTCTTCACCTATCCTCATCCGGTTTCTGGGGAGGGGGTAGCTCAGTCGGTAGCGCGCCAGGCTTGTAATCTGTAATTCCCAGGTTCGAGTCCCAGCTGGGTCAGCGTTGAGATTTATCTCCGCAAAATTCTCCGCCCTGCCCACGGTCAGTAGGGAACACCGATGGGCTTGGAAAGGCCGCCGTCCGTCGGATGGGACGTTAAGCCGTGGCCCCGTGTGCGGGAGAGCCGTATCCTGTGCACGTTAAAGAACACAGTGGATGGCCTTGACGGGAGGCTACCATCTGTCTCCCAACAGCTGTTCCAGTGGGTCCGCTCTCCCAACCTTCTCTGAGCCTACGGGGTCCATGTGACCTGGCCATTCAGCCCATGGTGTGCAAAAAAGTGCCGCTCAGAGGTAAAACATCCCAACCCATCCGGTTTCTGAAATAACTTAATGTGATTATATGCTTAGTAAATTAATGATGAGCTGTTGATTAATCTGTTTCAATGCACTTTGCATTCAATTGACTTTTTCAATTGACTTTTCAGGTTGTTTCTAATGAGTGACACCGCTTTATAATTCTTTTCAGGTGTCATAACTCTTAGATATCTACAAATATTATTGAAAATCTAGAATTAGAAATATTTGACTACGATCTTCAAAATACGCATCTCCAATGAAATTTTCTTTAAGAGGCTTATTTTTAACATTAGAGAGCTCTGAATGTGTCTCTCTGTTTCACATAACATATACGTGTCCAGAAGCTTTTTCCAATTTAATGTATTTCTATGGAATTAAAATACCAAAACTTTATCGCATCTTATTGCTCACTCTTATACCATTCGGAGTGAATGACAGTTATTATACTCCGAAAACTCCACACTTGGGTAACGCTGCTCCCCAATCACTTAGGTATTAGCCACTTCAAAATACTTTCCCTTCAAAACCCTCCCAGATCGTTCGCTCTAGATACCTCACGCCACACAATAGAGGCCGACCCGAACCGGCTAGCCTCTGCGAGCACGGCCTTCCTCCAACAAAGCCGCCGCCGATGAGAGGTGACAAAATGGCGACCTTCGCCTCAGTAATTTTCTCTCATTAATTTTGACGGCGGCCCATTCTTGCCCTCTAATTACCCCGCCGCGCCACCTGTAGGATGCGGGACCCACGGAGGCGCCGGCACGCGTGACGTCACCACGCACGCGCACAGGAGGGAGGCGAGAGAGAGATAGCAGGTAGTAAAAGAAGGCTGATGTTTTGCTCCAGGCTTTGCTGGTAGATTCTTCTTATTTTTGCATTGTCACATCAGCTGAGGGCCATTAAGAGAAACCACCAATGGGCCGAAATGTTGGTTGTCATTTTTGATGAGAGTAATCAAATCCCTGCAGCTGAGGACAGTTGTAATAATATACAGGGTGTCAACATCTACTCCCTAGTCATCACGAACTTGAAGATGGTGTGTGTGGTGTGAGTTGGGAGGAAATTTAGCCTCGGGACTTACAACAGAAGGAAAGCTTAGAAAAGAAAAGAGGAAAAAAACACAACTGCTCATGACAACGTCAATGATACGGGAGAGGAGAGTGTGTGTGTGTTACTGTACGTGCGTGCATGTGCGTGTTGGGAGGTTAAATGTTTTTTTTTGAAGCAGTGACGTGTTTGTCGTACGTCGCCTTTTTTGACTTTGGAGCACCGTGATCTTTGGATGTCCGATTTGAAGAGTTAATGCATACAGGGAATCTGCTAACATTGTTGCATGGTAGAGCTTACATAGAAGAACTTAGAGAGAGGAATGAGATGACATCATCATGATTTGTGACGGTTTTTACATCATCATTTGAAAAAAGTTAAATATGTGCCAGGTAGAGAGAGAGACCACTAGAGTCAGATGTTACTAAGTCAATTCCTTTAGCGAGTTTTTTATTTTAATGTGAAAGTAACATATTACGTGTGGCGAGGGTGGTTCAGTCGGGTGCTCACCAGGCTCGTAATTTGCAGTTCCCAAGCTCGAATCCCGCCTTGGCCAGAGTTGAGATTTCATCATCATCATCATCCTCAAGCAGCCATGGGCTACGGAGGTCCAACCAGACCATGCAGTCATTTTTTGTTAGTTGAGATTTATCTCCACAAAATTCCTTACCCTGCCCTCTGTCAGTAGGGGACACTGATGGGTTTGGAAAGTGCACCGTCCGTCGGATGGGACGTTAAGCCGTGGCTCCGTGTAGTGGAGAGCCATACACGTTAAAGAACACGCTAGATGGACGCTGGACGTGTGCACTTTAGAATACGCTGGATGGTCTTGACGGGAGGCTACCATATGTCTCACAACAGCTGTTCCATTGGGTCCCCTCTCCCAACTTTCTCTGAGCCTACGGGGTCCTTGTGACTTGGCCTTTTTGCCCATTTTGTGCAAAAATAGCTATACTATGTACACGTTAAAGAACACGCTGAATGGTCTTGATGGTAAGCTACCATTTGTCACCCAACAACTGTTCCAGTGGGTACCCTCTACCATCCTTCGCTGAGTCTTCGGGGTCCTTGTGACCTGGCCATTTACCCAAGGTGTGCAAAAGTTTTAGAAGCAAGCAACCCAGCTTCCGCTTAATGTGAATGAAAATCCCCATTCCAAGTTCTCTCTAATTTTGAAAATAATCAATAAACTTGTCAGTTCATCTCTGATAATTATAATGTATATTCAAATTGAGCAAAAATATTCTAAAAATGGAAAAAAAAAATTCTTCTATTTAGAAAAATATGTATAAATTGAACCCTGAATTAAAAAAAATATATATAGTTTGAGTCAATTAATAAAAAAATACATAGAGTTTGAACTTTATTTATTGCACAAAATGCACATATATTGAACCCTAATTATTCTCCTTCCGAGTGGTTAGCGCGCTTGGCTGCAGATCAGAGGCCCTGGGTTCGAGCCTTGGTAAGGCATGAATGTCTATGTTATCTTTCTGCTAAGGCTCTCGCCATCCACACAGATCTACTGGTCTCCTCTGAGATAAACCTTTATCTTCTACTTCCAGGCTTCTCATGCCATTCGTGTAGTGTCATAAGACGGAATACGAGTTTTCCCCATGGGGGGCGGGTCTTTCGGGACCCGGCCCCCCACCCCAATTATTGAGATCTTTTCTATGACGTATTAAACTGACAGGATCCTGTCAGGTTATATTTATTTTTTTCTGAAAATGCAGAAGAATTGAAACCTTATCATTGAAATATACAAATTGAGGTTATTAATTGTTAAAATGTATAAAAGTTCAAACCTCCCCCCTCCTCCCCCCCCCGTGGTCAAGTGGTTATCACGCTTGACTAATTATTTAAGAGATCTGGAACATTCGAACCCCCGGGTTGGGTTGTTTACCTCTGAGCGGCACTTTTTTGCACACCATGGACTAAATGGCCAGATCACAAGTACCCCGAAGGCTCAGAGAAGGTTGGGGGAGGGGACCCACTGGAACAGCTGTTGGGAGACAGATGGTAGCCTCCCGTCAAGGCCATCCAGCGTGTTCTTTAACGTGCACAGGGTATGGCTCTCCCGCAAACGGGGCCACGGCTTAACGTCCCATCCGACGGACGGCGGCCTTTCCAAGCCCATCGGTGTCCCCTATTGACCGTGGGCAGGGCGGGGAAGTTTTGCGGAGATAAATCTCAACGCTGACCCAGCTGGGACTGGAACCTGGGAACTACAGATTACGAGCCTGGCGCGCTACCGACTGAGCCACCCCTTCCCTCGAACCCCCGGTAAGGCATGGATGTTTGTGTTGTTTTTCTGCTGAGGTTCCGTCAGCCTCATTTGATCTTCTAGTGTGGCGTATTAAACTGATAGACTCCTGTCATACCTCTGTGACAAGCAGCTGCTTGAGGAGGTACTTATAAACATTCAGTCCTAATTTAAAAAAAAAAATGAATAAATACTGAGACTTAATTGTTTGTTTTTTATTTTAATAATTTTAATTTAAGAGCTACTTATTACGAAAAATGTATTATATATTAATTGAGCCACAATTTTTTTAAAAACTAAATGAATGTTAATCGTTGTTAAAAAATTTACAATAAATTGATCAGTAATTATTTTTGATATATGTATATATATAACCTTTTAAAAAAATGCATATAATTTGAGGCCTAATTATTCCAATAACATATATAAACTGAGACGCAATTGTTAAAAAATACATATAAACTAAGTCGTAATTACTGCAAAAAAGAAAAAGAAAAATACATATACGCTGATTTCTAAATATTATAAAAAATACATATATACTGAACCCTAATTGTTTAATATATATATAAAGCTGAGCCAAAATTATTTAAATAACACAAATATGCTGAGAATCAATTGTTTAAAAAAAAATGCATATTAGCTGAGTCGTAATTTCTTAAAAAAATACATATACCCTGAATCGTGATTATTTAAAAAATACATATAAACTGAGCCCTAATTATTTGAAAAAAAAAGATATGTTTGCTGAGCCCTATTTATTTTAAAAAACATATAAACTGAGCTCTAAGTTTAAAAAAAATATGCATTTAAGTTGAGTCCTAATTATTTAAAAAATACATGTAAGCTTTGATTTTTATTTTAATTGTAAAATAATTTATTTGTTGTAATTTAAAAAAAATACATATAAGCTGAGACCTAATTATTTAAAAAACATATAAGCTGAGCACTAATAATTAAAATATATATATATAAATTGAATCTTAATTATTTTCAAAATACCTATACACGGAACCCTAATTTTTTTTAAATACATATATGCTGAGACTTAATTATTTAAAATAAATACTTTTAAGCTGAACCCTAATTATTTTTAAAAAATACATGTAAGCTTTGGTTTTTATTTTAATTGTAAAATAATTTATTTGTTGTAATTTAAAAAATACATATAAGCTGAGACCTAATTATTTAAAAAACATATAAGCTGAGCACTAATAATTAAAATATATATATAAATTGAATCTTAATTATTTTCAAAATACCTATACACTGAACCCTAGTTTTTTTTAAATACATATAAGCTGAGCCTTAATTATTTAAAATAAATACTTTTAAGCTGAACCCTAATTATTTTTAAAAAATACATATAAACTAAGCCATAATTATTCGAATGGATGTAAAATAAACTCCTCTGTCCCATAAGTAAAATTGACTAGACCTATGTCTAGAGTCGATTAATGACAATGATTACGTTAATATACATATGGATCTTATTAAGAAGATAATTTGTTGTATATGAAAAAGCAATGGATATGAACAAAAAATTGCGTTAGAAGACGTAGATATATAAAGTTGATTGCTACAGATGCAGATGTAGACAGTTGGGTTGTTTTACCTCTGAGCGGCACTTTTTTGCACACCATGGGCTAAGTGGCCAGGTCACATGGACCCCGAAGGCTCAGAGAAGGTTGTGGGAGGGGACCCACTGGAACAGCTGTTGGGAGACAGATGGTAGCCTCCCGTCAAGGCCATCCAGCGCGTTCTTTAACGTGCACAGTGTATGGCTCTCACACACACGGAGCCACGGCTTAACGTCCCATCCGACAGACGGCGACCTTTCCAAGCCCATCGGTGTCCCCTACTGACCGTGGGCAGGGCGGGGAATTTTGCGGAGATAAATCTCAACGCTGACCCAGCTGGGACTCGAACCTGGGAACTACATATTACGAGCCTGACACGCTACCGACTGAGCCACCCCCGTCCCAAATGTAGACAGTATTGCAATAGATATTCGAGATACCGATTGTGTGAAAAAAATGATCATAAGGTGCAAACAGAGATTAAACGTGAGTATTTCCATTACGACTTTGCAATTGCAAGAATTTAAGACAATTGGATCCATCCAAGACTTGTTTAAGGAAAATTCTCCTTTAGGGGGAGGGAGGTGGAAAGAAGTAAAAGATAATATTAAAACTAAACTGGTAGGTATTCATATTTTAAAAAGTGGTAACCGATTTTAAAATATGGAAAAATACTTTGATATAGTCGTATAATTTTCCTTCTTCTTTCCTCCATTTCCTCGACTGTTGTTCTACTTCCATAAAGATACTCCGGATCCTGACAGGCGTTGAACAAAAGGAGGAAAGAAAGAAGCAAAATTAAATATGCATGAATATTTATGTGATTTGTCTAATGTTTAATTAAAAACTTTTTTTATAACGGCAATAAAATAACTTACTAATTTTGGTTTTATTAAGCCATTTAAAAATATTATAAAATTAAATGCAAAGTTTTAATAATACTAATTACCCTTTTATATTTAAGCAAAATATTTTAAAATAGTTACATATTTAAAAGATATTTCTCTGTTAGTAGGTTTTAGAAGCATAATATTATATAGGAATCTATAGGATGGTTCATTGTTTAGCACGTCACTGTGCCAAATTTGAGATTTTTTCCACCATCTATCATTCTATCTTGAGTAGAAAAGACTTACCACTGAACTTATAACGACTGCCGTCAATATGATGGATTGTTCAGTCATGGTTCCGTGTGCAAGAGAGCATATCCTATATACATTAAGCAACACGTTGGATTATCTTAACAGGACTTCTCATTTGTCTCCTAACAGCTCGGGGGCGGGGGTGGCTCAGTCGGTAGCGCGCCAGGCTCGTAATCTGTAGTTCCCAGGTTCGAGTCCCAGCTGGGTCAGCGTTGAGATTTATCTCCGCAAAATTCCCCGCCCTGCCCACGGTCAGTAGGGGACACCGATGGGCTTGGAAAGGCCGCCGTCCGTCGGATGGGACGTTAAGCCGTGTCCCCGTGTGCGGGAGAGCCATACCCTGTGCACGTTAAAGAACACGCTGGATGGCCTTGACGGGAGGCTACCATCTGTCTCCCAACAGCTGTCCCAGTGGGTTCCCTCCCCCAACCTTCTCTGAGTCTTCGGGGTCCTTGTGACCTGGCCATTTAGCCCATGGTGTGCAAAAAAGTGCCGCTCAGAGGTAAAACAACCCAACCCAAATCCTAACAGCTCTCTAGTGGATTTTTTCTTTACACTCTCTGAGATCTTGGGGTACTTGTGACCTGTCATTTTCCTTCTGTTTTCCTGAAAATGCATTTTTAAATAATGCATGCTTTAGTCAATACTAAAGAAGCAGAGGGTTGGATTGTTTTACCTTTTAGCGCTGGTTAGCGTTGAAACGCGCTTGTCTTCTCAAAATCCTCGCCCTGCCCTTGGTCAGTAGGGGAAGCCGATGGACTTGGAATGGCCGGCGTCCGCTGAATTGGGCCGTTAAACAGTGGTTCCGTGTGCCGGAGAGCTATACCCTGTTCACTTTAGACAACACATTGGACGGCCTTGACGGGAGGCTTCTATCTCTTAACAGCTGTTCACTGGGACCCCTTCTCCAAATCTTCTCTGAGCCATTGGGGACTTTGTAACCTAATTATTTAACCCAGTGTGTGTGAAAAAGTGCCATCAGAGAACAATTCAGAGAAATAAGCCAACCCAACCTTTCAGCAGAGTTTTTTTGCTCACAATGGTCTAAAGGGGCAAATCACAAGAACCTCAAGGATGTAAAGAAGGTTTGGCGAAGAGGACGCAGTGAAAAGCTGTTTGAAGACAATTAGAAGTCTCCCGTCAAGGCCATCCAGTGTGTTCTTTAACGTATACAAGGTATGACTTACATACGTACGGGACCACAGCTCAACGTACAATCCGAGGACGGCTCCCTTTCCAAGCCCATCAGTGTCATTTATCTCAAGAAGGACAGAATGAAAGTTTCCATAATATAAAAAAAATATCGAAGATGACCAATGGATAACCGTTAGATATCTTATGGATATTTTATAGATATTGTGGTTGTATGGGATACATTTGGGGCTCGAACCTAGGAAATGAAAATTACGAGTCTAAACCGATTGTCACCCCCCCCCCCCTACCCTGATGGGGTCTGGAATCTTTCTCTTAAAAAAATATTTTTTAAACTCCATTTTCAACGCATTCTATAAACATAACTAAAAGAACATCTGCATATAAAAATCCTTCTAGCTAAGATGAATTAGTTTCCGATAACGTTTTTTGAAATCATATTTATCCAAAGTAGTAATTCAGATACATATATATTTTCAGAGTCTTGAAATTTTTTGAAGCAAGAATTGACGATGGAAACAAGCCAAGAAAAAAAAAATCGTGGGTCGATATAAGCCTCCCCACGTCACTTTTAGAGAAAGCATTACAGATCAAAATAAGCCTCCCCACGTCACTTTTGAAGGAAATTTTCAAGATCAAAATAATCATCCCTACCTCAATTTTGGAGGAAAAATTTCATGCTCAAAATCAACTTGCCCACTTCATTTCTGTTTCGAGAAAAAAGTGAGGATCAAACTAAGTCTCCCCATCTTATTTTTGATGGAAATACAGGATGAAAATAAGTCTCACTACCCCACTTTTGAAGGAAGAAAGATGAGGATCAAAATAAACCTCACCACCTTTTTTTTTTTTTTTTTAATTCGAAAAGTTCGAAATAAGCATTACCACCTCAACTTTGAAGAAAAAAGTCAGGTTCGAAATAAGACTCACATCTGAACTTTGAAGAAAAAAGTGAAGATCGTTATAAGCCTCCCTAACTCTCTGGAGAAAAATTTGATAATCGAAATAACCTCCTCCTTCAAAATATCAAAATTATCATCAAAATAATCTCTTCATTCAAAATATTAAGTATAAAAATAAAATCCTCACCACGTCATTCTTGAAGAAAAAAGTGAGGATCAAAATATGTCTCACCACCTCTCTGAAAAAAATAATAATTGAGGATTAAAAAAACTCACCACCTCATTGAAGGGGAAAAGGTTAATGATCAAAATAAGGCTTCCCACCTTATTTTTTCAAATAAAAATTTGAGGATCAAAATAAATCTTCCCACCATATTTCTGGGGAAAAAAAGGGGAGGGTCTAAACTAGCCTCCCCACCTCATTTCTGAAGAAAAAGGGGTTGAAACAAGTCTCTCCATCTCATTTCTGAAGAAAAAGGGGGATCGAAACAAGTCTCCCCACTTCATTTCTGAAGAAAAGGGGATTGAAAAAGTCTCCCCACTTCATTTCTGAAGAAATAGGGATTAAAAAAGTCTCCCCACCTCATTTCTGAAGGAAAAAAAAAATCGAAACAAACTTCTCTGTCTCATTTCTGAAGAAAAAGTTACCGAAACAAGCCACAGCACCTCATTTCTGAAGAAAAAGGGGATCGAAACAAGCCTCTCTGTCTCATTTCTGAAGAAAAAGGCATCGAAACAATAGGTCTCCTCACCTCATTTCTGGAGAGAAAAGGGATCGAAACAAGCCTCTCCGTCTCATTTCTGAAGAAAAGGGCATCGAAACAATGTCTCCTCACCTCATTTCTGGAGAGAAAAGGGATCGAAACAAGCCACTCCGTCTCATTTCTGAAGAAAAAGGCATCGAAACAATAGGTCTCCTCACCTCATTTCTGAAGAGAAAAGGGATCGAAACAAGCCTCTCCGTCTCATTTCTGAAGAAAAAGGCATCGAAACAATAGGTCTCCTCACCTCATTTCTGAAGAAAAAAAAAGGGATCGAAACAAACCTCTCCGTCTCATTTCTGAAGAAAAAAGGCATCGGAACAAGTCTCCTCACCTTATTTCTGAAGAAAAAGGGGATCGAAACAAGCCTCTCCTCATTTCTGAAGGAAAAAAAGAGAATCGAAACATGCCTCTCCTCCTCATTTCTGAAGAAGAAGAAAAAACAGGATTGAAATAAACATCCCCACTTCGAAACGCACTCCCTATCTCTCCTCCCTACTGGTATTATGAAAGTGAAATAAGTTCTCAAATTATGAAACAAGCAAAATTTTTTACTCTCTTCCGTCCCGAATTCTCTTAAAAAACTTATATTTAAATTCCTTTTTTCATGCATGCTACAAACATAAGTAAAAAAAATCATCTGCTTCTAAAAAACCTTCTATCTAAAAAGAATTAGTTCCGAAAACATTTATTGAAAACCTTTTTACCAAAAACAATAATTCAGATATAAATTGAATTTTTTGTGCGCAAAATTGGAAACGCTTGAAAATTTTTGAACCAAAAAATTAAGGGAGAAAATAAGCCTCCCCATTTTTGAACCAAAAAAATTAAGAATCCAAATAAACCTCTCCATCTCATTTTCGAAGAAAAACTTCAGAATGAAAATTGTCCTCCCTACCTCAATTTGGTTTGAAGAGTAAAGTGAGGATCAAAATAAACCTCCCCACATCATTTCTGAAGAAAAATTCACTATTAAAATAAGCCTCGTCACCTCATTTTTAAAGAAAAGAGTGAGATTTAAAATAACCTCGCCACCTCATTTTTGAAGAAAAGAGTGAGATTCAAAATAAACCTCCCACCTTATTTTTGAAGGAAAAAAAATTGAGGATCAAAATAAGTCTCTCACCTCTTTGGAGGGAAAAATTTTAAGGATCGAAATAAGCCTCCCAAACTGTTTGGAAAAAGAAAATTTGAGGATCAAAATAAGCCTCACAAGCTCTTTGGAGAAAAAAAATTAAGGAACGAAACAATCCTCCGCATTTCTTTGGAGGAAAAAGCTGATGACCAAAATAAGACTTCCCACCTCCTATTACAAGCAAAATTTTGAGGATCAAAATAAGCCTTCACAACTCTTTAGAGGAAAAATTTGGGAATCAAAATAAAATTAATCTCTTTGCAGGAAAAAATTGATAAACAAAATAAGTCTTCCCACCGCCTTTTTCAAGCAAAACATTTGAGGATAGAAATAAGCCTCCCCAACTTTCTGCAGAAAAAAAATGAAGATCAAAATAAGTCTACTTACCTTTTTAGAGCAAAAACCGATGACAAAAACAAGATTTCCCACCTCCTTTTTCAAACAAAATTTTGTGAATGAAAATAAGCATCCCAATTCTTTGGAGAAAAAAAATTTATAATCAAAATAAGTCTTCCCACCTCATATTTTCAACAAAAAATTGAGAATCGAAATAAACCCCCAACTCATTTCGAAGAAAAAAAGGGATCGAAATAAGTATCCCCCACACTTCAAAAACACACTCCCTATTCTCACCTCCCTGCCGGTATTACGACAATAAATTGAGTTCTCAAAGCACGAAACAAGCACAATTATCTACTCTCACCTCACCGATGATAGCGTCCATCATCACGAATTCTCCTCTTAAAAAACTATTTTTAAACTCAATTTTTTCACGCATGCCACAAATATATATCTGAAACAATTAATCATCCTCTTATATGAGAACCACCATAAGACGTGAACAAATGCGCCCACTTTGCTTAATTCGCCTTATTCGCACCTGTCCGGAACTGACGACGATATAAACGCGTGTCAAACGTTCCCTTTTAACTAGGGCGTAACTTCCTGGAATTTTAGAGGTCGTCGTTTTTACGCCCAAACGAGAAAACAGATTACGAACTTTTCATCGAAACTGCAGCCGCAGAAAACAAGCCACTTTATCGCGAGTTTCGGGCGACCTGAAGCGTGGCGTCAACTCATCACCTAATGGTGGAAATGGTGAAGCTACAGCTTACCTCTTTCAACTGCAAAAGGCACGCCGAAAGATTACCAGCTGTTCATTAGGCCATAAATCATTTCCACTGTGGTGACGGTTTTAATTCGTTTAATTGAGTCGACTCCGCATGACGTCACAGAGCCAACCACTAAGATGCGCACCAATTGTCACTATAGAGCGTCATTATTACCTTTTCTCCTTTCCCGATGTCTCTTTTTTCGCCTCAAACTCCAGCGGCGACGAGGATAATTTGCTATTATTTATTACCAACTTTATGGTTCGATGGATTCTTTTGCCTGAGCGGTCACATTGCATTCTCTTTTCCTGGCCTCCCCCCATATTTATCGTTGCTTTCTGCGTTTGGGTCAGGAGTTTCGTCAAGCACTGTGTCTCCTTAGAGAGATGACCCTATCGTTCTGCCCTGGGGGGGGCCTCACAAGTCTCACAAATCACCGGCAAATATCGTAATCAAGGAAGCGAGACGGTCAAACTGCAGTTCTTGGCTGCTGAAGAATGCTCAAGAGGCAATGAGGACGTGAATTTAGAATTCAGTGTCTTTGATCGCAAAATCGGTATTTGTAATGCTCAAAAACAAGTAAGGAGAAATGTTTCTTTATGACAGTAGCAAACAGCATTTGGAGCTTTGTAACTTCGAAATGCCACTGAGAACAAGTCAATACTTCGCGGATTATGCAAATTAGGATTTTTCGACCATATTTGTTTAGTATTCAAAAAGTTATCATGGAAATTGGGGTATAAAAATGGCTTTATAGACTACACTTTTATCACTGAAATTAAAACAAATTTTTCTTATAGTATTTAATACTATTTATCTAGTGGTGGTTAGCGCGCTCGGCTACTGATCTAAGGAACCTGGGTTCGAGCCCCAGGTAAGGCATGGATATATGTGTTGTTTTTCTGCTGAGGTCCTGTCATCCTCACAGACCTTCTACTGTGGCATATAAACTGGCAGGCTCCTGTCAGACCTCTGTGGCAAGCAGCTGCTTGAGAGGGTATTTATTTATTTATTTATTGTATAATTATTATTATTATTATGTATGCTATTTATATATATATTTATATATTCCCAATTTATTTCTATTAATGCTTTATTTAATTACTTAAGAAATGAAGTATTTTTGGATGTTTTACACATTACACAGAAATTACCGTATTCAAGGAGTAATCCTCACACAAGCAATGAGGACGTGAATTTAGGATTCAGTGTCTTTGATCGCAAAATCGGTTTGGTAATGCTCAAAAACAAGTAAGGAAAAATGTTTCTTTATAACAGTAGCAAACTGCATTTGGAGGTTTGTAACTTCGAAATGCCACTGAAGGCAAGTCAACACTTCGCGGATTAGGATATTTCAGGGTTATTCGTTCAGTACCCTAAGAGTTATCATGGAAATTGGTGTATAAGGGATGGCATCATTAATAGTTCACACTTTCTGTTACTGAATTTGAAGCAAACTTTTTTAGAGTATTTAGTACTATTTATCTAGTGGTGAATAATTATTTTTGCTTTTATGTATATTATTTATTAATACATATATTTTCAATTTATTTTTATTAATGTTTTATTCAGTTACTTAAATAGTGAAGTGTTTTTCGAAGTTTTACACATCACAAAGAAAATATCGTAATCAATGAGCCGAGACGGTCAAACTTCAGTTCTTGGCTGCCAAAGAATGATCCCAGAGGCAAAGAGGAGATGAATTCCGGATTCAAGTGTCTTATCTCGTGTTGAATTGTTATTATTATTTTCATTTAACTAATTTAAGCAATTTTTTTTTAAAGTTTCATAAATCACGAAGGAAATATCGTAATAATGGGGCCGAAACGACAAACTTCATCCCATGTTGCGGGGCGGGGGTGGCTCAGTCGGTAGCGCGCCAGGCTCGTAATCTGCAGTTCCCAGGTTCGAGTCCCAGCTGGGTCAGCGTTGAGATTTATCTCCGCAAAAATTCCCCGCCTCTGCCCACGGTCAGTAGGGGACACCGATGGGCTTGGAAAGGCCGCCGTCCGTCGGATGGGACGTTAAGCCGTGGCCCCGTGTGCGGGAGAGCCATACCCTGTGCACGTTAAAGAGCACGCTGGATGGCCTTGACGGGAGGCTACCATCTGTCTCCCAACAGCTGTTCCAGTGGGTCCCCTCCCCAAACCTTCTCTTAGCCTTCGGGGTCCATGTGACCTGGCCATTTAGCCCATGGTGTGAAAAAAGTGCCGCTCAGAGGTAAAACAACCCAACCCAATTGGTTGAATCAGTGTTATCTATACTGCTTTAACTCGAATATGATGGAAAGTTTTTCTTGAAAGCAATTACAATATGAAAATCGCAAGTTCTCCATTTTCTTAACGAGTCTAGTTAAACGAAAACTTCATCCTGATAGCGTTTATCTCATCGCTTGTTAAAGCAAAGACGTGCATAACGCGCTAAAATATCCTGTATCACGCAGACGTGTTGTTTATGGAAGTCAAAGCTTTCGCTTCCTCGTCGTGTACGGGCAGTGTCACCATCATGGAATCTCACGCTCAGTATCGAGTTTCGTTGTTCACCTGCCTCGGACGCAACTACCAAGGTAACTGAACTGACACAACTGTTGTTTCAGTAATTTTTCTGTAATTCGTAACGGTTCACGTTACCACCTGTTGCATTAACGTGTAGAAACACCTGACTGTGGATGTGGAATTTTCATGTCATTTCTGCTCAAGAACGCTACAGGATGTCACAAGGGTTTGGACCATTTCCTAGCCTAGCGCGGGGGCGGGGGGGTGTCAGGCCTGTAAGCGTGGTAGCCCAGTTCTGAACCATTTATATCATACCAGCTTAGACAGTGCACCAACAGAATTAGGGCGGGGATGGCTCAGTCGGTAGCGCGCCACGCTCGTAATCTGCAGTTCCCAGGTTCGAGTCCCAGCTGGGTCAGCATTGAAGTTTATCTCCGCAAAATTCCCCGCCCTGCCCACGGTCAGTAGGGGACACCGATGGGCTTTGAAAGGCCGCCGTCCGTTGGATGGAACGTTAAGCCGTGGCGCCGTGTGCGGGAGAGCCATACCCTGTGCACGTTAAAGAACACGCTGGATGGCCTTGACGGGAGGCGACCATCTGTCTCCCAACAGCTGTTCCAGTGGGTCCCCTCACCCAACCTTTTCTGAGCCTTCGGGGTCCATGTGACCTGGCCATTTAGCCCATGGTGTGCAAAAAAGTGCCGCTCAGAGGTAAAACAACCCAACGTTAAAGAACACGCTGGATGGCCTTGACGGGAGGCTACCATCTGTCTCCCAACAGCTGTTTCAGTTGGTCCCCTCCTCCAACCTTCTCTGAGCCTTCGGGGTCCTTGTGACCTGGCCATTTAGCCCATAGTGTGCAAAAAAGTGCCGCTCAGAGGTAAAACAACCCAACCCTGATTGAAATTCATTATTCCATGCCATATAGTCATTATTTTTTCATTTAGAATTTAATGTTAGACTCCAGATGCTTATTTATCAGAACTCATTGTCGGGGAACGGGGCGGGAGGGGGGCTAAGTCTGTAGCGCTTCAGGCTCGCAATCTACAGTGCTCAGGTTCGAGTATCACCTGGGTCAACGTTGAGATTTATCTCCGCAAATCTCACCACCCTGCCCTTGGCCAGTAGAGGACGCCCATGGGTCTGAAAAGGCCGCCGTCCGTTGGATGAGACGTTAAGTTGTGGCCCCGTGAGCGGGAAAGCTCTAACTTGTTCACGTTAAACTAACGTTCACATACGCTGCATGACCTTGACGGGAAGTTACCATCTGTCTCCTAACAGCTGTCCAGTGGGTCCCCTACCCCCAAACTTCCCTGAGCCCTTGGGGTCCTTGTTACCTGGCTGTTCAGCCCATTTTGTGCAAAAAAAGTGCTGCTTAGAGGTAAAACAACCCAACTTACTGTCACATCACAGATAGTTTTTGTTTATTGGCCTGAACCTATTGTTCAATTTCAGGCATATATTGTATATTGTCCTGAGCTTACTATTCAGTTCCAGGCAGTTGTGTATTGGCCTGAGCTTACTGTTCAGTTCCAAACAGTTGTTGTGTATTGGCCTGAGCTTACTGTTAGTTCCAGATAGTTATTGTGTATTGGCCTGGGCTAACTGTTCAATTCCAGCCAGTTATTGTTTATTGATTAATAATTTACTATTCGATTCAAGACAGTTATTGTTTATTGATTAACAGTTTACTATTCGATTCAAGACAGTTATTGTTTATTGATTAACAGTTTACTATTCGATTCAAAACAGTTATTGCGGCGTCACGCCCACTGTAGTAGTGCAGCCTTGTGCAGAGCTGTTAACATGAGTCTCTTCCACAGTTGTCTACTCCAGATATCCATGGCATGCAGTTCCCTTCGGAATGTTCATTCGAAAACAGCTTGTTGTAGGCCTGCATTGACTGACTGGAGCAATTCCTGCCTCGTTGCAAAGTGGTTTGCCCTAACGGTGCGTGACACAGTGCGGCAGTTCCTATTGGTGAGCACAATCTTTCTGCCACACTTCTGGCGACGATTAGTGGTGACTGCGATGTGTACCACTGCTAGAAGACCCTTTGGACAGTATGTTTCGACACACCTTCAAGGCGAACTGCAACGAGCAGCAACTTCGAAGGCAGCAACTTCTTGGGCACTATGCCCTTTGGCTCAACCAAACGCAATAGGACCTTTTTGCCACTCATTCACATCTTTGGCGCAACCCATGTTTTATGGAGCGACTAACACACACGTGGCAAACAACCACTTCTTATCACTGTATGAACCCCGTAGCGCACAGCATAGCTATTCGTAGGACGCGTTTATTACTGATGCACCCTCTGTTGCTGTTGAACGGAGGTAACCCTCTTACGGCGGGAGATGACTAATTTTTTGTCCGGTGTGCTTAATAGTATTTCCAAAAGATATAAAAAAATTAGTAATTATTGTTTAGTATAATCAAATAACATATTATTTATACAATAATTTTTTTCACGTAATTATAATAATAATGATCTAAATGATATCAAAATAATTAGAAATTATCATTTATTCTGCAAAAAAATTAAAGCTATATTTTTGGGTTGGGCTATTTTATCTCGGAGCAGCACTTTTTGCACACAGTGGACTAAATGACCAGGTCACTAGCACCCTGAAGGCTCAGAGAATGTTGGGAGAGGAGACCACTGGATAGCTATTAAGAGACAGATGGTAGCCTCCCGTCAAGGCTATCCAGCGTGTTCTTTAACGTGCATAGGGTATGGCTCTCCCGCACACGGGGCCACGACTTAACGTCCCATCCGACGGACGACGGCCTTTTTAAGCCCCTCGGTGTCCCCTACCAACCGTGGGCCGGGCGGGGAGTTTTGCAGAGATAAATCTCAACGCTGGCCCAGCTGGGACTCGAACCTGGGAACTGCAGATTACGAGCTTGGCGCGCTACCGACTGAGCCATACCAGCCCCTCTATATATTTTGAACCTTGATGGTATAGAAAATGTTTTACATTAGTAATTTTAATTAGTAAGTTGTGTCCCTTATTTCAGTGGATTTAATTCTTTCTATACATGTTATTATTATCATCCTAAACATTATTTACATTTTTATGCATTTAGTTCCAGCCTCTGTGGCAAGCAGCTGCTTGAGGGGGTATTAATTTAATTAAAATTAATATTTTCCACATCTACAAATTTATGAGATTTCAGTACTGTAAACTCCCGCAAGAGAGTCTCTTGTGAGATTTTCACTGTATTTTTATGTATATAATTGTTTTTAGAAAAAAATAAATAATAATCATTACATTTTGTTATACTTCTCTACTGATATAAGGGACCTGGGTTCGATCCCCGGGTAAGGCATGGATGTTTGTGTTGTTTTTCTGCTGAGGTCCTGCCATCCTCACGGACCTTCTACTATGGCATATAAACTGACAGGTTCCTGTCAGACCTCTATGGCAAGCAGCTGCTTGAGAGGGTATTTATTTTATTTATTTTTTTTATACTTGAACGTTCTTGTCACTACTCTCTTACTTCTTTATAATCAACTAGATATAATCCAACTAGGGAGACATGCTTTTAAAATGAACTTTACAACACCTGGCAGTATTTGTTTAACTTTGTTTATATGCTCTTTGTTTACACAAAAGAAAGTGCATTATCGTTTACATTTGTAACACTACCACTTCATTCATAAATCTTTTATAAACGTAAATAACTGATCCGAAAAATTAATTCAAAATTGAAAATAATGGTTTTTATGCTTCTGTAATCAGTACTTTTTTAATAATAGGCAGTTTAAAAAATTCCCTAGATTTTTAAAACTCCTTCTCTATTGACACAATAGCGAACTCTTTAGATTTTCCCTCTCCACTTTTTCTTAAGATGCAAATGGATACGTAGTGTGACTTTCCAGGCGATACAAAGATCAAAATAAGCAAGAAACAGAAAGGTAAGGCGCTATTGTCTAGCAGTGTTGTAGGGGTCGCAGGCTGCAAAGCAGGAGTGTCCCCCACTGAAAGTTTGTGGTCGCTGGAGCAGCAATTATCTTGACCCCTCAGTCATATATCTTCATCGGAGGGCTGGTGCTGTCTGCAACCCCGTAATTTCTGTCGGTTTAGGTGCTGACCGAATCGTAGGCTTGCGCGGAGAGTTGCCAACAGGTGGTCGACATACCGTCCCACATAATTTTTTGAGAGAATCAGGAGAATTTTTGCTGAAGTTTGTTGGCAGGATATTGTTTCTTCATTGAAACTTGCTGTGAGATTGCAAAGAGTTATTGTTCGCTGATTATAACTTAGCTTTGGAATTCGGATAGTTATTGTTTTCTGATCGGAACTTAATGGTGGAATTCAGATAGTTATTGTTTTCTGATTGGAACTTAACGTTGGAATTCAGATAGTTATTGTTTTCTGATTGGAACTTAATGTTGGAATCCTAGACAGTTATTGTTTAATGATTAGAACTTACTGTTAGATTACAGAGAGTAAATGTTTATTGATCGAAACTTATCGTTAGATGTTGATTGGAACTTACTGTTATTGGTCATTGATTAGAACTAACTGTTGGAATTCAGATAGTTGCTGTTTTCTGATTGCAGCTTATAGCTGAATCCCAGATAGTTATTGTTTTTTTTAATTAGAAGTTACTGCTTGATTCCAGAGAGTTAATGCTTATTGATCGGAACTTACCGTTAGATTACGTGTAGTTATTATTTATTAATCTGAATTTCCTGTTAGATTACGGGTAGTTATTGTTTATTGATCTGAATTTACAGATAAATTCCAAAACAAGTAGTGAAGAAATACAGGATAAGTCCTGTAGACATGGAACTCATGAAATAATGAGCTGAAAAAAAAAAGTGGTTTTGTCATGAGTGGGATTCGAACCCACGTCTCCAGGAATCATGCCTGTTATGGCTCAGTCGGTAGCGCGCCAGACTCGCAATCTGTACTTCCCAGGTTCGAGTCCCAGCTGGGTCAGTGTTGAGATTTATCTCCGCAAATTCCCCGTCCTGCCCCACTGTCAGTAGGGGACACCGATGGGCTTGGAAAGGCAGCCGTCCATCTGATGGGACGTTAAGCCTTGGCTCCGTGTGCGGGAGAACCATACCCTGTGCATGTTAAAGAACACGCTGGATGGCCTTGACGGGAGGCTACCATCTATCTACCAATAGATGTTCCAGTGGGTCTCCTCCCCCAACTTTCTCTGAGCCTTCGAGGTCCATGTGACCTGGCCATTTAGCCCATGGTGTGCAAAAAAGTGCCACTCAGAGACAAAACAACCCAACCCAAATGCTACCACTATACCACCACCAATGGCTAACCTTTCTCAGCTTGTGTAACGTTATAAGTTTTACATAGTTTGCATATAGTTATTTTTATTGGCTGGAGTTTACTGTTCGATTCAAATAGTCATTATTTGGTAACTGAAATTTATGTTTGTTTCCAGATGGTTATTATTTTTTGACTGGAACTTGCTGAGATTGTAAAGAGTTATTGCCGTGTAAAACAGCAAAAATATGTAGAATTAGAAATGACGATGATTTAAGAGATGTATTAAAGCAAAATGGCTCGGCTGCTAAGTGATGTTGAATGCGAAGTCAATAATGATTGTAGTGTATTAGATTTGGATAGATTAAAATCATTTTTAATTCTGCTAATTATCCGTCTATATGCATATTAAATCTTAATATACGCAGTATTAGGAATAAGTTTGAAGAAATAGAGGCAATTATAGATGATAATAACTTAATAGATATATTAATATTAACAGAAATATGGGTTAAAGACGAAATTTGTTTACATAATCTTAATGGGTATAAAAAATTCTATAAATGCAGTCAGTATAATAAATCAGGAGGTATCTTAATATATGTTAAAAATTGTATAAATATTGTTATAAATGATGATGTAGAGATGGAAACATCAGAATCATTGTGTTTGACACTAAACAATTGTAATCTTTGTATATTAGCAGTGTACCGGTCTCACTTTTACACACAATGTCAGTTCATTGAAGAATTAGATAGAGTATTAGGAAAGTTGATACGAAAAATATATTGTTTACAGGAGACATAAATATTGATTTATTTATTGACAAAGAGTATGTAGATGACTATTTGCTACTGATGTCGACATACGGTTTCCAATCGTGTTTAAATGAAATAACCAGAAGTTCACAGACCAGTTTTTCGTGTTTGGACCATGTATTTGTTAAAGGAAATTCTGATACAGATGTGAAAGCAGTCTTTGGTTTGTTTTACCTCTGAGCGGCACTTTTTTGCACACCATGGGCTAAATGGCCAGGTCACATGGACCCCGAAGGCTCAGAGAAGGTTGGGGGAGGGGACCCACTGGAACAGCTGTTGGGAGACAGATGGTAGCCTCCCGTCAAGGCCATCCAGCGTGTTCTTTAACGTGCACAGGGTATGGCTCTTCCGCACACGGGCCACGGCTTAACGTCCCATCCAACTGCCTTTCCAAACCCATCGGTGTCCCCTATTGACCGTGGGCAGGGCGGGGAATTTTGCGGAGATAAATCTCAAAGCTGACCCAGCTGGGACTCGAACCTGGGAACTACAGATTACGAGCCTGGCGCGCTACCGACTGAGCCACCCCCGCCCAATGTGAAAGCAGTAGTTGTATTTTCGGACATATCTGATCATTAACCAATTGGTATTAAAATTAGTTTAATTAGCGAAAATTTTAACATAGAGGAAAAGCAAAATAATTTTACATATAGAATAGACTATACACTACTTATTAAAGAATTGGAAAAGACTAATTGGGAAAACATTAAAAATATAGGAGATACAAATTCGGAATACAAGATATTTATCCACAATTTTTCTGAAATAATTAATAAATCCAAAAAGTACTGCTTAAAAAACACAAACAGAAAATCAAAAAACAATTGGATAACAGATGAAATTATAAACCTTATTAAAACAAGAGATAAATGCTATAAGAAATTTAAAAGTTATCCACGTAATAATGTATATGAAACGAATTATAAAAATGTAAGAAATCAGCTTAGTACCAAAGTAAAAAATACAAGAAAAAATTATTCATCATCATCCTCAAGCAGCCATTGGCTACGGAGGTCCAACCAGACCATGCAATTTAGTTCTCCAAGCAAGTCTATCCTGAGCTACATCTACTGCATTCTGGCCACTGCACACCAATTCTAACAAGGTCCTGTTTGACATTGTCAGCCCACAGCATTCTAGGTCTCTCCTTCTTTCTGAGGCCTTTACGCACACTGTTCATAATAATTATTATAGAACACAATTTCAAAAATTTAACGGTAATAATAAAAAGCAATGAAAATTTATTAATGAACTAACTGATCAAGAAAGGAAAACATATTTTTATCGCTTAACATCTTTTATTGTTTAACATATTATATTTATACTTTTATTGTTTAACTCATTGTTTAACATCGCAATTGTTTAATATTGGTAAGGAAACAAATGATAGCGATTCATTAAAATTAGCAAATGAATTTAATCTTTATTTTACTGGAGTTTCAGAAAATATTATTGAATGCCAAACACATGAAACTACTGCTAATTGATTTGAGCATAGTACTAGAACAAACAGCTCTATGTTTCTGCAACCATTTAGGGAAATTGAAATTGAAAATATTATTCTAGAATTGCATGACAATAAAAGTCCAGGTTTAGATGGTTTTACTGCCATCATATTAAAAAAATCTGTAAAGTATATTACTAAACCTCTTTCATATAATTTTAACATGTCAGTTCAAAATGGGGTCTTGCCAGATGAATTAAAGAAGGCAGTCGTGGTTCCTGTTTATAAAAATGGAAAAAAATATATTATCAAATTATAGGCCAATATCTATCATTTCAATTTTTGGGAATTTTTTCGAAAAGTTAGTTAAAAAAAGAATTAACTGTTTTTTATTGAAAAATAATTTTTTTTCAAATAGACAATTTGGCTTCAGAGAGGATAAAAGTACGGAGGATGCCACAATTGATTTTACTAAATTCATATATGACTCCTTACAAAATAATTATCAAACTATATCTATATTTTTGGACATACAAAAAGCATTTGACACCATCTCCCACAACATACTATTGAATAAAATGGGACATACTGGAATTAGGGGAATTGCACTATCATGGTTTAAAAGTTTTCTAAAGAATAGGATACAAGTTGTTAAAATAAATAATATTATTAGTTCAGAGTTAAAGGTAAAATATGGCGTGCCACAGGGTTCTGTACTGGGGCCGATTTTATTTTTAATATACATCAATGATTTTTGTCAGATAAACATAACAGGGGGAATTACTAGTTTTGCTGATGATACTGCCATCACTTTTCGAGATAAAAATAAAACATAATTAAAAATATTAATCAACAGTGAATTGAAAATTATTGGTACTTGGTTTAGAACTAATAAATTAACTTCGAATTTAAATAAAACAAAATTAATGTATTTTAGTTTGAAGAGCAGAATTACTGACGATCTGGATATTAGAATTCATAATAGAGCCTGCAATCAAGATTTGGCTTGTAATTGTAAAGCTATCGAAATTGTTGGTGAGACTGATTACTTAGGTATAAAAATCGATCAAAAATTGAGCTGGAAACCACGTGTGGATAAAATTAAAATAAAACTTGATTGGGATACAATCATGTTTTATTTTAGTTAAAATAGGAAATTCTGATCAATGTTATACCAAATTTATTACTTAAATAAATTGGTAGATGCAGAAATGATGTTAAATATATATAATTCCTGGATTCAGTCTGTATTTTATTATGGGCTATTGCTCTATGGGGGAACTTATAAAACAATTCTCAAACCAATAATTACAATTCAAAACAGAATAATAAAAAAACTAGCAAATAATATTAATAGGTTTTCTAGTGTGCATTGTAGTTATGTACATGTGGATATTATGCCTTTAAGACATCTTTTATGCCTTTAAGACATCTTTATAATAAGCTAATGATATACGTATATAAAAATAGCAATTATCTTCAAGAAAAAATATTTGAACATCATTTGCGTACTGAGGGGAAACAATATATTGTTCCATTGGTTAAAAAAGAGATTGTACATAAGCATTCAATGTATTAAGCTCCCAAAATATTCAATAGCTTACCTTATGAATTATGAAATTTCTCTGGAAATATTTAGTTGTTTAAAAAAAAAGTTAAAAGTTTTCCTTATGGGGTTTGCTGATATTGAATTTATGTATAATATACTCAAGAAAATCTTTTTGTCTAGCTCCTGAAGCTGAGAAAAATTTTTCATTTGCATTACTAGATATTTGAACATCGGATAGTTTGAAATTTTAAAGTATGTATGTATACACGTTCATATGTTTAAATTTCTGTGTATTCTATGTTATCTTTATACAATGTAATATGTAATATAATAACCCGGAAAAGCTTTGCGTGTGGGTTGTTTATAGCAAAAGAAATGTATATTTATTTGTAAAATAAAGTTGAAAGTTATTGCTTCTTAATTAGAAGGTACTGTTAGATTCCAAAGAGTTAAGGCTTATTGATCGGAACTTACTTTAGATTAAAGAATAATAAATAAAATCCCCTCAAGCAGCTGCTTGCTACAGAGGTCTGACAGGAGCCTGTCAGTTTAGTACACTGTAGTATAAGGTCTGTGAGGATGGCGGGACCTCAGCAGGAAGATACACAAGCATCTATTCCTTACCCGGGGATCGAACCCAGGTTCGGTTAATCAGTAGCCAAGCGCGCTAACCACTGGGCTTATATATATATACACACTATGTTGAAAAAAGTGTCCGTACACTTCCAGGTTATGTGAATGGAAAGCCACTTTCAAAGCTCCCTAACATTGAAAATATACCTTTTACGCAAAAACTGTGTTTGGCGATAAATTGTAGATGCCAATCAAAATTCTTTAAATATATTTCCAATAATATTCGTTAAATATTTAAAAAATGAATGAAAGTTAAAGCATTTATCTTCAACTTTTGACACTTGTGAAAAAATACTTCAATAGATAAAACACAATTCTTGTAACGATTTGTTCACTAACATAAATTAAATATCTGAAGTTTGAATGACGATTTTTGTAAGATTTCATCAATTTGGAGGCAATGTGACAGTGTCAATTTTCAACAATCTTCGATCGTTGAAATCAATTCTTCGATCTTCGATCTTTGAAATAAACAATCTTCGATTTAAAGAGTTATTGAAGCCGGACCATTTAATAGCAGGCGACACTGTCACGTTGCCTCCAAATTGATGAAATCTTAAAAAATCGTCATACAAACTTCAGATATTTAATTTATATTAGTGAACAAATTGTTACAAGAGTTGTGTTTATCTATTGAAGTATTTTTTCACAAGTGTCAAAAGTTGAAGATAAATGCTTCAGTTTCCATTCATTCTTTAAATATTAAACGAATATTATGGGAAATATATTTAGAGAGATTTGAGTAACATCTACAATTTATCACCAAGAGCAGTTTTTTCGTAAAAGGTTTATTTTCAATGTTAGGGAGCTTTGAAAGTGGCTTTCCATTCACATAACATGGAAGTGTTCGGACACTTTTTCAACGTAGTGTCTATAAAGAGGATAAAGGGAGTAAAGGAAAATTTGAAGGTTGCACTGCCTATCTGCTATTCCAAATAAATTATACATATTTGAATAAATAAAATGAATAAATATGTATTATGTATTTGTGTGTGAGAGTGTTCTAATTGTAAATTTGTTTCTTAAAACTCCTCCGGTAGTTTTAAATTTTTAAAAACTTAATAGTTAAATTTAAAATGTTTAATTATATTCTTATAAAATAGTAGTAAGTAAATTATAATATATTACGCTGTCCCAAATTAAATAGTTTACAGTTGAACTTTAGACAAATAAAATGACTAAATGCATTTTTAATTTTCCTCCTTTGTTCCTTTTTTCTTAAAAAGGATGTCCTGTCACGTTGTATCTAGGTGGCCGTGGCCTGGTTGCTGAAGATGTTCAGAGGAGTTCAAGGAAAGGGACCTGGTTGCTCATGCAGTTTCTCCTCCTTCAAAGAAGAGCTATAATTCAGAAAGAATTGCAAACACTTTTCTGATTTAATGAAAAGTCACTGAATAATCCAACGTGGACTGGGAGTAACGTAAAGCCACTTTTGAATTTATGTCGCAACAGCATGACTGCGGAAAATATTTCTACGCATATGAAAATTTGTCCCTAGTTCCCAGGGTTAGGTTGTTGGGTTGTTTTACCTCTGAGCGGCACTTTTTTGCACACCATGGGCTAAATGGCCAGGTCACATCGACCCCGAAAGCTCAGAGAAGGTTGGGGGAGGGGACCCACTGGAGCAGCTGTTAGGAGACAGATTTTAGCCTCCCGTCAAGTTCTTTAACGTGCACAGGGTACGGTTCTCCCGCACACGGGGCCAAGACTTAACGTCCAATCCGCGGACGGCGGCCTCTCCAAGCCCATCGGTGTCCCCTACTAACCATGGGCATTGGCTTAACGCTGACCCAGCTGGGACTCGAATCTGGGAACTACAGATTACGAGCCTGGTGCGCTACCGAATGAACCACCCCCGCCCCTAGTTCCCAGGGAGAAGTTGGTACAGTCGGTAGCGTGTCAGGCTTGTAATGTTCCGTTCCCAGGTTCGAATATCAACTGTTCCCAGCGTTGAGATTTTACTTCATCTGCTCCACCTTGCTGTTATTGTTGTTTTACCTCTGAGCTACACATTTTTTGCACACAACGGGCTAAATGACCAGGTTACAAGGACTCCCGAGGGTTCAGAGAAAATTGGGAAATTATGGGGTTGTTTGTTTTACCTCTGAGTGGCACTTTTTTGCATACAATGGGCTAAACAGCCAAGTCACAATGACCACGAGAGCTCAAAGAAGACTGGGAGAATGTGGGTTGTTTTAGCTCTGAGCTGCACTTTTTTTGCCCACAGTGGGCTAAATGACTAGGCCACAAAGACCCCGAGCGTCCAGAGAATGTTGGGAGGGGACCCACTGGATACCTATTAGGAGACAGATTGTAGACTCCAGCCGAGACCATCTAATGTGCTCTTTAACCTGCACAGGTATGGCTCTCCCGCACATAATCCACGGTATAAGGTCCCGTCTGATGGACGGTTGCGTTTCCAAGCTCAATGATGTCCCCTACTGGCTGAAGGCATGGAGTTGTTTTGTGCAGAGATAAATCTCAACGTTGGCCACAACGTTGGTCAACAAGTTATCGTTATCAGCAAGTTATCGTCAACGTTATCAATGGTGGTCAACAAGACCACCTAGAATAGAAAGCCGTACCACTTCGTTCTGACGTTAGCTTTAATAGACTCTGATATCTGATATCTTTAATTAATATTAAGAGCTCCAAGCCTATGGCTTATATCTCGAAGTCTAAAATAAGTGCCTGATTGGCAATAACAAAGGTAAAACACATAAACTCTAAAGGGGCCACACGGGCAAAACAAACCTACTAAAGAAGCACAACTAAAAGTTAAACATGTGGGTGCCAAACACCATAATCTTAGGACGCTTGAATTGGTGTTTAAAACCAAGGGATCATAATCAATCAAAGATCTAATTATATCATAAGGATGATCTCCCGTTGATTCAAAAAAGATCTGCGCGAGCTTCCGAATATGAATGTATATAGTTAGTGCTCAAATCAGTGTGAATGGTCTTGTTTTTTCACAAACCAGGGGGGCGGGGGCGCTCAGTTGGTAGCGCGCCAGGCTCGTAATCTGTAGTTCCCAGGTTCGAGTCCCAGCTGGGTCAGTGTTGAGATTTATCTCCGCAAAATTCCCCGCCCTGCCCATGGTCAGTAGGGGACACCGATGGGCTTGGAAAGGCCGCCGTCCGTCGGATGGGACGTTAAGCCGTGGCCCCGTGTGCGGGAGAGCTATACCCTGTGCACGTTAAAGAACACGCTGGATGGCCTTGACGGGAGGCTACCATCTGTCTCCCAACAGCTGTTCCAGTGGGTCCCCTCCCCCAACCTTCTCTGAGCCTTCGGGGTCCATGTGACCTGGCCATTTAGCCCATGGTGTGCAAAAAAGTGCTGCTCAGAGGTAAAACAACCCAACCCAACAACACAAACCAGGGAGCACTGACCACAGATCTGAGGATTTCATTTTGGAAACTCTGAAGCCTCCTGACATTGGCGCTGGTAGTATTACGTCACACTGGTGAGGCATATGTCAGGACTGACCACACAAGTCATATAAAGAAATAATTTCTTTTCTGGAGGTTTCGAGCTCCACCCTATCAGGGATGCAAGTTTACATCTGATTTCAGTACACTCTGAATTCTAGATATTTCCTGTATATTTATATTTTCTATTATTAGTACTGGTAGCTCTGATTATTAACCTTTATGTTGCTATATATTTATAAATATACATTATTTAGAAAATGAATTATTTGTATGTATAAATATTATGGAATTATATATTTGTAATAGTATTATCATGTATTATTATAAAATATTATTATATATATATATATAATATTATCTATGTATATAACCATACTAAGGCTTAATAAAGATAAATAATATCAATTTTATATATAAGTATTATGATAATACTAATACGTATACCTTCTTCTAAAAAAAGGTATATTTATAAATATACATTTGTATAAAGATTAGCGTAGATTCTACCAGTAATAATAACAGAAAAAAAATTATATTAGAAATTTTTAGATTTTGGGTCGACTAATGCTGACGTCATAACTTAGTGATACGGCCTTCTACCCCAGGTTTTGGTCTGACGCACTACGGACTGACCACTCCCACAATATGAAGAAAACAATCGAATTTTTCTATATATCTTCCTCTATATCAGTGGTTTTTAACTTTTTATGTTTCACGTATCCCCTGGAAATGTGTATGTAACTGGCGTACTCCTTGTATAGATAGATAAAACTATAGTTATAGTATAATAATGCCAACTTATCGACTTTGTTATTAGATCTAGCGATCTTTTAGCTCTCACGGAGCACCTCAAAAATTTTTACCGGGGGTACGCGGATCCCAAGTTGAGAACCCCTGCTCCATATAAAAAATATTTAACCTTAACAGGTCCAAATGTGGTTCTCCATTGCCGCAATATCTTCAGTAAACCTTGAATTACTTTCATCAATACACAAACAGATTAACAGTTTTTTTTTTTAAATAAATTCCTGTTTAAAACCAGACCGATCACTTACCCATCTATTGCTAGGGATGTTTTCCTTAATTCCATCTGTCAGCGGTCGGACCTCCCTCCAAGACTCTCCGTTGCTTACAAATACCACACTCCTGACGTCACAGCAGGCCATGATTGGCAGCTACCAGCATTCCTCGAAGAAGTCACTTCATGGAGTACAAAGATCCAAACAAGAACTCGGCTTGGGGAGAGAAGATACAACATCCAAACGCACCTGTGCATTTCATTCCACTATGCATCCAGAACATTCTAGCTGGAATGCCACGAGGTTGTAATTATTTCCACTATGTTTCTACCTCCTGCATTTCATTCTAACGACTAGGCCCACGTGTAAAATGGGAGTTCAAGATGTAGGATAGATACTGTCTCGTATAGTTATAACTTATGGGGTTCTGTGTACCACCGCTTGTGAATGGCGTTAATAAACAAATCGTAACCCCAGCTCGTTTGTCGGCCCCCTGCGAGGCAAGCAGGGGCATGCCCTGATTTAAAGTCCCCTTAAGAAGTGACCCCGCGCAGTTTTTACACCTGCAAGAGAGGCCACGGACATAAATCGATGTGGAATCATTGTGGGTTTAACGGCCGGATTAATTTACAGCCGTCATAGTGTACGGTCCTGCGAGATCCCACTGGTGGTTTGACTCCCTGTTAGGTCACAACAGGGGGGGGAACGAAGGAGTGATCCCATATAGGGGGGAAGCTGCCAAACTTCGAAAGAATTCTGCATGAGAGATTGCTGGTTGCTGGTTCGTATCGTACAAAAATATGTCCTATTGATGGAGTCTGTTAGAGCTACTCGTCAAGTAGTTTATTTGTTGCTGAGGTGTGGCCAAGACTACATTGATGATGAAGGCAATACAACTCATTTGATGACGTCACGTATTGAGATTTTTTTTTTGGTTGAGTTGTTTTACCTATGAGGTCACTTTTTTGACACCATAGGTTAATGGCCAGGTCACAAGAATCCTGGGGGTTCAGAGTAGGTTGGGGGGAGGGGACCCGCTGGACAGCTGTTGGGAGACAGATGCTAACCTCTCGTCAAGGCCATCCAGCGTGTTCTTTAACGTGCAAAGTGTATAGCTCTGCCACACACGGTGTCACGCCCAGGTTCGAGTCCCAGCTGGGTCAGCGTTGAGATTTATCTCCGCAAAATTCTCCGCCCTGCCCACGGTCAGTAGGGGACACCGATGGGCTTGGAAAGGCCGCCGTCCGTCGGATGGGACGTTAAGCCGTGGCCCCATATGTGGGAGAGCCATACCCTGTGCACGTTAAAGAACACGCTGGATGGCCTTGACGGGAGGCTACCATCTGTCTCCCAACAGCTGTTCCAGTGGGTTCCCCCAACCTTCTCTGAGCCTTCGGGGTCCATGTGACCTGGCCATTTAGCCCTTGGTGTGCAAAAAAGTGCCGCTCAGAGGTAAAACAACCCAACCCACGGTGTCACGGCTTAATGTCTTATCCAATGGACCTCCCAAGCCCATTGGTGTCTCCTACTTACGAAACTGAAGGTATGGAGAGAAGTTATTTTTAAATTTTGGTGTAATATTATTGAAGGTTACTTTAAGTTATACCTTAAAAATGAATAAAGTAATAACTAGTTATAAATAATAATTACAATACTCAAATGTTATTCAATTAAAGTGTTAATTTCCTATTTCCATTATTTTCATAAGAGTATTATACAACTAATTACCGTAATATTATAAAAAATATATCAAAATTTCCCTCTATACGTGAAGTCATTAAAATGGCTGTCATGACCTTGACCATGTAGGTAATCATAGTCTGGTAAGGCTTTGGCAGTATTTGATACGGTAGCACGAAAAATTATGAGAAAGGTGAAAAGTAAAAAAAATGCAAACATCTATGAATTTTCTGGGTTCGGATCCATGTATTTTTAGGGAGAAAGTTAAAATCAATCACAACCCCTTGGTCAGGATCATCCAAAACCTAATATAGATGCAGAAATTAAGCACCATCACAAATAAGACGACTTCTCTATATGCGATGCTAGCTAGAGTTCCTGTCGAACAGAGGTTCAAATAATTTTTCTTTTTCAATATAAGTAATATACAGTACTATGCAAATTAGTTGGGACAATAGGAAAATGCAGTGACAAGACACAACTAAAATATTTATTTGTTTAATAGTGTAGTTAATAGTGAATGTGACCCCGCCCCCCCTTAGCTTAAATTACTACTTTCACCCTCTCAACCATTGATGCTACTAGCTTTCCACACATCTCCTTCACTTCAGGGTCGTGGTACCACACTTTCGTGATACTTTCTATCATTTTGATTTTCGTCGTGCAATCCATCTTAGATATGCGCGCTTTAATTAGATATGCGCCCACAAATTTTCAATGGGGTTTAGATCGGGTGAATTTCCTGGCCACTCCAATACCTTCAAATGTTGCTGTATAAAGAAGATCTTAGGAAGCTTAGAATTGTGGCATGGAGCCAGATCCTGTTGAATACCCCACAGCCGTTAGAAAACAGCTTCTGCAGTGTTGGGACCATTTTCCCTCCAGAACGCCTATGTACTTTTTGCTGTCCATCATTCCTTCAATGGGGTGAAGCGTCTGTGGCCCGGAAGCTGTGAAACATCCCCAAAACATGACCTTGGGTGGGTGTTTGGGGATTGCTGGATGTGGCGGGATCGAAGAGGTTCTCCAGGCTCCGCTTGTCCCAACTAATTCACACACTACTGTAAGGAATAATTTTAAAATAATACAGGTAAGTTTATTTGTTTTTTCATATCACGGAATTTTAGTTTTTTTGCAATACTCATATTTTTTAATCACTAAAGTTTCGTGCTTAATTTTTTTGTAAAAGATCCTGCCATCCTCACAGACCTTCTACTATGGCATATAAACTGACAGCCTCCTGTCAGACCTCTGTGGCAAGCAGCTGTTTGAGGAGGAATTTATTTTCGCCGTCCCATGACTGAGTGGTTAGCGCGCTTGGCTACTGATCTGAGGGACCTGGGTTCGAGCCCGGGTAAGGTATGGATGTATGTGTCGTTTTTCTGCTGAGGTCCTGCCATCCTCACAGACCTTCTGCTTTGACATATAAACTGACAGTCTCCTGTCAGACCTCTGTGGCAAGCAGCTGCTTGAGGGGGTATTTATTTATTTTTTTATTTTAATAAAAAAGCAAATAATTGACAGATACAGAACTGCAAATCAAGATGTCCATACACTTTGAAAGTTAGTGGGAAAAATGAGAATTACAACCGGCTGTAAAGGTGGCGCTGTCAGCAGCAGTACTGAATCGTCCATCTTTGAGAAAAGAGTTAATTATTAATTATGGATATCATGAAGTTTAAAAGTTTTTCAACCGTTTACCTTCTTAATATAGTAGATCGTAGATCGTATAATGATATTCGATGTACCGGGTAATAACCATCTCCATCAGAAAGATATGCCTATTTGGCATGAATAAGAACAAAATATATAAGTAAACCACCCTTAGGTGGGCCCCTAAGGGCAAACATAAGAAAAGCTAAAAATAGCAGTAAAATTGTATAAGAAACCTAAAACGGGTATGTCTCCTCAGAGAACGTTACCGTTTTAGGCATCTTGTACTTGTTCAAAACAGTATGACGTAAAATATCCTCCTCATATAGTAAATTTTATAGATGGCATTAATAAATAACTCTTTTTTAAAATTCTACTGGTAGATTTTATTTTTACATATTTTAATTAGTCGTATGTAATAAATTATTTTCTTTTACGCTGTTTAAAAGAATAGAGTTGGAACAAATGTAATGGCTTAAATTTTCATGCATATTTTATTTTCCTTCTTTCTTCTCTCCTTTTGTTCAACGGGTATGTAAGCCTGGTGTATCAAGGCAACTCCTCCTATAAGAAGGCTAGTGAACCTAAATTGATGATATCAGCATAAGAATTTTTAATATATGAACAGTTTTTCGTATTTTTCATTCTAATGTTATTACTGTTGGCTCTTGTACCAACTAGTAATAACATTAGAATGATTTTATACTAATGTTTATATATATTTTATTTAGGAGAAAAATTAATTGTATTAATTAGCATTATGATATTTGATAATAAATACAAATAATTTTCTTTCTAAATAAAATATGCTTTTTGATAAACGTTAGCAAGAAGACCAGTAATAACGGCAGAAACTAAAATATAAGAATTATCTAGGTGTTAGGCCTACCAACGCTGACGTCATAACTTGGTCCACTGGCTTTCTCTTATAGGAAGTGTTGATCAATGTGACCTTGGAACGTCCAATCAGCGGCGCATGAATTTCATTTTAATAATAATAATAATCTTTATTCTTATTCATGTTAGCTATATAAGAGTTTAAACAAATGACCGCAAAGCATCTGCTTATCTGCAGGATAGAAGAATAATAGCGTTACATGAAAATACATAAGATATAGTTTAAAACAATGTCATCGAATTATGTAAATTTCAGTGAAAGCTCCATTGTGGTAGTTCAAATTTTTATATTGATTTTAGTGTTTAGAATAAAATTTTTATTCTTATTTTTGATTTCTTTAAATTTGTTTAATAAAGTAATTCCCCTTGGTTATTGATTGAACACGTACTGTATATGCCCTTGTAAATTTCCCGTAATTATTTAATATTTTTGGAAGTTTGAAATAATTTTTGGATTTGTAACCTTGTGTTTTTCCCATAAGAAATTTTAGATTTAAATTCATCGTCAAAAAATATTTTGAGTGATGCTGTGTTTGTAAAGGTTGTGAAAAGAAAGTATGCTTAGATAATTTAGTCTTTCTTCGCTATGATAAAATGAATTTCTTAAGTTGTATGGGATTATATTTTTAGCAATGGATGATTGAATAGTTTTTATTTTCTTTATATTTGTGAGGGTAGTTGAGCCGTATATTATTAAACCATAAGTCAATATAGATTCACAGATAGCTTTGTAAACCAAAATACAGGTATGTGTGCTTGCAACAAATTGTAGTTTGTAAAGTTTAGATGCACATAGACGCAATTTCCCTGCTAACTTTTGAATATGTGTATTCCATCGGAAGGTTGTGTCCATGTAAAGTCCAAGATATTTATTGCTCTCAACACGCTCAATAACATCACAGATGTAGCAGTCAAGGTCATGAGTTATCATGTTATGAGGACACAAAGGTTCGTGGTTTTTAATTGCATAAGATGAAAGATCATAATATCCTAGTGAATGAAAGCTCATTCATTTGGTTTTATCTGGGTTTATGTAAATACGATTAATGTGAGACCAGGTAATTTTGTTAAAATTATCCTGTGTATCTCGGACTGTGTCTCCTATATTGTGATTCACGTTAACCAAGACGGTGTCATCAGCATGTATATAAGGAGAACCCTTCAGTTTAAGGTTTGCTAGATCATTAATCCAAATAATGAAAAAGAGCGGACCTAAAATTTAACCTTGTGGGACATCAGTGTACACTGTTCTCTTCTCACTATAACTGCCATTAATTTTAGTAACATGCACTCTGTTTTTTAAATAATTTTCAAACCATTTAAGGATAATACCTCGGATACCATAGGTATACAATTTTTGAAGTGAAATATAGTGTGATCTAACGTATCAAATGCCTTACGAAATTCCAGAAAGGTAGCAGCTGCTTTTTTTCCGTTTTTTAAAGTTCCGTTAATGACGTCAGAAAACTCCGTTAAAAGTGTAATTGCATTCTTACCTTTTTTGAAACCATATTTTTTAATTACTAACGTCATGTTTTATTTACAATATTAGCTACATATCTTTCAAGGATTTTGTGGAGAACAGCTAAGATAGCAATGGGTTTATAGTTAGTGCAATCAGATTTAGTTCCACTTTTGTAAATTTGCCTTAAAATAGCAATTATAAGTTTATTAGGGATGCTTTCTGTAGATATGCTTTCATTGATAAAGTTCATCACGAGATCAGTTAAGGAGTTGTTGCATGCTTTAATTGCTTCATAAAGCTGTTATATCTGATCGTATCCTAGGGGCGGGGGTGGCTCAGTCGGTAGCGCGCCAGGCTCGTAATCTGTAGTTCCAAGGTTCGAGTCCCAGCTGGGTCAGCGTTGAGATTTATCTCCGCAAAATTCCCCACCCTACCCACGGTCAGTAGGGGACACCGATGGGCTTGGAAAGGCCGCCGTCCGTCGGATGGGACGTTAAGCCGTGGCCCCGTGTGTGGGAGAGCCATACCCTGTGCACGTTAAAGAACACGCTGGATGGCCTTGACGGGAGGCTACCATCTGTCTCCCAACAGCTGTTCCAGTGGGTCCCCTCCCCCAACCTTCTCTGAGCCTTCGGGTCCATGTGACCTGGCCATTTAGCCCATGGTATGCAAAAAGTGCCGCTCAGAGGTAAAACAACCCAACTCTGATCGTATCCACATGATTTTATTTCATTTAAGTCATTTAAAATTTGAAAGTTTCTTGTTTTGAGATGGGAGGTATAAAAATTGGAGGAATAGTTGGTTGGATATGTTTAGAAACTGTAGAGAGATTCTGTATACGGTTATCGCCTCTTAGATTGACAATAATGTCTGCAAAGGTGTTAAATTTCTCTGCTTCTTGAATTTTAGACATACCTTGTGGCATATTCTTCATGATAAAATCGTCAATGGAAGTTCTAGGTTTATTATTGATTAATTTGGTTGATCAATTCCCAATTTTGCTATTGATTGTTTTTACAAGACTCAAATTGTTTGAAGTAATATTTTTTCTTTTCCTGCCTAATAAGGGACGTGACAGTGTTTCTTAAGTTTGTATAAATAATAAAAATCCCCTCAAGCAGCTGCTTGCCACAGAGGTCTGACAGGAGCCTGTCAGTTTATATGCCAGAATAGAAGGTCTGAGAGGATGGCAGGACCTCAGCAGAAAAACAACACATACATCCATGCCTTTCCCGGGACTTGAACCCAGGTCCCTTAGATCAAGTAGCCAAACGCGCTAACCACTCGGCCATGGGACGGCTAAGTTTGCATATAATAATTTAAAATTTCTGTTTCTCTTGCTATTTTTGTAATCAATCCAAGCCGAGTCTCTCTTTCTTATTAGGGGCGGGGGTGGCTCAGTCGGTAGCGCGTCAGGCTCGTAATCTGTAGTTCCCAGGTTCGAGTCCCAGCTGGGTCAGCGTTGAGATTTATCTCCCCAAAATTCCCCGCCCTGCCCACGGTCAGTAGGGGACACCGATGGGCTTGGAAAGGCCGCCGTCCGTCGGATGGGACGTTAAGCCGTGGCCGCGTGTGTTTGAGAGACATACCCTGTGCACGTTAAAGAACACGCTGGATGGCCTTGACGGGGGGCTACCATCTGTCTCCCAACAGCTGTTCCAGTGGGTCCCCTCCCCCAACCTTCTCCAAGCATTCGGGGTCCATGTGACCTGGCCATTTAGCTCATGGTGTGCAAAAAAGTGCCGCTCAGAGGTAAAAGAACCCAACACACAACCGCAGACTAAGGCGCAAATCACTGCTGTTAATGTAAGCCTTTTGCAGCAATAGTTCTATGGGCAGGAGATTTGTTGTGATTTTACCTCTGAGAGACATTTTTTTGCAAGCAAAGGATTAAATGGCGAAGTCACAAGGACTCCAAAAACTCGAGGTTGAACAAAAGGGATTCATTAAACTTCGATTAGGAGGAAGATGGAAAATTTTCGTCAAGACATTTTCCAAAGTTGCTTCGAATTTTACCAACTCCGATTTACTTGGGGGAAGCATTCCCCGCCCATCCCACCCAGCTACGTCCCTGTCTAAAGCAGCGTATAGGATTTGAGTCACGCCAGTAATGGTGCTAGCCGTCCCATGGCCGAGTGGTCAGCGCGCTTGGCTACTGATCTAAGGGACCTGGGTTCGAGCCCCGGGTAAGACATGGATGTATGTGTCGTTTTTCTGCTGAGGTCCTGCCATCCTCACTGATCATCATCTGATCTCTTAACCTGTTTTGATGAAATTTTGGGGTCAATATTTTGCAGGCTTTTAAATAATCCAGCGTTCATAACTCTTTGAATACTGAACATATATCATTTAAAATCGAGATTAAGATAGATTTTATTTAGATTATTAATTTATCTCTAAAGATATTTTTCACTAAAAATCATGTTAAAGAAGTTATTGAGCTCTGAATGTGATTTTCTATTAGGAGAGTGGGTTGTGTTGGGTTGTTTTACCTCTGAGCGGCACTTTTTTGCACACCATGGGCTAAATGGCCAGGTCAAAGGACCCCGAAGGCTCAGAGAAGGTTGGGGGAGGGGACCCACTGGAACAGCTATTGGGAGACAGATGGTAGCCTCCCGTCAAGGCCATGCAGCGTGTTCTTTAACGTTGGGTTGTTTTACCTCTGAGCGGCACTTTTTTGCACACCATGGGTTAAATGGCCAGGTCAAAGGACCCTGAAGGCTCAGAGAAAGTTGGGGGAGGAGACCTACTGGAACAGCTGTTGGGAGACAAATGGTAGCCTCCCGTCAAGGCCATCCAGCGTGTTCTTTAACGTGCACAGGGTATGGCTTTCCCACACACGGGGACACGGCTTAACGTCCAATCCGATGAACGACGTACTTTCCAAGCGCATTGGTGTCCGCTACTGACCATGGGCATGGCGGGAAATTTTGCGAAGATCAAACTCAACACTGACCCAGCTGGCTACTGACCGTAGGCAGGGCGGGGAATGTTGCGCTCAAATGAATCTGAACGCTGACCCAGCTGGGACTCGAACTTTGGAACTACAGATAACGAGCCTGGCACGCTACCGACTGAGTCTCCCCCACCCTTTCTATTAAGATAACATGGAAATGTTACCATTTTCCTCTCCAGTACCACTACATTTCTACTCATCATATTATATAATAGGAGTAATTCCGAACGAAGAGACAAACGGGCATTTAAATAAATTTAAATAAATTAATAATAAATTAAATATACATGTGACGTCATTGGTGGCCGAAATTGCCATTTTCCCTCTGGTTTCCCTGATACATGAGTGATCGGTTTCAAATTTGATGGGGTGCTCCCCACTTAGTTATAAACCTTTTGGGGTGACAGATCAGGTTCCTAGCTGCCGTGGATTGGGAGTGATCTCACGAAAAGCATCCGAAGTTGCTGGGGGCGCTGTCGTCGCCTACCTTGCGAATGGGTAATACGTTAACGGTTGAAAGCTGCGCAGGAATTTATCGATGGGAATTGTATATTTATAAATATTATGTTATATAATATTATAAAAAAGAGAATATTTATTTGGAATCAAGATAAATGCTTGATTCAAACACCAAAATATACATTTCTAATGAGTATTCTGTATTGAAATGTTTAGTCAAAAAATTGAAGGAATGATCCAGCATATTGATCATTTTGTTTTGTGATTTGCAAGTTCTATTTGCAATGCTGGTTGGAGAAGTCTGATCTACGTCCAATCTTTATATTTATATTAGAAGCTATCGTAGCAGTAGCCAAGGTTAAAAATCACAATAGCGATTTTGACAACACCTAAGTCAAAGAATGTCAACACCTAAGTCAAAGAATGGAAAAGAAGTTCAGCTTTGACAAAGCGTAAGTGGCGACCTCAAGTGGTGTTTCGATTCGTATCGTGCTTTTGTTTAAGCTGGGAAGCAAACAATAAGGGGCAAAGGAATTATGCATCAAAAAATTTATATTTTAAAAAAGGAAAAAAGTAACTGCACTTTGTATTTGAAAAAAAAAATATCATGATTTTAATAAAGGTTTATTTTCTCCATTGGAATTATTTTTCGTTGAACCAACAATTATAAATCGAACGGATAGAGAAAATTTGAAATTAGTCTGTAGTTAATTTATAGAATAAATTATTACAATTAGAAACTTTCTCGGTTGCATAGAAACAGGAAACAGAATTGATATTAATATACTCTGCAAGGATATCAATGGAAAATTATTACATAGGAAAAGCGAAGAGAATGGAAGTTGACAGTAACATGTAATTACAAAAGCGTTCGTCCCCTGTAATGTTCGTTTCACCTCTACGCCAAATGCACGATATTCGATTTTACATTAATCTCTATGGAAGCTTAACTTCTTCTCCCTCTACATTCTTTGCTTAAGTAGAGGGATAATTTTTGAACTTTAAGCGTAATATTTCTGCAGGTTGTTTTAAGATATATCCAACAAATGAGTAAAACAATAATTAATAGCAAAATTTTAAGGAAAAATAATTAAATATATAGTGGTTAGCGCGCTTGGCTACTGATCTACGGGACCTGGGTTCGAGCCCCGGATAAGGCATGAATGTTTGGTTGTTTTTCTGCTGAGGTCCTGTCATCCTCACAGACCTTTTACTATGGCATATAAACTTACAGGCTCCTGTCAGACCTCTGTGGCAAGTAAGTAAATAATATAATATAATAAATAATACCTCTGTAGCCAGTAAGTTATGATGTCAGCATAAGTGAAACGAAAAAAATCCACAGATTTGTTAAATATTTATTTCTCTTGTTATTACTGGTAAGTTTCAAAATTAATGTTTGTACTATTTTATATTTCTAGATATACACTATTTGGGAAAATTTATCCATATGTGTTAGTATTATCATAATGCTTATATACAGGGTGAATCTGAAAAAGTGGGCAAAACTTTACGGGGTGGTAGAACGCAGCTTTACGAGCAATATTCGTCATAGAATTGTATGGTCGGAACGCAAACGGCGAGCCGCTAGGTGGCGTTGGAAATGGTATAAAAGGGTCGGTCCTCGCACCCAACGGCATTTCTACCGTGAATTGCCGAGAGGATGGCTGGTTATACTAACCACAAAATGGCGGATATGCACTTTGTGTACGGTGCGGCGGACGGGAATGCAAGTGAGGCAGAGAGACGTTGCCGCGACTGGTTTCCGATGAGATGCACTCCAGATCAGAAAACCTTCGAGCGTTTGCATCGGCGGCTGTGTGAAACGGGATCCTTCGCCGCGGCCAAGCAAGACGCAGGGCGTGAAAGGAGTGTAAGGACGCTGCACCTTGCAGAGGACATTCTGCGTAGGGTGGAAGAGCGACCGGGATGTAGCACGTTAGCGGTTTCTCGTGCAGTACACGTGTCCCAAATGTCGGTTTGCCGTGTGCTACAGGAGGAAGGAATGCACCCCTATCGTATGCAGAAGGTACAAGCGTTTTCACCAGCGGACTATCAGCCACGTGTCGATTTCGCACGTTGGTACCTCCAGCAGAATGCAGCGCAGCCGGATTTTGGTGCACATGTTCTGTTTATGGACGAGTGCACTTTCACCTGTGAGGGCGTTTTGAATACCCACAATTCACACACGTGGGCATCTACGAACCCGCATGCCACACGTCCTCATTCGTTCCAGCAGCGGTTCTCCGTAAATGTTTGGGCAGAGATCCTCCATGACCATTTGGTTGGCCCATACCTCCTGCCACACCGTCTGGACGGCAAATCGTATAACACATTCCTACGAGAGGTGTTGCCGGAGCTGCTGCGTCCGATTCCAACCCCCAGCAGGTCGAGAATGTGGTTCCAGCACGACGGTGCGCCTGCACACTTCAGCTTAGATGTGCGGAACACTTTACATGCAACATTCCCAGGGCGATGGATTGGTCGAGGTGGTCCCATAGCTTGGCCACCAAGATCGCCGGATCTCTCGTGTTTGGACTTTTTCCTGTGGGGCCATATGAAAAGCCTAATCTACGAGTGCCCCATTGAAACCGATATGGATCTAGTCGCCAGGATCGCCGTTGTTGCCGGCGATATTCGGGAAATGCCTGGTGTCTTCGCAAATGTGCGTCGGTCCCTATCCCGCAGGTGTGAAGCCTGCATTACATCTGGCGGCAGCTCTTTTGAGCAATTTCTTTGAGCATGTACATCAATTACATTCCTGTTAATAAAATGTTTTCTGAAGTATCTCCTCTCCTTCTTGTGTTCATTCTTTAAATGTGACAGTGGAAATAAAATGTTTTCTGAAGTATCTCCTCTCCTTCTTGTGTTCATTCTTTAAATGTGACAGTGGAAAACTACCTTTTAACTTCTCACCGCTTGCGTTCCGACCATACATTCTATGACGAATATTGCTCGTATAGCTGCGTTCTACCCCCCCCCCCCATAAAGTTTTGCCCACTTTTTCAGATTCACCCTGTATATGAATACATTTTAAAAACAAAGTAATGCATATATATTAATATAAATTAGTATAAAGATTAATTTTAACACTTACCAGTAGAAATAAGAGAAGTAAATTTATAAGAAAATTGTATTTTTTTAATTCAACTGTCTGATGTCATAATGGAAAGGCTTCTGTTCTAGGTGGTGTTGGGTAAGCAAGACCTACCACAAAGTGTGATGTTATTATAAGTATTCATAGATAAGTTTTTTTATATTTTTTTTCTTGTATTACTACTGGTAAGTTTTAAAAGTGATCTTTTTACTAACGTTTATTTACAAATATAGAAAGTTTATTTACAAATAAAAGAAAAATTATTCATATATATATAAGCATTATGATAATGCTTATACAGACGAATAACTTTTAAAAAGTAATGTATATTTATAAATATAAATTAGTATAAAAATTAGTTTTAAAACTTACCAGTAGTAATAACAGAAACAAATATATGAAAAATTTGTAGATTTTTTTAAGTTCTACCTATGCTGATGTCAAAACTTAGTGGTACGGCCTTCTGTACTAAGAGATGTGTAAATCTCAGTAAGCCGCAACTGGGCACCTCCTATAACAGAAAGCCAGAAGAAAAAATTTATGACGTCAGCTTAAGTACTCCTATCATATCTATCATATAGATATTTCTTATACTTTTAATTCTAATATTTAGTGGTGAATTTTGTGCTAATCTTTATACTAATGTTTGTCTGTAAATATATTTTATTTAGGGAAAAAAATTATTTGTATTAATTAGCATTTTTATATTTGAAATAAATACGAATAATTTTCTTTCTAAATGAAATATATTTATAGTTAAATCTTAATATAAGATTAGTACAAGAGTTCACCGGTAATAATATTAAAATCAAAAATATAAGAATTGCCTATATAGTGGGACTGCCTAAGTGACGCAAAAAATTTGGTACATTGGCCTTCTGTTATAGGAGGTGTTGAACTGGGTATTAGCACCAATATTCAAAATAACCGAAGTAATTGTTCAAGGGTATTGGAAAAAAGCAGAAAAACAAACGGAAATACCAAAAAGTGGAATAAAATCAGACTAAGCAATCGAAACTCAGCATTCAAATCACTCAATTTCTTTTGGATTTTTGTGTTCGTGAATACGTTGGTTTTATAACCTTAAAACCACCAAGAGATGAAAGCTCAACTCAGCAGGGAGCGTGCAATTAATAAAACATGTCCTGGATACGAGGAACTTCTAAACCACAGGAGGTTGAGCAAAGACTGACCTTGTCAAGGACAATCTGTCTTCAGAATGTTAACTTGTTCACTTTTACATCTCACTATGCAAATCTCACTCCCAAGTCACAAGGTTTCCGTCTTTCCTTCATGCATATATTTATATTTCTTCTTTAAATCTTTCAGATTTTCCTCTCTTTTTTTTAAGTTTTCTTTGATAAAGCTCAGCTAGTGCTGTGTTATTAACCACTTTCACTTTCCTAGCTGAATTTCAAAATTCGATAGAGAGCTTCATTATACGGTTCAGGTTTTAAGGAGTTCTAGGTAGCACATTGAGTAGTATCAATGAGTATGTAAGGGAGAAGGGGCAAGATTTCACAGGTTGGCTTGTTTAACCTCTGAGCTGTACTTTTTTTACACACAATGGGCTAAATGGCCAGATCAAAAGGACCCCGAAGGCTCAGAGAAGGTTGGGGGAGGGGACCCACTGGAACAGCTGTTGGGAGACAGATGGTAACTTCACGTCAAGACCATCCAGTATGTTCTTTAACGTTGGGTTGTTTTACCTCTGAGCGACACTTTTTTGCACACCATGGGCTAAATGGTCATGTCACATGGACCCCGAAGGCTCAGAGAAGGTTGGGGGAGGGGACGCACTGGAACAGCTGTTGGGAGACAGATGGTAGTCTCCCGTCAAGGCCATCCAGCGTGTTTTTTAACGTGCACAGGGTATGGCTCTCCCGCACACGGAGCCACGGCTTAACGTCCCATCCGGCGGACGGCGGCCTTTTCAAACCCATCGGTGTCCCCTACTGACCATGGACAGGATAGAAAGTTTGCGGAGATAATTCTCAAAGCTGGTCAGCTGGGACTCGAATCTGGGAATTGCATATTAGGAGCCTGGAGCACTATTGACTGAGCCATCCCGATCCGTGGGCCAAAATGACCAGGTTACGAGGATTCGAAAGGTTCAGAGAAAGCTGGAGAAGGGGAAGCACTGGACGGATGTCAGGAGACAGATTGAGTTGGGTTGTTGGGTTGTTTTACCTCTGAGCGGCACTTTTTTGCACACAATGGGCTAAATGGCCAGTTACAGTGACATTTCGATGAACAATTTGTATCCGCATTTATTGCGGTGCAAAATATCTGTAGCAGGACTATTTTTCTTTAAATAGAAATAAACTGCATTTGTCTTTGTCAGATTTATTGTTGAAAAATCACTTGTGGTCCAGTTTCTAATTAATTCTATTTGCTTTTTAAAAATAATCGGAGAATCAGAACCGGTATATGTCAGGCAAGTGTCGTCAGCAAAAATAGTTAATTTACCTGTTAGGTTAATGGAATCTAAATCATTATATAATAATAAATAATAAGGGACCCAGAACAGATCCCTGGGGCACTCCGTATTCAACTTTAGTCCAAGCACTGTATGTATCTTTTATTTTTCTCTTTGCATTCTGTTAGCTAAATAACTGTGAAACCAATTCAATGCCACTCCTCTAACTCCAGCAGCTTGTAATTTTTGTATTAATTTTTGATGATTTACGGTATCGAATGCTTTTTTAATGTCCAGAAAGATTGTTAATGCATAATCATTGTTATTCATAGCTGTGTAAATCGTATTTGTTACCTGTAATAATGCATCATATTATTATTCACAGCAATATTATAAAACAAATTTCTTTTTTAAATGCAAATACTATTATCGTGTTTTTAATTATTCTTCATTCATTTGTTGAATGTACCCTAATGCAACCTGCAATAACATTATCCTTAATGTTTTGAAAATAATCCCTCCTTTCGTGTCGTCATTTAAATTACTCTCATGACTTGAAGTATTAAGGTTGTATTGACAAGAGCTAACTCGATACACCGGGCCTGGACCAACACCTCCTATAACAGAACGCCAATGTACCAAATTTTTGAAGTCACTTAGGTAGTCCCACTATATAGACAATTCTTATATTTTTGATTGTAATATTATTACTGGTGATCTCTTATACTAATTTTTACATTAAAGTTTATCTATAAATATATTTATTTAGAAAGAAAATTATTGGCATTTATTATCAAATATAATAATGCTAATTAATACAAATAAAATTTTTCATAAATAAAATATGTTTATAGACAAACATTAGTATAAAGATTAGCACAAAATCCACCACTAGTAATATTAGAATTAAAAATATAAGAAATATCTGTATGATAAGAGTACTTAAGCTGATGTCATAAATATTGTCCTCTGGCTTTCTGTTATAGAAGGTGTTGCCTGGACAGACATCAAACAATGGAGGAAAAAGAGGGATATTAAATTTCTGGAAATTTTTAAGTGAGTTATGTCTAAAATTTAACTACAAGCTGTTTAATTTAATTTAGAAAGCTTAAGAGAAGAGGTTTTCTTACTACGAGTTTATTAAAATAAACGAAAATTCTTTAAAATAAAAAGCTACCAGAAGAATTTAAATCTTCAATAAAAACACATTTAAATGCTATTTCTGTTAGTGTACTGTCCCGGCCTTATGTATATGGATGACCTTGACCAGAGCCATAAAAAAATCGGGCCAGATTGCAGTCAAACGAAAAAGGAGGAATAAAATTTTTAAACTTTTCAGTGATTTAATTTTTCTAAAATTAAAAAAAAACTATGAAATGATATAACTTATTTATTTTATTGTTTAATCAAGATATAAATAATTAACCCCTCAAGCAGCTACTTGCCACAGAGGCCGTCAATTTATACGCCCTAGTAGAAGATCTGTGAAGATGGCGAGACCTCAACAGAAACAGAACAGAAATATCCATGCCTTGTCCGGGGCTTGAACCTAGGTCCCTTTGATCAGTAGGCAAGAACGCTAACCACTTCAATTAGAGCACGAATACACATGAACTGTATTTTTTTGTTGTTGTTGGTGGTGGTGAGCTGTTTACAATTTATCACATTTTGCTGACATCGATGGTTAAGGCCAAAACAACTATTTTACTGACGTTGGGTATGGAGGGGGGAAAAAAATCTTTATTAATTTATTGTAATATTGCGGCGGTAGTTGTGAATAAAATGTATTTCTCTTATGACAATAATGCATAATTAAAAACACTAAACCACTTACTGAATATGTATTTAATCATTGTTGCATTCATTACCTTTATTAATTTTTGTTTTATTCATTTGTAAGATATAACTTAAAGCAACCTGTAATAATATTTATTAAAATTTAAAACATATTCTCACCGTATGCGATGTCATCAAAAGCGTTGTCATGGGCTTCATTGTCAAGGTAGCTTTGCTTTAGGCTTTATACTCCAGGCCTTTGCGGTCGTTGAAGAAAATTAATTCTGCATAAAAATTAAGGAAATTTTATTTGTCTAAACATTAATTAAATACTTCAAAACCACGTTAATTAGCGGGTTTTTAAAAATAAAAATCTACCAGTTGAATTTTCACAAAGAAAAATATAATTAAACCAACTATATGTTTTAAAATTAATTCTATTCTTACTGCGCTGTCTAGGCCTGATATATGAAGGTTGCCTTGCTCTAATCAACACCTACTATAACAGAAGGCCGTACAACTAAATTATGACGTAAGCATATGCAATACTAAAAGTGAAGAAGTTTCTTATATATTTATTTCTATCATCTTACTGATGAATTTTAATAGTAACCTTTATATTACTCTTATTTACAAATATACCTTTTTAGAAAGAAAATTACAAGAATTTATTAGTATTATCATAAAGGTAATATGTATACGAATATTGTTTTGCAAATAATGTATATTTATTAATACACATTAATATAAAATTTAGTATTAAAATTCACCGCTAATAATTATAGAAATTTATTTACAAATAAAAAATGTCGGGGTTTTTTAGAACAATTTGTGACGACGTCAACTTTGTTGTACGCCTTCTGTTAAAACTCACGATAAACCTTTATACATATACAGAAAAAAAAAAGTGAGCATTAGCTACACAATGCACTGATAGAGCAGTCATCACCTAGCGTAGACGTCTCAACCTTTCATAATTTCAGACTAAAGAGGTATTTCGTCAAACGTCAAAACCTACGTCATGATAGCCATTTCGAAACTTCCTTCCTTTTCCCTCTTTTTCCAAACCACAAAGGTCCAAACCATGACATCTTATCGTAAGCTGAATAAATCAAGGTAAGTCTTTTCATTCTGATGGTGTTGTGGACTGCATACTCTCCTCGGATACCACCAGCGTTGTGGGTCTAACAGCTGAGCATCTTGGGGGAGGAAAGCCGAAAAAAAACTGTGAGGGGGGAATAGGGGAGTAAACCCCCGCTGGGTGACGATGACGAGTGTTCCAGCAACGACGTACATTTTCTCGATCTCGTCAAGCCAACGAAGCAGGGCTCGAACACCCACAGAGTTTGTGTCTGAGGACGAAGCTGCATACCGATAAGGTAATCTGTACCTCACGATATGTCTACACTCTGGAAAAGGGGGGTGGATGCCGATTATTCTCCGCAGGAGGGCCGCAGAGCCAGTCTTGGTGCAGGTTTTGTGGTGGCCTTCACGTGTTCGTGGCAAAGGACTGTCGCGTCCTACGAGACTGCTGTTGAATGCGTTGTCGTGGGACGACTCTCGTTGCATCCTTGACATCAACAAGCATACTGACTGGGCTGCTTGCTACCTGTACTCAGCATATCCCGGAGCAGGAAACTGCAGCATGTGACTCTGGGAGACAGAATGGTGTAACTGTAGGGTGGTGAAAAGTCTCGCCCTTTGCCTATGTACGTCCACCCAGTTGGCCATTTATTATATTTCTGCCATTAGGAAACCGCCTATATATCTCTCTATTTAGAGTACTTGAGCTGGCTTGTATGCCTTGCGCTCAAGTTTTAAGTTTAGATAAGTGCTTTTGGAGTGTTTCATATTTTTATTTTGCCAAATAAAAAGTTTGATAGATCTTGGTACTTTTTATTTTGTAGAAAAAATTATTGTCACCTTTTTTTGTTAAGTTTGTGTTATTTATTATGTTATATAGAATTCATTGCAAAGGTTTTGGCTTTAAGTAGTCTAGAGATATGAAAATTTCTGATTAGGTTATGCTGATGATTTGACCCTTTTGGAAAATGATGTTGATTAGATAAACTCTTTCATTAGAGATTGGTTGATTCGCTGTTGATGAGATTGGTTGTAGTGTAAATTTGGTGATAAACAGTTTGGTGTAATCAACCATAGTGTTCGGATATTTTTGAGCGATTGTACATTACCTACTGAGCTATCACCTGTCCGACTGAAGAGGTCTGTGAGAAATTCGAGATCTCAACATAAAATCATTTCTTTATCAAATTTAATTACCTTTGCACCATAACTAAGCATTCTAACACTCGAATAATAGAATGGTTCAATATCTCAACAAGAGACCCATTAATAATCAGGTGCAGACTGGCAAGACTCTGTCACTTTAGCTTCTTTCTCCATCGTAATGCCTCTCCTAATGATATCTCCTGAGCTTCAGCTGCTAACTTCATTTTTTGAAAGCGGCAGTTTGCGGTGCATTTCGCTTCCTTTCCTATTTCTTTACTTTGGTTATTGACAATGTTGTTGGAAATTCACTGCAAGGGAAAGATTTTGGCCTTAAATTGTCAGGTGACTTGAAAATATCTGATTTTGAATATGCAGATGATTTGGCCTTGTTGGCTAATGATGTTGATGGGATGGATTCTTTCATTAAGGCTGTTGATGAGACTGGTAATACAGGTTGTTTGGTGATAAACCGAGATAAAACTAAAGTGATGAAAATTGGTCAGGCAGTTGGTGCTTCAGTCGCTCTGAATTGTTGTGACCCTGAGCAAGTGTCTCAGTTTAATTATCTTGGGAGTTATGTAACAGATACTGGTGATGTGCGGCATAAGATTAACAGGGCGGGGTGGGGTGGCTCAGTTGGTAGCGCGCCAGGCTCGTAATCTGTAGTTCCCAGGTTCGAGTCCCAGCTGGGTCAGCGTTGAGATTTATCTCCGCAAAATTCCCCGCCCTGCCCACGGTCAGTAGGGGACACCGATGGGCTTGGAAAGGCCGCCGTCCGTCGGATGGGACGTTAAGCCGTGGCCCGTGTGCGGGAGAGCCATACCCCGTGCACGTTAAAGAACATGCTGGATGGCCTTGACGGGAGGCTACCATCTGTCTCACAACAGCTGTTCCAGTGGGTCCCGTCCCCCAACCTTCTCTGAGCCTTCGGGGTCCATGTGACCTGGTCATTTAGCCCATGGTGTGCAAAAAAGTGCCGCTCAGAGGTAAAACAATCCAACCCAAACAACGCATAAGATTAACAGGCGAATAGGGATTGTCTCTGGGACTTTTAGGAATCTATGGAGAGTGTGGAGAAATAGGCGTATACATCTAAATACTAAAATTAAACTATATCATAATTTTGTTCTTTCTAGGTTTAGTTATAGTAGTGAAACTTAGACGCTGTGTAAATAAGATAACAGGAAACTAGATGCTTTTGATTCTAGATGCTTACGCAGTATCTTGGATATTAGGTGACCTTCTTGGACATTAGGTGATCTGGCAACCTTCGTGTTACGTAACACGAAGGTTGCCAGATCACTAATTTATAAAAAAATCGTTGCCAGATATTTTTTCTGAATTCTGTAATCAACCATAGTGTTCGGATATTTTTTGAGTGACTGTACATAAATCCTACTGAGTTTGGACAGTGCACTAACAGTAGAATTTTTAATACATAACTACTTTAAATATAATTTTTTACTAAAAATATTACTGGTAGATAGACATTTTTTTTAACGTTTCGTAATTAATTTTATTTTTATAAAACTCCTAATAAACAAATTGTATTGTTTTATTTTATTTTATTTAGAAATATGTGGTTTAATTTTTTAAATTGTTTTATTTCTTCTCCATTTTCTCTCTATTTGCTAACGGCAGTCCAGGCCCGGAGTATCTAGATTGCTGTCTTTTCCTGCATAGGGATAAGCAACTTTCAATATCTTCCTCACCAATGGAACCCTATTGCATACTATTTGAAACTATGGCTGGTATTTTACAAATTCTTTAAAAATACATTGAAATTGTTGGCGGTAAAAACAAAATTGTTCCCTCGCTTAAAACGTAAAACCAACTAATATAGCACGGCCACACAGCGAGTTGAGAGGCTTAGCATTAATAGCATTTCCGAAGTCTCTGGCGTTTTGAAGCGAAGACAATAACGTAAGTAGAATAACAAGAAACTGGAGATTGTGCACATGGTTTGAAATGCCAAAAAAAGGGGAAGAAAAAAAGCAATAATTAACACTAAGCAACTCAAAACGCTTTTTTATGTGTCTATACTTCTAGGGTACCCTAATACACAGAATTATAGACACAAAGACTAATCTCCCTATTCCTCAATGGCAATTTTTCCACAATGTTAATTCTCTTAGAACAGCGAGTCAACTAACTTCGACTGAAGAAACTTTATACTGAATCCTCGTTTCATATATGGTAGATAGAATGTAGTGGGAAGGTTAGAAGCCCCTAAACTTCGGGCTTCCTGTTATCCCAAATTTCTTAAATGACTGATTAAAATATGATGGGAAAGTTAAAAGCCCTTTAATATTTGGTTTTCTGCTATTCCAAATTGCGTAAATGATAAATATATTAAAATGTGGTGGGAAGGTTAGAAGTCCCTCAACTTTGGGCTACATGCTATTCCTAATTTCACAAGTGATACATTAAAATGTGGTGAGTAGGTTAGAAGCCCCTCAACTTTGGGCTACCTGCTATCCCTACTGTCACAAATGATACATTAAAATGTGGTGGGAAACTCAAAAGCCATTCATCTTTTGGCTTCCTGCTATCACAAATTTCGAAATGATATATTAAAATAAAGTGGGGAAGGTTAGAATCCTCTCTCCTTTGAGCTTCCTGCTATCCTAAAATATTATATTAAAATATGATGGGAAGGTTGAAGCCCTTTAATTTTTGGTTACGTGCTATTCCAAATTTCGTAAATGATAAATAGATGTATATGTTATATATACAATTATGTAGTGGAGAAGTTAGAAGCCCTCAACTTTTGGCTTCCTGTTACCCAAATTTTGTAAATGATTAAAATGAAATGGGAATGGTAGAAGAATTCAAATTTGGGCTTCTTGTTATCCGAAATTTTATAAATGATAGATTAAAATGTGGTGGAAAGGTTAGATGCCCTTTAACTTTTGGCTCCTGCTATTCCAAATTTCGCAAATGGTAAATAGATTAAAATGTGGTGGGAAGGTTAGAAGCCCCTCAACTTTGGGCTTCTGCTATCCTAAAGTTCATAAATGTTAGATTAAAATATGATGGGAAGGTTAGAAGCCCTTTAACTTACGACTACGTGCTATTCCATATTGCGAAAATAATAAATAGGTTAAAATGTGGTGTGATGGTTAGAAGCCCTTTAACTTTGCGATTCCTGCTATCCCAAGATTCATAAATGATAGAATAAAATATGATGGAAAGGTTAAAAGACCTTTAACTTTTGCTACCACCTATTCCAAATTTTGTAAATGATAAATACATTAAAATGTAGTTGGTAGGTTAGAAGCACCACAACTTTGCACTTCCTGCTGTCCCAATTTCATAAATAATAGATTAAAATATGATGGAAAGTTTAGAAGCCCTTTAACTTTTGGCCACCTGCTATTCCAAATTTCGTAAATGATAAATAGATTAAAACATACTGAGAAGGTTAAAAGCCCCTCAACTTTGGACTTCCTGCTCTCCAAAATTTCATAAATGATAGATTAAAATATGAAGGGAAAGGTAGAAGCCCTTTAACTTTTGGCTACCTGCTATTCCAAATTTCGTAAATGATGAATAGATTAAAATATACTAAGAAGAAGTAAAAGCCCCTCAACTTTGGACTTCCTGCTCTCCTAAATTTCATAAATGATAGATTAAAATATGATGGGAAAGGTGGAAGCCCTTTAACTTTTGACTACCGTTATTCCAAACTTCATAAATGATATATATATTAAAATGTGGTGGGAAGGTGAAAAGACCCTCAAATTAGTATTCTTGCTATCCCAAATTTTATAAATGATAGATTAAAATATGATGAGAAGGTTTGAAACTTTTGGCTACCCGCTATTCCAAATTACATAAATGATAAATATATTAAAATATAGCGGGAAGGTTAGAAGCCATTCATCTTTTGGCTTCCAACTATCCCAAATTTCGAAATGATAGATTAAAATATAGTGGGAAAATTAAAAGCCCCCATCTTTGAGCTTCTACTATCCTAAATTTCATAAGTGTTAGATTAAAATATGATGGGAAGGTTAGAAGTCCTTTAATTTTTGGTTACGTGCTATTCCAAATTTCGTAAATGATAAATAGATGTATATGTTATATATATAAATATGTAGTGGAAAAGTTAGAAGTTCCTCAACTTTTGGCTTTTTGTTATCCCAATTTTTGTAAATGATAGATTAAATTGAAGTGTGAAGGTTAGACGCCCTTCTAATTTGGGCTCTTCTTATCCCAAATATCATAAATTATAGATTAAAATGTGGTGAGAAGGTTAGAAGCCCGTCAACTTTTGTCTCTCTCCTATCCCAAATTTCATAAATGATAGATTAAAATGTTGTGGGAAAGTTAGATGCCCTTTAACTTTTGGCTTTCTTACTATTCCAAATTTCGCAAATGATAAAATAAATAAATAATAATAAATACCCCCTCAAGCACCTGCTTGCCACAGAGGTCTGACAGGAGCCTATCAGTTTATAGGCCACAGTAGAAGATCTGAGAGGATGGCAGGACCTCAGCAGAAAACAACACTAACATCCATGCCTTACCCGGGACTCGAACCCAGGTTCCGTAGATCAGTAGCCAAGTGCGCTAACCACTCGGCGACTAGATTAAAATGTGGTGGGAAGGTTAGAAGAAGTCCATGAACTTTGGGCTTCCTGCTCTCCTAAATTTCATAATTGCTAGATTAAAATATGATGGGAAAGCTAGAAGCCCTTTAACTTACGGTTACGTGCTATTCCAAATTGTGTAAATAATAAATAGGTTAAAATGTGGTGGGATGATCAGAAGTCCATGAACTTTGGGCTTCCTGCTCTCCTAAATTTCATAATTGCTAGATTAAAATATGATGGGAAAGCTAGAAGCCCTTTAACTTACGGCTACGTGCTATTCCAAATTGTGTAAATAATAAATCGGTTAAAATGTGGTGAGATGATTAGAATCCCTTTAACTTTGGGATTCCTGCTGTCCCAAGTTTCATAAATAATAGATTAAAAATTGTGGTGGGAAGTTAGAAGTCTTTCAACTTTGGGCTTCCTATGTAATTATTAATATGTATAAATATATATTTATATTAATATTAAAATTTTAAAACCCTACAGTTTGTGTTTTAAAAAGCTAGTAATTAACTTTAGATTATTCTTTTCTTATATATATTCCTTAAAATTATTATTATATAATTATTATAATTTTTTTAATTTTAATTCATGATATATCCAAGTACATACATGTTCCTTTAAATTGTTTGGATATTAGCAGATCGCGAATGCTAACAGGATCACGACATATAAAATTAATTTCGTACCTTATCGTTCACGGCGTACCGAAATCTAAGATAATAAATAATCTGTACATTACACTTTGCCTCGTGCTATTTACAACAAGAAAATTATTTTTTGCGTATAATAATTCTGGTAGTTTTTCATTATATATACGATATATTTATCTCAAATATAAATTATATATTTAAAATAAACATGAATATTATTATTTCTGGTAATACAGAGATCATAAAGGGATAATATTAAAATTATTTTTAAAACTAATATTAATAAAATTTTCGAAACTAAATTTCCATGTTGAACAACACTGAAGAAGTTCAAGATTTCAACTTTAACTTGTAGACCGCTAATAATTATTTATACTTCTTGCATAAGAATGATAAACATACATTTTCATCAACTCTGTATCGTGAAAAATAATAAAATTCATTTTTAATTTCAAAGCTTATGCATAAGTTTGCTTTTTTTTATACAAAATTACCGGTAATTTTATGTGTAAGAAATCACATCCTTCTGAATCTCACGGAGAATATGTTGTGGTATGTGTGCAAGGTACTTCTGGACGAAGCAAAATAAAAATTCCTGAAATAGCAAACATAGTATAAGCGAGTGTAAAAATCTGACATTGCTCCGCACACCTCACAGCACGATATCGATTTGTAGGCCCGTGAGACTGGACGGTGTGCCACGGCCGTCACTTCCACTCAAACTCTCCTACAGTTCCCGGAACTCTGCGCAGTCACTGTTAGAAACAAGTGTCGTGAGAAATGACCCAGGTTTTGAAAGTGTTCCGCTGCGGACGTCTGTCTGTTGTCCCCTTTTCACACACACCCCACCCCCTCGGAGTAAATGTGAACAGACCCCATTGACCTCTGACCTGATACACAGGTGTGGGCAGAGGTGACGGAACGCCCACCCCTTTCATTGGACAGGTACAAATTCCCGAAAGGCTACTGAGCAGAACAGTGTGGTTTAGATGGATGATAATGGCAGAGTGGAATGCGGCGGTGCATTGTAACATAGCTAACAAACACAACCACAGAAAGGAATATAGCGACTCAAAAGAATAAGTTAACTGGAAGAACATACAGCCACCACCTCCTATAACAGAAAGCCATGGGACCAAGTTATGACGTCAGCATAGGTAGTCCTAATTTTAGATAATTCTTATATTTTAATTTCTTCACTTTTGGGAATCTTCTTACTAAGGTTTATCGAAATATACACTTTATTTAGAAAGGATATTATTAGTATTTATTACGAAATATCATAATACTAATTAGTACAAATAATTTTTCTCCTAAATAAAATATATTTGTAGATAAACATTAGAAAAAAGATTAACAAAAAAGCTCACCAGTAGCAATATTAAAATTAAAAATATAAGAATGCATTTATAATGAGATGATCTGGAAGAGAGGGACGAAAACCACCGAGTTTCCGGTAGGCTAGAATTTTGACTGACTGGGACTCTTAAACTGACGTCATAAATTTTCTCCATTGGCCTTCTGTTATAGAAGGTACAGTCGCTCAAAAAAGTTTCCAAACGCTATGGTTGATTACGGAATTCAGAAAAAATATCTGGCAGCGATTTTTTTAGAAATTAGTGATCTGGCAACCTTCATGTAAGGTTGATCACCAGTAATAAGATACTTTTTTGAGAGGCTGTACAATAGCCATGACAGCTATTTCAATGATATTGCGCAAGGAGGGGGGAAAATTTTTACAAATTTTAGTGTAAATTATCGGGAGTGTAGTTTCAGAATATACCTAAATCACTCTTCTGCAAATAATGCAAAACGAAAAAAATAGTAAAACTCGTAACTGAATACATATTTTATTATTGTTGCATTAATTATCGTCACTAATTATTGCTTTATTCATTTGTAAAGTACAATTCAAAGCAACTTGCAATAATAAATAAATAAATAAGTAAATATCCTCTCAAGCAGTTGCTTGCCAAAGAATTAATAGGAGCCTGTGAATTGGGTTGGGTTGTTTTACCTCTGAGCGGCACTTTTTTGCACACCATGGGCTAAATGGCCAGGTCACATGGACCCCGAAGGCTCAGGGAAGGTTGGGGGAGGGGACCCACTGGAACAGCTGTTGGAAAACAGATGGTAACCTCCCGTCAAGGCCATCCAGCGTGTTCTTTAACGTGCACAGGGTATGGCTCTCCCGCACACGGACCACGGCTTAACGTCCCATCAGACGGACGGCGGTCTTTCCAAGCCCATCGGTGTCCCCTACTGACCGTGGGCAGGGAATTTTGCGGAGATAAATCTCAACGCTGACTCAGCTGGGACTCGAACCTGGGAACTACAGATTACGAGCCTGGCGCGTTACCGACTGAGCCACCCCCGCCCCGCCTGTGAATTTATACGCCATAATAGTAGGTCTGTGAGGATGTTGAGACCTCAGCAGAAAGACAACACAAAGATGGAAACCAAATGTAGTAACCACTCGGCAATAATATTAAATGAAAATAATTTCTCTCCATACGTATCATCATCAAAAGAGTTATAATGACCTTCATCTCCAAGGTCGCTTTGGCTATGGGCAATAGCATGGCAGGGCACTAAGCCTGAACGATGCAGCAGCAGAAAATTTAATTTTAAATAGTGGGAAAATTAAAAGCGCTAACCTTCGTTTATTTTATTTATTTACTTTTTTTTTTTTGGTTGATGTTCTTATTAAATTTATATTCTTTAAAATAGAGGTGGTAGTTATAATTTTTTAAAAAAGGTAATTAATTTTAAAATATCGTAAATGTTTTAATATATTTATAATTAATAAATTATTTTATTTTACATGGTTTGAAAGATATTAATTTCAGGTGAACTTTAGGCAAATTAAAATTTTAATTCATATCTAATCTCTCTTCTTTTCCTCAATGTCTGTCCAGGCCTGATAGATCAACCAGTCCTGGTCGAACCTTGATGTTTAACAAAAATAGACAACACCTTTGATGTCGAAAAAAAATACAGAACTGAATATGCGTAAATTTTAACTGTTAGCTATTTATTTTTAAACAGTGAAAAAATAAAATTTATTATTTATACTTTATTAAAACATTTATTTACATTTAAAGATTTCTTTCCTAAATTTTTAACTAGAATAATACATATCGCCTTTGGGGAATATGGAAATCTCGTTTACAAAGAGAATATTTTTTTTATCTAATTTCGCAGTCTTTAAGAGTTTTAATTCGAACTAACAGGTGATTGGAAAAATAAAAATTGTCATTTTTTTAATACTTATACAATATAAAAAGTATTTGTCTTTTATTCCTTAAGTTTAAAAAGTTGTTTTTCTCGCACCCCTCTGAGAAAATTGGACATATTTTTGCCGCCAATAGAATATCTCTTGACAGTATTAATATACACCAGTACAAATAATAATAGAAATAATATATGAAAATTATCTACATGTTAATTATTTATACTGACGTCATAACTTAGTTGTACGGCCTTCTGTTATAGGAGAGTTGGGCAGGTGGTTTGAGGGAAAACATTTCTAATAATAAATAATAAAATGCCAGCGATATTTCAAATTATTTTAATAAATAAATTTTTTGCAATATTCATTTAAAGTTTCACCTTTTCTGTCAAATTTTTATGTAATATAAAGTATTTTAGATTTGCCTTTTACTACCGCTGTTGCCAAATATTTAAGAATTTTGTGGCCGAGTGGTTAGCGCGCTTGGCTGTTGATCTAAGGGACCTGGGTTCGAGCCCCGGATTAAGGCATGGATGTTCGTGTTGTTTTTCTGCTGAGGTCCTGCCATCCTCTCAGATCTTCTACTGTGGCATATAAACTGACAGGCTCCTGTCAAACCTCTGTGGCAAGCAGCTGCTTGAGGGGGTATTTATTTATATTATTTCTATTTGGAATCAGGACGAACGACGTGCCTCTTGTTTTCATCTTTCTTTCTTTTCTTGTTCATCTTGTTTATTCTATATGTATGTTTTTTTTTATATTTCTTTTAATTCTTTGAGTAAATGGTTTTTAAATGTTCTCTAAAAAAGTTCTGTATTTAGTGTTCTCTAACGATATATTGAAACGACTTAAGGGATTTAAAAATTCGATTTCTAATATTTCTTTACTACAAATTTAACTTAAAAAAAATTCTAATTATGTATCTTAAAATAAAACAGAATGAAAAACACCCCCTCAAGCAGCTGCTTGACACAAAGATCTAGTAGGATTTTTTGTTCAACATCAAGGTTCGGCCAAGACTGGTTGATGTATTAGGCCTGGACAGACATTGAGCAAAAGAAGATAAATTTCTAATTTTTATGCATAGTTAATTTCTCTTCTTTTGCTCAATGTCTGTCCAGGCCTAATACACCAACCAGTCCTGGCCGAACCTTGATGTTGAATAAAAATTCCTACTAGATCTTTGTGTCAAGCAGCTGCTTGAGGGGGTGTTTTAATTCTATTTTATTTTAAAAGATAAAACTGAGATTTTTTTAAAGTTGAATTGGTAGTAAAGATATATCAAAAATCGAATTTTTAAAATCCTTAAGTCGTTAAAATTTTAAGAGATTTAATTTGCCTAAAGGAGTTTGTCAGTTTATATGCCAAAGTGTGAGAGTTGGATTGTTTTACCTCTGAGCGGCACTTTTTTGCACACAATGGGCTAAATGGCCAGGTCGCAAGGACCTCGAGGGCTCAGAGAAGGATGGGAAAAGGGGACCCATTGAACAGGTATTAGGACACAGATGGTAGTCTCCCGTCGAGGTCATCCATCGCGTTCCTCAATTTGCACATGGTATGGTTCTCCAGACAAGGGACCAGAGCTTTATGTTCCATCAGACGGATGGCGGCCTTTCGAAACCCGTCGGTGTCTCCTACTGACCGATGGCTTTGTTTTGGGCTGTTTTACCTCTGAGCGGCACTTTTTTGCATACCATGGGCTAAATGGCCAGGTCACATGGACCCCGAAGACTCAGAGAAGGTTGGGGGAGAGGACCCACTGAAACAGCTGTTGAGAGACAGATGATAGTCTCCCGTCAAGGCCATCCAGCGTGTTCTTTAACGTGCACAGGGTATGGCTCTCCCGAACACGGGGCCACGGCTTAACGTCCCATCCGACGGACGGCGGCCTTTCCAAGCCCATCGGTGTCCCTTACTGACCGTGGGCAGGGCGGGGAATTTTGCGGAGATAAATCTCAACGCTGACCCAGCTGGGACTCGAACCTGGGAACTACAGATTACGAGTCTGGCGAGCTACCGACTGAGCCACCCCCGCCCCACTAATCTTTAGATTAATGTATGTTTATAAATATGCATTATTTAAAAGAAGAAATATTATTCATTTGTCTTATGTGTCTTAATGTTATCATAATGCTAAAATAGAAATTATTTTCTTTTTAAAAAGATACATTTGTAAAGTATCATTGGTATAAAGCTTAGTATTAATATACACCAGTAATAACAATAATAGAAGTAATATATGAAAATTGTCTACATTTTTGTTATTTATACTGACGTCATAACTGAGTTGTGCAGCCTTCTGTTATAGGAGGAGTTTGGCTTGAGGGAAAAAAAAATTCTAAAATTTCTAAAAATATCCACATGAGTATACATTTTTAGATTAAATATATTTTTAAAAATATCTGTGGACATGTCGCTTTTTTTTTACAGCACTTAACGGCATACTTAACTTTTCAGACTTCTGTGAGAAATCCAAACATGAACTGAGTTTGTTATGCTTCTCACGTACTCAGCTGCATACAATTCGAAAGAATGCAAACTACGCAGTTTGCAGAAGTCTGAAAAATCACACGACGAACTTTTTTGGGGGTGTGCGTCACGCTAGAGGAACAAGGTGTCACTGGCAGTTCATTTCTTTATTAGGATTGCGGGTCCCTTCAAAGATCCGTTACTCCCAACAGGATTTGTCAGTTGGCACTGCATAGCTGCCAAAGCAAGCCGCCTTTCCTGTACTTGCCTATAAATCTGGTAGCTAGAGCCATTAACACGGACCATTGAGTTTCAAATGCTTCCAGGTTACCCTACATTGCTTCGCGGAGTAAAAGCAGCTTCTGTGTCGGCGAAGGGTTCGTGTCATGCTACTGCTCTGACGGTTAAGGATGCGTGTTTGTATTTGGCACTTTCACCGTTGATGGGGGTTCTGTGAAATCACTACGACTTCTTTCACTGTCCAACCAAAATATTAAATAATTTTCATGTGGAAATTATTACTGGAACCTAACTTCGAAAATCTGTAATTCCTGAAATATGCATTTAATGGAAAAATATGAAGATAATTTTTAGTAGTTCTTAAATATATATATCCGAGTGGTTAGCGCGCTTGGTTGCTAATCTAAGGGACCTGCGTTCGAGCCCCGGATAAGGCATGGATGTTCGTGTTGTTTTTTCTGCTGAGTTCCTGCCATCCTCACAGATCTACTATGGCATATAAACTGACAGGCTCCTGTCAGACCTCTGTGGCAAGCAGCTGCTTGAGGGGGTATTTTTAATTTGGCCGTCCCTTGGCCGAGTGGTTAGCGCGCTTGGCTACTGATCTAAGGGACCTGGGTTCGATCCCCGGGTAAGGCATGGATGTACGTGTCATTTTTCTGCTGAGGACCTGCCATCCTCTCAGACCTTCTACTATGGCATATAAATTGGCAGGCTCCTGTCAGACCTCTGTGGCAACAGCTGCTTGAGGGAGTATTTATTTATTTTTTATTTTTATATAAATATCAACCAATTCAATATAAAGAAGCAGAATTTCGAATAAGATAGGGATAAATCTAAAGTTTTCTTCTGTTAGTTAATTTTATGGGTTCATAAACCAACACCTATAACAAAAAGCCAGGGGCCCAAATTTATGACGTCAACTTAAGTAGTCCTAACATATAGTCACTACTTATATTTTTTATTCTAATATTATTACTGGTAGAATCTGTGCTGATCATTATACTAATGTTAATCTACAAATATATTTTATTTAGGAGAAAAATGATTTATATTAATTAGCATTATGATATTTGATAATAAATACAAAATTTTTTTCTAAATAAAATATATTTATAGATAAACAATAGTATAAAGATTAGCACAGAGTCCACCAGTAATAATATTAGAATTTAAAAATATAAGTAGTGTTTATATGGAAGACTTACTTAAGCAACGTCATAAATTGGTTTACTGACCTTTTGGTAGAGGAAGTGTTGCATTAGCCCTCTGTAGCAGACCGTTTCATGCCAAATTTAGAATATTCCTTACATAATTATTTCTATTATTATTACTGGTGTACTTTTATACTAATCTTTACACTATGTTCATTTATAAATATATTTATAAATAGACATTATTTAGAAATAAAATTATTGTATGTATCAGCGTTATAACAATGTTAATAAATACAAATATTTTTCTTTTAAGAAATGTTTATTTGTAAATTAACATTAATATAAAGATTTAGTATTAAAATGAAGTAATAATAATAAAGGAAATAATCATGTAAGAAACATCTAGATTTGTTTTTGTATTACTCATGTGACGCCATAATTTGGGGACTGCAGAGCTATCAAACGAAGTGGGGAAATTATAAATGCGTATATTGCATAAAATTTCAGTGATTTTAATTTGTCTAAAATTTAATGCAACCTATTTAATTTAGAAGAGTGTAAGGTATGATAATTTACTTACTTTGCATTTATTAAAATATTTGTTAACATTTCAGAATTAATTACTAAATTTAAAATAACAAATAATTACCGGTAGAAATTTAAGAGGTATCATATTTAATTAAAATATTTATGCATCATTATTATTATTACTTATTTGAAAGACTATTTTCAAAATTATTCCAGTTTTTTCATTTAGTTTTATTTTTCAAATAGAATATTTCTGTTTCATTGCACTGTTATGTTTAGAAGGTTTTTCTTACCTACCGACTACGAGCTTCTGATAGCAAGTAGCCAATCCAGGCTGCTAATTTACCCTTACTCCCGTTATCCTGTTATTTCTTCTATTATCCAACTTGCCATCTGGAGGAGAGGGTCGAAAGAGTCGAACATATCCAGAAAATACATTTATTTTCTTTGACTGATGATGATGCTATTTCTTTTATTAGTGCATTGTCAGGGACTGATGTTGCTTTGGCCTGGGTCAACACCACCTAGAACAGAAGGTCATTCCATTAAGTTATAACATCAACATTAGTGACAATGTACAAACTACTTATATATTTATTTCAGTTATTTCTACTGGAAAGTTTTAAAATTAATCTTTTATACTAATTTATATTTAGAAATATATATTATTCAGAAAAAAAATATTCAAATACATAAGCATTTTCATAATGCTAATACAAACGAATAATTTTTTTCCTAATTAATGTATATTTATAAAATAAATTAGTTCAATTTAATTTCGTAACTTACCAGTAGAAATAACAGAAATAAATATATAAGAAATTTTTGATTTTTTTTTTTTACGTCCACCAATGCTGAAGTGATAACTTAGTGGAATAGCCGTTGCCTGATCTCGCTATCCCAGAAGCGAGTGGACCACTCGGATGAGTTGTTCGTTGAACGTAAAGTCTCGTTATCTCTGATAATGAGCAAGGGGCTCATATGAGTCACCTTTTGAACGTGGAATCTCGCAACTGGGAGCGAGTGAGCGACCTGAAAGGGTGGCTCCTTGAACGTAGAGTCTCCTATCTCTGATAGTTGAGCCGGCGTTTTTATGGGAACGCTGTTTGAACGTAAAATCTCGTCAACTCTGAGGACGAGTAAAAGTCTTACTATCGTAGATAGTAAGCAAGTAGCTCTGATGAGTTACTATATTGAACGATACTACAGCCCATGGTGATTGGTACCTAGTTCTGGCAGCCTGTCAAAATGGCCGCTAGGGGTGTCGCCGTAACTTGGCGATGCTAGGTTTCAAGAGGTTTATAAATGACGGAAAACAAAGAAATTTATTTTTTTAATTCGTGAATACTTTTAAATTAAATTCCAAATTTTCTAAAGTAAAGAGCTGGGATAATTTAGTCAGTAATACATCAGGCTTATAATCTACGTTAAATTAGAATATTCTCGACGTATCTGGTCCACAGACAAGGGAAATAACATTCTAAAGCTAATATTCCATTTTTGAGGAAAAATTGTCTTAAACCAGGTAGGATACGAACCCACGACCTCCTGATAACATGTCAGATGCTCTGGACCACTGAGCACCTGAAAAAAAGTCAGCGCTCTGGGGTCCACAGCATCTGACATGTTATCGAGTGCTCAGGGGTCCAGAACATCTTACACGTTATCGAGTGCTCAGGGGTCCAGAGCACCTGACAAGTTATTGGGTGCTCAGGGGTCCAGAGCACCTGACATGTTATTGGGTGTTCAGTGGTCCAGAGCACCTGACATGTTATCGGGTGCTCACGGGTCCTGAGCACCTGACATGTTATCATGTGCTCAGGGGTCCAGAGCACCTGACATGTTATCATGTGCTCAAGGGTCCAGAGCACTTGATAACTCAGTGGTCCAAAGCACCTGACATGTTATCAGGTGCTCAGGGGTCCAGAGCACCTGACATAATATCGGATGCTCAGGGGTCCAGAGCACCTGACATGTTATCAGGTGCTCAGGGGTCCAGAGCACCTGGCATGTTAACGGGGTCGTGAGTTCGTATCCCACCCGGCATAAGACAATCTTTCCTCTAAAATTGGATATCGGTGTTAGAGTGTTATATCCCTTATCTAGGAACCATAAACTGCAGTTCCCAGATTCGAGTTCCAACTGTGCCGGCGTTGATATTTATTTACTTTACACCCCATCCCGCCTTCAGTTAAGAACGAAAGACAATTAGAGTTTGGGAAGACCGCCGTCCTTTCGATGGAACGTTAAGCCGTGGTCTCATCAGAAAGAGAAGCACACAAAGAATACACTGGATGGCTTTACAAGAGGCTATCATCTGTCTCCTAACAGCTGTTCAGGGGGTTCCCTTCCCCCAACTTTCTCTGAGCCCTTGAGGTCCTTGTGACCTGCACATTTAACCCATTGTGTGTAAAAAGTGCCACTCAGAGTTAAAACAATCCGTGAGCAGGGTGGATTGTTTTACCTCTGAGCGGCATTTTTTCGCACACAATGGGATAAATGGCCAGGTCACAAGGACTTTGAAGGCTCAGAGTAGATGGGCGGAAGGAGACCCGCTGGATAGCTCTTAAGAGACAGATGGTAGCTTCCCATCAATGCAAGGCCAATCCACACTGGAATACACTGGATGGGTTGGGTTGGATTGTTTTACCTCTGAGCGACACTTTTTTGCACATCATGGCTAAATGGCCAGGTCACATGAACCCCGAAGGCTCAGAGAATGTTGGGGGTGGGGACCCACTGGAACAGCTGTTGGGAGACAGATGGTAGCCTCCCGTCAAGGACATCCAGCGTGTTCTTTAACGTGCACAGGGTAATGGCTCTCCCGCACACGGGGCCACGGCTTAACGTCCCTCCGACGGACGGCGGCCTTTCTAAGTCCATCGGTGTCCCCTACTGACCGTGGGCAGGGCGGGGAATTTTGCGGAGATAAATCTCAACGCTGACCCAGCTGGGACTCGAACCTGGGAACTACAGATTACGAGCCTGGCGCGCTACCGACTGAGCCACCCCCGCCCCCTACACTGTGCACTGGATGACCTTGCATCCAGTGCACACTACCTGTGCACTGGATGCAAGGTCATCCAGTGCACAGGTTAAATGATCACGTCACAAAGTTCCCGAGGGCTCAGAGAAGTGCGTGCCATAACTTGCACAGAGTATGGCTCTATCGCATACAGTGCGAGACTGTGTTCCCTAACGACAGTGTGTCCCCTAACGACAGTAGGCAGGACGGGGAGTTTTGTGGAGATAAATCTTGCTGGAATGATACCAGGTGGCCTCGAACCTGGAAACTGCAGATCGCAAGCCTGTCCTGCTACCGACTGAGTCCTCTAACTCGCTGGATGGCCTTGACGGGAGGCTACCATCAGTCTCCTAAGAACAATCCACTGTGTCTGCTCCGCCAACCTTCTCCAAACCCTTGGGGTCCTTGTGACATGGCCATTTACCGTTCTGTATGCAAAAAAAGTGCGAATCAGAGATTAATCAACCCATCGCAAACAATCTCCATCTTTCAAATTTCACTGGTTTACAAGGTTTTTATAACATGAAAAATTGTAGCTCCCTTTAACTATTTTTCAGATGCTGATTTCAGATCTGGCCTTAAAAAGGTCACGTTTTTATGTTATTGGACATTTAGACTCCTGTTAAGATCTTCCTATACCAACAACTACAGGCAAATGGGGGAATACTATATATTTTGGGGCAGGGGTGGCTCAGTCGGTAGCGCGCCAGGCTCGTAATCTGTAGTTCCCAGGTTCGAGTCCCAGCTGGGTCAGCGTTGAGATTTATCTCCGCAAAATTCCCCGCCCTGCCCACGGTCAGTAGGGGACACCGATGGGCTTGGAAAGGCCGCCGTCCATCGGATGGGACGTTAAGCCGTGGCCCCGTGTGCGGGAGAGCCATAACCTGTGCACGTTAAAGAACATGCTGGATGGCCTTGACGGGAGGCAACCATCTGCCTCCCAACAGCTGTTCCAGTGGGTCCCCTCCCCCAACCTTCTCTGAGCCTTCGGGGTCCATGTGACCTGGTCATTTAGCCCATTGTGTGCAAAAAAGTGCCGCTCAGAGGTAAAACAACCCAACCCAACCCAACTAGATATTTTACTTTTTGTGGCTGGCAACACTGATTGCCAAAGTGGGAGAAAACATGCATCAGTAACCTAATCTCAGACCTTCATTCTTGTTGTTTTCATTGTAGGAGGAACACGTGCTGTACGTTGAAGAGTGAATTTTGGCGTTTAAATGGCACAAAGGCAGTGTCGCGGAAGTGCTAATGTGCCAGATAAGTTTTTTATGTGTATGTGGTAATTTTATATTTTAAAATATCAGGGTCATTCTTTGACAAAGATTGTAAAGAAAGCCTATAACTTGTATTTTGGATGTCATGTCGGAGATCAGGACAAAACATGGGCTCCACATGTGTGCTGCATTTTATGCTTTGTTGGTCTGAGTGAATGGTTGAAAGGTAAGATAAAATCCATGCCCTTTGCAGTTCCAATGGCTTGGCGTGAGCCAACTAGTCACCTGCTTAATTGCTATTTTTGTTTAACTAAAGTGTCGGGCTTTTCAAAAATGAACAAAAGCAAAATACAATATCCAAATGTGCCTTCAGCCATAAGGTCAGTTCTTCATGGAGAAGATCTTCCTATACCAGCATCTCCAACCAACTGGGAGGTTGTTTGGGTTGTTTTACCTCTGAGCGGCACTTTTTTGCACACCATGGGCTAAATGGCCAAGTCACATGGACCACGAAGGCTCAGAGAAGGTTGGGGGAGGGGACCCACTGGAACAGCTGTTGGGAGACAGATGGTAGCCTCCCGTCAAGGCAATCCAGCGTATTCTTTAACGTGCGCAGGGTATGGCTCTCCCGCACACGGGGCCACGGCTTAACGCCCCATCCGACGGACGGCGGCCTTTCCAAGCCCATCGGTGTCCCTTACTGACCGTGAGCAGGGCGGGGAATTTTGCGGAGATAAATCTCAACGCTGACCCAGCTGGGACTCGAACCTGGGAACTACAGATTACGAGCCTGGCGCGCTACCGACTGAGCCACCCGCGCCCCCCAACTGGGAGGAGATGGATTCACATTCATCAGAGGAAGACTTTGGGGCACATACTGATCTTGATCTCACATTCACCCGTAAAAAGTTAGATAAGCCTCGTCTGATTAGGACTTTCCAAATGGCAAAGCTGAGGTTTTAGGTTCAAGACTTCAAGACTTCAGTCTTCTGGCCAAGTGTACCAGAGTTTCTCTGCTCAGAAAGAGAAATTTGGCTTTATCTGCTTATTACGAGATGCAAGATGGTTTGTGTTTCTACTCAGATATTTCAGGGCTGTTGTAAGAAATTGGAACTTCACGACCCTAAGGAATGGCGTCTATTTATAGATTCGTCAAAATTCAGCTTAAAAGCTATCCATTTGCATAAAGGAAACCAAAAACTTCCATTCCAGTGACACGTGCTATAGGAAGGAAGGGGGAACTTAAGAAACCATGGAAAAAATACTCACTGCAATAAAATATGGATCAATTTAAGTATGTGGTGACAAAATGTCATATTTCTCTTGCTCAGGCTTCAAGGAGACTTCACAAAATATTGCTATTTTTTGTGTTTGTGGACAGTAGGGCCAAAAAGGAACACTGCAAAATAAAAGACTGTCCCAAAAGAGATGTTTTTATTCCTGGAAAGAGTATTAGGTATAAGTCTCTAGTTGACCTCTTTGGTGTTCTGCTCCCACTATTACACATCAAACTGGGGCTTATTAAAAACTTTGTATAGGCTACGGACAAAACTGGTTTGGGTTGTTTGGGTTGTTATACCTCTGAGCGGCACTTTTTTGCACACCATGGGCTAAATGGCCAGGTCACATGGACCCCGAAGTCTCAGAGAAGGTTGGTGGAGGGGACCCACTGGAACAGCTGTTGGGAGACAGATGGTAGTCTCCCGTCAAGGCCATCCAGCGTATTCTTTAACGTTGGGTTGCTTTACCACTGAGCGGCACTTTTTTGCACACCATGGGCTAAATGGCCAGGTCACATGGACCCCGAAGGCTCAGAGAAGGTTGGTGGAGGGGACCCACTGGAACAGCTGTTGGGAGACAGATGGTAGTCTCCCGTCAAGGCCATCCAGCGTATTCTTTAACGTTGGGTTGCTTTACCTCTGAGCGGCACTTTTTTGCACACCATGGGCTAAATGGACAGGTCACAAGGACCCCGAAGGCTCAGAGAAGGTTGGGGGAGGGGACCCACTGGAACAGCTGTTGGGAGACAGATGGTAGCCTCCCGTCAAGGCCATCCAGCGTGTTCTTTAACGTGCACAGGGTATGGCTCTCCCGCACACGGGGCCATGGCTTAACGTTCCATCCGACGGACGGCGGCCTTTTCAAGCACATCGATGTCCCCTACTGACCGTGGGCAGGGCGGGGAATTTTGCGGAGATAAATCTCAACGCTAACCCAGCTGGGACTCGAACCTGCGAACTACAGATTACGAGCCTGACGCGCTACCGACTGAGCCACCCCCACCCGACAAAACTGGTAAATGCGTTTGTGCACTTGAAGGAAATTTCCCAAAACCAAGTGATGCCAAACTCAAAGAAGGTATCTTTGCTGGTCCTCGGATCAGGAAGCCACTGAATGATACTCACTTGGAAGAAAAACTGAATATGAAGGAGCGCGCTGCATGGAAATCCTTCACGTCCGTCGTCCACGGTTGTCTGGGAAATCACAAAGAGGAAAACTACCTTCAGCTCATTCAAGATCTTCTCAAAAACTATGATAATCTTGGCAGCCGAATGTCTTTGAAGACCCATTTCTTGCACTCGAATCTCAACTTCTTTCCAAAGAATTTAGGAGCTGTCAGTGATGAAAAAGGGGAAAGATTTCACCCGAATATCCGAACCATGGAGGGCGGGGGTGGCTCAGTCGGTAGCGCGCCAGGCTCGTAATCTGTAGTTCTCAGGTTCGAGTCCCAGCTGGGTCAGCGTTGAGATTTATCTCCGCAAAATTCCCCATCCTGCCCACGGTCAGTAGGGGACACCGATGGGCTTGGAAAGGCCGCCGTCCGTCGGATGGGACGTTAAGCCTTGGCCCCGTGTGCGGGAGAGCCATACCCTGTGCACGTTAAAGAACACGCTGGATGGCCTTGACGGGAGGCTCCCGTCTGTCTCCCAACAGCTGTTCCAGTGGGTCCCCTCCCCCAACCTTCTCTGAGCCTTCAGGGTCCATGAGACCTGGCCATTTAGCCCATGGTGTGCAAAAAAATGCCGCTCAGAGGTAAAACAACCCAACGTTAAAGAACAGGCTGAATGGTCTTGACGGGAGGCTACCATCTGTCTCCCAACAGCTGTTCCAGTGGGTCCCTTTTGCACACCATGGGCTAAATGGCCAGGTCACATGGACCCCGAAGGTTCAGAGAAGGTTGGGATGTGACCTGGCCATTTAGCTCATGGTGTGCAAAAAAGTGCCGCTCAGAGGTAAAACAACCCAACCCGAACCATGGAGGAGAGATACCAAGGCAGGTGGGACCCAGCAATGATGGGTGACTACTGCTGATTCTTGTAGAAGGTAGATACCTCAGAACATAAAACACAAAAATGAACTTCATGTAAGTATAAAAGATCCTTTCCATGTTTTCTTATTTTGCGCTTCAATATTATTTCATTTGCTACTTTATATTCAGTGGTCTATAACTATGATGTTTCTAATTTTTTTTAACTTTAATCATCATCATCATCATCATCATCATCATCATCCTCAAGCAGCCATGGGCTACGGAGGTCCAACCAAACCGTGCAATTTAGTTCTCCAAGCAAGTGTATCCTGAGCTACATCTACTGCATCTGGCCACTGCACACCAATTCTAACAAGGTCCTGTTTGACATTGTCCGCCCACCGCATCCTAGGTCTCCCCTTCTTTCTGAGGCCTTTAGGCACACTGTTCATAACCCTATTCGCCAATCTATAATTATTCATACGGGCAACATGGCCAAACCAACGGAGTCTCTCTCTTCACAATATGCTGCTTAAAGGAGGTTGCAAACTCCTTTGCCTAACCTCATCATTAGTTGCAAAGTTGAACCACCTAATGCCCAAGATACTGCGTAAGCATCTGGAATCAAAAGCATCTAGTTTCCTGTTATCTTGTTTACAAAGTGTCCAAGTTTCACTACCATAACTAACCCTAGAAAGAACCAAACTATTATACAGCCTAATTTTAGTTTTTAGGTGTATACGCCTATTTCTCCATACTCTCCATAGATTTTTAAAAGTCCCGGAAGCAATCCCTATTCGTCTGTTAATCTCATGCCGCACATCACCATTATCTGTTACGTAGCTCCCAAGATAATTAAACTGTGACACCTGCTCAAGACTGCAACCATTCAGATTAACTGAATCACAGCCTGCCTGACCAATTTTCATCACTTTAGTTTTCTCTCTGTTTATAATCAAACCTACTCTACTACCAGTCTCATCAACAGCTCGAATGAAAGCGTTCATCTCATCAACATCGTTTGCCAAAAGGGCTAAATCATCAGCATAATCTAAATCAGAAATTTTCGTATCTCCAGCCAATTTAAGGCCAAAATCTTTCCCTTGAAGTGAATTTCGCATAACATAATCAATAACCAAACTAAAGAGAAAAGGAGACAAAATGCACCCTTGTCGAACACCAGAAGTAATGCTAAACCAATTGCTACAAGCCTTACCAACTCTCACACACGACTCAATGCTATTATAGAGAGCTTTCATTATGGTAACTAACTTGTCTGGTATACCATATGATTTCACAATCAATCACAAATTATGACGATCAACAGAGTCGAAAGCCTTTTTGAAATCAACAAAGCTAGCAACCAAAGGTTTCTGAAACTCTAAACATTTCTCAAGAATCTGCCTAAGTGAAAATATCTGATCCACACATCTCCTACCACTTCTGAATCCACATTGCTCATCACGCAATTGACTGTCAACCAGATTCTTAATCCTATTAAGCACAATCATGGAAAGAACTTTACCTGGAACAGAGAGTAGGCCAATACCCCTATAGTTATCACAAGAACTGCGATCACCTTTTTTGAAAATAGGGATAACAATAGCTCTGGTAAAATCCTTAGGAACCATGCCTTTATCATAAAAGATATTCAGAATTTCAGTCATCCAAGTGGTAACCGAAACATTTCCAGCTCTAAGCATTTCGGTAGTAATTTCATCTACCCCTGGGGATTTATGAAGTTTAAGTTTAGAAACAGCCAAACTAACTTCAGATTGTGTTATAGGGCCAACATTAAAGCCACCAATGCATCTATCATCATTGCAAACAATGGGAGTAGAACTAACTACATTGTTTAGAACATCACTGAAATGCTCAGCCCACCTAGCCATGACAGAATCCTCCCCTTCTATAACCTTACCTTGTTTATCCTGCAATCCTTGTATGCCTGTCCGTTTTCTACCACACAAAACATTAACTATCTGGTACAGCTCTCTGCTGTTGTGCTGTCTAACTGCTTCCTCGGCTTTGTCAGCCAAACCATCAAGCCAAAAATTTTTATCAGCAGCTAACTGATCCTTTACAAGTTTATTAAGGTCTCTGTAATGCTTTCTATTAGGACTAGTAGGGTATTGATTAAGGGCATTCCTGCAGTTCTTTCTTTCCGAAATAAGCTCAAGTGCCTTATCACTCAGATAATTTTGCCTCTTCTGTTCCTTTTTTCCTAAAAGAGTACTGTTAGTGTCCAAAAAAGCCTGTTTAAAATGATCCCATTCTTCCTCAACTTCAGTAGTAAGCAAACCATGACTGTCATAATGACTAAGTAACCTATCATGGTAAGCTTTGGCTATAACTGGATCTTTCAGAGCTTCAGTATTAAAAGCAAATTTTTTAACCCTAGTACAACACTTTTTAAGTTTAAGTTGCAACACACTTTTAACAAGGTAATGGTCAGATCCAATTTCAGCTCCCCTATATGCCCTGGTATTCCTAACAGAACTAGTCCATTTGCTGTTAATTAATATGTAATCAATCATATTCTTATGCAGCCCATCAGGTGAAACCCATGTGTACTTATGTATGTCGCGGTGTTTGTAATAAGTGTTAGTTATTCTGAATCCATTGAGTTTACTTACCTGTAGGAGACGTTGCCCATTGCTATTGCAGCTACCAATACCAAAAGGGCCTATTACTCCTCCCCAAAGGTCAGAGTCAGTACCAACTTTGGCATTGAAGTCACCAAGAACAAGGGTAATATCTCCTTTCTTGACAGAATTCAAAATATCCTGAAGTTGTTCATAAAACCTATCCTTCTCATCCTCATCGGCATCCTCAGTGGGGGCATAACAGCAGATAACATTGAAGTCTTTAACGCTTGTCTGAAATTTTGCTGTAAGAAACCTTTCATTAATGCACTCATATCCTAGAAGAGCATCACTAGCGTGTCTGCTGAGAAGCAGACCCACGCCTTGGTGATGCTTTTTGTCGTCCCTCCCTGAAAAGAGAAATTTAAGATTATTTTTAAGAATCTGACCTTTATCTGTCCATCTGGTCTCTTGCAAGCCGAGAATATCTAAATTATAACGGTGGAATTCTTGTGTGAGGACATCAAGAGAAAAAGCTCTGTGCAGAGTCCTCACATTCCAACTACCTATGGAGAGAAAATGGTTAGTGGGATGTTTAAAGAAACTATGTTTATTGAGAGAGGGAATGCCGACAATATCAAACAGCCCCCTAATCGCAGACATGGGGCAAAGACCCGTTCCCCCACTACTAAAGGCTGAAGCCATCTACACTGGAAGACTTCCTCCAATGTAGAATTTGACGATGCCAATAGAAGCAAAGAGTTCAGGTGCCTGCGATGACCTGTGCTCAGGATTATCCACCAGCTGATAAACATATCCTGTGAATCTATTCACTTGGGGCTGTCAACCCACAAACAAACAGAAAACACAGCGGAAGATTTTCCCTCCACAGAAGCCCACCAGTGCAGCAAAATCAGGATCCATAATCAAGCTCAGAGCCATATATCTGTCCAGTCCAGTAGGTTTATATGGTCAGCACCAGGACCCTGTGTGGTTGACCACTCCTCAGCAGGGTAGAAAAAAAAGAAAAATAGCCATAGTTGTCCAGATCAGTAGGCCACACTAATTTGGCAGCCCTCCCCTTCCGTTCACTTCCACAAGAGAGTATCTCTTTTGAAAGGTACTAACGGTCTGCACCACGAGAAGGCGGGGTCGGACATTAGGTGCTAGGCCTGGCCGGTTCTATGCATCATCACAGGGGATTGGTGCAGAGCTCTCCTTCCAGTGAATGTAATTAATTAATGAGTTTTAAGTTACAATTTAATAAAATAGTCACATTTATTTTCATTTCCCAGATATGAGTATTCATTGAAATTTGAAATACAGTCGCTCAAAAAAGTATCTGAACATTATGGTTGATTGCAGAATTCAGAAAAGATATCTGGCAACCTTCGTGTTACGTAACACGAAGGTTGCCAGATCACTAATTTCAAACAAAATCGTTGCCATATATTTTTTATGAATTTTGTAATCAACTATAGTGTTCGGATATTTTTTGAGTAACTGTACACGAAGGTTGCCAGATCACTAATTTCTAAAAAAAACGTTTCCAGATATTTTTTTCTGAATTCTGTAATCAACCATAGTGTTCGGATATTATTTTGAGCGACTGTAAATAAATCCGTAATTAAAAAAAAACTGCACCTGCTGCAGATTTTCGACAGCCATATATGAATTCAGCACCCCAAAATTAGTTAAAAACATCCTATTTTACCAATGTAATACAAAAAAAGTTTCAATTTGTAGTCTAGTGTTATCACAAAATAGCACAAATTACAAACAACCTAAACTTCTCTCTTCGAAAATGCATTATTAAATCACGATGTGCAATCCAAACTCGACTGGGGTTGGTGGTGCTCAGTCGGTAGCGCGCCAGGCTCGTAATCTGCAGTTCCCAGGTTCGAGTCCCAGCTGGGTCAGCGTTGAGATTTATCTCCGCAAGACTCCCCGCCCTGCCCACGGTCAGTAGGGGACACCGATGGGCTTGGAAAGGCCGCCGTCCGTCGGATGGGACGTTAAGCCGTGACCCCGTGTGCCGGAGAACCATACCCTGTGCACGATAAAGAACACACTGGATGGCCCCGACGGGAGGCTACCATCTGTTTCCTAACAGCTGTTCCAGTGGGTCCCCTCCCCCAACCTTCTCTGAGCCTTCGGGGTCCTTGTGACCTGGCCATTTAGCCGGTGGTGTGCAAAAAACTGCCGCTCAGAGGTAAAACAACCCAAAACAACCCAAACTCGACTGCTATTTCATAACAATTCAAAATTTGCATTTGTGCCCACTTCGCACACTAAATGAAGAAAACATCCTAATTCCCAACACAGTACGTCCACTCTGACTCTAGCAGTCCCTCCACCATGCAAGCAAGAGCCCTATGATAAGGGGAAAGAAGATAATTAAATGTTGTGCAGGTGGCACTGCGCCCCTAACACCTGTTAATGACTTGAAGGCGGTTACTTTCTTCAAAGCTCAACCCAGAAACCTGACTTCAGTGTCTGCAATGTGGTGGTGTTGCCACTAAAAGGGGGGAAAAGAACGCATTTTTCATTTAAAATTACTGGTTTCTCGCTTAATACTGGAGAAAGGGCTTCATTGTAGAGTTGCTAATAATGCGTTAGCGTTTCGCGGGATGGGCATACCGTTTCCTGTCCGTATGCCAGTGAGTTCAACTGATGGAATACCCACCAAAGTGGGCGTTTCGGCCTTCATTAGGCTGAATCATTTGGTTTTAATTGCTACCTTGCCGCTGGGAGGTAGTGACAGATTTTCGTTTTTTTTTTTGGCCCATTCGGCAATTTGAGCTTTTTGCGCTTATTCTTTTTTTCACGCGATTCTGGTGGAAAAGTTTCGGTTTTCAGAGAGATGAAAATGAACTAGGGATGTCTGCAGTCATTTCTGGGTTGGGTTGTTTTACCTCTGAGTGGCACTTTTTTGCACACCATGGGCTAAATGGCCAGATCACATGGACCCCGAAGGCTCAGAGAAGGTTGGGGGAGGGGACCCACTGGAACAGCTGTTGGGAGACATATGGTAGCCTCCTGTCAAGGCCATTCAGCGTGTTCTTTAACGTGCACAGGGTATGGTTCTCCCGCACACGGGGCCACGGCTTAACGTCCCATCCGACGGACGGCGGCCTTTCCAAGCCCATCGGGGTCCCTTACTGACAGTGGGCAGGGCGGGGAATTTTTGGGGAGATAAATCTGAACGCTGACCCAGCTGGGACTCGAACCTGGGAACTGCAGATTACGAGCCTGGCGCGCTACCGACTGAGCCACCCCAGCCCCAGTCATTTCTGTATTGGATTCGATTGAACTTGTGTAAGGAGGCGGGATGGCTCAGTCGGTAGCGCGCCAGGCTCCTATTCTGCATTACCTAGGTTTGAGTTCCAGCAGTGTCAGCATTAAGATTTATCTCCGCGAAAATCCGCGCCCTATCCCCAGTCAGTAGGGGACACTGATGAGCTTGGAAAGGCCGCCGTCAACGGATGGGACGTTAAGCCGTGGCCCCGTGTGCGGGAGAGCCATAACCCTGTGAATGTTAAAGAACACGCTGGATGGCCTTGACGGGAGGGTACCATTATATCTCCCAAAAGTAGATCCAGTGGGTCCCCTCACCCAACCTTCTCTGAACCTTCGGGAACTTTCTGACTTCGTCATTTAGCCCATTGTGTGCAAAAAAGTGCCTCTCAGAACCAAAACAACCCAACTAGTGTATGCATGATTAAATAAAAAGACTTCGTCATGAAAACATTGTTAAGTAGATATACGCTTTCTTCCTACCGATACTGAGAAGTTGGGTTGTTTTACCTCTGAGAGGCACTTTTTGCACACCATGGGCTAAATTGCCAGGTCACATGGACCCCGAAGGCTCAGAGAAGGTTGGGGGAGGGGACCCACTGGAAGAGCTGTTGGGAGACAGATGGTAGTCTCCCGTCAAGGCCATCCAGCGTATTCTTTAACGTTCTGTTGTTTTACCCCTGAGCGGCACTTTTTTGCACACCATGGGCTAAATGGGCAGGTCACATGGACCCCGAAGGCTCAGAGAAGGTTGGGGGAGGGGACCCACTGGAACAGCTGTTGGGAGACAGATGGTAGCCTCTCGTCAAGGCCATCTAGCGTGTTTTTTAACGTGCACGGAGTATGGCTCTCCCGCACACGGGACAACGGTTTAACGTCTCATACGATGCACGGCGGCTTTTTCAAGTGCATCGGTATGCCCTACTGACCGTGGGCAGAGCGGGGAATTTTGCGGAGATAAATCTCAACGCTGACCTAGTTGAAACTAGAACCTGGGAACTGCAGATTACGAGCTTGGCGCGCAACCGACTGAGCCACTCCCGCCCAGTCCTAAGTTTAAGTCCCAGCTGGATCTAGTAAAACTCCCCGCTATGCCCACGACCAGTAGAGGACACCGATGGGCTTGGAAAGACCGCCGTCAGTCGGATGGGAAGTTAAGCCATGGCCCCAGGTACGGGAGAGCCATACCCTGTGCACGTTAAAGAACACGCTGGATGGCCTTGACGATAGTCTACCATCTGTCTTTCGACAGCTGTTTCAGTGGGTCCCTCCCCCAACCTTCTCTGAGACTTCGGGGTCCATGTGACCTGGCCATTTAGACCATGGTGTGTAGAAAAGTACCGCTTAGAGGTAAAAAAACCCAACGTTAAAGAACACACTGTATGGCCTTAACGAAAGGCTACCCTCTGTCTCCCAAAATTTATTAGTGGGTCCCCTCCTCCAACCTTTTCTGAGACTTCGGGGTCCTTGTGACCTGACCATTTAGCCCAATCTGTGTAGAAAGGCTTGTAAATGGTAGCTAGGCGTAAACTGGAAGGAGAGCTGTGTACCAATCCCCAGTGATGATGCACAGAACCGGCCAGGTCTAGCACCTAATGTCCGACCCCGCCTTCTCGTGGTGCAGGCCGTTAGTACCTTTCAAAAGAGATATTCTCTTTTGGAAGGGAACGGAAGGGGAGGGCTGCCAGTTCAGTATGGCCTACTGATCTGGTCATCTATGGCCACTTTTTCTTTTTTTTTCAACCCTGCTGAGGAGTGGTCAACTTCACAGGGTCCTGGTGCTGACCATTTATACCTACTAGACTGGACTTGTTTATGGATTTGAGCTTGATTATGGATCCTGGACTTGCTGCACTGGTGGGCCTCTGTTGAGGGAGAGTCTGCCGCTGTGTTTTCTGTTTGCTTCTGGGTTGCCAGCTCTAAGTGAACAGAGGCATGGGATACCTTATATCAGCTGGTGGATAATCCTAATCAGAGGCCATCGCAGGTACCTGAACCTTACTTAGCTAGTTGGGCATCGTCAAGCCTAAACTGGAGTAATGTGTCTCAGGCAGGCCATATGGTTCTTGAAAAAGTCCACTTGAAAAGGTGGTGCCTGAAGTTCCTACCAGCATCGGTGACTTCAGCCTTTAGCGGAGGAGGAACAGGTCTTTGCCCCATGCCTGCGATCAGGGGGCTGTTTGATATTGTTGGCCCTACCAATCTCAATAAACCTAATTTCTTTAAAAATCCTACTAATCATTTTCTCTCTGCAGGAACGTGGAACGTGAGGACATTACATAGAGATTATTCTCTTGATGTCCTCATGCAGGAATTCCAGCGCTATAACCTAGATATTCTAGGCTTGCAAGAAACCAGATGGACAGGTAAAGGTGAGATACTTAAAAATAACTTTAAATTTCTCTTTACAGGGAGGGAGGATGGACCAAGGCGTGGGTCTGCTGCTCAGCAGACATGCTAGTGATGCTCTTCTAGGATATTAGTGCATTAATGAAAGGTTTCTTACAGCAAAATTTCAGACAAGCATTAAAGACTTGAATGTTATCTGCTGTTATGCCCCCACTGAAGATTCTGATGAGGATGAGAAGGATAGGTTTTACAGACAACTTCAGGATATTTTGAATTCTGTCAAGAAAGGAGATATTACCCTTGTTCTTGGTGACTTCATTGCCAAAGTTGGTACCGACTCTGACCTTTGGGGAGGAGTAATAGGCTCTTTTGGTATTGGTAGCTGCAATGGCAATGGGCAACGTCTCCTACAGGTAAGTAAACTAAATGGTTTCAGAATAACTAACACATATTACAAACACCGCGACATACATTAACACACATGGGTTTCACCTGATGGGCTGCATAAGAATATGATTGATTATATATTAATTAACAGCAAATGGGCTAGTTCTGTTAGAAATACCAGGGCTTATAGGGGAGCTGAAATTGGATCTGACCATTACCTTGTTAAAAGTGTCTTGCAACTTAAACTTAAAAAGTGCTGTGCTAGGGTTAAAAAATTTATCTTTAATACTGACGCTCTGAAAGACCCAGTTATAGGTAAAGCTTACCATGATAGGTTACTTAGTCATTATGACAGTCATGGTTTGTTTAATACTGAAGTTGAGGAAGAATGGGGCCATTTTAAACAGGCTTTTTTGGAAACTAACAGTACTCTTTTAGGGAAAAAGGAGCAGAGGAGGCAGAATTATTTAACTGATAAGGCACTTGAGCTTATTTGAGAAAGAAGGAACTGCAGGAATGTCCTTAATCAGTACCCTACTAGTCCTAATAGAAAGGATTACAGAGAGCTTAATAAACGTGTAAAGGATCAGTTAGCTGCTGATAAGAATCTTTGGCTTGATGGTTTGGCTGACAAAGCCGTGGAAGCAGTTAGACAGCACAACAGCAGAGAGCTGTACCAGATAGTTAATGTTTTGTGTGGTAGAAAACGGACAGGCATACAAGGATTGAAGGATAAACAAGGTAAGGTTATAGAAGGTGAGGATTCTGTCATGGCTAGGTGGGCTGAGCATTTCAGTGATGTTCTAAACAATGTGGTTAGTTCTACTCCCATTGTTTGCAATGATGATAGATGCATTGGTGGCTTTAATGTTGGCCCTATAACACAATCTGAAGTTAGTTTGGCTATTTCTAAACTTAAACTTCATAAATCCCCAGGGGTGGATGAAATTACTACGGAAATGCTTAGAGCTGGGAATGTTTCAGTTACCATTTGGATGACTGAAATTTTGAATAACTTTTATGATAAAGGCATGGTTCCTAAAGATTTTACCAGAGCTATTATTATCCCTATTTTCAAAAAAGGTGATCGCAGTTCTTGTGATAACTATAGGGGTATCAGCCTACTCTCCGTTCCAGGTAAAGTTCTTTCCACGATTGTGCTTAATAGAATTAAGAATCTGGTTGACCGGCAATTGCGTGATGAGCAATGTGGATTCAGAAGTGGTAGGGGATGTGTAGATCAGATATTTTCACTTAGGCAGATTCTTGAGAAATGTTTAGAGTTTCAGAAACCTTTGGTTGCTAGCTTTGTTGATTTCAAAAAGGCTTTCGACTCTGTTGATCGTCATAATTTGTGGTTGATTGTGAGATCATATGGTATACCAGACAAGTCAGTTAACATTATGAAAGCTCTCTATAATAACACTGAATCATGTGTGAGGGTTGGTAAGTCTTGTAGCAATTGGTTTAGCATTACTTCTGGTGTTCGACAAGGGTGCATTTTGTCTCCTTTTCTCTTTAGTTTGGTTGTTGATTATGTTATGCGAAATTCACTTCAAGGGAAAGCTTTTGGCCTTAAATGGGCTGGAGATAGGATGATTTAGCCCTTTTGGCAAATGATGTTGATGAGATGAACTCTTTCATTCGAACTGTTGATGAGACTGGTAGTACAGTAGGTTTGGTTATAAACAGAGAGAAAACTAAAGTGATGAAAATTGGTCAGGCAGGTTGTGATTCAATTAATCTGAATGGTTGCAGTCTTGAGCAGGTGTCACAGTTTAATTACCTTGGGAGCTATGTAACAGATACTGGTGATGTGCGGCATGAGATTAACAGACGAATAGGTATTGCTGCCGGGACTTTTAAGAATCTATGGAGATTGTGGAGAAATAGGTGTATACACCTAAAGACTAAAATTAGACTGTATAATAGTTTGATTCTTTCTAGGGTTAGTTATGGTAGTGAAACTTGGACGCTGTGTAAGCAAGATAACAGGAAACTAGATGCTTTTGATTCTAGATGCTTACGCAGTATCTTGGGTATTAGGTGGTTTAACTTTGCAACTAATGATGAGGTTAGGCAAAGGAGTCTGCAACCTCCTTTAAGCAGCATATTGTGCAGAGAGAGACTCCGCTGGTTTGGCCATGTTGCCCGTATGGATAATTATAGATTGGCGAATAGGGTTATGAACAGTGTGCCTAAAGGCCTCAGAAGGAGGGGGAGACCTAGGATGCGGTGGGCAGACAATGTCAAACAGGACCTTGTTAGAATTGGTGTACAGTGGCCGGATGCAGCAGATGTAGCTCAGGACAGATATGCTTGGAGAATTAAACTGCGCGGTCTGGTTGGACCTCCGTAGCTCATGGCTGCTTGAGGATGATGATGATGATGTGTAGAAAAGAATCGCATAGAGGCAAAACAACCCAACGTTAAAGACCACGCTGCATGGCCTTAACGGAAGGCTACCCTCTGTCTCCCAACATTTATTAGTGGGTCCCCTCCTCCAACCTTCTCTGAGCCTTCGGGGTCCTTGTGACCTGGCCATTTAGCCCGTTTTGTGTAGAAAAGTACCGCTTAGAGGTAAAACAACCCAACGTTAAAGAACACGCTGAATGGCCTTAACGGAAGGCTACCCTCTGTCTCGCAACATTTATTATTGGGTCCCCTCCTCCAACCTTCTCTGAGCCTTCGGGGTCCTTGTGACCTGGCCATTTAGCCCATTTGTGTAGAAAAGTACCGCTTAGAGGTAAAACATCCCAACGTTAAAGAACACGCTGAATCGCCTTAACGGAAGGCTACCCTCTGTCTCCCAACATTTATCAGTGGGTCTCCTCCTCCAGCCTTCTCTGAGCCTTCGCGGTCCTTGTGACCTGGCCATTTAGACCATGGTGTGTAGAAAAGTACCGCTTAGAGGTAAAACATCCCAACGTTAAAGAACATGCTGCATGGCCTTAACGGAAGGCTACCCTCTGTCTCCCAACATTTATTAGTGGGTCCCTTCCTCCAACCTTCTCTGAGCCTTCGGAGTCCTTGTGACCTGGCCATTTAGCCCATTTTGTGTAGAAAAGAACCACTTAGAGGTAAAACAACCCAACGTTAAAGACCACGCTGCATGGCCTTAACGGAAGACTACCCTCTGTCTCCCAACATTTATTAGTGGGTCCCCTCCTCCAACCTTCTCTGAACCTACGGAGTTCTTGTGACTTGGCCATTTAGCCCGTTTTGTGTAGAAAAGTACCGCTTAGAGGTAAAACAACCCAACGTTAAAGAACACGCTGAATGGCCTTAACGGAAGGCTACCCTCTGTCTCCCAACATTTATTTGTGGGTTCCCTCCTCCAACCTTCTCTGTGCCTTCGGAGACCTTCTGACCTGGCCATTTAGCCCGTTTTGTGTAGAAAAGTACCGCTTAGAGGTAAAACAACCCAACGTTAAAGAACACGCTGAATGGCCTTAACGGAAGGCTACCCTCTGTCTCCCAACATTTATTAGTGGGTCCCCACCTCCAGCCTTCTCTGAGCCTTCGGGGTCCTTGTGACCTGGTCATTTAGCCCATTTTGTTTAGAAAAGCACCGCTTAGAGGTAAAACATCCCAACGTTAAAGAACACGCTGAATGGCCTTAACGGAAGGCTACCCTCTGTCTCCCAACAATTGTTCCAGTGGGTCCCTTCCTCCAACCTTCTCCGAGCCTGGGGGTGCTTGTGACCTGGCCATTTAGCCATGGTGTGTAAAAAGTACCGCTAAGAGATAAAACAACCCAAACAACAATTTATATCTTGATAAAAAATGTTTCTTTAATCTAAAACGTTTTCGCAATTTTCTACATCAAAAGAATACTCCAAAAAGAGTAAAATGTTACAAGATGAAAGACAAAAAAACTTTAATAATCACCTTTCAGAATGCTTCACTAGCGAAGCGAAGAAGTGCTTTTTTCTTTCTCCACTTCTTAAACTTTACATTCTTTCACGTTTCACTCAAACTATACACGTCCCAGAATTATACTCTTCCCAAACCCCTACATGAGAACTTGTTGACAGACAGGGAATATTAAAAGTCAGAATACAAGAGTTAAAATTCACTGCGTTCGTTATAAACAACATGTAAAGACGAGTGAGAATTCAATAAAGTAACATTTTGAAAGCCCTGAGTCGAGCAAGTTGACAGCGCACTACATTTCTGCGCAATACTCAAGACGAGTTAGCAAGAGCTGGCGCTCACAAAACGTTCCCCGCTGGGTTTACGAACAAGTTCCCGGGAAAATGTAAACATGTCAGTGACTTCTCTGGGGCTCGGTAGCGAGTGTGCGCGCACGTTTGTCGTGCATTGCCGCGCAGCTGACATCACTGACACTTCCACAATGACGCTTAATTACAGGCCGTAGTAGCAGAAGGCATCTGGGAAGAAGTTTGACGCGTTTATTCGATTCGGTGTTTTTCGGCCGCAAAAACACGTTTTAGAATGAATAATTGGCCTTTTCCTTCGATGACTGCGTTTTATGATTGGGAAGTTAGGAACGCGGTAAAATAGGAAAAGAAACGACTACAAGAAGTCAGAAATGGATCGAAGAGAGAGGACACGAAGTACTCAAAAATAGATGGAAGAGAGAGGATACGAAGTACTCAGAAATAGATGGAAGGGACAGGATACGAAGTACTCAGAAATGGATGGAAGAGAGGGGATGCGAAGTACTCAGAAATAGATGGAAGATAGAGGATCCTAAGTACTCAGAAATAGATGGCAGATAGAGGAGGATAAGTACTCAAAAATAGATGGAAGAATGAGGACCCGAAGTACTCAGAAATAGATGGAAGAGAGAGGATACAAAGTACTCAGAAATGGATCTAGTGGAGAGGACCCGAAGTACTCAGAAATGGATCTAGTGGAGAGGACCCGAAGTACTCAGAAATGGATCTAGTGGAGAGGACCCGAAGTACTCAGAAATGGATCTAGTGGAGAGAAAACCCGAAGTACTCAGTAATAGATGAAAGGGAGAGGAGCCGAAGTACTCAGAAATAGATGGAAGTGATAGGATCCGGAGTATTAAGAAATAGATGGAAGAGAGTGGATCCGAAGTACTCAGTAATAGATGGAAGGGATGGGATACGAAGTACTCAGAAATAGATGGAAGAGAGAGGATGCGAAATACTCAGAAATAGAGGGAAGAGAGAGGATCCGAATTACTCAGAAATGGACGGAAAAGTACTGGAGGCTACCATCTGTCTCCCAACAGCTGTTCCAGTGGTCCCCTCCCCCAATCTTCTCTGAGCCCTCGGAGTCATTGTAACCTGGTTATTTAGCCCATTGTGTGCAAAAAAGTGCTGCTCAGAGGTTAAACAACCCAACGTTAAAGAACTCTGGATGGCCTTTATGGGAGGCTACCATCTGTCTCTCAACAGCTGTTCCAGTGGGTCCCCTCCCCCAATCTTCTCTGAACCCTCGGGGTCATTCTAACCTGGCCATTTAGCCCATGGTGTGCAAAAAAGTGCTGCTCAGAGGTAAAACAACCCAACGTTAAAGAACACGCTGGATGGCCTTGATGGGAGGCTACCATCTGTCTCCCAACAGCTGTTCCAGTGGGTCCCCTCCCCCAACCTTCTCTGAGCCCTCGGGTCATTGTAACCTGGCCATTAGCCCATGGTGTGCAAAAAAGTGCTGCTCAGAGGTAAAACAACCTAACGTTAAAGAACACGCTGGATAGCCTTGACGGGAGGCTACCATCTGTCTCCCAACAGCTGTTCCAGTGGGTGCCCTCCCCAACCTTCTCTGAGCCTTCGGGGTCCTTGTGGCCTGGCCATTTAGCCCATGGTGTGCGAAAAAGTGCTGCTCAGAGGTAAAACAAGCCAACTTAACTCATATTTCAGGTTTTTAAATATTTTTAGCTTATTTTTAGACTTTTTCACGCTTATTTTTCGAGAGGCACACTTGAAACCACTGTTACAGATTCACACATTAATTACTATTACATTTTATTCGCTTTCTACACTGATTATAATAAAAAAAAAAGGAGAGATCTGGCTGAGTGGGTTACACGACATGAACAAGTTTAAAAATTGATTGTAATTGTTTTAAATAAGTTAATGTATGATCTTCACAAACACATATGAATATTTTGTCCGTATATTTCTATTGTGTTTGATAGATCTTTTTTTAATTAATCAGTTCAGTAGTTTTATTGAATATATTACATGAGCTGTTAAGCAAATATTAATCTCCGAATTTACGAATTATTTGGAACCGCAATCTGGATTATCAGTTTAGCCAACATCTCCCTGTAACATAGATAGGTTGGGTTGGTTTACCTCTGAGCGGCACTTTCTTGCACGCAATGGGCTAAATGGCCAGGTCACAAGGACCCCAAAGGTTTCAGAGAAAGTTGGGGGAGGGGACCCACTGGAATAGTTGTTGGGAGACAGATGGTAGCCTCCCGTCAAGGCCATCCAGCGTGTTCTTTAACGTTGGGTTGTTTTACCTCTGAGCGGCACGTTTTTGCACACCATGGGCTAAATGGCCAGGTCACAAGGACCCTGAAGGCTCAGAGAAGGTTGGGGAGGGGACCCACTGGAACAACTGTTGGGAGACAGATTGTAGTCTCACGTCAAGGCCATCCAGCGTGTTCTTTAACGTTGGGTTGTTTTACCTCTGAGCGGCAATTTTTTGCACACCATGGGCTAAATGGCCAGGTCACAAGGACCCTGAAGGCTCAGAGAAGGTTGGGGGAGGGGACCCACTGGACCAACTGTTGGGAGACAGATTGTAGTCTCACGTCAAGGCCATCCAGCGTGTTCTTTAACGTTGGGTTGTTTTACCTCTGAGCGGCACGTTTTTGCACACCATGGGCTAAATGGCCAGGTCACAAGGACCCTGAAGGCTCAGAGAAGGTTGGGGAGGAGACCCACTGGAACAGCTGTTGAGAAACAGATGGTAGCCTCCCATCAAGGCCATCCAGCATGTTCTTTAACGTTGGGTTGTTTTACCTCTGAGCGGCACTTTTTGCACGCAATGGGCTAAACGGCCAGTTCACAAGGACTCCGAAGGCTCAGAGAAAGTTGGGGGAGGGGACCCACTTGAACTATTGTTGGGAGACAGATGGTAGCCTCCCTCCAAGGCCATCCAACGTGTTCTTTAACGTGCACACAGAGTATTGCTCTCATGTACCGGGGGGGGGGGGGGGGGGGTTCAGTCGGTAGCGCGCCAGGCTCGTAATCTGTAGTTCCCAGGTTCGAGTCCCAGCTGGGTTAGCGTTGAGATTTATCTCCGCAAAAATTCCCCGCCCTACCCACGGTCAGTAGGGGACACCGATGGGCTTGGAAAGGCCGCCGTCCGTCGGATGGGACGTTAAGCCGTGGTCCCGTGTGCGGGAGAGCCATACCCTGTGCACGTTAAAGAACACGCTGGATGGCCTTGACGGGAGGCTACCATCTGTCTCCCAACAGCTGTTCCAGTGGGTCCCCTCCCCCAACCTTCTCTGAGCCCTCGGGGTCCATGTGACCTGGCCATTTATCCCATGGTGTGCAAAAAAGTGCCGCTCAGAGGTAAAACAACCCAACTCATGTACCGGGAGGCATGACTTAACGTCCCATCCGACGGATGGCAGCCTTTCCAAGCTTATCGGTGTCCCCTACTGACTGTGGGCAGAGCAGGGAGTTTTGCGGAGATAAATCTCAACGCTGACCTAGCTGGGACTCGAACCTGGGAACTACAGATTACGAGCCTGGCGCACTATTGATTGAGCCACCCCCGCGCCTCTCTTGTAACAGAAGACCATTCAATGAAGTTATAAGATCAACAGGTATTAAAACGTAGACATTTATTATAAATAAATAAAAATAAATACCCCCTCAAGCAGCTGCTTGCCACAGAGGTCTGACAGGAGCCTGTCAGTTTATATGCCAGAGTAGAAGGTCTGAGAGGATGGCAGGCCCTCAGCAGAATACGTATTATTTATTCTCTCATTATTACTGGTAAGTTTTAATATCAATGTTTATACTAATGTTTGTTTCTAAATATATATTATTTCGAAGGAAAATTATTCGTATATATAATACGATAAATAAATAAAATAAATACCCCCTCAAGCAGCTGCTTGCCACAGAGGTCTGACTGGAGCCTGTCAGTTTATATGCCATAGTAGAAGGTCTGAGAGGATGGCAGGACCTCAGCAGGAAAACGACACAAACAGGCATGCCTTACCCGGGGCTCGAACCCAGGTCCCTTAGATCAGTAGCCAAGCGCGCTAACCACTCGACCATAGTGCTAATAAATTAGAAAATTTTTCTTCTAAAAAAAGGTATATTTGCAAATAAATATTGGTATAAAGAATTGTATTAATATTCACCAGTAATAATAATAATAGAAATAACACATATATAACAGATATCTAGAATTCATAGCTATTTATGCTGACGTCATAACTTAGTTGTACGGCCTTCTGTTATAGTAAATGGTGGTTTAGCCCAAGAATCAAAGTTAGTTGGGGCCTTATGGAGAAAGGATAATCAAGGTCGTGTTGTGTTAAATTGTTTCTTAGCCGGGTGGGAATAGAACCCACGATCTCCTAATAACGTGTCCAAGTGCCCAGAATCAAGGAAAACAAACATAAAACTCTTCCAATAAAGCAAAAACCAAAACGAATTTTTGAACATGTGAAACACGTAGTGTTTCAAATTAGGTGGGGTTTCCTATTTTTCAATATGTTGGGATTTGGCATTTTATATTTTCATTGTTCAAATTTCTACAGGTAGAAATATTTGTTAATGCGCATGCGCATGTGTATATGAGGTAAATATATATTGATTATAAGATGAAATAAAAATGGGTTGGGGTGGCTCAGTCGATAGAGCGCCAATTTCGAAATCTGCAGTTCCCAGGTTCGAGTCCCAGCTGGGTCAGTGTTCAGGTTATCTCCCGAAAACTCCCCGCCTTGCCGACGGTCAGAAGAGGACACTCATGAATTTGAAAAGGCCATAGAGGACACTCATGGATTTGAAAAGGCCATAGAGGACACTCATGGATTTGAAAAGGCCATAGAGGACACTCATGGATTTGAAAAGGTCTTAGAGGACACTCATGGATTTGAAAAGGCCATAGAGGACACTCATGGATTTGAAAAGGTCTTAGAGGACACTCATGGATTTGAAAAGGCCATAGAGGACACTCATGGATTTGAAAAGGTCTTGGAGGACACTCATGGATTTGAAAAGGCCATAGAGAACACTCGTGGATTTGAAAAGGCCTCAGAGGACACTCGTGGATTTGAAAAGGCCATAGAGGACACTCGTGGATTTGAAAAGGCCTTAGAGGACACTCGTGGATTTGAAAAGGCCATAGAGTACACACATTGATTTGAAAAGGCCATAGAGGACACTCATGGATTTGAAAAGGCCATAGAGGACACTCATGGATTTGAAAAGGCCATAGAGGACACTCATGGATTTGAAAAGGTCTTAGAGGACACTCATGGATTTGAAAAGGCCATAGAGGACACTCATGGATTTGAAAAGGTCTTAGAGGACACTCATGGATTTGAAAAGGCCATAGAGGACACTCATGGATTTGAAAAGGTCTTAGAGGACACTCATGGATTTGAAAAGGCCATAGAGAACACTCGTGGATTTGAAAAGGCCTTAGAGGGACACTCGTGGATTTGAAAAGGCCATAGAGTACACTCATTGATTTGAAAAGGCCATAGAGGACACTCATGGATTTGAAAAGGCCAGAGTACACTTATAGATTTGAAAAGGCCATAGAGAACACTCATGGATTTGAAAAGGCCATAGAGGACACTCATGGATTTGAAAAGGCCACCGTCCGTCGGATGGACGTTAAGGGTTGGGTTGTTTTACCTCTGAGCGGCACTTTTTTTGCACACCATGGGCTAAATGGCCAGGTCACATGGACCCTGAAGGCTCAGAGAAGGCTGGGGGAGGGGACCCACTGGAACAGCTGTTGGGAGACAGATGGTAGCCTCCCGTCAAGGCCATCCAGCGTGTTCTTTAACGTGCGCAGGATATAGCTCTCCCACACACGGGGCCACGGCTTAACGTCTCATGCGACAGACGGCGGTCTTTCCTAATCCATCGGTTTCCCCTACTGTCCGTGGGGAGGACGGGGAATTTTGCGGAGATAAATCTCAAAGTTGACCCAGCTGGGACTCGAACCTGAGAACTACAGATTACGAGCCTGGCGCGCTATCGACTGAGCCCCGTGGGCGTTAAGATGTGTCCACGTGTGCAGGAGAGCCATAATCTGTGCACGTTAAAGAACACACTGGATGTCTTTGACGGAAGGCTACCATCAGTCTCCTGAAAGTTATCCTTTTACTCCTAACCTTTACTCCAATTCTATACTCCTGATCAGTTAACAAACTTTCTATACTCCTGATCAGGTAACAAACTTTCTATACTCCTGATCAGGTAACAAACTTTCTATCCTCCTGATCGGTTAACAAGTTAACAATCTTTCTATACTCCTTATCAGATAACAAACTTTCTATACTCCTTATCAGATAACAAACTTTCTATACTCCTGATTAGTTAACAAACTTTCCATACTCCTTATCAGTTAACAAGTTAAAAACTTTCTATACTCCTGATCAGGTAACAAACTTTCTATACTCCTGATCAGGTAACAAACTTTCTATACTCCTGATCAGCTAACAAACTTTCTATACTCCTGATCAGCTAACAAACTTTCTATACTCCTGATCAGCTAACAAACTTTCTATACTCCTGATCAGCTAACAAACTTTCTATACTCCTGATCAGCTAACAAACTTTCTATACTCCTGATCAGGTAACAAACTTTCCATCTTCCTGATCAGTTAACAAGTTAACAATCTTTCTATACTTCTATACTTCTGATTAGTTAACAAACTTTCCATACACCTTATCAGTTAACAAGTTAACTAACTTTCTATACTTCTGATTGGTAAACAAGTTAACAAACTTTCTATACTTCTGATTGGTAAACAAGTTAACAAACTTTCTATACTCCTGATGAGGTAACAAACTTTCTATACTCCTGATCAGTTAACAAACTTTCCATACTCCTGAACAGTTAACAAGTTAACAATCTTTCTCTACTCCTGATCATATAACAAACTTTCTATACTCCTGATCAGTTAACAAACTTTCCATACACCTGATCAGTTAACAAGTTAACAAACTTTCTATACTTCTTATCAGGTAACAAACTTTCTATACTCCTGATCAGTTAGTAAGTTAACAAACTTTCTATACTCCTGATCAGTTAATAAGTTAACAAACTTTCTATACTCCTGATCAGTTAAGAAGTTAACAAAACTTTCTATACTCCTGATCAGGTAACAAACTTTCTATACTTCTGATCGGTTAACAAGTTAACAAACTTTCTATACTCCTGATTAGTTAACAAGTTAAAAAACTTTCTATACTCCTGATTAGTTAACAAGTTAAAAAACTTTCTATACTCCTGATCAGTTAACAAAGTTTCCATACTCCTGATCAGGTAACAAACTTTCTATACTTCAGATCGGTTAACAAGTTAACAAACTATCTATACTCCTGATGAGGTAACAAACTTTCTATACTCCTGATTAGGTAACAAACTTTCTATACTCCTCATCAGTTAACAAACTTTCTATGCTCCTGATCAGCAAACACGATGTGGTGCGTTTTTCTGGTGATAAATTGCAAGGTTTTCTCCGCCATGTTCATTATCAATTAACACAACGGTTTGCTGTATGGAAATTAGCTAACAATTTATCCACAATGCAGGAAATAAATTAATAACATGTTCTGTGCAGATCAATAAGCAACTGATTTCACTGTATTGTAGATCAATTAACAACTGGTTCTAGGTATTGTAGATTAGTATGCAAACGTTTCTCTGTACTGCAGATTATTTAACAAAGAGATCTGTGTATTGCAGATTAATTAACAAGTTATTTGTACTGCAGATCAATTAACAAATTCTTTATACTACAGATCACTTAACAATCAGTTCTCTGTACTGCAGATTAATTAATATGATCTGTGTACTGCAGATCAATTAGCAAGTTCTTCGTACCGCAAATCAATTAATATGAACTCTGTACTGCAGATCAATTAGCGAGTTCTTTGTACTGCAGATTAGTTAACAAGTTCTTTATACTGCAGATCAATTAGCGAGTTCTTTGTACTGCAGATTAGTTTACAAGTTCTTTATACTGAGATCGATTGGCGAGTTCTTTGTACTGCAGATTAGTTAACAAGTTCTTCATACTGCAGATCAGTTAGCAAGTTCTTTGTACTGTAGATCAGTTAGCAAGTTCTTTGTACTGCAGATCAGTTAGCAAGTTCTTTGTACTACAGATCAATTAGCAAGTTCTTTGTACTGTAGATCAATTAACGAGTTCTTTGTACTGTAGATCAATTAACAAGTTCTTTGTACTGCAGATCAGTTAGCAAGTTCTTTGTACTGCAGATCAGTTAGCAAGTTCTTTGTACTGCAGATCATTAGCAAGCTCTTTGTACTGCAGATTAGTTAACAAATTCTCTGTACTGCAGATTAGTTAACATGTTCTCTGTATTGGAAACCAATTAATCACTTGTTTTTTTTTTGGAAATTATTTAGCAAACGTTTTCTTGTATAGTAGATCATTTAACCGGTACTCTGTACAGTCGCTCAAAGAAGTATCCGAACGCTATGGCTGATTACAAAATTCAGAAAAAATTTCTGGCAACGATTTTTTTTAGAAATTAGTGAGCTGGCAACCTTCTTGTCATGTGACACGAAGGTTGCCAGATCACTAATCTGTAAAAAAATCACATCATCAATTTTTAAAAGATCACTAATAAAAATAAGTATATAAGAATGATCTGGCAACCTTCGTGTCATGTGACACGAAGATTGCCAGATCACTAATTTCTAAAAAAATCACATCATCAATTTCTAAAAGATCACTAATAAAAATAAATATATTTCGTGTCACGTGACACGAAGGTTGCCAGATCACTAATTTCTGAAAAAAATCGTTGCCAGATATTTTTTCTGAATTCTGTAATCAACCATAGTGTTAGGATACTTTTTTGAGCGACTGTACACCTTGGGGTTCAGATATCCAATTGAGATATCCACATTGAGTGCTGATGTTGTCAGCGAAGAACATGAAAGCTTGTCAGCAATGGGTGCGAGGCTACCCACTGGACACTGGGCCTTGGGGACGGAAAAATGTTATCATGGTAGGACGAATCAAGGTTCTTTTTGCATCATGCTGATGAAAGTCATAAATTTGGCGCAAGCAACGTGAAGCCATGGAATTATCTCGTCTGGTATCAACTGTACGTGTCTGTGGTCGCATTTTGACGGTGTGGGGAATGTTTTCTGACACACATTAAGTCATCTGATAGTCATCGAAGGATATCTGAACCCCAAGGTGTACAGTCGCTCAAAAAAATATCCGAACACTGTGGTTGATTACAGAATTCAGAAAAAAATATCTGGCAACGATATTTTTTAGAAATTAGTTGGGTTTGTGTTGGGTTATTTTACCTCTGAGTAGCACTTTTTTGCACACCATGGGCTAAATGGCCAGGTCACATGGACCCCGAAGGCTCAGAGAAGGTTGGGGGAGGGGACCCACTGGAACAGCTGTTGGGAGACAGATGGTAGCCTCCCGTCAAGGCCATCCAGCGGGTTCTTTAACATGCAGAGGGTATAGCTCTCCCGCACACGGGACCACGGCTTAACGTTCCATCCGAAGGACGGCGGCCTTTCCAAGCCCCGTCCTGTACGAAGTGTTCCCTACTGACCATGGGCAGGGCGAGGAATTTTGCGGAGATAAATCTCAACGCTGACCCAGCTGGGACTCGAACCTGGGAACTACAGATTGCGAGCATGGCGCGCTACCGACTGAGCCACCCCAGCCCCTATTAAAAATTAGTGATCTGGCAAACTTCATGTTCTGTACACGAAGACCATAGTGTTCGGATATTTGCCAGATCACTAATTTCTAAAAAAAAATCGTTGCCAGATCACTAATTTCTAAAAAAAATCGTTTCCAGATATTTTTTTCTGCATTCTGCAATCAACCATAGTGTTCGAATATTTTTTTGAGCGACTTTACAACATTCCCTCACAATGCTTCCAGCATCTTCTAGGTTCCATATCCCAATGAATTCGGACCATTCTGAAGCCCAAAGGAGGAGCACCACTCTACAAGGGAGGTGTATAGTCGCTCAAAAAAGTATCCGAACACTGTGGGTGATTACAGAATTCAGAAAAAAATATCTGGCAACGATTTTTTTTTCAGAAATTAGTGATCTGGCAACCTTCGTGTCACGTGACACGAAGGTTGCCAGATCACTAATTTCTAAAAAAAACCGTTGCCAGATATTTTTTCCGAATTTTGTAATCATCCACAGTGTTCGGATACTTTTTTGAGCGACTGTACCTAATAAACTGGAATATCGGTATACTTTCTTTTCGTCCACATTATATCCCCTAGGGGCGGGGGTGGCTCAGTCGGTAGCGCGCCAGGCTCGTAATCTGTAGTTCCCAGGTTCGAGTCCCAGCTGGGTCAGCGTTGAGATTTATCTTCCCAAAATTCCCCGCCCTGCCCACGGTCAGATTGGGACACCGATGGGCTTGGAAAGGCCGCCGTCCGTCGGATGGGACGTTAAGCCATGGCCCCGTGTGCAAGAGAGCCATATCATTCATGGAAAAGTGCACATTAAAGAACACGCTGGATGGCCTTGACGGGAGGCTACCATCTGTCTCCCAACAGCTGTTCCAGTGGGTCCCCACCTCCAACCTTCTCTGAGCCTTCGGGGTCCATGTGACCTGGCCATTTAGCCCATGGTGTGCAAAAAAGTGCCGCTCAGAGGTAAAACAACCCAACCCATTATATCCCCAGTTCTCAGAGGTTATCTTTGCATTGCTCTGTTTAATGGTACTAATTAGATGACTTCGTTTCCATCGTAACAAAATGATGATTTTCCAAAAATCTGGAATCTTTTTAGGAAGATTTTATTTTTAAAAGTTTATCAATATATTGCTCCGTCCCATGGCCGAGTGGTTAGCGCGCTTGGCTACTGATGTAAGGGACCTGGGTTCGAGCCCTGGGTAAGGAATGGCTGTTTGTGTCGTTTTTCTGCTGAGGTCCTGCCATCCTCTCAAACCTTCTACTCTGGCATATAAACTGGCAGGATCCTGTCAAACCTCAGTGGCAAGCAGCTGCTTGAGGGATATTTATTTTTTATTATCAATATATTGGATGTTTGAAAAATAATGAACCAATTTGTAGTAAATCAATATATATTCAGAAAGCAATATTTTAATTGCACGAGTATTTCATATTGTTTTGAATATCATTAGGGAATTGCCACATGTGAACCGTTCGTGAACCCACATTTTGCCATTCATGGACGGTTCAATTCTAAGACCACCATGGAGCCCTGATTTGCCACCGCTTAATTATCTTGTAGGGGCTCTGTAAAGAATTATGTGTACGCGTGCTGAACGTTTGAAAGCCAGAATAAAAGAAGCAATTGAATAAGTAACAAGAGATATGTTGCAGCGGGTATGGCAAGAGTTGGAATACAGATTGAATATTATGCAGGGTTATATGTGGAAATTAACTAATTACGCTCAAAACTATTGGAGGAACCAGGACCGGAGCTTGGGGAGGGAGAAGAGGCAAAGGGTAACTGCTTGGGAGGGGGGAGCCATATTCTGAAGGGTCCCCAAGAAAAATAAGTCTACAAGAGGAAGATAGAGAGATGATCTGCACGAAGCGATAAGAAAAAGAGTTTTTGCATGTGGAAGATAGAAATATGACGTCTGTGAAGTGATGAGAAAAAATTCTTGCAAGAAGAAAATGGAGAGTTAATGAGAATGAAACTATGAGAAAATGTCCTGAAAAAGCAAGAGAGAAAGATAATACTGATGAAGCGATGAGAAAAAGTCCTGCAGAAGGAAGATGAAGAGATTACATTAATGAAGTGATGAGAAAAGGAGTCTTGCGAAAGGAAGATGCGAAGATTGTATTGATGAAGCAATAAGAAAAAGTATTCTTGCATGTGGAAGATGGAGAGATGGCGTGTATGAAGAAATGATAAAAATTTCTTCCAAGAGGAAGGTGGAGAGATATTGTGGATCAAGTAATGGCAAAAAGTCATGCAAAAGGAAGGTGAAGAGATGAAAAAAGTCCTAAGAGGGGAAGATGGAGAGATAGTGTCGATTAAGCGATGAGAAATAGTCCTGTAAAACCCAAAGAGAGAGGGTTGGTATTAATGAAGTAAAAGGGAAAAAATACTACAAAAAAGAAGATGGAGACGTGGATTGTATCAGGCTATGCGAAAGAGAGGACTAGCGTGTTGAAGGATGAGAAAAAATATCTGCAAGAGGAAAGTGGAGAGATATTGTGGATCAAGCGATGAGAAAAAGACCTGTAGAGGAAGATGAGAGATTATATTAATGAAGTGATGAGGAAAAGATTCCCGCAAGAGGAAGATGGAGAGATTATATTAATGAAGTGATGAGGAAAAAAATCCTGAAAGAGGAAGTGGAAGAAATGGTACTCATGAAGCGATAATAATAGTAGTCTTACAGAAGGAAGATGGAAAAATGACATGGATGAAGCAATGAGAAAAGGAATCTTGCAAGAGGAAGAGAGAAAGATGTGGATGAAGGGATCAGATAAAGAGTTCTGCAAGAAAAGATAGAGATACGATGTTGATTAAGGGATAAGTAAAGGAGTCTGAAGTGAATGAAAGAAATTGCAGAGATATAAGTCAATAGCAGGAACCAGAGGAGGTTAGAGTTCAAAAATTGTAAATTAGAAGAGCATAGCAAATCCATCGAATTTGTAAATGGTAATTTCCCGTGTCCGAGTGGTTAGCACGCTTGGCTACTGATCTAAGGGACCTGGGTTCGAGCCTCGGATTAGGCATGGATGTGTGTGTCGTGTGCTGAGGTCCTGCCATCCTCTCAGATCTCCTACTGTGGCATATAAACTGACAGGCTCCTGTCAGACCTCTGTGACAAGCAGCTGCTTGAGGGGGTATTTATTTATTTCAGCCGTCCCATGGTCGACTGGTTAGCGCGCTTGGCTACTGACCTAAGGGACCTGGGTTCGAGCCCCGGGTAAGGCATAGATGTATGTGTCGTTTTTCTGTTGAGGTCCTGTCATCCTCTCAGATCTTCTACTGTGGCATATAAACTGACAGGCTCCTGTCAGACCTCTGTGGCAAGCAGCTGCTTGAGGGGGTATTTATTATTTATTTATTTAATTTCCTTTATAATTCCAAGTATAAAGGTATACTTTATACAGAATACTTCACGAAAAGGTATTTCATGCATAATTCCAGTTCTTATGATTTTTTTTTGTAGAGAAGCGATTGCTTGAACTGATGCTGCTGATATTGCGATGGCACAAAGGAGTTATGGATGAGAGCGATTCAGTTTTCAAATAGATTTTTCAATGAAGACTTGGTAGAAGAGAATGAGGACTATATTTATGGAACAAAGGAACTAGACAGATATGAAGATGGTAGTATGATGCATCTCTGTTTAATCCCCATCATCATCATCAAGCAGCCATGGGCTACGGAGGTCCAACTAGACCGTGCAATTTAGTTCTCCTAGCAAGTCTATCCTGAGCTACATCAACTACCCCAGGTGTGTTGAATTATTTTACCTCTGAGAGGCACTTTTTTGCACACAATGGGCTAAATGTACAGGTCACAAAAACACCAAGGGCTCCGAGAAAGTTGGAGAAAGGGACCCACTGGCCAACTGTTAGGAGACAGATGGTAGTCTCCTCTAAAAACCATCCAGCGTGTTCTTTAACGTGCACAGTGTATGGTCTACCACACACGGGGCAATGGGTTAACGTCCCATATGACGGACGGTGGCCTTTGCGAACTCGGTGGTGTCCCATAGTATCAATGCTAAAATACTTTTGTGATTAACAGAAAGGCAGTGAAATATTTTTCCTTAATCAGATATAATATACTTTAGCAACATTACTTTTAGAAATCATCTTATCCTCCAGTTAAAAACTGGAATTTACTTTTAGAATCCAGCTTATCCTCCAGTTCAAACAGGCTTTTCTTCAAACTAACAGTACTCGTTTAGGGAAAAAGGAGCAAAAGAGGCAAAATTATTTGAGTGATAAGGCACTAGAGCTTATTTCGGAAAGAAAGAACTACAGGAATGTCCTTAATGAATACTCACTATTCCGAATAGAAAGCATTACATAGAGTTTAATAAACTTGTAAAGGATCAATTAGCAACTGACAAGAATTTTTGGCTTGATGGCTTGGCTGACAAAGCCGAGGAAGCAGTTAGACAGAACAACAGCAGAGAACTATACCAGATAGTTAATGTTTTGTGTGGTAGAAAACGGACAAGCACACAGGGATTGAAGGATAAACAAGGAAAGGTTATAGAAGGTGAGGATTCTGTCATGGCTAGGTGGGTTGGGTTGTTTTACCTCTGAGCGGCACTTTTTTGCACACAATGGGCTAGATGGTCAGGTCACATGGACCCCGAAGGCTCAGAGAAGGTTGGGGGAGGGGACCCACTGGAACAGCTGATGGGAGACAGATGGTAGCCTCCCGTCAAAGCCATCCAGCGTGTTCTTTAACGTGCACAGGGTATGGCTCTCCCGCACACGGGTCACGGCTTAACGTCCCATCCGACGGACGGCGGCCTTTCCAAACCCATCGGTGTCCCCTACTGACCGTGGGCAGGGCGGGGAATTTTGCGGAGACAAATCTCAACGCTGACACAGCTGGGACTCGAACTGGGAACTACAGATTACGAGCCTGGCGCGCTACCGACTGAGCCACCCCCGCCCGATATGGCTAGGTGGACTGAGCATTTCAGTGACGTTTTCAACAATATGGTTAGTTCTACTCCCATTGTTTGCAATGATAATAGATGCATTGGTGGCTTTAATGTTGGCTGTATAACACAATTTGAAGTTATTTTGGCTAATTCTAAACTTAAACTTCATAAATCCCCAGAGGTAGATGAAATTACTACGTAAATGCTTAGAGCTGGAAATGTTTCTGTTACCACTTGGATGATTGAAATTTTGAATATCTTTTATGATAAAGGCATGATTCCTAAGGATTTTACCAGAGCTATTATTTTTCCTATTTTCAAAAAAGGTGATCGCAGTTCTTGTGTTAACTATAGAGGTATCAGCCTACTCTCTGTTCCAGGTAAAGTTCTATCCATAATTGTGCTTAATAGAATTAAGAATCTGGTTGACATGCAATTGCGTGATGAGCAATGTGGATTCAGAAGTGGTAGGGGATGTGTGGATCAGATATTTTCACTTAGGCAGATTCTTGAGAAATGTCTAGAGTTTCAGAAACCTTTGATTTCCAAAAGACTTTCGACTCTGTTGATCGTCAAAATTTGTGGTTGATTGTGAGATCATATGGTATACCAGACAAGTTAGTAAACATAATGAAATCTTTCTATGATAACACTGAGTCGTGTGTGAGAGTTGGTAATGCTTGTAGCAATTGGTTTACAATTACTTCTGGTGTTCGACAAGGGTGCATTTTGTCTCCTTTTCTCTTTAGCTTGGTTATTGATTATGTTATGCGAAATTCACTTCAAAGGGAAGATTTTGGCCTTAAATGGGCTGGAGATACGAAAATTTCTGATTTAGGTCATGCTGATGTGATTTAGCCCTTTTGGCAAATGATGTTGATAAGATGAACTCTTTCATTCGAGCTGTTGATGAGACTGGTAGTAGAGTACGTTTGGTTATAAACAGAGAGAAAACTAAAGTGATTAAAATAGGTCAGACACGCTGTAGTTCAGTTGATCTGAATGGTTGCTGTCTTGAGCAAATGTCACAGTTTAATTATTTTGGGAGCTATGTAACACATACTGGTGATGTGCGGCATGAGATTAACAGACGAATAGGGCTTGCTGCCGGGACTTTCAAGAATCTATGGAGATTGTGGAGATATAGGCGTATACACCTAAAGACTAAAATTAGACTGTATAATAGTTTGGTTCTTTCTAGGGTTAGTTATGGTAGTGAAAATTGGACACTTTGCAAACAAGATAACAGGAAACTAGATGCTTTTGATTCTAGATGTTACGCAGTATCTTGGGTATTAGGTGGTTTAACTTTGTAACTAATGATGAGGTTAAGCAAAGGAGTAGGCAACCTCCTTTGCAGAGGGAGATATACTTGATTATCCATGAATAGGATTTTGAACAGTGTGCCTAAAGGCCTCAGAAAGAGGTGAAGATCTAGGATGCGGTGGACAGACAATGAGGTACTAGATGCAGCAGACGTAGCTCAGGACAGATATGCTTGGAGAACTAAATTGTACGGTCTGGTTGGACCTCCGTAGTCCATGGTTGCTTGAGAATGATGAGGATCAAAATTTTTCTAATAAATCTTTTTCTTAATTGCAAAATTAAAAATACTGTAGCAGTAACAATTTTTTTATTAAAAAACCAAAAAACTTTATCATCAGTACTTTTACTGTGAATCTGTTTTTGATCGCAAGATAAAATCATTTTAGCAGCAACGATTTTTTTTTCTTTTTCGTTGAACAAAAATACTTTATTATCAATACTTTTAGGTTACGTTTTCTCTGATACAATCGCTCAAAAGAGTATCCGAACACCATGGTTGATTACAGACCTCAGAAAACGATTTTTTTTAGAAATTAGTGATCTGGCAACCTTCGTGTCACGAAGGTTCCAGATCACTAATTTCTAAAAAAATCGTTGCCAGATATTTTTTCTGAGGTCTGCAATCAACCATGGTGTTCGGATACTTTTTGAGCGACTTTACAAGGTAAAAAGTCTTTAGCAGCAACATTTTTTTCCTTATTGGAAAAACAAAAATATTCTTTCGTCAACACTTTTACAGTAAATATTTTCTTTTATAGCAAGGTAAAAGAAAATGCTTTAGCAGAAACATTTTTTTTTTTGCTAGAAATTCAAAAATACTTTTTCATCGGTGATTCATACTTTTACTGTGAATCTTTCTTTTTTGATCGCAAATAAAAAATTCTTTAGCAGCAAAATTTTTTTTCTTTTCCGAAAAGAAAAAAAATGCTTTATTCTCAATACTTTTTCTGAATTACACAAATAGAAATAAGCTTGTATTCAAAAATTCTGTAAAAACTGTCATACATGATATTTTTTACCGGAATATTTTGGAAGGAGATATATTGCATATGTTTAATGCACGCAAATCAAGGAACTGAACAAACGGTGCTATGAATTAAATTGAAAAAATATTCTATTTAAAATTCAATTAAATATTTTTACCAACAACATTTATTATCATAAAATAAATACCCCACCCCCCTGAAGCAGCTGCTTGCCACAGAGGTCTGACAGGGGCCTGTCAGTTTACATGCCATAGAAGAAGGTCTGTGAGGATGGCAGGACCTCAGCAGAAAAACAACACAAACGTCCATGCCTTATCCGGGGCTCGAACCCAGGTCTCTTAGATCAGTAGCCAAGCGCGCTAACCACTCGGCCACAGAACGGAAAATTTATTCTCATTATCTTTTGAATTTATTTTTTGATATATAAACCAAGTCTATCTTCATGCTTGTAGCCGTCCCGTGGCCGAGTGGTTAGCGCGCTTAGCTATTGATCTACGGGACCTGGGTTCGAACCCCGGGTAAGGCATGGATGTTCGTGTTGTTTTCTGCTGAGGTCCTGCCATCCTCTCAGATCTTCTACTGTGGCATATAAACTGACAGGCAGCTGCTTGAGGGGGTATTTTTTTATCTTCATGCTTAACGCCTTGACACAAATTTTAGTAATGACATTAAACGGATTTTTTTTTGTTTTTTGTTTTTCAAATATTAACCTGATTTCAATAACATTGCAGTTTGTATTAGGATATATATAAATATACAAAAATAATAAAATAATAATTATCAAAAATAACTAACGTACAGTAATTAACTATACGTTTATACAAGAGTTTTAATATTATTTTATTTTGTGCTATTGCTCCAAAAGCAACATGTTAGTACTATCTTCATATGTTATGTTTTAAAGCAACCTGCAGTAATATTGTACTAAAATTTCAAAGGGAAAATCCTTCTATTCATTATCATTAAAATTTTTCCATTACTCATTCAGTATCAAGATAGCTGTAGCTAAACCATCAGCGAATTAATGATATCCCCAGAAAAAACGTCATATAACAGAAGGCCGTACAACTAAATTATGACGTCAAACTATATAGTTCTAACATCTAGTTAGTCCTTAAATATTTATTTCTATTATTTTCACTGGTGAATTTAAATGCTCATTTTTATACTAGTGTTAATTTACAAATATATCTTTTTTTTAATGAGAATTATTCGTATGTAATGTGCGATAATGCTAATAGAGATGAATAATTTTCCTTCTGAAAAAGTCATATTTTTGAATATTAAAATTCACCAATAATAATAGCAGAAATAAATGTTTAGAAAATGCCTAGCTTCTTAGGACTTCCTATGTGACGTCATAAGCTTAGTTGTACGGTTTTCTGTTATAGGAATTTTTGCCCCAGCTGTTTTAGAAAACTGGAGAAGGCAAAGTGCAATTGCTGACACATTAATATAACACAATCCTGTCTTTCTTACCCCTAAAATTGCTGCTCTCAATTTGTTATTTAGTTACACCAGATCATGACATTGTTCTATACGTTGTCTTTTAACAAAATACTCTCACACTAGCGTGATATTTCGACCCCAACGACCCACCATCTTCTGGTGTTCAGAACGCTGCACCAGACAAACAAGAGATTTATCTTGCGTGGCTGGAGGAAATCTCCGAACACGTTGAGAGCGAGAGACAAATCAGTGGCTCTCAGCGTGCTTCGTCATTGAGAGCTTCTCCTCCATTCGCTGCGGAACAGCTGTCAGTTGATTAGTGCCCGCCCACCAATCGGAGACGAGTGCGTCCTCTAACCCCGCCCACTAATCACCGACTCTCGGATTGAGGTCCGGTATCCAGCGCCCCCTGGAGGCAACGGCGCCGATGTGCAGTTTGCTAGTGACGAAAGAGCGAAGAGAGCAAGACAACAAAGTGGTGCGAGGTCCACTGAGCTGTGGGCCTGAGGCTGATGGGTCTGACAGCGGCCGGTTGGAAGTCAACTGCGTGCGAACCGACGTAAACGATCATCGACAAGCTCTGACCCTCAATCCCACGTCCGTCCTTGACTGTCTCTGTAGTCAACGCCGAGTAAACTACAGCACCACAGGAAGCCAGGCATACCTGTGACGTAGTTTCGGACGTCGCCACGTCAGAGCGCGGAAGTTAGAGGGTGTGTCCTTTGACTGTCCGTTGGGTGATGGTCGCCGACGCCCCAACCTGCCCATCGTTTTACATGGACTGTCACCACCGTTTGCAGTCACCCCAGTTTTCTCAATTTTTCTACCTCGGAAACTAAACGATTGACTGGTAGAGGCACGAAGTGCCCGTATTTGATTGTGGACACACCTGCAGCTTGGCTGGAAGTAGTGATTTTCCGTAGATCGCTTATTGTGGTCACTTTTTTGGGGATTCAGTGCTTTTATTCTACACGGACAGAAGAACGTATATATGTGTTTGGCAGAAACTCTATGAGTAATTAACCTTGACACATAAAAGAATCCTTTCCTTATTTGCAATTCCAGTTGTCAAGCTACGTCTTCGTTAGTACCTCGTCAAGGTAAATCACATCACAGCCGAAGAGGGTAAGGTTCTTCTACCGCTGTAAGGACCTTGCTGACTTGATCAGTGCTTTCTTGACCTTATGACCTTTACCCTTTTGGGTGACTTCTGAGTGTTCCTGTGCCATCATCCAGCCTCTGACCTCATGCTGATTTCGGAAGAAACAATGCAAACTCAGCCACACTCTCCACATGCGGTCACGAAACCTCCTGCATGTCACCGGGCCACCGATTTTTCCATTGCCGCCATTATGGCCCGGGAGCTGCCGGGGACGAGAGACCGGCACCCCGCCGAAGAAGCACTCGGTAAGTTCATTTCGATTCATTCCATTACGTGTAAGCTGTAAATAGGGAAACTAATAAGGATGTAACTAAAGAGACAACAGTTCCAGTAGTCGTTTTATACACTTTAGTTGTTTTTCTAGTTATCAAGTCCGAGTGGTTAGCGCACTTGGCTACTGATCGAAGGGACCTGGGTTCGAGCCCCGGGTAACGCATGGATGTTCGTGTTGTTTTTCTGCTGAGGTCCTGCCAGCCTCACAGACCTTCTACTATGGCATATAAACTGACGGGCTCCTGTCAGACCTCTGTGGCAAGCAGCTGCTTGAGAGGGAATTTATTTTTATTTTTTTTTATCAACTAGATTGGGTCAAATGAGTGACTGCCAAACAGAGCAATAGTTTAAGTATTGCCAACGGTACTAATCGTAGATATTATTACGTTTAATTACTCACTATTAATAACTAAAGAATTTTACCAAATATTATTCAGTAAACTAAGTTTAGCTAGGAATCAGTTAAATTTAGTATACAATATGTTTTAATAGGTAAACGACACGTTTAATAACGTAAGGAATACTTTTAATAAGTAAACAGACTTTTAAATAAGTAAAGGGTAATTTTAACAAGTAAGCGATACTTTTAAGAAAGTACAGAATACTTTTAATAAGTAAATAAATAAATAAAAAAATAAAATAAATAAAAAAATAAAATAAATACCCCCTCAAGCAGCTGCTTGCCACAGAGGTATGACAGGAGCCTGGCAGTTTATATGCCATAGTAGAAGGTCTGAGAGGATGTCTGAACCTCAGCAGAAAAACGACACATACATCCATGCCTTACCCGGGGTTCGAATCCAGGTCCCTTAGATCAGTAGCCAAGCACGCTAACCACTCGGCCACGGGACGGCTATTAAATAAATATTTTTAAATAAGTAAAGAGTATTTTTAACAAGCAATATTTTTAAGAAAGTAAAGAATACTTTTAATAAGTATATAGACTTTTAAATGAGTAAAGATACGTAATAATGTCAACAATTAAAACTAATACTTAATAAAAATATTGTTTACATATTAAAAATATTTTTTTTTCTTATTTTAACTAATTGCTGGCTACTGTTGGCTTACTGAAGAATATTCTGTAAAGCGTTCAAAAATTCTGAACGTAATATGTACCAAACTCAGAAATTGGAAAGTGTTGTTTACTTATAAAAAGTGTTGCCTACTTATCAAAAGTATTGCTTACTTGTTAAAACATACCCTTACGTATTTAAAAGTCTATTTACTCATTTAAAAGTCTATTTACTTACGTATTTTACGTATTTAAAAGTCTATTTACTTATTAAAAGTTTCTGTACTTTCTTAAAAGTATTACTTACTTGTAAAAAATACTCTTTACTTATTTAAAAGTCTATTTAATTATTTAAAAGTCTATTTACTTATTAAAAGTATTCTATGCTTTCTTGCCGTCCCATGACCGAGTGGTTAGCGTGCTTGGCTACTGATCTAAGCGACCTGGGTTCGAGCCCCGGATAAGGCATGGATCTATGTGTTGTTTTTCTGCTGAGGTCCTGCCATCCTCTCAGATCTTGTAGTATGGCATATAAACTGACAGACTCCTGTCAGATCTCTGTGGCAAGCAGCTGCTTGAGAGGGTATTTGTTTTTTGTACTTTATTAAAAGTATTGCTTACTTGTTAAAAGTATTCTGTAGTTTCTTAAAAGTATTGCTTACTTATTAAACGTATTCTGTAGTTTCTTAAAAGTATTGCTTACTTATTAAAAGTATTCTGTACTTTCTTAAAAGTATTGCTTACTTGTTAAAAATACTCTTTACTTATTTAAAAGTCTATTTACTTATTAAAAGTATTCTGTACTTTCTTAAAAGTATTGCTTACTTATTAAAAGTATTCTGTACTTTCTTAAAAGTATTGCTTACTTGTTAAAAATACTCTTTACTTATTTAAAAGTCTATTTACTTACTAAGTAATAGCTAGCAATTAGTTAAAAATAAGGAAACAATATGTTTGAATAGTTAATAACGATAAAAAGTACTTTGATATGTAAAGAATACTTTAAATATGTAAACAATACTTTTAAATAAGTAAAGAATACTTTGTGATAAGTAAGAATGCTTTTCAATAAATAAGAAATATGTTTTATTAGTAAACAATACTTTTTAATAAGCAAAATTTTAAATTTTTAATAAGGAAAAAAAGTGTCGTTTACCTATTAAAACATATTGTGTACTAAATTTAACTAATTCCTAACTAAACTTGGTTTACTAAATAATATTTGGTAAAATTCTTTTGTTATTAAAAGTGAGTGATTAAGCGTAATAATATTTACGAAATGCAAAAATTGAACAGCATTGTTTACTTATTAAACGTATTATTTACTTACTAAAACGTATTCTTCACTTGTTAAAAGTATCCTTTACTCATTTGAAAGTATTGCTTACATATTAAAAGCATTGTTTACTTATTAAACATATTGCTTACTTACTAAAACCTATTCTTGACTTGTTAAAAGTATTCTTTACTCATTTGAAAGTATTGCTTACATATTAAAAGCATTGTTTACTTATTAAACGTATTGCTTACTTACTAAAACATATTCTTCACTTGTTAAAAGTATTCTTTACTCATTTGAAAGTACTGTTTATCTTTTAAAAGTCTTGTTTACTTATTTAACCCTGTTCTTTCTTATTATTATTAATTGCTAGCTATTGTTGGCTTACTAAAAAGCATTCGGTAAAATGAGTGACAACGTAATATCTACCAAACACAACAATTGAAGAGTATTGTTTAATTATTAAAAATACTTTTTGCTTATTAAAAAGTATTGTTTACTTATAAAACGTATTTCTTATTTATTAAAAAGTATTCTTTACTTATCACAAAGTATTCTTTACTTATCACAAAGTATTCTTTACTTATTTAAAAGTATTGTTTACATATTTGAAGTATTCTTTACATATCAAAGTACCTTTTATCGTTATTAACTATTCAAACATATTGTTTCCTTATTTTTAACTAATTGCTAGCTATTACTGTTTACGAAACAGTATTCGGTAAAAGAAATGAGTGAACATAATATCTACCAAACACAATAATTGAAAAAAATATTTTCTTATTAAAGTAATTTTTTGCTTTTTTAAAAGTATTCTTTACTTATTAAAAATATTCTTATTAAAAGTATTCATTCCTTATTGAAAATATTCTTATTAAAAGTATTCTTTAGTTATTCAAAATATTTTTATTAAAAGCATTCTTTAGTCAGTGAAATATTCTTATTAAAAATATTCTTTACTTTTTTAAAATATTCTTTCTATTTAAAAGTGTTCTTTACATAATGAAAATATCCTTTACTTATGAAAATTATTCTTTCCTTATTTAAAAGTATTCTTTATTTATTATTAACTATTATTTTTTGCTCGTCAGTTGAGAGTCTCTATTATTTTTTCGTTGTAAAAGATAGATTAAGTTCATCTTTTGTATCCGAGTAAGTTCTTACAAATAAAATATTTTTTCACTTTAAAATAAAGATTTTCTAAAATTCTTAAATTATTCTGAAACAAGTACGAATTTTAAAATGTCCAGAATACTCAAAGAGTTGAGCTTAATTAATCTATTAACTCTTTGATTGAAATCAATTTCTTGATCAATTCTTATTATTCTATATGTAAAGAAAACGGACTGGGATTTCAGCTGATCAAAATATGCACCAAATTTAACCGTTAACAAAACGGAGTCGGATTCCGTTGTTTTACCTCTGAGCAGCTCTTTTTTCGCACAAAATGGGCAAAACGACCAGGTCACAAATACCCAAAGGTTTTGGAAAAGATTGCGAAATGGAATTCATTGGATAGCAGGTAACAGTTAGGATTCATACAGAAACCTCCCATCCTAAAGTGTTGTTTCATTCGGTGTAGTTTAAGATGCGCAGCCTGTGAATCTGTAGCACTTGGGGCCACGGATAAACGGCTCAAACCGAAGGAGAGCACCCTTTTCAAATCCACAAAGAGCATTTTATAGAGATTACGATTAAATATACATGATTAAATGTATTCTTTTAAATATTACGTTGACGATCATGTTAAAGTAGTAAATTAAACGATGTTATTCCACCGTTATTTGAAATGAAATTTTTAATCACTAGAATATCATAGATGCCTTCAAATGTAATAAAAACATATGATAAATTATAGGTGACTCTCATATGCCTGATAATTCCACACATGTTACATTTACCTTTTTAATACATTTTATCGTATTCAGTGGTTTCACATCATTTATTAAATCAGCGAAGTTTAGAGTCATAAGAACGATTGTAGCATTATCAGGAAAAATAATTTTGAAATTTTAGTTTAATATTATTGCCGGTGGGTTTAGAGTATATTTTACAAATTAATAAAATAATAATTAATAACAATATTTAACGTAATAATATTTAAGCATATATGTATTTAAGAGTTTTACTATTTTTAAGCTTATACTCTTGCTGAGATTGTTAGAACATATCTGTGCCATGTTACAACAAACTTTTAAGCGTGAAAACATTCTTGAAATTTTGTTTTCTCCATGAGATGCTTTCGTTTTCTCCCTCACCTGCTTTTGGATAAGTAAATTTTTTGAAAATTTCTTTCGCAAAAGGGATTATTCAGATTAACACCCCCTATAACAGAAGGCCACACAACTAAGTTATGACGTCAGCGTCAGTAGTCCTAAAAATCTAGACTTTTGTTATATATTTACTTTTATGATTATTACTGGTTATTTTAATACGGATCTTTATACTAATATAGATTTATAAATGTACAATATTTAGAAAAAAATATTCGTATGTATTAACGTTATGATATACTAATAAGTAGGAATAATATCCTTCTAAAAACAGATGTATTTGCAAATAAAGATAGTGTAAATATTAGTATAAAATACACCTGAAACATATAAGAAATATATAGTATTTAAAACTACAAGTCCGAGTCCCAGCTGGGTCAGCGTTGAGATTTATTTCCACAAAACTCCTCGTCCTGCTCTTGGTTAGTAGGGGAAAGTCCGCCATCCGTCGGATGGAAAGTTAAGCCGTGGCCCATGTGTGGGAAAAATAACATATGATGTGCACGTTAAGAACACGCTGGATAAGCCTCCATGAGGGGCTTCCATGCCTGTCTTCTAACAGCTGTCTAGTGTGTCTCCTTCCCCCAACCATCTCTGAGTCCTTGGGGTCCTTGTGACCTGATCGTTAAGCCAATTGTGAGCAAAAAAATGTTCCGCTCAGAGGTGAAACAACCCCAACACTTCTGCCGTTCTTTTTTCGTTCTTCTATCGTTTTTTTTCCCCCACGATTATTCCCCGCCCTGCGCACGGTCAGTAGGGGACACCGATGGGCTTGAAAAGGCCGCCGTCCGTCGGATGGACGTTAAGCCGTGGCTCCGTGTGCGGGAGAGCCATACCCTCTGCACGTTAAAGAACACGCTGGATAGCCTTGACGGGAGGCTACCATCTGTCTCCTAACAGCTGTTCCAGTGGATCCCCTCCCCCAACCTTCTCTGAGCCTTCGGGGTCCCTGTGTCCTGGCCATTTAGCCCATTATGTGCAAAAAAGTGCCGGTCAGAGGTAAAACAATCCAATCAATCCAATCCACCACGATTGAGGCAAAAATCACTTTAAATCGATATGGAGTGCCGCAATATCTCATCTCCATAAGCAATATAATTATCAGCACTTGTGTTGTAGGTGTTAAAAGGCAATTAATATGACTGAGAGTGATTCAGCTTAGGAAGGAAGGCGTAGGCGTGAAGTATTTTCAAGTTTTGTAGGGAAAAATGTTTTTGTGGACACCTACGCGATTTCAACTTCTTTGATTAGTTCATTTTTTAGAACTAAAAAGCTAGACTGACTAAGCTAAAGAACTGACTAAGCTAGAGTTATACAAATAAAATAAATTACCCCTCAATCAGCAGTAGCGGGGTGGCTCAGTCGGTAGCGCGTCAGACTCGTAATCTTCATTTCCTAGGTTCGAATCCCACTTGAGCCAGCTTTGAGATTTATTTCCACAAATCTCCCCGACCATCCCTCGGTAGAGTACACCGATGGGCTTAGAAAGAGAGCCGTCCGTCGGATGGGACGTTAAACCATGTTCAGGAGAGCCATACCCTGTGCACGTTAAAGAACACGCTGGATGGCCTTGACGGGCGGCTACCATCTGTCTCTTAACAGCTATCAGTGAGAGCCCCTCTCCCAACGTTCTCTGAGCTCTTGGGGTCCTTGTGATCTGGCCATTAAGCCCATTGTGTGTAAAAAAAAAGTGCCACTGAGAGGTAACTGAACCTTAATTCAGTTGCTTGTCACAGAGGTCTGACAGGAGACTATTAGTATAATATATTATAGAGAAGATCTGTGAGGAACGCGAGACCTCAGCAGAAAGACAACACATAAAATAAGCATCCATGTCTTACCCAGGGCTTGAACCCAGGCAAAGCTACCTTGGCGGTTATTTCAAGACGTCATGAACAGGATAAAAGGAGTTAAAGAAGGTTGGCAGATTGCTATCCCAAGTACTACGTTATTATTGAAGTTATATATCAATGTATAATATTACGGCTGGTTACTTTAACGCACTACTACTGAATTAGTATAATAATTAATAAATTACTTTTAGGGAAAAAATATAAAATAAAATAAAATATTAGATATATATAAATTTAATTTTTATTACGTCAATTTTTTGATTATTTATTATTATTTCACTCCTACTTTTGATATATCTTAGACTACCTGTAGTAATATTATACTTAAACATATGTAAGAAAAAAATTGCTTTTCTTAATAATGTGAAAGAAGTTTTACCAATGTCGAGGCTCGATGATTACTATCCGCAATTTACGGATCATTTAAAAAATTCTAACTATAACAGATATATTTAGATATTAATATGAATTTTAGTAGATAAATGGATCTGATTCTAATTCAGTTTCTGGCGTAAAATATTTGTGAATTTAGTTCACAAACGGCTATCAAAATGGCGATTTAAAGTTCTAAAAAGATGTGATATCATTCTGCTGAGCTTCCGTCGTTATCACTTTCGAGTTTCTTTCCCAAAAACTGTTAAAATGGTGATTTAAAAGTAGACAAAACGATTGAATCTGATTCTGCTGCAGATTTCAACCAGAGCCGTGTTATCCATTGGACAAAGCGAATGATTCACCACAGGATTTTCAAGGATTTCAAAGATTTTCATTCTCTTCTGTTTTTTTCAATGAATTCTTAAATTTATTATTAATTATGTCGTTTATACATGATATTTCCTATTATGATGTCAGAGCTACCCCTGAAAACTTAGGTTTCTAAATTTCTTATAACAAGGACCTCTTGAAAACTTACTTGACACTTTTTTCTTGAAGACTCGAAATTGCCATAATTTGTCTTTGCTACTGGGATTTCATATTTGAGAGTTTGTTTTAAAACAACTAGTATAAAAGTTGGGAGTTTGAATAAGTTGAGCCAGTGAAGTGATCTGTAACAGCTTCCGATTTTCACATTACTGAGTTTGTTTTACAATATCTACAAAATCGTGTTTTAAAATAGTTGAGTGGGAAAAAAGATAGGATCTGATTGGGCTGCAACTTCTGACGTTCCACGTTTTGAATTTGTTTTGGTTACATCTATCAGAATCAAGATTTAAAATAATTCAATTGGGGAAGAAATGGAATATAAACCCTGCTTCAGTTTCTACCGTTTCAAATTTGTGAGTTAATTTCCCAAAAACTGTCAAAATCATGACATACAGCGGTCGAATAGGCGAAGAGCTGGATATATATATTCTGCTGCAGATACATTTCTGAGTGTGATTTAAAATAGCTACAACATCGTGATTTTGAACAGTTGAATAGTCGAAAAACTAAGATATGATTTTTCGGAAGGATCTGGGTTTTCATATTTGGATTTGTTTCACAATAACTATCGAGATCGTGATTTAAAATAACTGATCGGTAAAAGATTGGATTGGATTGTTTTACCTCTGAGCGGCACTTTTTTGCACACCATGGGCTAAATGGCCAGGTCACATGGACCCCGAAGGCTCAGAGAAGGTTGGGTGAGAGGACCCACTGGAACAGCTGTTGGGAGACAGATGGTAGCCTCCCGTCAAGGCCATCCAGCGTGTTCTTTAACGTGCACGGGTATGGCTCTCCCGCACACGGGGCCACGGCTTAACGTCCCATCCGACGGACGGCGACCTTTCCAAGCCCATCGGTGTCCCCTACTGACCGTGGGCAGGGCGGGGAATTTTGCGGAGATAAATCTCAACGCTGACCCAACTGGGACTCGAACCTGGGAACTACAGATTACGAGCCTGGCGCGCTACCGACTGAGCCACCCCCGCCCCATTATGAGTTTGTTTCAAAATAGTTACCGAAACCGTGATTTTAAATAGTTGAGTGGTCAAACAGGTGTTATACGATTCTGCTGCGCTCTGTAGTTTCCCATTTGTGAGTTTGTTTCACGTTTGCTATCAAAATCATGATTAAAAATAGTTGTGTGGTCGAAAATATAGGGTTTGATTTTGCTGCAGCGTCAGGTTTTTCCCATTTCCGAATTTGTTCCACAGAAGCTATCGAAATTGCAAATTTAATATAATTGAGCGGTAAAAGAGCTGGGGCACGATTCTTCTACATCTTCTGGCTTTTAATATTTCTAAGTTTGCATCAAAATATTTAGCAAAATCATGATTTTAGACAGTTGAGGTGTCAAAGAGCTGGTAAATGATTCTGTTGCAGCTACCATGGCGGAGTGGTTAACGCGCTTGGCTACTGATCTAAGGGACCTAGGTTCGAGCCCCGGGTAAGGCTGTTTGTTTGTGTCGTTTTTCTGCTGAGGTCCTGCCATCCTCTCAGACCTTCTACTATGGCATATAAACTGACAGGCTCCTGTCAGACCTCTGTAGCAAGCAGCTGCTTGAGTGGGTATTTATTTTTTTGTTTCAGATTTGAGTTTCTTTCAAAGAAGCTATTGAAATCTTAATTGAAAACAATGAATGGGAAAGGATCTGGGATATGATTCTGCCACAGTTTCTGACTCTTAATATTTCTATTGTAAATCATATGAATTTGCTGATAGCTATTTAAACTATCAAAATCGTGATTTAAAGTAGTTGATTTCTCAAAGAGATGGAATATGATTCTGCTTCTGTCTTTTCATATTTCTTTTAGTTTGCTTCAGAACAGCTATAAAAATCGTGATTTGAAAAGATTTAATAGGCAAATAGATGAAATATGATTCTGATTCATCTTCTGGCTTTCACATTTCTGTGTTTGTTCTTTAATATGCACAAAAATCACGATTTACAGCGTTGAATTGTCAAATAGCTGGGATATCATTCTGCTGCAGTATCTAGACTTTCACATTTCTGAGTTTACAATAAGTATCAAAATTGTGATTTAAAGTAAATGAGTCGTCTAAGAGCTGGTATATGATTTTGCTGCAGCTAGACCTCTGTGGCAAGCAGCTGCTTGAGGGGGTATTTATTTTATTTTTATTATCTCGTTTCACATATGTGTTTCACAATAGTTATAAAAATGGCGATTTGGAATAATTGAGAGTGAAAGAACTGGGACATGATTATGCTGTAGTTTCTGACTTTTCACATCCCTGAGCTTGTTTTAGAATAGCTAAAATTGGTGATTTAAAATAGTTAATAACCGAATAGACGGAATATTAATCTGCTGAAACTTCTGGCTTTTCAGTTTTTGAGTTTCTGTTACGGTAACTATCAAAATCGTAATTTAAAACAGTTCAGTAGTCAAAGAGCTGAGATGTGATTCTGTTGCAGCGTCAGGCCTTCACATTCTGAGTTAACAATAGCTACCAAATTATGATTTAAAGTAAATGAGTATTCTAAGAGCTGACATATGATTTTGCTGCAGCTCCCTCGTTTCACATATGTGTTTCACAATAGTTATAAAAATGGCGATTTAAAATAATTGAGAGGTAAAAGAACTGGGACGCGATTCTGCTGTAGTTTCTGACTTTTCACATTTCTCAGCTTGTTTTACAATGTGATTTAAAATAATTTAGTAATCGAATAGATTGTATTTGATTCTGCTGCAACTTCTGGCTTTTTACTTTTTTTGAGTTTCTGTTACGATTACTGTCAAAGCAGTCCAGTAGTCAAAGAGTTGAGATATGATTGTACTGTAGCTTCTAGCTTTTCACATTTCTGAGCTTGTTTCGCAATAACTATAAAAAACGTGATTTAAAATAGTTGAGGTGTCAAATAACTAGAATATGACTCTACTGAAACTTCTGGCTTTTTACATTTCTGAGCTTGTTCCACAATAACTTTAAAAATCGTAATTTAAAATAGTTGAGGTGTCAAAGAACTAGATCAATGATTAACAAACAACATATCATGCAATTGTACAGCAATGGTATTTAACGTGGCAAACTTTTCGTTCACCTAAAACTATTAAGTTCTAACTATCCGGTAAAAAACTTGTCTTTGAAGTTATATCGTGTTGACAAAACATCGATATAACTTCAAAGACACTGTCACATAAACACTTCATCCAAAACCAAACTCTCACAAATATATAAAAAAAAAATTTGATACTTTAAATTGTTGACGTCAATCAGGGATATTTAGACTTTTATCAATGACGAAGTACTTTATAAAAATTGTAAAAGTTTATGCAATCGTGAATATTAGTATTTTGCTACAACACAAAAAAAAATAGGTAAAATAATTATTCTGTGTGGTCAAATAATTATAAACACCTATTTAATATTCCGTCGTATGCATCTCAATTCTCAAATTTCAAAGTTTTCTTTGACTAGTTCTCATCGAAACGGGTTTTGAAGTACTGTTAGCGGTCAGCTCTTTCAACTGATTAACTATTACGGCTCTCTTTCGACGTACAGTCCTTGCCAGCAAATTTCTGTCTGTCAGGGTTTAGTTGTTTTACCTCTGAGGGCACTCTTTTGCACACAATTGGCTAAATGGCTAAGTTACAAGGACCCCGAAGGTTCAGAGAAGGTTGGGGGAGGGGACCCACTGGATTAGCTGTTAGGAGACAGGTGGCAGCTTTCCGTCAAGGCCATCCAGCATGTTCTTTAACGTACATAGATAACGGCTCTCAAACAAACGGGACCACGGTTTAACATCTTATCCGGCGGCCTTCACAAGCTCATCGGTGTCCCTTGCTGACTGAAGGTAGGGCGGGGAATTTTTGCGGGGAGTTTTGCGGAGAAAAACTCAACTCTGTCCCAGCAGGGACTCAAACCAGGGAACTTCAGATTACGAGCCTGGCGCTCTAACTACTGAGCCATAAACAGAGGGGCGGTCCTCTGTTTGTAAGAACCTCTTTTCTCCCACATTTGCCACGATTGGCGGCCGTCTTTTCAGACCGTTGTCCTTTTCCACACACTTTGTATATTGTACCCCGTGATTTTCCATTGAGTTCCATCACCTCCATTACGGATGTTTCTGTCCATCGCTCCAACGATGACTGCGATCTTTCGAAGCACTGGTGGTCACAAGGAAGGGACAATGGCCCCCTCCAAAGAGTTCCTCTTTTTTTTCAACAACTAGCCAATTTTTGTTTCTGGGAAGGCAGACCCCTGATGTCTTTATCCACCCATATGAAGGCTTTTGTAGGGGCATATAAAAATTTGTAGGGGATCTATAAAGGATTTTGTAGTATAGAAATGACACTTTTAACTAGAAAATCCTTCATATTCTTCTAAATGGTCTCCTCCAGGCTGGGGCGGGGGTGGCTCAGTCGGTAGCGCGCCAGGCTCGTAATCTGTAGTTCCCAGGTTCGAGTCCCAGCTGGGTCAGCGTTGAGATTTATCTCCGCAATAATTTCCCGCCCTGCCCACGGTCAGTAGGGGACACTGACGGGCTTGGAAAGGCCGCCGCCCGTCGGATGGGATGTTAAGCCGTGGTCCGTGTGCGGGAGAGCCATACCCTGTGCACGTTAAAGAACACGCTGGATGGCCTTGACGGGAGGCTACCATCTGTCTCTCAACAGCTGTTCCAGTGGGTCCCCTCCCCCAACCTTCTCTGAGCCTTCGGGGTTCCTTGTGACCTGGCCATTTAGCCTATGGTGTGCAAAAAAGTGCCGCTCAGAGGTAAAACAACCCAACTCCTCCAGGCTTGAAATTTACGGCCGCCACTCCCATGGCCGAATGGTTAGCGCGCTTGGCTACTGATCAAAGGGACCCGGGTTCGAGCCCTAGGTAAGACATGGATGTTTGCGTTGTTTTTCTGCTGAGGTCCCGCCATCCTCACAGACCTTCTACTCTGGCATATAAACTGAGAGTCTCCTATCAGACCTCTGTGGCAAGCAGCTGCTTGAGGAGGTATTTATTTTTATTTGTAAACGTAAAAACTCCTGTTATTGGAGATGCAAGCTCTCCCAGTTTATTGTACGAATTAATCTACAAGACGAAATAACTACCAAACTCAATAGAAGTGTATGATAAAACAAATTTTGTAATTGCATTCATTTTTAATGCTGACAAAATTCGACATATAAATTTCTGATTCATAAGAGACGACACAATTTTTCTAAAGAGTGCACGCGTGCATTTTTGCAAATTTCTTAATGTAAGAGTGCACAGATAAATACTTGTAAAAGTATAATTCGCAAGAGTGCACAAGGAGTGTTCTAAGTTTTTGAATCGTAGGTAGGCACATGCACTGATCAAAACTATTGGCTGGTAAGAGTGCGCATGCACTCTTCTAAATTATTGGCTCCTAAGAGTGCACATGTACTCTTTTAAATTTTTTGACTTATAAGAGTGCACATGCACTCTTTTAAATTTTTTGACTCATAAGAGTGCACATGCACTCTACTAAATTATTGACTCGTAAGAGTGCACACACAATATTTTAAATTTCTTGACTCGTAAGAGTGCACACGCAATATTTTAAATTTCTTGACTCGTAAGAGTGCAACGCAATATTTTAAATTTCTTGACTCGTAAGAGTGCACACGCAATATTTTAAATTTCTTGACTCGTAAGAGTGCACACGCAATATTTTAAATTTCTTGACTCGTAAGAGTGCACACGCAATATTTTAAATTTCTTGACTCGTAAGAGTGCAACGCAGTATTTTAAATTTCTTGACTCGTAAGAGTGCACATGTACTCTTCTAAAATATTTGACTCGTGAAAGTGTACATGCACTCTTCTATATTATTGACTCGTAAGAGTGCATATGCACTCTTCGAAATTATTGACTCGTAAGAGTGGATATGCACTCTTCTAAATTATTGATTAGCAAGAGTGCATATGCACTCTTCTAAAGTTTTTGACTCGCAAGAGTGCACACGCACTCTTCAATTATTGACTCGTCAGAATGCACTTTCTCATTCTAAATATTTGACTCCTAAGAGTTCACGCGAACTCTTCTAAATTTTTGACTTGTGAGAGTACACATATATTTCTTTAAGAATGACACATATCAGATGCAATTTATTGTAGAAAACTTTTCATTCGTAAGAGCACATCCATATTTTGCATCCGGCTGCACAATTTCTCCAAAGGGACCTATAATTAGCCTTAACATGATGACAGCTTAAACTGTTTTCGAAATTCTACCACAACCTTCTTACATATGCAAACTAAAAAAATTTTATGATTCAAAATGTTCTTTTTATTATCACTTTTTTATCTAAGAGAAATCATTCTTATTATCTGCGCTTTTTCTTCCTAACAGAAATTATTCAGATGATTTTTTTCTTTATCTCCCTAACAGATGATATAGCATTTTTCTCCACCCCCCTGCAGAAATTATTCAGCTGATTTATACTTTTTCTCCCTAACAGGAGTTAATCAGATGATTTACCATTTCACTCCCCCCCACAGAAATTATTCAGCTGATTTACCCTCTTTCTCCACCACAGAAATTATTCAGATGATTCATTCTTTTTCTCCCTAACAGCAATTGTTCAGCTGTTTTACCCTTTTTCTCCACCACAGAAATTATTCAGCTGATTTATTTTTTTCTCCCTAACAGAAATTATTCAGATGATTACTCTTTTTCTCCACCACAGAAATTATTCAGTTGATAATTTTTTTCTCCACCACAGAAATTATTCAGATGATTTATTCTTTTTCTCCCTAACAGAAACTATTCAGCTGATTTACCCTTTTTCTCCACCACAGAAATTATTCAGTTGATAATTCTTTTTCTCCACCACAGAAATTATTCAGGTGATTTATTCTTTTTCTCCCTAACAGAAACTATTCAGCTGATAACTCTTTTTCTCCATTAGAGAAATCATTCAATGATTTATTCTTTTTCTGCCTAACAGCAATTGTTCAGCTGATTACTCTTTTTCTCCACCACAGAAATTATTCAGATGATTTATTCTTTTTCTCTCTAGCAAAAATTGTTCAGCTGATTTACCCTTTTTCTCCACCATAGAAATTATTCAGATGATTAACCCCTTTTCTCCCTCACAGACATTTTTCATATAATTTATACCTTTCTTCCCCACATAAATTATTCAGATAATTTATTTTTCTCCTCCAATAACTCATTCAGATGCTTTACCCTTTTCCGAGATTCTATTAGACCAGACGAACAGCTGTGCTCTCGTATCATATCATGCAATGTGATCAGTTCAAAAAATGTCAGTGGCTGCTGTTGCTCCTCGTGTCACATTACTGCAGCCTATTAAAACTTTTTTCTCATGTAACAATTAGACTGAAGAAGAATGTTTACACAGGATACGTACGAAACGAATTATTTCACTATGTAATGAGATAGAGTTAAATTTTCTGACAGCTGCAAGTTTGTTTAGAACATTTACGCTATTGAATCAGTTGGACCATTCAAATTGTTCAAAGCCATTCATTGAAATGAAACAGTTGATGCGTTGGCCTTCCGAATTTGCTCATGAAAATGTTTCAGTATTTTGATGAATCAAATGCAGCTTAAAAAGAACTAGTAGTTCATGAACGAATGATTTTAAATGAATATTTCTCAGGATTTTATGTCACGAATCCGTTGTCTTACTTTTTACTATAAATATTCATAAGATCCAGTTACATACGTCGTTTTTAACTCTGTTACATACCTCGTTTTTTACTAATCTACACTCTCTGTCTCATATCTCTTTTTGTTACGATTCTGCGCTCTCTATCTCCTATCTCTTTTGTTACGATTCTGCACTCTATCTCATAGTTCTTTTGTTATGATTCTGCACTCTATCTCATAGTTCTTTTGTTACGATTCTGCACTCTCTATCTCATACCTCTTTTGTTACGATTCTGCACTCTCTATCTCGTACCTCTTTTGTTACGATTCTGCACACTCTATCTCGTACCTCTTTTGTTACGATTCTGCACTCTCTATCTCATATCTCTTTTGTTACGATTCTGCACTCTCTATCTCATACCTCTTTTGTTACGGTTCTGTACTCTCTGTCTCACGCCTCTTTTGTTACGATTCTGAACTCTCTGTTTCATACCTATACGATTCTGCACTCTGTCTCATACTTCTTTTGTTACGATTCTGCACTCTCTGTCTCATACCTCTTTTGTTACGATTCTGCACCCTGTCTTATACCTCTTTTGCTACGATTCTGCACTCTCTGCCTCATACCTATTCTGTAACAGATATGAACTATCAGTCCCGTATTTCGTTTGTAACGAATCTCTACCATCGGTCCCTTACGTCTTCCGTAACGAATCTGAGCTATCGGTCCCATATCTACATATTTTCAAAGAAATCAGCAGTATCTATCCCTTACCACTTTTGTAAAGAATCTGGGCTATTGGTCTCATGTCCATTTTGTAACGAATCTTATCTTCCCGTAATTCATTTGTAACGAATCTATACTCTTCCTTCCATGTCTATTTTGTAACGAGTCAGGACAATTGGTCCCATGATTATTTTGTAGCGAATCTGCTTTTTCGTCCCCTACCTGCCATCCTCACATACCTTCTACTATGGCATATAAACAGGCAGGCTGCTGTCAGACCTCTCTGGCAAACAGCTGCTTTGAGGAGGTATTTATTTTTATTTCTCTACATATATTCTAACGAATCACCGCTTTCAGTTCCGCACCGCTTTTGTAAATATCTGCAATACGGTTCTCCGCAAAATACCCCGCCCTGCCCACGGTCAGTAGGGGACACCGATGGGCTTTGAAAGGCCGCCGTCCGTTGGATTGGACGTTAAGCCGTGGTCCGGTGTGCGGGAGAGACATACCCTGTGCACGTTAAAGAACACGCTGGATGGCCTTGACGGGAGGCTACCATCTGTCTCCCAACAGCTGTTCCAGTGGGTCCCCTCCCCCAACCTTCTCTGAGCCTTCGGGGTCCATGTGACCTGTCCATTTAGCCCATGGTGTGCAAAAAAGTGCCGCTCAGATGTAAAACAACCCAACCTGCATTACGGTTCCCTTACCACTTTTGTAAACGAATCTGCACTATTAGTCCCATGTCTATTTTGTGACGAATCTGCGGTATCGGTACCGTCCTCTTTTTAAATATCTGCACTATCCATCCCGTACCTATTTTGCATTATTCTGCGTTCTCGGCCACGTATCTCTTTTGTAAATATCTGCATTATTGGAGTCCTATACCATTTGCAACGAATCTGCCTTATCGGTCCAGTACCACTTAAGTAATGAATCTGCGCTGGTGATCTCTCAAATCTATTTTGTACCGAAAGTGTAATCTCGGTTCCGCAAATCTTTTGTAACGAATCTGCACTATTGATCCCGTAGCTATTTTGCAACGAATATGGACTATCGATCATATATATATATTCTGTAAAGAATCTGCACTATCGGTCCCGCATCTCTTTTGTAACAATTCTGGGGAATTAAAGGGAATATCGGTTTAGATTATGTTCGCTTAACTGAAGTAACCGTTTAAGAAATTCTTCAGTTTAACGAACCAACTGTTTCAACAAATTTCAATTTAATTCATTGTCTATTTGGGAATTCTTATGTGAGTAAATTTTCATTTAGTTAATTTATTGATAATGTTTTCATTTAGTTAATTTATTGATAATCTTTTCATTTAGTTAATTTATTGATAATCTTTTCATTTAGTCAATTTATGATAATCTTTTCAATTAGTTACTTTATTGATAATCTTTTCATTTAGTTAATTTATTGATAATCTTTTCATTTAGTTAATTTATTGTTAATTTTTTCATTTAGTTAATTTATTGATTATCTTAATTACCAGTAGTTTTTTTTTATACTGAAAATTTAATAAAAAAACCGAAAGTATACTTCTATGACTCTTCTGCAGTTAGTCCTAACATGTGCCTCACCAGTTTGCGATAATACTACCGACACCAATGCAAGGAGGCTTCAGAACATCCAAAATAAAATCCTCAGATCTGTGATCAGTGCTCCCTGGCTTGTGAAAAACAAGACCATTCACACTGATTTCAGCACTGACCACCTATACATCCACATTCGGAAGCTCGCGCAGACCTTTTTCGAGGCAGTGGGAGATAATCCTTATGATATAATTAGATCTTTGATTGATTATGATCCATTGGTTTTAAACCAGTTCAAGCATCCTAAGATTGTGGTGTATTGACACCCGCATGTTTAATGTTTAGTTGTGCTTATTTAACAAGTTTGTTTTGCCCGTGTAGCCCCTTTTATAGTTTATGTGTTTTACTTTTCTTATTGCCAATCAGGCTCTATTATAGACTTCGAGAGGCATGGAGCTCTTAATATTAATTAAAGATATCAGATATCAGATAACAAATAGTAAAGTGCATATTTCTGCCCAAAGATTTCAGTTTTGAATGATCCGCAACTGCAAATTCTAATTAGGAGATTCTTCATTGGCTGCCCGGCGCCTCCAAAATAAAAAAAAAAAAAAAAAAAAAAAAAACTGGGGACGAGGATAGCTCAGTCGGTAGCGCACCCGGCTCGTAATCTGTAGTTCCCAGGTTCGAGTCCCAGCTGGGTCAACGTTGAGCTTTATCTCCGCAAAACTCCCCGCCCTGCCCACGGTCAGTAGGGGACACTGATGGTCTTGGAAAGGCCGCCGTCCGTTGGGTGGACATTAAACCTTGACCCGTGTGCGGGAGAGCCATACCCTGTGCACGTTAAAAAACACGCTAGATGGTCTTGACGGGAGGCTACTCTCTGTCTCCCAACAGCTGTTCCAGTGGGTCCCCTTCCCCAACCTCTGAGCCTTCGGGGTCCATGTGACCTGGCCATTTAGCCCATGGTGTGCAAAAAATTGCCACTGAGAGGTAAAACAAACCAACCCAACCTTCAATGGCTGAGCCCTGCTCCAGTTACATCGTCTCCCTCCAATTGACGGCTCATAAAACAAGCAATCAATATACTAAATCTGGTACATTTCACAGTGTTTAGACCAAATATTTTAGGTACAGTCAGTCAAATCAGTTTGTGATCTGGCAACCTTCGTGTCACGTGACACGAAGGTTGCCAGATCACTAATTCAAGATTGATCACACACACCGGACTAAAAAATCACACCAGACAGACATAATTAATCACACACACCAGACTAAAAAAAGTTGCCAGATATTTTTTCTGAATTCTGTAATCAACCATAGTGTTCGGATACTTTTTTGAGCGACTGTACATAACTAAACGTTTATTACGTTATTATTAAACGATATTTTAGGTACATAACTATGATTTTGCCAATTCATAGTGTTCATTAAAAAATAGCTTTTATATTTAATTAAAATATTTCATTGATCCTTGAAAAATATAGTTTCTTTTCCCAATTCACTACTTATTAGAAATATGTCTTCGCTTAGAAGTAGAAAATATTTCCTCAGGTTCTTTAAAATGTTTATTTTTCCTAGGGTTCACTAAATTTTACCTAGGCGGGCCCGAACTAAACGAATTAACCATTGAAAAAATATTGCATTTAATTCGACGCCAATTTTGCTGGTATTATTCCAGTAAATTTTCAGTTTAAGTAATTTTCTTGATGATCTTAACTATCATTCTATTTTTAATACTGGAATTTTATTAAAAATTAAATTTTAAGTAAATTATTTTCCTTGTCAGAGTTTTTTTTTATTTAACTGATTCTCAGTTCAATGCAAATTTTAATTAGACAAATCTTTAATCACAAGTTTTCTAGTTAAACGAATCAACTGCTTAAACAATTCTTCCTATTAAAGAATCAACCAATTCAACAATTCTGCATTTAATTCATTTCTATTTTTTCGGAACTTTGAGTAAAATTTCGATTTAGGTAATATATTTGATAATCTTAACTACCAGTTTTTTTTAATACAGGAAATTTATTAAAGAAAAAAATTAAGACGAGGTTTACCGAATGTACTGTAGAAAATATTTTTCATACCAGAGATTTTTCATTTGAATCCAAAATCTCACGAAACTTCTTTACTATTAAGTTTACTTTACTCTAGTTAAACGAATCAGCTGTTTAAACAATTTTCAAGTTAAAGAATCAACCATTCAATTCATTTCTTATTTGGCGATTCCGATTTAAATTAAATTTCCATTTAAGTAATTTTCGTAATTGCTGAAATAGCAGAGAGCATATAGTTCATGATGTATCTCCAACATCTTCAACAAACAGAAAGCAAGGGGATTAAATTTATGACGTCAGCTTAAGTAGTCCTGTATAGAGACAATTCTTATATTTTGGATTCTAATATTATTACTAGTGAATTTTGTGCTAATCTTTATCTTAATATTTTTCTATAAATATATTTTATGTAGAAGAAAATTTATTTGTATTAATCAGCATTATTATATTTGATAATAAATACGAGTAATTTTCTTTCTAAATAAAATATATTTATAGATAAACATTAGTATAAAGATTAGCGCAAAAGTCCACCAGTAATAATATTGGAATAAAAAATGAAAGAATTATCTATATAGTAGGACTCTATCTAAGTGACGTCAAAAATTTGGTACATTGGTATTCTGTTAAGGAGGTGTTGATATAACACATCCTAAAATAGCAGATGAATAACGGAAGTCAGTGCTAGTTTAGTGATTACGACACTGGCGAGAATCTGAAGAGATAAGTATTCGAGTCCCGCGCATCAGCAAAACTCATTTTCACCCACAAAACTATTTATAAAAACCCCCAATTTATGTGATTTTCAGCTAAACGAAATTTCTTAATAAATGATTCTCACTTATATGGAAATTACATTTAAGTGACCCTTCACTAGTTTCAGTTTAATTAAATTTCTATGAACGGGATACTCTTCTGACATAGGATACTATACAGCTGATATCAATGGGATATTTATTTCAGCTGTTAGTTTACCTCTGAGCGGCACATTTACCCACAATTGGCTAAACAGCCAGGTCATAAGGACCCCAAAGACTCAGAGAAGGTTGGGGGAAGGGGATCCACTAGACAGCTGTTAGAAGACAGATGGTAGCCTCTCGTCAAGGCCATCCAGCGTGTTCTTTAATGTGCACAAGGTAGAGTTCTCCTGCACACTGTGCCACGGCTTAACATTCCATCCAATGGACGGCGACCTTTTCAAGCCCATTGGTGTCCCCTACTGACCGTGGGCAGGGCGGGAAATTTTGCGGAGATAATTCTCAACGCTGGCCCAGTTGGGACTCAGAACTGGAAATTTCAGATTACAGGACTGAAGCTCTACCTATTGAGCCCCAGCCCCTGTTTTAAGGAAATTTTTTCAGTTAAACGAATTGTGAGATTAGGAGATTCAAAAGTAATAGAAATTTTCAGTTTAAACCATTTTTCAGTTGAATGAAATATGAAACTTGACTATTACCTGTTTATAAGAAGTCTGTTTAGCGAAATCTCCATTTCATATATCGTCTATTTAAGGGATTCTTTAGCAAAATAAATCATAAAGAAATGCGATTATATATTTAAAGGAATTGTTAATTTAATCAATCATCTAGTTAAATGAATCATCTCTTTAAAAAAATTACCTAGTTAAATGCTATCACTGAGGATGATTCTCCAGTTAAATTAATTTTTTTATTTAATGGATCATCAGTTATATGAATTTTCACTTTAGCGGATTATCCATTTGATGAATCATTTATTTAGGAAATTCTTCAGTTAAATGAATTGACTCTCTAATGGATTATCCAGTTATCCAGATTTGAGGATTCTCTATTTAAAGGATTATCCAGTCAATCAATAATTTATTTAGGTAATTCTCCACTTAAATAAGCTCTCCATCTAAGTTAATTGCTATGTAATTCTGCAGTTTAATAATCAAAAAATCAAGGCGATTATCCATTTAATGAATTGTCTATTTAGGTGATTGTCCATTTAAATTAAATGTCATTTTGTGGAATTCTTAAAATAAACGAAGAGTCACTCAACCCTGTTCTCAGTTTAAATGAAATGTGTAGTACAGTCGCTCAAAAAAGTATCCGAACACTATGTTGATTACAAAATTCAGAAAAATATCTGGCAACGATTTTTTAGAAATTAGTGATCTGGCAACCTTCGTGTCACGTGACGTAATCAACCATAGTGTTCGGATACTTTTTTGAGCGACTGTACATTTTCTAGTGAACTGAAACGGCTACTTTGGTGATTCACAAGTTAAAATGAATCGCCAGTCAAGGCTATTAGCCATTTAAAGGAATTGTCTATTTAATGTATTATCTGTTTAAGTTAATTGCTATATTTATATAATTATCTAATTTAACGAATCGTCAATCAAGGCGATTATCCTTTAAATGAATCGTCTATTTAACTGATTATTCATTTAAATGCATTATCTATTTAGTTGATAATCCTTTTAAATCATTTGTTAAATTTAAGGATATACTTTATTAAGCCGTCCCGTGGCCGAGTGGTTAGCGCGCTTGGCTACTGATCTACGGGACCTGGGTTCGAGCCCCGGGTAAGGCATGGATGTTCGTGTTGTTTTCTGCTGAGGTCCTGCCATCCTCTCAGATCTTATACTGTGGCATATAAACTGACAGGATCCTGTCAGACCTCTGTGGCAAGCAGCTGCTTGAGGGGGTATTTATTTTTACTTTATTAAATTAATTGCTATATATCGGGAAAACTTCAGTTAAATGAATAGTTAGTCAAAGCGATTCTTCGTTTAAATAAACAGTTTATTTATAGGATTATCCTTTTAAAGTAATTGCCCTATTTCAATAATTCTCTAATTAATTAAACAGTCAAAGCAATTCTTCATTTAAATGAAATGTATATTTGGTAGATTATCCTTTAAATCAATTGTTCTACTAAGCAATTCTCCAATTAGTGAATAGTCGGTCAAAACGGTTCTCCGTATAATGAACTGTTTGTTTATTGGATTATCCTTTTAAATTAATTGCTCAATTTAGGCAGTTCTCCAATTAAGTAAACAATCAAAGTGATTCGCTATTTAAATAAAATGTCTATATGGACTATATTTTTAAATTAATTACTTTGTTTAAGGAATTCCCCAAATAATTAAATAGTTGAAATGATTCATCCTTTAACAGAATTGTCTAAATAGCGGATGGCTCATTTAAAGAAATTGTCTAATTAGTGGATAATCCTTTTAAATTATATAATAAAAATAAATAAATACCCCCTCAAGCAGCTGCTTGCCACAGAGGTCTGACAGGAGCCTGTCAGTTTATATGCCATAGTAGAAGATCTGTGAGGATGGCAGGACTTCAGCAGAAAAACGACACACACACATCCCTGCCTTAACCCGGGGCTCGAACCCGGTCCCTTAGTCAATAGCCATGCTATATTTAAAATATATTTTATTAAATGAATTGCTATATTTAGGAAATTCTCCAATTAAGTGATTAGTTGGACAAAATGATTATCCGTTTAAACAAATTCTGATTTTGATTTTGGTTTTTGACATTTTAAAACAATTGCTGTATTTATGGCATTCACCAGTTAAGTGAATAGTTACATTTCTCCGTTTAAATAAATTGTTTCTTTGATGGATTATCCTTTAAAATTAATTGCTCTATTTAGGGAATTATCTAATTAAGGTGAATAGTTAGTTAAAGTGATTCTCCGTTTAAAAAATTGTTTTCTTAATAGATTATCCTTTTAAATTAATTGCTCTATTTAGGGAATTCTCCAATTAGACGAATAGTTAGTCAAAGTGATCTTCCTTTTAAATAAATTGTTTTTGTAAATTAATTGCTATATTTACGGAATTCGCCAATTCAGTGAATTGTTAGTTACAGTGATTCTCCGTTTAAAAAATTGTTCTCTTGATAGATTATCCTTTTAAATTAATTGCTCTATTTCGGGAATTCTCCAATTCAGTGAATAGTTAATCAAAGTGATTCTCCATTTAAATAAATTGCTTTCTTGCTAGATTATCCTTTTAAACTAAATTGCTCTCTTTAGGGAATTCTACAATTGAGCAAATCGTCAAAATGATTCTCCGTTTAAATTTCTATTGCATTGTCCAATTAAACAAATTTCGTATTTTGATGGATTTTAATTAAAATTAAAAAATCAGTTAAAAATATGCCTTATTTATTATCCCTCGTAAAATTAACACTAGACAACTTATTATGCAAACATATAAAATAAATACCCCCTCAAGCAGCTGCTTGCCACATAGGTCTGACAGTTTATATGCCATAGTAGAAGGTCTGAGAGGATGTCAGGACCTCAGCAGAAAAACGACACATACGTCCATGCCTTACCCGGGGCTCGAACCCAGGTCCCTTAGATCAGTAGCCAACCCGGGGCTCGAACCCAGGTCTCTTAGATCAGTAGCCAAGCGCGCTAACCACTCGACCACGGGACGGAATAACAAACATATACAATTTATATATATATATAACAATTCTTAGGGAGAAGTTTCAAAGTTCAAGAAGGAGTTAATTAGAAAGAACAATTTGTAATAGCTGATCTGTCAGTGAACAAAGAAATCGCTGTCTCCAGTACTTAATTTTTTACGTATCATTACACTGACTTCATTTTTCTTTAAAGAATCATAGCAAAAATCACTTTCATTTTGTTTTCGAGCAACAAACTTAAAATGCTTATAATAATACTGTTAGGGACTGCATATTTATGAAGTTATTGTCTACACTGATTAGGCACTGGTTATGATTTATGAGATACAGCTTCCCAAAATGGAACCATATAATTACGGATCAGTTCATTAGTGGTATGATCCCTTTAAAAACACCGACCAATAGCTAAAGCTTACAGACGGCATTATTAATTAACTTATCAAAGTGATTAGCATAGACAACTAGTCCCAGTACGAAGAAGCCTGAAGCTCCTTTGTCTGAGTAATGTATTGATACACAGAAATATTCTGGTAGCTAATTAATGTAAATTATAAACAATTAGTTTAATAATTGATACACTTTTCTTACTTCGGTCGTAGTAGATGTTAATAATCGATAAAAATGCGTCACATGATGATGGAATGTTGGAAGATTATTTCCATGACGAGTTAAATCATTTTCGCTTTGTTTTAAATTTTTAAGTTTTAGATAATAAATTAGCAATTGAAAGGCACTTATCTTTTCCTGTGAGACTTTTGATGCTTATTTAAATATATTTGTTATCCGATTCTAACGACGTTTCAATTAGTAATTGGACGAAATTTTTATTCATTTTAAGTTGCTTTTTTACTCGTTTAATTTCACTGCTGTGAATTTTCATTGCAAAATATGCAATCGAATTAATTTTAGTACCATTCACTTTAGCCGTTTAGGTATCCTTTTTATTGTGTGTATTAGACCAAAAAATTCATTATATTTTCAGTCTTCATTAAAAGTTAAACGAAGAAGACTTATGAGAATGATGGTTTGACCATTTTTTTTTGTTTCTATCAACACATATTTGAAATTGCATGAACACGAAATCTGGGTAAAAGAAAATCGAAAGCTACCCGTACTAATTTAGTACTCTATAATAAAGGAAATTTTTGTTATTTAAATGCAAACTAATACCTTTTATAACCGAAGGCCGTTGGACTAAGTAATGACGTCAACATGGCTAAACTATAAACAGGGTAACGGGAGTAAAGGAAAATTAGTAGCCTGGATTGACTACTTGCTATTCTAAGAGGGTAGTTCTCTAATCTTGGCAATTCTTATATAATTATTCCTATTATTTTTACCGATGTACTTTTATACAAATTTTATACTAATATTTATTTATAAATATATCTTATTTTAAAAAAAATCGTAATTTTTACCTTAATGATAATTAAAGAAATATTCCCTTAAGCAGCTGCTTGCCACAGAGTTCTGACAGGAGCCTGTCAATTTAATACGCCATAGTAGAAAGTCTGTGATGATGGCAGAACCTCATCGGAACAACAACACCAACATCCATGCCTTACCCGGGCTCGAACCCAAGTCCCTTTGATCAGCAGCCAAGGGCGCTAATCACTCGGCCACGGTTGGGTTGGGTTGTTTTACCTCTGAGCGGCACTTTTTTGCACACCATGGGCTAAATGGCCAGGTCACATGGACCCCGAAGGCTCAGAGAAGGTTGGGGGAGGGGACCCACTGGAACAGTTGTTGGGAGACAGATGGTAGCCTCCCGTCAAGGCCATCCAGCGTGTTCTTTAACGTGCACAGGGTATGGCTCTCCCGCACACGGGACCACGGCTTAACGTCCCATCCGACGGACGGCGGCCTTTCCAAGCCCATCGGTGTCACCTACTGACCGTGGGCAGGGCGGGGAATTTTGCGGAGATAAATCTCAACGCTGACCCAGCTGGGACTCGAACCTGGGAACTACAGATTACGAGCCTGGCGCGCTACCGACTGAGCCACCCCCGCCCCCTCGGCCCCAGGACGGCGTAAAGATAATTGCTAATAAATAAGAAACTTTTCCTGATAAATAAGGTATATTTATAAATAAACATTAGTATAAAAAGTAATATATAAGTACACCAGTAATAATAGTAATAATATAAAAGGATTATCAAAATTGAAGGATTAGCTACGCTGATGCCTTAACTTGGTGCACATGTTTTCTGTTGTAATAGGTGTTGATTGAACAAGCGTGGTGCAAAAAACATTCACGATTATATTTTTTTATTACAAGCTAACAGAGAAAAACAAACTCTTTAGAAAATTTGATACGTAAACCAGAATATTTATATTTGATGTTTGTGTTGTCTTTCGGGGGCGGGGGTGGCTCAGTCTGTCTCCAACAACAACAGAGGCTACCATCTGTCTCCCAACAGCTGTTCCAGTGGGTCCTCTCCCCCAACCTTCTCTGAGCCTTCGGGGTCCGTGTGACCTGGCCATTTAGCCCATGGTGTGCAAAAAAGTGCCGCTCAGAGGTAAAACAACCCAACCCAAATTGTGATGTCTTTCTGCTGAGGTCGCACCATCCTCACAGATCTTCTACTATGGCGTGTTAAACTGACAGGTTCGTATCAGACTTCTGTGCAAGCAACTGCTTTAGGAGATTTTCATTTGCATTTTTATTCATGTCTTAACTTTCAGAAAATGTTATATCAACAATTTTGGGAAGAATTATTGTCATAAAGAGGTTGTCTTCTGAAATTATAGTGTTCACAATCTTTGTGTCATGAGAGTTGCAGCAGAATACACTTTAATGTTTTTGCAGGCTTAATCAATGCGGGATCATTGGGTTGTTGTTTTACCTCTGAGCGGCACTTTTTTGCACACCATGGGCTAAATGGCTAGGTCACATGGACCCCGAAGGCTCAGAGAAGGTTGGGGGAGGGGACCCACTGCAACAGCTGTTGGGAGACAAATGGTAGCCTCCCGTCAAGGCCATCCAGCGTGTTCTTTAACGTGCACAGGGTATGGCTCTCCCGCACACGGGACCACGGCTTAACGTCCCATCCGACGGACGGCGGCCTTTCCAAGCCCATCGGTGTCCCCTACTGACCGTGGGCAGGGCGGGGAATTTTGTGGAGATAAATCTCAACGCTGACCCAGCTGGGACTCGAACCTGGGAACTACAGATTACGAGCCTGGCGCGCTACCGACTGAGCCATCCCCGCCCCAGGATCATTGGGAACTGACTGAAATAAACAATTTCATGTTATATTGAGGGAACGGAATATCGGAATTTTTTAACTATTAAAATAAGTGTTTTACAGTAGAATGATAGTTAACGCAAAGATCTGAAACAATTACTTCTGAATCTATACTTTTATTGAGTCAAGAATCATAAAAATAAATGAGAACCACAAATTATAACTGTAATTGGATCAAGAGTCATAACAACAAAATAATCCAGAGAGCCACAGATTATAACCTTTATTAGAATAAGAGATATAACGGTCAAAAACTATGAGAACCGCATATTATAACTTTATTGGCTCAAGAGTCATAATACCTAAAAATTCTGAGGACCTTAGAAGAGCCTCCCTCACCCTCAAAGAACCTTCTCAAACTTCTTTCAACCCAAAGAACTCTCGCAAATTTCCTTCACCCAAACAACTCTTCAAGATCTCGGCTCCCCCAAAGAACCCTAGCCGACTTCTCTCAGCCCAAAGAACTCTGGAAGACTTCCCTCACCCCGAGGAACTTTTGCAGACCTCCTTCATCCCTAGGACTTTTTCACTGCTCCCTCATCCCAAAGAATTCTCACCAAATTCAACCTACTTCACTCCTTCAACCAAAACAGTTCTCGCAGACGTCTTTCACCCCAAAGAACCCTCACAGATTTCCCTCATTCCTAAGAACCCTTGCACAGCTCTCTCATCCCCAAAGAACTCTCGCGTATCTCCCTAATCCCAAAGAGTTCTTCTACCTCCTTCATCCCAAAGATCTCTCGCAGACTTCCTTTACCACAAAAAACTTCGTTCACGTTCTTCACTCCAAACACACCTCCTATAACAGAAGACCAATGTACCAAATTTTTGACATCACTTAGATAATCCTAGTATATAGATATCTCTTATATTTTTTATTCTAATATTATTACTGGTAGACTCTTATGTTGTTTTTTTATTTATAAATAATAAAAATAAATAATACCCCCTCAAGCAGCTGCTTGCCACAGAGGTCTGACAGGAGCCTGTCAGTTTATATGCCATAGTAGAAGGTCTGTGAGGATGGCAAGATCTCAGCAGAAAAACCTATAAACATATTTTATTTAGAAAGAAAATTATTCGTATTTATTATCAAATACAATAATGTTAATTAATACAAATAAATTTTCTCCTAAATAAAATATATTTATAGACAAAATTAGTATAAAGATTAGCACAGAATCCACTAGTAATAATATTAGAATCAAAAATATAAGAAGTGTCTGTATGGTAGGACATCTTAAGGTGACGTCATAAATTTTTTCCTCTGGCTTTTTGTTACAGAAAGTGTTGCTCCAAAGCAGTCTCGCAGACTTCCTTAACCCCAAAGAAATTTCCCACAACTCCACCTCCAAAAAACTCTGCCATAAGTCCTTCACCTCAAAGAACTCTCGTAGATATCCCTAACCCCCAAAGAACTCTAGCAGACCCTCTCACCAATAAAAACGTCCACAAAGTCTCTGGCGTCTGAGAACCAAAATTCACGAAGCATTCTGTGTTATGATGCAACGATATTCTTGCATAGAGTCAAAAATAAATATAATATTAAAGAAGCAAGATACATTTGGTTTGTGATGACATAGATTAAATGACAACCAGTTTCTGAAAAGTGGGATTTGTTGGAAACTTTGCACGCTACTTACAAAAAAGATATGGCTGCACGCAATTCATTGTTCGAAGGAAAAGAAAATGTTCCCAAGTGAAGAAATAAAACGTAAATTTAAATAAGAATCAAATAACAAACAAAAGAGAGCATTCATAATATTTCATCAGTATATTTCCCTTAATGTTTTCAAAACATTCTTTATGATTTTTTCCTGCATTCTGAATATTGTTTCATATAATTTCTACTATCTTTTAATCTAATATTTCCCAAGAACCTTTTCTTTTACCTATTTGTTCCCAACATCAAAGAATTAACTATGCCAGATGATGGGTTCTTTATGGGTGAAAAATAAAGTCCTTCCGAATTATTACAGAATACCTATTTTATGTCTACAGGAAACTAATTTCAAAGCTCTGAAACTTATAAAATTAACTTTTTTAGGAACAAATGGCACTCAAGATAAAGATCTGAATCAAATTTAGGGGCTAAAGTGCTCAGTAGTTGCGCGCCAGACTCGTAATCTGCAATTCCCAGGTCCGAGTTCCACCTGACACAACATATAGATTTTTTTCCATAAAATACCCTAGGTCAGAAAGGGGACAAAGATAGACTTGCTGCGGAAGGTCACCGTCCGTCGGATGGGATGTAAAGCCGTGGCCGTGTGCGAAAGAGCCATATCCTGTAAACGATAAAGAACGCACTGGAAGTCCTTGATGGAAGACTATCGTCTCTCTACTGATTGCTGTCCAGGGGATGCCCTGGACCAAATCTTCTCTGAGCCCTTATAGTCCTTGTGACTTGGCTATTTAACCTATTTTTTTTACTCTCAAAGATGAAACAACCCAACAAAAACCCCAACCATCTCTAAGCTCTTAGGGGTTCTTGTGACCTGACCATTTAGTCCCTTCCCCAAACCTTCTATGAGCCCTTGGAGTACTTGTGACCTGGCCGTTTAGCCCAATTGGTGCAAAAGAAGTACCTCTCAGAGATGAAACAACCTAACAAAACCCCAACCTTTTCTGAGTTCGTCCTTGGGAGTCCTGGCCATTTATTCCATTTTGTGACAAAAAGAGCCGCTCAGAGGTAAAGCAACCCAACAAAGAAATCCCAGTCTTGTCTGAGCCCTTAGGTGTCTTGTGACCTGGTTATTTAGCCCATTTTGTGACAAATAAGTTACTCTGAGATGTGAAACAACCCATCAAGAATAGAAACGTTCTCTGAGCCCTTGGGGGTCATTGTGACCTGACCATTTAGACCATTTTGTGACAAAAAGTGCCTCTCAGAAGTAAAACAACCCAACAAGAATAGAAACGTTCTCTGAGCCCTTGGGGGTCATTGTGACCTGACCATTTAGCCCATTTTGTGACAAAAAGTGTCTCTCAGAAGTAAAACAACCCAACTTTCTCTGAGTCCTTGGGAGTGCTTTTAGCCTAGCGATTTAGCCTATTATGCACGAAAAGAAGTGCGTTCAGGTTCGAAACAACCCAAAATATAAAACTATTCTTTTTACGAAACTAAAAAACTCGATAAACCCCAGTGGGGCAAAACTTGGGAACTACGTCTATTCATCAAAATGCTTTGCAGTTTTGGATCAAGATTCATCACCTAGGGAACGAATGCTGTTCTTCCCCCTCCCGTCTTCCTGAACCATAGTGGAGGGAATAAGCGTAGGATAAGTCATTAGCGCGTGAGGACCGAGCCCTGGGGCCTCCTCCCAGTCGGCTCTGTGTCGACCACACACGCTACAATCTGTAAAAGAAACCATTCGGTCTGGTGGGGCTGTGCGGCCAAGTGAGGTACAGCACGCAGAGCGGTTGAACGTCATGTAATTAAAAGATGAACCGAGAGGATAAGATGTTAAGGAAGTTGAGAAGACTAGAAGCAAAGAGCGGGAAGCCGATCAGGGAACACAATGGGAACTTTCTTTTGCACTGTGAACCGCTGGGTGGTAAAAGAGGAGGAAGAAAAAAAGAGAAATATTCCTTTGTAGTGGTGGATGATGTTTGAGCAAGGAAACTGCAGTGACAGAAGAATTATGTCCTTTGTTATGGCTATGAGGTGCAACTTATTTATTATTCTGCAGCAGAAAATAGAAAGTAATTTGGAGAACTAGTTTGTGGTTTCGAAAGAGGATCAGTTTATTTTAATAGAGAGAGAAAAAATAAATTTTAGTGGTAGTTTATTTTTTCTTAATTACGCTTCGGATAATAAAAGCAACTTATTTGGTGTAGTCTTTTGTTCTGAAGAAGGTGCAACTTATTTATTCTGAGGCAGTAGATAACAGAAAAGAAATAATTAGCTCTTTTTGAAGATGAGATTTTATATTTCGATAGTAAAAAATATTTCCTGCGGTAGTTAATTTTTTTTAATTTGATTTGGGATGATGAAAATAACTCATTTGATGAAGTAGGGATATTTTTTTTCAACATTTGAGCAATACAGTAAGGAACTTATGGGTAGTAAAATCATTATTTTAACCTGATATCTGTAGTTCGAGTTCCAAATGTGGTTGTGTTGGGATTAATCTCTTGTCAACACCTTGTTATCTGTGAAATGTCGTAGACTATATAAGTTTAAAGAACATCTTGTTTGACATTAAGGACTGAGTCCCATCAGCTACTTAACAACTGTCCATTGGTGTATTTACATTCATATATGATAAATCGTCCAATTGGTCTACTTATCATCACATGGTTCTGACTGACCAATTAGTTTACCTACCTTCTTATCTTCCTGAGTATTCAATTGGTTTACCACTACAGGTATGTTCCTGACTGTCCAATTTCCCTACCTACATTCATATGTATGTATACTCCTAATTGTCCAATTGGTCTACTTACATTCATGTGTTTCTAACTGTTTAGTCATTCATATATTCCTAACTGTTCAGTTGACCTAATTACAGTCGCTCAAAAAAAATATCCGAACACTATGGTTGATTACAGAATTCAGGAAAAATATCTGGCAACGTTTTTTTTAGAAATTAGTGATTTGGCAAACCTTCGTGTACTGTACACGAAGGTTGTCAGATCACCAATGTCTAAAAAAATTGCTTCCAGATTTTTTTTCTGAATTCTGTAATCAACCATAGTATTCGGATATTTTTTTGAACAACTGTACATTCATATTTTCGTAACAGTCCAATTGTTGGTATACCTACATTCATATATTCCTAATTGTTCAATTGGTCTGTCAACATTAATAAGTTTCTAGCTTTCGAATTTGTCTTCTTACATTAATATGTTTCCAGCTTTCGAACTGATCTTCTTACATTCATGTTTCTAGCTTTCGAACTGATTTTCTTACATTCATATGTTTCTAGTTTTCGAATTGATCTTCTTACATTAACATGTTTCTAGCTTTCGAATTGATCTTCTTACATTCATATGTTTCTAGTTTTCGAATTGATCCTCTTACATTAACATGTTTCTAGCATCCGAATTGATCTTCTTACATACATATATTTCTAGTTTTGGAATTGATCTTCTTACATTCATACGTTTCTAACTGTTCAAAAGGTCTACCTATATTCAAATGTTTCTAACTGTCCAATTGTTGGTCTGCTTACCTCCACATATTCCTTACTGGTTCAGTTTGTCTGTCAAAATACTCTAATTTTCGAATTGGTCTACTTGCATTCATATGTTTCCTACTATTCAGTTGGTCTATCAACATTCATATGTTTCTAACTGTCCAATCGATCTGCCTCCCTTCATTTGTTACTAACTGTCAATTTCGTCTGCCTACCTTCACATACAACTTTATAGACACTAACAACGCTATTTTCTTACTAAAAACTGTTGAATGGATCTTCTCATTTTATTTGTTATTACAACTATCCAGTAGATACTTAACATCTTTACAGTGGATATGATCACTTTAAATAATAAAATAAATAATCCCTCAAGCAGCTGCTTGCCACAGAGTTCTGATAGCAGCCTGTCACTTTATACGCCATAATAGAAGGTCTGTGAGGATGGCGGGACCCAGCAGAAAAACAACACAAACATCCATGCCTTACCCGGGCTCGAACCCAGGTTCCTTAGTTCAGTAGTCAAGTGCGCTGACCACTCGGCCATGGGACAGCTATGATCACTTTATCTGGGTCTGTTTAATTTGATCCTAAGATATTCCCTCTGTTTAATTTCCTTTGATAACAAAAACAGTTCAAATATTAAGCCTAACTCCATACATATTTAAAAAGTATCTAATGAATCTTTTTACGTCCTTGTGTACTAACTGGTAAGTATGCTTATCTACATCTCATATTAACAACCATCCAAATGGTCTACTAAATTCCATCTGCCTAAACACCTATTATTCTTATCGCCAATATCTTCTATCAACTGCCCAATAGATCTACCGATTACCATACACTATGTTGAAAAAAGTGTCCGAACACTTCCAGGTTATGTGAATGGAAAGCCACTTTCAAAGCTCCCTAACATTGAAAATAAAACTTTTACGCAAAAACTGTTATTGGCGATAAATTGTAGATGTTACTCAAATCTCACTAAATATATTTCCCGTAATATTCTTTTAATATTTGAAGAATGAACGGAAGCTGAAGCATTTATCTTCAACTTTCGACACTTGTCAAAAAAATACTTCAATAGATAAAACGCAACTCTTGTAACAATTTCTTCACTAACATAAATTAAATATCTGAAGTTTGTATGACGATTTTTAAGATTTCATGAATTTTAGAGGCAACGTGACAGTGTAAAATTTCAACAATCTTCGATGAATATTTAAAGAGTCATTGAAGCGGGACCATTTAAAAGCAGACAACACTGTCACATTGCCTCCAAATTGATGGTAGATTTTTGTTTCATTCCCCTTGAAAAACGGGACTGCAGACTACGAGCCTTGCGCGCTTACTACCAAAAAAACGAGTTCCCCAGATGACAGACGTTCGTTTATGGGTGTCTTTGGGTTGGGTTTTAAAAATTACCTCTAAGCCCACTTTTTTACATAATGGGATAAATCACAAAGGTCACAAAGACCCAAGGGGCTCAGAGGATGATGAAGAGGACCCGCTGAACAGATATTAAGAAACAGATAGAAGCCTCCAATTAACTTCCGTTCAGAGGTTCTTGGAACGGTAACCTTTCCAAGCCTAGGTTGTTTTACGTCTGAACGGAACGTTTTTTGCACACAATGGGCTAAATTGCAGGTCACAAGGACTCCAATATCTGAGAGAAAGTTGGGGGAAGGGACCGACTGGAACAACAGTTGGGAGACCGATGGTAGCCTCCTGTCAAGGCCATCCAGCGTGTTTTTTTAACGTCACAGGATATGGCTATCCCACACACAGAGCCACGGCTTAATGTCGTATTCGACATCATTATCAAACATTCTACTGATTCGGAATTCTTTTATGTTCTCACTATCAAATATTCTAGTGATTCAGAATTCTTTATGTTCTCACTATCAAACATTCTAGTGATTCAGATTCTTTATGCCCTCACTATCAAATATTCTAGTGATTCAGAATTCTTTATGCCCTCACTATCAAATATTCTAGTGATTCAGAATTCTTTATGCCCTCACTCTCAAACATTCTAGTGATTCAGAATTCTTTATGCTCTCACTCTCAAACATTCTAGTGATTCAGAATTCTTTATGCCCTCACTCTCAAACATTCTAGTGATTCAGAATTCTTTATGCCCTCACTATCAAATATTCTAGTGATTCAGAATTCTTTATGCCCTCACTATCAAATATTCTAGTGATTCAGAATTCTTTATGCCCTCACTCTCAAACATTCTAGTGATTCAGAATTCTTTATGCCCTCACTATCAAATATTCTAGTGATTCAGAATTCTTTATGCCCTCACTATCAAATATTCTAGTCATTCAGAATTCTTTATGCCCTCACTCTCAAACATTCTAGTGATTCAGAATTCTTTATGCCCTCACTATCAAACATTCTAGTGATTCAGAATTCTTTATGCCCTCACTATCAAATATTCTAGTGATTCAGAATTCTTTATGCCCTCACTATCAAACATTCTAGTGATTCAGAATTTTTTTGTCTTCACTATGAAACATTCTAGTGATTCAGAATTCTTTATGCCCTCACTCTCAAACATTCTAGTGATTCAGAATTCTTTATGCCCTCACTATCAAATATTCTAGTGATTCAGAATTCTTTATGCCCTCACTCTCAAACATTCTAGTGATTCAGAATTCTTTATGCCCTCACTATCAAATATTCTAGTGATTCAGAATTCTTTATGCCCTCACTATCAAATATTCTAGTCATTCAGAATTCTTTATGCCCTCACTCTCAAACATATTAGTGATTCAGAATTCTTTATGCTCTCACTCTCAAACATTCTAGTGATTCAGAATTCTTTATGCCCTCACTCTCAAACATTCTAGTGATTCAGAATTCTTTATGCCCTCACTATCAAATATTCTAGTGATTCAGAATTCTTTATGCCCTCACTATCAAATATTCTAGTGATTCAGAATTTTTTTGTCTTCACTATGAAACATTCTAGTGATTCAGAATTCTTTATGCCCTCACTATCAAATATTCTAGTGATTCAGAATTCTTTATGCCCTCACTATCAAATATTCTAGTGATTCAGAATTCTTTATGCCCTCACTATCAAATATTCTAGTGATTCAGAATTTTTTTATGTCTTCACTATGAAACATTCTAGTGATTCAGAATTCTTTATGCCCTCACTCTCAAACATTCTAGTGATTCAGAATTCTTTATGCCCTCACTATCAAATATTCTAGTGATTCAGAATTCTTTATGCCCTCACTATCAAATATTCTAGTGATTCAGAAATTTTTTATGTCTTCACTATGAAACATTCTAGTGATTCAGAATTCTTTATGCCCTCACTATCAAACATTCTACTGATTCAGAATTCTTTATGCCCTCACTATCAAATATTATAGTGATTCAGAATTCTTTATGCTCTCACTATCAAACATTCTAGTGATTCGGAATTCTTTATGCCCTCACTATCAAATATTCTAGTGATTCAGAATTCTTTATGCTCTCACTATCAAACATTCTAGTGATTCGGAATTCTTTATGCCCTCACTATCAAACATTCTAGTGATTCAAAATTTTTTATGTCTTCACTATCAACCATTTTGGTGATTTGGATTTTCATGCTCTCTGTAATAATTTATAATTTCTCTCATTATGAATAGTACGATAATTAATTGCACTTTTCTGCTTCTAATATGAAATACGAAGTGATGATTTAAAATTGTACATTCTCACTATGAAATATATGACGATGATTCGGAATTTTATATTCTCAGTACGAAAAGTAAGGTAGCGATTTGGAATAGCTTTCACTACCAGATGGGGGCGAGGATGGCTCAGTCAGTAGCGCGCCAGGCTCGTAATCTGCAGTTCCCAGGTTTGAGTCCCAGCTAGGACAGCGTTGAAATTTATCTCCGCAAAACTCCCAGTCCTGCTCTCGGTCAGCAGGGGATGCATATCAGCTTGGAAAGGCCGCCGTCCGTTGGATGGGACGTTAAGCCGTGGCTCAGTGTGCAGGAGAGCCATAATACGTGCACATTATAGAACAGCTGGCCAGCCTTGACGAGAAGCTATCATCTGTCTCCTAACAGCTGTTCCAGTGGGTCCCCTCTCCCAACCTTCTCTGGGTTTTTATTACCTGGCCATTTAGCCCATGGTGTGAAAAAAAGTGCCGCTCACAGGTAACCAGCCCAACTGAATAAAAGAAGTGAATTTAAATAAAAAGAATTATAAATTAAGTGCAGACATAAACGTCATCAAATGACAAAACTCTTCCTTTGCCTAAATTCAACCGAGATAATATTTTCCTCCTCGTTATCGAAGTCCTAATGGAGAACTCATTATTCATCTTAAACTGCTTCCCACCACAATCATCATAATCAACATTAACTACCGCTTAAATTGTAGGTATATCCGCTTCCTAAATGTTGGCCAGCCCAAATCACACCCTTGGTGCACGCAGAACACACATTGGAAACGGACTGATAACCGTCTCTGTTGGAAGAGTGCGCGGACTCGACACGAACCCAACTGATGGCTCGAGGCCACCAGATCGTGTTTGTAATTGATGTGACTGGGCGGAGTCCCTGAAATCCGACACATTCGCATAGAGAATCTTGATTCGGAAACGTGTCGGATGTCCCGCCTCAAAAATTGGTATCTCGGGTGCGGATATTCAGTGACGTTGTTTTGAAGTGTCATTCGGGAATGGGATTTTTGCCACTGTTCCTATAACCGGTGAAGTGAAGTGTTTTTTTTTTCTGTAGTTTTGCTTTAAACGATTTTGCTGCAAGGTTTTTTGGGTAGGTGTACTTAGTTCTTTTGATATGAAAATGAGATCAAGGTTTATTGAGCTGTTCTTTCTTTGTAAATAAATCACGCAATTTGTTGAAAATATCGATTAAAATGAAGATTATTTATTTTTCTTTCAGCTGTTTCTTTTTTGGTTTTTGACAGTCGGTAGTAGGTTTAAATATCTGTCTTAGGAAAGGGGTTTTTAAAGTGTAAGTTGCAAACCCTTTTTTTGGGTTGCGACTATTTGTCCAGGTCATAATTTTTTTACTGATGGGAAGGGCGGGGGGGGGGGGTGCTAGTTGGGAAGCAACAGGCCGAGGCTACCTTGACGATTAAGGCCATGACACCTTTTGTGACGTCACGTATGGAGTGAAATTATATTCAAAATTTGATTTAATATTTCTGCGGTTGCTTTAAGTTATTGTTTACAAATGAATGAAACTATAATTAATTAAAATAATTGAGGTAAAAATAATCAAAAATGTATTTATTTTGAAAGTTTTATTATTTTTTAGTTTTGCATTATTATCATAAGAGTAATATATTTAATAATTTATTCATTTGTTAGTAATATCTTGCAACTTCCTGCAGTAATATTAAAACAAAAATTGTAAAAAAATTCCATCCATTTGTGACTGCAATTTAATAGCTGTGATGGATTAAACCATAGTTTTAGGGAGGGTGTGGCTTAGTATGTAGCGCGCCAGGCTAGTAATCTGCAGTTCCCAGGTTCGAGTCCCAGCTGGGTCAGGGTTGAGATTTATCTCCGCAAAACTCCCGGCCCTGCCCACGGTCAGTAGGGAGCCTGAAAAGGCCACCGTCCGTAGGATGGGACGTTAAGCCGTGGCCCGTGTGTTTGAGAGAGCCATACTCTGTGCACGTTAAAGAACACACTGGATGACCTTGACGGGAGGCTACCATCTGTCTCCCAACAACTGTTCCAGTGGGTCCCCTCCCTCCAACCCTCTCTGAGCCTTTGGGGTCCTTGTGACCTGGTCATTTAGACCACTGTGTGCCAAAAAAGTGCCGCTCAGTGATTGGGTTGTTTTACCTCTGAGCGGCACTTTTTTGCACACCATGGGCTAAATGGCCTGGTCACATGGACCCCGAAGGCTCAGAGAAGGTTGGGGGAGGGGACCCACTGGAACAGCTGTTAGGAAATAGATGGTAGCCTCCCGTCAAGGCCATCCAGCGTGTTCTTTAACGTGCACAGGGTAGGGCTCTCCCGCACACGGGGCCATGGCTTAACGTCCCATCCGACAGACGGCGGCCTTTCCAAACCCATCGGTGTCCCCTACTGACCGTAGGCAGGGCGGGAAATTTTGCGGAGATAAATCTCAACGCTGACCCAGCTGGGACTCGAACCTGGGAACTACAGATTACGAGCCTGGCGCGCTACCGACTGAGCCACCCCCGCCCCTATCTGCTCAGAGGTAAAACAACCCAACCCATCGAGGTAGCTTTGGCCACTCCGTGAACCTGCCTCCTATATCACACAAGGCTCGGACTGTGCGGTGACAGATATTTTTCTACTGGCAAGTCACTTTCGGAAGGAAGATCTCAGAATAAGACTTGTAAGGTTTCCCAATTGCTAAAATATTCCACCGGACTGGAAATATTAAAATGATATTCTATATGGAATAAAATTTTATAGTTGTTCCTTTTTTAATCTATTTTTTACTGTCGGTTATAAAATTTTGGGCTAAAAAAATTTTACACAGACAACTGGTTTGGATTTCAAAGTACGTACGTCGTGTACGTACACGAAGGTTGCCAGATCACTAATTTCTAAAAAAAAAGTTGCCAGATATTTTTTCTGAATTCTGCAATCAACCATAGTGTTCGGATATTTTTAAGCGACTGTACACGAAGGTTGCCAGATCACTAATTTCTAAAAAAAATCGTTGCCAGATATTTTTTCTGAATTCTGTAATGAAACATAGTGTTCGGATGTTTTTTTTTGAGTGACTGTACATGAAGGTTGCCAGATCACTAATTTCTAAAAAAAATCGTTGCCAGATATTTTTTCTGAAGTCTGTAATCAACCATAGTGTTCGGATATTTTTTTGAGTGACTGTACACGAAGGTTGCTAGAACACTATTTTCAAAAAAAAAAAAAATCCTTGCCAGATATTTTTTTTTGGAATTCTGTAATGAATAGTGTTCGGATATTTTTTGAATGACTGTACACGAAGGTTGCCCAGATCACTAATTTCTAAAAAAAAATCGTTGCCAGATATTTTTTCTGAATTCTGTAATGAAACGTAGTGTTCGGATGTTTTTTCCATAGTGTTCGGATATTTTTTGAGCGTCTGTATATAAGTTTGAGATTTAATAAGACGACTGAACTGTTGAGGGGATTCCCCCGCCTTGGATTAGTCCCTTGGCTATAAGTCCCAGCGACCAATTTCAAAAAAAAATAAGCTACTGTTTGGCAGGGTTGGGTTGTTTTACCTCTGAGCGGCACTTTTTTGCACACCATGGGCTAAATGGCCAGGTCACATGGACCCCGAAGGCTCAGAGAAGGTTGGGGGAGGGGACCCACTGGAACAGCTGTTGGGAGACAGATGGTAGCCTCCCGTCAAGGCCATCCAGCGTGTTCTTTAACGTGCACAGGGTATGTCTCTCCCGCACACGGGGCCCGGCTTAACGTCCCATCCGACGGACGGCGACCTTTCCAAGCCCATCGGTGTACCCTACTGACTGTGGGCAGGGCGGGGAATTTTGCGGAGATAAATCTCAACGCTGACCCAGCTGGGACTCGAACCTGGGGACTACAGATTACGAGCCTGGCGCGCTACCGACTGAGCAACCCCCGCCCCCCACACGTGTATGAAAGTCGTCTAGCTCTCCTCTCATACAACTTTCGTGATGCAAATCTTTCTCGTCGATGCTTTGAAGGAACACCGATCTTTCCCCTCTTTTCTTTTTCCGCATCTCTGAATCTCACTTTGTCACTCGGAAGCAACAAACTTCCATTTCTCCCTTTCTACATTGTTTCATCGATTCAAAGAAAAAACACTGTACGTCACTGTCACTATGACTTCAATCAACATTCTTCCATAGAAAAGCAGAATCAAAAGCCTACACTCAAGATGCTTCTTTGTCTCCGTCATTATTTATAGCTCTACCGCATCACTCCCCTCCTAGCATCCCAGCTCCCAAGCATCTCACAACAACGCTAACGATTCTCTAAGTCATTCAACATCCAGATACTGTCACGCTCATTTACTAAACAGAATCTCCTAAATCCCCACCATCCCCCCTTTTATATCCCCCTTCTCCCTAAACACCCCCTTTTTGCCTTTCTCCAGTAGCGGAACCTACCACCGGCGGCGCTAGCAGTCGTCCCTGCAACACTGACAGACAGAAGCTGTCGGCGTCAGACGCTCCATCTTCACTCAGTGACGTTAATGAAGAAATGAAGAACGCTTCAGTCACGGCAACTTATTGCCTGGACAACCAAGAGGCCTCCCTTGCATTAGTTCAAGTTTCGGTGGTTTCTTTACACGGCAAAATACAACTCAAGAAAGTGTCGGTTCACATCTTAATTTTTTTTAAAGCTTTTATTTTGTTTCTAGCCTGTAACTAACCCTTAGGCAGACTCCTGTTACAATTTAACACCTTCGTAGACTATAATCTGGATTTAAAAAAAATTGAGAGGGATATTTAGAGAATTTTTCCGCCAGCCTTCATTGTGCTTTCTGTGAGAAATGGAACACCACCAGGCTTAGAGGAGCGTGGGTGACTCAGTAGGTAGCGCGCCAGGCTCGTAATCTGCAGTTCTCAGGTTCGAGTCCCAGCTTGGCCAGCGTTGAGATTTATCACCGTAAAACTCCCTGCCCTGTTCATGGTCAGTAGGGACATCGATGGGCTTGAAAAGGGAGCAATCCGTCGGATGGACCGTTAAGCCGTGGATCTGTGTGCGGCCTGCCCACGGTCACCATACCCTGTGCACGTTAAAGAACACGCTAGATGACCTTGACAGGAGGTTACCGTCTGTCACCTAACTGCTGTTCCAGTGGGTCCCCTCCCCAACCTTCTCTGAGACTTCGGAGTCCTTGTGACCTGGCCATTTAGCCCATTGTGTGCAAAAAACCTTCCGTTCAGAGGTAAAACAACCTAGGCTTGGAAAGGTTACCGTTCCAAGAACCTCTGAACGGAAGTTTATTGGAGGCTTCTATCTGTTTCTTAATATCTGCTCAGCGGATCCCCTTCACCATCCTCTGAGCCCCTTGGGGTCTTTGTGACATTTGTAATTTATCCCATTATGTAAAAAAAGTGGGTTTAGAGGTAATTTTTAAAACCCAACCCAAAGACACCCATAAACGAACGTCTCTCATCTGGGGAACTCGTTTTCTGGGTAGTAAGCGCGCAAGGCTCGTAGTCTGCAGTCCCGTTTTTCGAGGATTAATTGCGGCCACTTTGAGACTGAATCACCGTCTTACCTTCGATCAAAGAGGCAATATGCTTGGAAGAGACCGCCGTCCGTCGAATGGTCCGTGGCCTAATGCAAGAGATATCGACCCTTAAATCACGTTTATAGCTTTTTTTCAAGCAAGTGTAAATCAATATATTTTAGTAAGAGTGGTTGGGGTAAACAGGCGATGCTGTATTTGAGTGATTTTTTTCACGCTTCGGTCCACGGTCAGTAGGAGACACCGATGGGCTTGGAAAGGCCGCCGTCCGTCGGATGGGGGCGTTAAGCCGTGTCCCCGTGTATGTGAGAGTCATATCATGTGACGTTAAAGAACACGCTGGATGGCCTTGACGGGAAGCTACCATCTATCTCCTAACAGCTATTCCAGTGGGTCCCCTCCCCCAACCTTCTCTGAGCCTTCGAGGTCCTTGCGACCTAACCATTTAGCCCATTGTGTGCAAAAAAGTGCCGCTCAGAGGTAAAACAACCCAACCCATGCTTGGGCAACTTCTGACAGCAGAAGTTTTTCGATATTCTTGAAAATTATTTCATTACTGTTCGAAAATCGTTCTCAGTTCATCGCATAAGACAATTTCAATTGCTGACAAACAATTACGAATTCTATATTTAATTGTTTAGAATTAAGTGATGCTGAGGTCCTGCCATCCTCTCAGATCTTCTACTATGGCATATAAACTGACAGGCTCCTGTCAGACCTCTGTGACAAGCAGCTGCTTGAGGGGGTATTTAATTTATTTATTTTTTAATTAAGTGATTATTACTTTCAATAACTTCTAAAGGAAGCGATAGTTTTTGGGTTTATTACTTAGGTAATATTAATTTCATGGACAGAACACGCAATGGGAGATTTTTTTTAATATTAATTTGAATAGCGGCTTTTTAAAAATTGATAAAATGAGTAACAGCTCTTTAAATGGTTGTTAAAATTAGTGTGCAACTTTTGAAATGGTTGACAAAAAATAATGTGTAGCTTTGAAATGGTTGTTATAACTTGTGTGCAGCCTTTGAAATGGTTGTCAAAACTAATGTGTAGCCTTTTGAATAGTTCTGAAACTAGCATGCAGAATTTTAAATAGTTGTTAAAATTAGTGTGCAACCTTTGAAATGGTTGTTAAAACTAGTATGCAGCATTTCTAATAGTTGTTAAAATTAGTGTGCAACCTTTTAACTGGTATTTGAATTAGTGTGAAGCCATTGAAATAGTTGTTAAAACTGGTTGCTAATATTAGCATGCAGCATTTTAAATAATTGTTAAAATTAGTGTGCAAACTTTAAAATATTTGTTAAAACTAGTATGCAGCAATTTAAATGGTTGTTAAAATTAGTGTACAATTTTTTAAATGGTATTTGAATTAGTGTGAAGCCATTAAAATGGTTGTTAAAACTGGTTGCTAAAATTAGCATGCAGCATTTTAAATAATTGTTAAAATTAGTCTGCAAACTTTAAAATATTTGTTAAAACTAGTATGCAGCATTTTAAATGGTTGTTAAAATTAGTGTACAACCTTTTAAATGGTATTTGAATTAGTGTGAAGCCATTGAAAAAAGCCAATGGCTTCACACTAATTCAACTAATTTTTTATTCAATTAATTTAATAATTTAAATTCAATTAATTTAATAATTAATTAATTAATTTAAAAAATTTTATTCAATTAATTTAATAATTAAATTAATTTAATTTCAAATAATTTCAATTAATTAATAATTAATAAATAATAATAATTTAATTCAATTAATTTTTAAAATGCTGCAACTAATTTTAGCAACCAGTTAAAACTGGTTGCTAAAATTAGTATGCAGCATTTTAAATGATTGTTAAAATTAGTGTGCAACCTTTTAAATGGTATTTGAATTAGTATGCAGCCAGTCAAATGATTGTTAAAACTAGTTGCTAAAGTTAGTATGCAGCATTTTAAATGGTTGTTAAATTAGTGTGCAATCTTTAAAATGATGTTTGAATTAAATTATTATTAAATGGTTGTTAAAACTAATTGCTAAAATTAGTGTGCAGCATTTTAAATGATTGTTAAAATTAGTGTGCAAACTTTAAAATATTTGTTAAAATTAGTATACAGCATTTAAATGGTTGTTAAAATTAGTGTGCAATCTTTTAAATGGTATTTGAATTAGTATGCAGCCGTTCAAATGGTTGTTAAAACTAATTGCTAAAATTAGAGTGCAGCATTTTTTATGATTGTTAAAATTAGTGTGCAAACTTTAAAATATTTGTTAAAATTAGTATGCAGCATTTTAAATGGTTGTTGAAACTAGTGTGTAGCCTCTTTAATAAAGTATCTCAGGAGAACATCCAGTCGACAATACATACTTACAAGATACAAGACGACACGGACACTTGAAATAATTAATTGAAAAATATTTGTTTGTCCTGAGTAGGATTCCACTCAGGAAAACCAAATTTTTTTCAACTGATTATTTCAAGTGTGTAGCTTTGGAATAGCTGTTGAAATTAGTGTGCAGTCTACTAAATGGTTGTTAAAACGAATGGGAAGTCTGTTAAATAGTTGTTAAAACTCTTGTATGGTCTTTTCAAATGGTTTTTGAAATTAGTGTGCAATGTTTTAAATGAATGTTAAAGATAATGTGCAGTTTTTAACGGTTGTTAAAAGTAATGTGAAGCGGTTTAAATGGATGTTAAAGCCAATGTGCAGCCTGTTAAATGATTGTTAAAATTAGTATCCAGCTTTTAAATGGCTGTTAAAAAGACAGTGAAACTTTTTAAATGGCTGTTAAAACGACAGGGAAACTTTTTAAATAGCTGTTAATACGACAGGGAAACTTTTCAAATGGCTGTTAGAACGACAGGGAAACTTTTTAAATGGTTGTTGGAAAGTATGTACAGTAGCTCAAAAAACATCCAAACACTACGGTTGATTACAGAATTCTGAAAAAATATCTGGCAAAGATTTTTTTAGAGAGTAGTGATCTGGCAACCTTCGTGTCACGTTTCACGAAGGTTGCCAGATCACTACTTTATAAAAAAAATCGTTGCCAGATATTTTTTCTGAATTCTGTAATCAACCATAGTGTTCGGATACTTTTTTGAGCGAGTGTAGCCTTTTAAATGGTTATTAAAATGAGTAAAGAGCTCTTTAAATAGATGAGAAAATGAATTTCGACCTTTAAATAGTCCATTGTTTTTAATTAATAGTCATTTTAATTTAATAGTCAAAGAAAAAAAAGTGCGGTTCAGAGATAACACAACACAAAGCTTAAAATTGGTCTCCAAATGAACATGTGATTCTTTACGTAGTTGTTAAAATAAGTTCGCAGTTCTCTAAATGGTTGTCAAAGTTAAAGAAACGGCGGCTGCCTTTCAAATAGCTGATGAAATAGGTGGATGCTCTTTAAACGTTGTTGAAAATGGGGAAGATTATTTGCATTTGCTGTTAAAATGGGGATGGGGATGGCTCAGTCGGTAGCGCGCCAGGCTCGTAATCTGTAGTTCCCAGTTTCAAGTCCCAGCTGGGTCAGCATTGAGACTTATCTCCGCAAAATTCCCTGCCCTGCCCACGGTCAGTAGGGGACACCGATGGGCTTGGAAAGGCCGCCGTCCGTCGGATGGGACGTTAAGCCGTGGCACCGTGTGCGAGAGAGCCATATCCTGTGCGCGTTAAAGAACAGCTGGATGGCCTTGACGGGAGGCTGCCATCTGTTTCCCGACAGCTGTTCCAGTGGGTCCCCTTCCCCAATCTTCTCTGAGCCTTCGGGGTCCATGTGACCTGTCCATTTAGCCCATGGTATGCAAAAAAGTGCCGCTCAGAGGTAAAACAACCCAAAACTGTTAAAATGGCTTGTGGGTTTTGAAATGTCTGTTAAAATAATACTCGGCTCCTAAAATGGTTTACACAATATTTCATGACCCTTTCAATGATTGTTAAGAAAGCTGCAACTCTTTAAATTGTTACCTAGATGGTAGTCGACATTTTAAATGGTTGCTTAGAGAAATCGCAATTTTTAAATGGTTGCCTAGATAGTCGCGATCCTTTAAATGGTTGCATAGATGGATCACGACACTTTAAATTTCTGCCTGGATGAATCACAATCCTTTAAATTGCTGCCTAGATGGAACTCCACTTTTAAATGGTTACCTTGATAGTCGCGACCCTTTAAATGGTTGCTTAGATGGATCGCAATCCTTTGAATTGCTGCTTAGATGGATCGCGATCCTTTAAATTGCTGCCTAGATGGATCGCGATCCTTTAAATTGCTGCCTAGATGGATCGCGACATGTTAAATGGTTGCTTAGAAAGATTGCAACTTTTACCTGGTTGCCTAGATAGTCGCGATCCTTTAAATTCCTGACTAGATGGATCGCAACTTTTAAATTGATGCCTAGATAGTCACGACCCTTTAAATGTTGCTTAGATGGATCGCGATCCTTTAAATTGCTGCCTAGATAGATCGCCACATTTTTTATGGTTGCTTAGAGAGAGCACAACTTTTAAATAGTTGATTAGAAAGATCACGACTTTTAAATGGTTGTCTAGAGAGTCTCGATCCTTTAAATTGCTGCCTAGATGAATCGCGACATTTTAAATGGTTGCTTAGACAGATCGCAACTTTTAAATGGTTGCCTAGATAGTCGCGACCCTTTACATGGTTGCTTAGATGGATCGCGATCCTTTAAATTTCAGCTTTGATGGATCGCGACCCTTTAAATGGTTTTTTAGAGAAATTGCAACTTTTTAATTGTTGTCTAGATAATCGCGACTCTTTAAATGGTTGCGTAAATGGATAACAACTCTTTAAAATAGTTTCCAATGTAGATCGCGACTTTTAAACTAGCCATTTAGATTAATCGCGACACTTTAAATTGTTGCTTAGATGAATTACGACCCTTTAAATTGTTGTTTAGATGGATGCCGATGCTTTAAATTGTTGCTTAGATGGATCCTAAACCTCTAAATTGTTGCTTATATGGATCGCGACCCTTTAACGTTGTTTAGATGGATCCCGACTTTTTAAATTGTTGCCTGGAGAGAACGCTACCCTTTTTATTGGTTGCTTTGATAAATCACGACTCTTTATATTGTTGCTTAGATCAATTGCAACCCTTCAAATTATTGCTTAGAGGGAACGCGACACTTTAAATTGTTACCTAGATGGAACGCGACTCTTTAAATTGCTTCTTAGATGAATTACGTCCTTTAAACTGCCGCTTACGTGAATTGCGACCCTTCAAACCGTTGCCTACGTGAATTGCGACCCTTCAAACCGTTGCCTACGTGAATTGCGACCCTTTAAATTGTTGCTTACATGAATTGCGACCCTTTAAATTGTTGCTTACATGAATTGCGACCCTTTAAATTGTTGTTTACATGAATTGCGACCCTTTAAATTGTTGCTTAGATGAATTGCGACCCTTTAAATTGTTGCTTAGATGAATTGCGACCCTTTAAATTGTTGCTTACATGAATTGCGACCCTTTAAATTGTTACCCAGATGGATCGCCACACTTTAAATGTTTCTAATGGTTGCTAAAATCGGTAGGATCCAGAAAAACAAACAGAAGCAAAATGACGCGAGTTCTGATTGTAAGAATCGACCTTCTATTGTTTTCTTCTTTTCGATATTGTATTCTCTCACCACTTTCGACAATGGGTTTGGCTATTTTCGTTCCTCGCTTTCTTACCTCCGAGTTTCAAAGGCGCTTGAAAAAAAATCGATTTAATTTCGTCTCTCTTTTTTTGTTGCTATCTTCTCGTGTTTGTAGCTCGCTCTTTAAGTTTTTTTTTTCTTCATTGGATGGTTTCTTTTTCACACTTGCATCTGTTGCGCTTTAGGCGTTGGCTCGTTTTAACTGTTGATTCTGTTGCGAAGAGAGCAGTCGATAGTGTTGATATTTTCTTTTGTCATTAAGTTGTAGCATTTGTTGGATAACAACACTTCTGGTTATTGTCATTGACCTTTGTTGTTTGGATGCCAAAAACAAATAAAAGTGTTATTGGAAACAATTTCGAAATTCGAGGCTTTTTTTTTAGCTTTGTCATATTTCTTTCAGTGATAGATTCAATTTGGTAACTGATTTGGGGATACAGGCTCGTAATCTGCAGTTCCCAGTTCGAGTCCCAGTTGGGTCAGCGTTGAGATTTATCTCCGCAAAACTCCCCATCCTGCTTCGGTCAATAGGGAACACCGATGGGCTTGGAAAAGCAGTCGTCCATCGGATGGGACGTTAAGCCGTGGCCCTGTGTGTGGGAGAGTCATAACTTATTATCATTAAAGAACACGCTGGATGGTCTTGAGGGGTGATCTGTCTCCCAACAGCAATTCCAGTGGGTCCCCTCCCCCAACCTTTTCTGAGACTTCGGGATCCTTGTGATCTGGTTATTTAAACCACTGTGTGCATAAAAGTGCCGCTCAGAAGTAAAACAATCCAATCACAGCATTATTTAAACAATTGATCAGAAAAATTAATTAAAACTGAAAAATAAACTACCGCACAATTTATTTTTCAGTTTAGAGCATGGGACTGACAGGAGTATGTCATAAAGTCTGTGAGAAAGGCTAGACTTGAACAGGAAGCAAACACGAGGACATTTTATTATATTTTTAAAAATGAATTCCTAACTTTTTAAAAATAAATAATATGTAGTTCAGTTTCAATAAATATAATTTTAATTAAAATATAGAGGAATTTAAATTTTTCTCCTTCTGTTACTGAGTTCCTTGGGCACAGACAATTGCCCTAAAACAAGGAATTTCAATATATGTAATTTTTAAATGAAAAAAATAATAAAATTATTTAAAGTTTTGCTACAAACTAGTTATTTTAAAAATACTATAAAATAGTATGATTAATTTATTATAAATTTATTAATATATTGTTGAAAATTTTAAAAATTAAATATTGATATTTAAAAATGTAATATATAGAACCATACCTGATAAAAGCAACCAGTTAAATTTTAATGGAATTTTGCGAAAAATAATGCGATTTCACTCTCCTTACTAAATTATTAATAATATAAACTCCAAAGTCAATTCATTGAGTGGCCAGCTAGGCCCACTCCTTTAGGAGAAATTCCATTTTAATGATTGATCATAAGCTTTTACTCCATGATATGATCATCAGACCGGTGACTCTCTATGCTTCACCCAAATCATCGAATACTACACCCACCAATATTCGTAAGATTCAGGTCTTACGAAACAATATTTTGAGAACCGCGGTCGATGCTCCCTGGTTTGTCACTAACAGACAACTTCATAAAGACCTGGGCATCGACCATATATATATATACACATATAAAACGCACCTCAAAAAGATTTTTGAGGCTGTAAGCAGTAATCCCAATGAGATTATTTCTTCTCTGATTCTTTACGATCATACTGTTTTGAACAAGTACAAGAGGCCTAAAACGGTAGCGTTCTCTGAGGAGACTTACCCGTTTTAGGTTTCTTATACAATTTTACTGCTATTTTCAGCTTTTCTTATGTTTGCCCTTAGGGCCCACCTAAGGGTGTTTTATATATATTTTGTTCTTATTCATGCCAAATAGGCATATATTTATGATGGAGATGGTTAGGGGTAAAATTATTACCAGGTACATCAAAAATGATTATACGATCTACGATTACCAAATTATCAATAATCATGAGGTTTTAAACAGATATAAGAGAGCTATGATCATTGATTTCTCTCGGGAAAGCTTTGCGCTTTAGCTCTATTTTACTGTTTTGTTTATTGTTATCTAGCCCCTCGGGGACCACTCTTTGTGGTTAATGTATTATGTTTTATTTACTTATGTCTTCAAGGCCCGCAGCCGTCCCGTGGCCGAGTGGTTAGCACGCTTGGCTACTGATCTACGGGACCTGGGTATCGAGCCCCGGATAAAGCATGGATGTATGTGTCGTTTTTTCTGCTGAGGTCCTGCCATCCTCTCAGACCTTCTACTATGGCATATAAACTGGCAGGCTCCTGTCAGACCTCTGTGGCAAGCAGCTGTTTGAGGGGGTATTTTTTATTTTTCAAGGCCTATTAATCAGATGGTGATGGTTATGGGCACATTGTGCCTGGTACACCGAAAGTCAATGCACAATCTACGATATATTACCAAGTTATTCGAACCAGTTTAGCTCATTCGTGTAATAGAGGCTCGGACACCTTTCGTGGAAAATGAGGGAAAATTATGTATGAAGCTTGAAAATGATTTAAAATTTAAGCACAAACTACTTAATTAAAAAAGGCTAAATATGTAATTTAATTATCACTATTTAATTTATATATTGTTGAATGCTTTAAAATTTATTTATAACTTAAAAAAATAACTAACAATCAATTTAAAAAAATAAATAGGGAAACTAGGCACCTATAAATTAAATTTTATTTCTCCTGCTAGTGAGATGTCCGGGAATGATGCTATTTAGCGAACTAGTAAAACTAAGGCTAGGATAACTATTAAACCAAAAAGGAGGGAAACTAACTTTATCTAAAGATTTAGGTGATTTAATTTATTTCAAGTTTGCTATATGCTATTCATTTTTAAATAATATAAAATAAATGATTTAAGTATTACGATTTTATTTAAATATTTTTAAAATAATTAATTACCAGTACTATTATATGTCAAATTTATTAATTAAAACAGACATATTAAAATTTCTTCTTTAGTCAAGGCCTATTAGGATAAAGGTTTTTGAATTCACTATCATCACCCATTATTTTTGAATTCACAATGAAGTTATCTCACAGCAATTCGACGGCATGCCTTCTGCTGAAAGTAATTAAGTCTTAGGTACAACTGATAAGTCACAAACATCCCCAAAATAATCTTCCTTCTTTTAGTTTGTGGTCACCGTATTTTCTTTCACGAGACAGATAACAATAATGTATCGTAGGACACAAAACAATGTAAACGGTGCCGCAAAACAATGTACTCAAGAAAAGAGTCACGTGTTGTTAGTGTATTGGCCAAACAATAGAGGGCGTGAATAATTGTTACGCAACAGGAAACAGCAGTTCATTGAAAAGAGAGATTCTGTCGCTCATAATATGGGAAAGGCAAAGCTCTGGAACTATTAGATTATTCTTCCTTGTGTCTGATATGTTTAATTTATTAGCGGTGGTTGACGTGAGTGGATTAATGTAGAATCCTGTTGTTTTACGGCAGGATTTCACAAGCATTTCTATCTTACGAACACCTTTATATTTTCCATGATTTTCACGGACTCCCACAAGGCAGGATTAGTTACAAATAGAAATTTCTTAACAAAGCGTTAAATAGATGAAATAAATATACAGTGCAATACAGTATTGGTGTTGGGATTGTTGTACAGTCGCTCAAAAATATATCCCAACACTTTGGTTGATTACAGAATTCAGAAAAAATATCTGGCAACGTTTTTTTTAGAAATTAGTGATCTGGCAACCTTCGTTCGATCATTTCACGACGGTTGCCAGATCACTAATTTCTAAAAAAAATCGTTGCCAGATATTTTTTCTGAATTCTGTAATCAACCATAGTGTTCGAATATTTTTTTGAGCGACTGTACCTCTAAGTGGCACTTTTTTTGCACACAATGTGCTAAACGGCTAGGTCACAAAGACCCCAAGGGCTCAGAGAAGGTTGGGGAGGAGACCCACTGCACAGTTGTTGGGAGACAAATGGTATCCTTCCGTCAAGGCCACCCAGCGTGTTCTTTAATATGCACAGCATATGGCTCTCAGGCTCACGGACAACGCCTTAACATCCCATACAAAGGAAGGCAGCCTTTCCAAGCCCATCGGCGTCCCTATTGACCGAGGGCAGAGCGAGAAATTTTGCGGAATTAAATCTCAACGCTGGCCTAGGTGGGACTCGAACCTGGGAAATGCAGATTACGAGCCTGATGCGCAACTCAGTCCCCCCTCCCCCCCCAAAAAAAGTATTGGGGTTGGCCAAAGAACGTATAAGGAAAAGAAGTTCAGCTTTGACAAAGCGTAAGTGGCGACCTCAAGTGGTGTTGCGATTCGTATCGTGCAATTGTTTAAGCTAGGAAGCAAACAATAAGGGGCAAAGGAATTATGCATCAAAAAATTTATATTTTAAAAAAGGAAAAAAAGTAACTGCACTTTGTATTTGAAAAAAAATAATATCATGATTTTAATAAAGGTTTATTTTCTCCATTGGAATTATTTTTCGTTGAACCAACAATTATAAATTAAACGGATAGAGAAGATTTGAAATTAGCCTGAAGTTAATTTATAGAATAAATTATTATAATTAGAAGCTTTCTTGGTTGCATATTAACAGGAAACAAAATTCATATTAATATACTCTGCAAGGATATCAATGGGAAATTATTACATAGGAAAAGCGAAAAAAATGGAAGTTGACAGTAACATGCAATTACAAAAGCGTTCGTCCCCTGTAATGTTCGTTTCGCCTTTACGCCAAATGCACGCTACTGGATTTTACATTAATCTCTATGGAAGCTTAACTTCTTCTCCCTCTACATTTTTCGGTTGGCGTAGCTAAGTCGGTAAAAAGCCGGGCCAACGCCACTTCGAAATTAAGACAATGACAACTACTTTGATGAAGTAATGAATGGAGGGAATACTTTTTATAAATTTTTCTATAATATTACTACAGGTAGCTTTAGGATATACCTTACAAATATATATATTGAAAATATCTTACTTCTACAGCAAAGTAAAAATAGTGAAAATCTTAGTTGAAAATATATATATTATTAATTTTATGTCAACTCCTGTTATCAATTATTGTTTTATTCCTTAAATTGGTATATCTTAAAGCAACTTGCATTAATATACATGGTTGGGTTGGGTTGTTTTACCTCTGAGCGGTACTTTTTTGCACACCTTGGGCTAAATGGCCAGGTCACATGGACCCCGAAGGCTCAGAGAAGGTTGGGAGAGGGGACCCACTGGAACAGCTGTTGGGAGACAGATGGTAGCCTCCCGTCAAGGCCATCCAGCGTGTTCTTTAACGTGCACAGGGTATGGCTCTCCCGTACACGGGGCCACGGCTTAACGTCCCATCCGACGGACGGCGGCCTTTCCAAGTCCATCGGTGTCCCCTACTGACCGGGGGGCAGAGCGGAGAATTTTGCGGAGATAAATCTCAACGCTGACCCAGCTGGGACTCGAACCTGGGAACTACAGATTACGAGCCTGGCGCGCTACCGACTGAGCCACCCCCGCCCCGATTTTTTTTTTAAATATACATGCATAATGCATATATGTTATTACATATATGTTAAAATTTATGAAAAATTTTCCCTTCTTACGTTACATCATCAAAATGGCTGTCACTTTTTCCATTATCAAGATAACCTTGACCAGGCCAACATCTCTTAAAACAGAAGACCGTACCACTAAGTTATGACGTCAGCATTGTTAGTCTTTTAAATCCAGATAATTCTTATAGATTTATTTCCATTTTTATTACTGGCAAATTTTAATACTATTCTTCATACTCACATTTATTTACAAATACACCTTTTTTCAGCAGGAAAGTTATTTGTGTATATTAGCGTTATCATAACGATAATGAATAAGAATAATTTCTTTTTCTAAATATTGTATATTTATAAATGAACATTAGCATATATTATATTTATAAATAAAATTATTGTTAAAATTTCCAGTAATAATAATAACAGAAATAAATTTATAAGAAATATCTAGATGTCAGATCTATCTATGCTGACCATTACTTAGTGGTATTACATTCTTTCCTAGAAAGTACAGGCCAGGTTCATAATTTGTAGCTCTTAGGTTCGAGTCCCACTTATGTCAGGGTTGAAATTTCCCCCTTACTGGTGTATTTTATACTAAATTACAGATGTAATTAGATGATACAGACATACACGATATCATCGTAAATACATGACATCATCATAATAGCTGTTGTGGCTTCCACTATCAAAGTGGGGGCGGGGGTGGCTCAGTCGGTAGCGCGCCAGGCTCGTAATCTGTAGTTCCCAGGTTCGAGTCCCAGCTGGGTCAGCGTTGAGATTTTTCTCCGCAAAATTCTCCGCCCTGCCCACGGTCAGTAGGGGACACCTATGGGCTTGGAAAGGCCGCCGTCCGTCGGATGGGACGTTAAGCCGTGGCTCCGTGTGCGGGAGAGCCATACCCTGTGCACGTTAAAGAACACCCTGGATGGCCTTGACGGGAGGCTACCATCTGTCTCCCAACAGCTGTTCCAGTGGGTCCCCTCCCCCAACCTTCTCTGAGCCTTCGGGGTCCATGTGACCTGGCCATTTAGCCCATGGTGTGCAAAAAAGTGCCGTTCAGAGGTAAAACAACAACAACCCAACTATCAAAGTGGCATTGTCCAGATCCGCATCTCCTAGAAAAGAAGGCCGTAGCACTAAGTTATGACGTCAGCAGGGGTGAATTTATCTGCGCTAAATCAATGCTACTTCAACGGTTAGGGCAATTACAACTATTTCGAAGACGTCACATAAGTAATTAGTCAGTCAAAAAATCTCTAGACTACCGGAATCTCGGGGTTTTTCGTCCCTCTCTTCCAGATCGTCAGTAATAGAGCAATTGCCTAAAAGCAAGACCTCACCTTAGTTCAAAGTTCATTTAAATTCTTTCGAAAAGATCACAATTATGTAGAAATTTCAAAGTTTCTTGAACGCAAAATATTCTTCAAGAAGGTTCTTCTTGGCCTCATAGACTTTTAAGACTCAATTCAGTAATATTATTTCTTTTTAGACTGTTTATTAATTCTCTCCTTTGATTTTCATATTCTTCAAAATTAAGAAGCACATGTGATACTGTTTCTTTCACACCGCAATGAACACAATTCGGAGAATTTACTTCCTTCATTTTGAATAAGGAATCGTTTAATAAAGTTGAGCCCGTTCTGAGCCTGGCGATACAGATGATATTCCTTCTGATCAAACCAAAGTTTCGAAAGGCAGAAATCTCATTCCCAATCATGCTTCGATGATTGATATTACTGCAGGTAGTTTTAAGATATACGTAACAAATGAATATAATATGAAATATGTTAGTCCTACAGCAAGAGTAAAAAATTAAAAGGAATTATTAAACATTAGTATATAGTATACTAGTCTTTAGCCGTCCCGTGGCCGAGTGGTTAGCACGCTTGGCTACTGATCTAAGGGACCTGGGTTCGAGTCCCGGATTTAGGCATGGATGTGTGTGTTCTGCTGAGGTCCTGCCATCCTCTCAGATCTACTGTGGCATATAAACTGACAGGCTCCTGTCAGACCTCTGTGGCAAGCAGCTGCTTGAGGGGGTATTTTTTTTTTATACTAGTCTTTACAAAAAAAGTTTGCTTAAAAATATACATTATTTAGAAAAAATTACTACTATATATTAGCGTTATGTTAATCCTAATAAATGCGAATGATTTATTTCCAAATAATACATATTTTTAAATGAACATTAAAAGAAATTTTAGTATAAAATTCACCAGTAATAATAAATATACAAGAATTATTTAGATGCTGGAACTTCTTATGTCCTCAGATCTGTGATCAGTGCTCCTTGGTTTGTGAAAAACAAGACCATTCACACTGATTTCAGCACTGACCACCTATACATCCACATTCGGAAGCTCGCGCAGACCTTTTTCGAGGTAGTGGGAGATAATCGTTATGATATAATTAGATCTTTGATTGATTATGATCCATTGGTTTTAAACTAGTTCAAGCATCCTAAGATTGTGGTGTATGACACCCGCATGTTTAACGTTTAGTTGTGCTTCTTTAGCAAGTTTGTTTGACCCGTGTGGCCCCTTTGGAGTTTATTTTTTTTACTTTTCTTATTACCAATCAGGCTCTATTTTAGGGTTGGGTTGGGTTGTTTTACCTCTGAGCGGCACTTTTTTGCACACCATGGGCTAAATGGCCAGGTCACATGGACCCCGAAGGCTCAGAGAAGGTTGGGGGAGGGGACCCACTGGAACAGCTGTTGGGAGACAGATGGTAGCCTCCCGTCAAGACCATCCAGCGTGTTCTTTAACGTGCACAGGGTATAGCTCTCCCGCACACGGGGCCACGGCTTAACGTCCCATCCGACGGACGGCGGCCTTTCCAAGCCCATCGGTGTCCCCTACTGACCGCGGGCAGGGCGGGGAATTTTGCGGAGATAAATCTCAACGCTGACCCAGCTGGGACTCGAACCTGGGAACTACAGATTACGAGCCTGGCGCGCTACCGACTGAGCCACCCCCGCCCCACTCTATTTTAGACTTCGAGATATAAGCCTTAGGCATGGAGCTCTTAATATTAATTAAAGATAACAGATATCAGGACGTTTTATGCTGACATCATAACTTAGGTTGAGGTTTATCTCGGAGAGGCACTTTTTTTACCACCATAAATTAAATGTACTTGCTGTCCCATGGCCGAGTGGTTAACGCGCTTGGCTACTGATCTAAGGTGCCTGGGTTCGAGCCCCGGGTAAGGCATGGCTGTTTGTGTCGTTTTTCTGCTGAGGGCCTGCCATCCTCTCAGACCTTCTACTATGGCATATAAACTGACAGGTTCCTGTCAGACCTCTGTGGCAAGCAGCTGCTTGAGGGGTATTTCTTTTTATTTTTTTTAAAACTAAATGTTTGACTAAAAACATCTCCTCACCCCTATTCCCCCCCCCCCATCTTTACCCTTTTCCTGGATTATCCGCAATCCTTTTTCATTGATTTAATATTACTCTCTGTTGTCTTAAACCTTCTTTTTCTTCTCCCTAAGTTCACTATGTTTCTTATCATATTTCATATTATATGTTTGTCTTCGTCTGTGCAACTTGTAATTTTGATTTATTGTATCAAATAATTATGCAGTTCCTGTAAATATGTTTGAATTTCTGTACAGTCGCTCAAAAATGCATCCGAACACTGTGGTTGATTACAGAATCCAGAAAAAATATCTGGCAACTATTTTTTTAGAAATCAGTGATCTGGCAACCTTCGTGTTACGTAACACGAAGGTTGCCAGATCACTGATTTCTAATAAAACATTGCCAGATATTTTGTTCTGAATTCTGTAATCAACCATAAAAAAAATTAAATATATACCCCCTCAAGCAGCTGCTTGCCACAGAGATCTGACAGGAGCCTGTCAGTTTATATGCCACAGTAGAAGGTCTGAGAGGATGGCAGGACCTCAGCAGAAAAACGACACAAACAGCCATGCCTTACCCGGGGCTCGAACCCAGGTCCCGTAGATCAGTAGTGTTCGGATATTTTTTGAGCGACAGTACTATCCTCAATATTTTTTTATAATTTCTCAAATGTACTGGGGCATATAGCCACTTAAACGGTTAAATTAATATCCAAAATTACCTGTACTTTGGCTTTACTCTAACCCGCTGCATGGAATAAATCATTATCTCTCAAACAGTCATCATGGGAACTGTCATGTCGTCGACTGATTCTTCTCTTCGTAATGACCTCTAGTGCTAAAAAACGACCTAGACTTAATTCAAACATTCTCAATTTCTTACAGACATCGACAACTTAATGGGATCCGCCGCAATGGACTCCTACTCCTCCCCAAAGGATCAGGATCCGACGCCGCTGCCCCACGCTTTATCCCCGAGTTCCCCCGCGATGTCGGACGACGTAGACGACAGCCTCTCCCCCGGCCAATCCCCAGCACCAGCACCGACGCCGCACGCCGAAAAGGAGAGCGTCGGGGAACGACCGGGATCTGCGGGCGACGACACGTGCGACAGTACGGCGAGAGAGAACGGGAGCTCCCCTTCTCCCGCTGCGGCGAGTTCGGGTAGCCGTACGTCCTCGAACCCTTACGCGAGTGGGCTGAAACCCCGATGCAATTGTGAGCAGCTGGAGAGCGTGGAGTGCCAACTGGAAAATAAAGATCTCTGGGACAAGTTTCACGAACTTGGGACGGAAATGATCATCACCAAGACAGGGAGGTAAGAAAAACGATTTTATATTTTTATTAACAGTATAATATTTCTTATATTTATTTATTAATTATTACTACTGGTGGATTATAATACTAATCTTTACACTAATGTTTTTCTATAAATATACTTTTTTTTTAAAGAAAAAAATTACTACAATTATCATAACGCTAATATTGCAAACAATTTATATTATTTTAATTTTATAGCAGATAGTTAATCTGTCGCACTGACCAGACAGTAAGAACTGATGACGAAAGTTTGGGTCGTTTTACCCCTGAACTGCATGTTTTTCCACACAATGTCCTAAACGTACAGGTCACAACAACCCCAAAGACTCAGAAAAGGTTAAGGAACGAAATCTACTGGACAGCTGCCTCCAATCAAAGCCATCCAGCGTGTTCTTTAATGTAAACATAGTATGTTCTATAAGAGAAAACCGTACAGCTCAGTTAACTTCAACATACGTAGTCAAAACATTTAGAAAAATCTTATTAATTCATTTTTATTATTATTATTACTTGTAGATTATATTACTAATCTTTATAATAATGTTTACTTATAGATATATATTCTTTAGAAAAACACCTTGTTTGCAATATTAGCATAACGATAATTGTAGTAATTTTTTTCTTTTTAAAAAAAGTACATTTATAGATAAACATTAGTGTGAAGACTAGTATTATAACTCACCGGTAGTTATAATTAATATATAAATATAAGAATTGTATAAATGGGCGTAATTGGTTATATTTACGTCATAAGTTAGTTGGCCTTATGCTTTGTCTCCTGCACACGAGATACTGCTTAAGTCCCTTTGGACGGACGGCGGCCTTTCCAAACCCATTGTTCTCCCATACTGACTGAGGGTAGGATGGAGGTTGTGCGGAGATAAATCTCAACTTTGGCACGGGCAGGGCGAGGAGTTTGCGAAGACAAATATCAACACTGATTATCTCTCTATCTAAAGGAAACTCAAACTCTAAGACAAAAATTGATAGAATTGCTAAATAAATTGAATCAAAGGTGTTGAAAACAATGTTTTTCTTCGTTTCTAAAATCAGTATTGGTAAAAAGCATGTTTACGGTTCTTTTACCAACTTCAGAGTATTTATCTCTGACTGGCACTTTCTTGCGCAATGAGCTAAATGGCCAGGTCACAAGGACCCCCAAGGGCTCAGAAAAAGGTGGAGGAAGGGGATCCACTGAATAGCTGTTAAGAGACAAAGGGTAGTGTCGCGTCAAGGCCATCCAACGTGTTCTTTAACGCGCAGAATATGGACTTTGAACGCGCAGAATATGGCTCTCCCACACACGGTACCCCAGACTTAACGTCCCATTCGACGGACGGAGGCCTTTCCAAACCCATTGTTCTCCCATACTGACTGAGGGTAGGATGGAGGTTGTGCGGAGATAAATCTCAACTTTGGCACGGGCAGGGCGAGGAGTTTGCGAAGACAAATATCAACACTGATTATCTCTAAAATATCTGGCATCGATTTTTTTAGAAGTTAATGATCTGGCACCTTCATGTACGTACACAAAGGTTGCCAGATCGCTAATTTCCAAAAAAAAATCTTCCCAGATATTTTTTTTTTATTCTGTAATCAACCGTAGTGTTCGAATATTTTTTGAGCGACTGTACGTAAACGAAGGTTTCTGATCACTAATTTCTAAAAAAATCGTAGCCAGATATATATATTTTTTAATTCTGTAATCAACCATAGTGTAACCAACATTCTGTAACCAACCAAAAATATCCAAACACTAATCAACCATAGTGTTCGGATATTTTTTTAGCGACTGTACGTACACGAAAGTTGTCAGATCACTAATTTCTAAAAAAAAAAAAAAATCGTTGCCAGATATATATATTAATTCCGTAAATTCGTTTTGTTTTTCTGCTGAGGTCCTGCCATCCTCTCAGATCTTCTACTATGGCATATAAACTGACAGGCTCCTGTCAGACCTCTGTGGCAAGCAGCTGCTTGAGGGGGTATTTATTTATTTTATTTAATCAACCATGGTGTTCGGATATTTTTTTAGCGACTGTACGTACACGAAAGTTGTCAGATCACTAATTTCTAAAAAAAAAAATCGTTGCCAGATATATATATATTTTTAATTCTGTAATCAACCATAGTGTTCGGATATTTTTTTGAACGACTGTATTTTGTGACATTACGCATTTGAATGCTGTGTCGTCTGAATAACGAAGAACAATTATTTGGACTACGATCTCTTTTCTTATTTCAATTTCGACACATAGAATAGCAGAAAACACTTAAAAGTTATTCCTAACTTTTACAGGATATGTCAAACAAGGACATGCCGTACTAAGACCGAAGTAACTGCTGACCACTGCCTCAGTTAACAGCTAACACAACACACAAGGCTTGCCTTGCTGCAACAGTCGCTGGCGCCCTAACCACAATGGCAGTTAAGGGTTCGGTTGTTTTACCTCTGAGCGGCAATTTTTGGCACACCATGGTCTAAATGGCCAGGTCACAAGGACTCCGAAGTCTAAGAGAAGGTTGGGGGAGGGGACCCACTGGAACAGCTGTTGGGAGACAGATGGTATCCTCCCGTGAAGGCCATCCAACGTGTTCTTTAACGTTGGGTTGTTTTACCTCTGAGCGGCACTTTTTTGCAAACAATGGGCTAAATGGCCAGGTCACAAGGACTCGAAGGCTAAGAGAAGGTTGGGGGGAGGGGACCCACTGGAACACCTGTTGGAAGACAGATGGTAGTCTCCCGTCAAGGCCATCCTGCGTGTTCTTTACGTGCACAGGGTATGTCTCTCTCTCGCACACGGGGCCACGCCTTAACGTCCCATCCGATGGACGGCGGCTTTTCCAAGCCCATCGGTGTTCGCTACTGATCGTGGGCAGAGCGGGGAATTTTGCGAAGATAAATCTGAACGCTGACCCAGCTGGGACTCGAACCTGGGACTGCAGATTACGAGTTTCGTGCGCTACCGACTCAGCCGCCCCCACCCCGGCAGTTAACGGTACAGTGGCTCTAGGACTGCACTGTTACGTATGGAACTTGAAATGTGGATGATTTTTGATAGGTTTCTATAGGCAGTTTAAAATTCTCTCTTCTTCTTTCGTTTCGGTATCTGATAACGAATGTATCTGCTCGGTTGGGATACGAACTTCTTTTAATGACTGATTGGAATTTAGCAATTTTATGATTCCGCTGTTCAATTATTATTGTGTCTTATTTTGAGACACTACTTATTTAAGAGCTCTGCCGTCGGAAAACTAAAGTGCAATAAAGATTGGTGGTACGAACTCCAAAGCATCTGATTCAGTTCTGTTTTCAGTTACGATCGCTGTGGTGTCAGATTACGAATGGGAAGTGATCGGTGGTACGAACTCCCCAGCATCTGATTAAGTTCTGTTTTCAGTTACGATAGCTGTGGTGTCTTATTACGAATGCGAAGTGATCGGTGGAACGAACTCCCCAGTATCTGATTATATTCTGTTTTCAGTTACGATCGCTGTGGTGTCTGATTACGAATGGGAAGTGATCGGTGGAACGAACTCCCCAGTATCTGATTAAGTTCTGTTTTCACTTACGATCGCTGTGGTGTCTGATTACGAATGGGAAGTGATCGGTGGTACGAACTCCCCAGCATCTGATTAAGTTCTGTTTTCAGTTACGATCGCTGTATTGTCTGATTACGAATAGGAAGTGATCGGTGGTACGAACTCCCCAGCATTCTGATTAAGTTCTGTTTTCAGTTACGATCGCTGTAGTGTCTGATTTCGAATGGGAAGTGATCGGTGGTAACGAACTCCCCAGCATTCTGATTAAGTTCTGTTTTCAGTTACGATCGCCGTGGTGTCTGATTACGAATGGGAAGTGATCGGTGGTACGAACACCCCAGCATTCTGATTAAGTTCTGTTTTCAGTTACGATCGCTGAATTGTCTGATTACGAATAGGAAGTGATCGGTGGTATGAACTCCCCAGCATTCTGATTAAGTTCTGTTTTCAGTTACGATCACTGTAGTGTCTGATTTCGAATGGGAAGTGATCGGTGGTAACGAACTCCCCAGCATTCTGATTAAGTTCTGTTTTCAGTTACGATCGCTGTGATGTCTGATTACGAATGTGAAGTGATCGGTGGTACGAACTCCCCAGCATTCTGATTAAGTTCTGTTTTCAGTTACGATCGCTGTGGTGTCTGATTACGAATGGGAAGTGATCGGTGGTACGAACTCCCCAGCATCTGATTAAGTTCTGTTTTCAGTTACGATCGCTGTATTGTCTGATTACGAATAGGAAGTGATCGGTGGTACGAACTCCCCAGCATTCTGATTAAGTTCTGTTTTCAGTTACGATCGCTGTAGTGTTTGATTTCGAATGGGAAGTGATCGGTGGTAACGAACTCCCCAGCATTCTGATTAAGTTCTGTTTTCAGTTACGATCGCTGTAGTGTCTGATTTCGAATGGGAAGTGATCGGTGGTAACGAACTCCCCAGCATTCTGATTAAGTTCTGTTTTCAGTTACGATCGCCGTGGTGTCTGATTACGAATGGGAAGTGATCGGTGGTACGAACACCCCAGCATTCTGATTAAGTTCTGTTTTCAGTTACGATCGCTGAATTGTCTGATTACGAATAGGAAGTGATCGGTGGTACGAACTCCCCAGCATTCTGATTAAGTTCTGTTTTCAGTTATGATCACTGTAGTGTCTGATTTCGAATGGGAAGTGATCGGTGGTAACGAACTCCCCAGCATTCTGATTAAGGTCTGTTTTCAGTTACGATCGCTGTGATGTCTGATTACGAATGGGAAGTGATCGGTGGTACGAACTCCCCAGCATTCTGATTAAGTTCTGTTTTCAGTTACGATCGCTGTGGTGTCTGATTACGAATGGGAAGTGATCGGTGGTACGAACTCCCCAGCATCTGATTAAGTTCTGTTTTCAGTTATGATCGCTGTATTGTCTGATTACGAATAGGAAGTGATCGGTGGTACGAACTCCCCAGCATTCTGATTAAGTTCTGTTTTCAGTTACGATCGCTGTAGTGTTTGATTTCGAATGGGAAGTGATCGGTGGTAACGAACTCCCCAGCATTCTGATTAAGTTCTGTTTTCAGTTACGATCGCTGTGGTGTCTGATTACGAATGGGAAGTGATCGGTGGTACGAACTCCCCAGCATCTGATTAAGTTCTGTTTTCAGTTACGATCGCTGTATTGTCTGATTACGAATAGGAAGTGATCGGTGGTACGAACTCCCCAGCATTCTGATTAAGTTCTGTTTTCAGTTACGATCGCTGTAGTGTTTGATTTCGAATGGGAAGTGATCGGTGGTAACGAACTCCCCAGCATTCTGATTAAGTTCTGTTTTCAGTTACGATCGCTGTATTGTCTGATTACGAATAGGAAGTGATCGGTGGTACGAACACCCCAGCATTCTGATTAAGTTCTGTTTTCAGTTACGATCGCTGTGGTGTCTGATTACGAATGGGAAGTGATCGGTGGTACGAACTCCCCAGCATCTGATTAAGTTCTGTTTTCAGTTATGATCGCTGTATTGTCTGATTTCGAATGGGAAGTGATCGGTGGTAACGAACTCCCCAGCATTCTGATTAAGTTCTTTTTTCAGTTACGATCGCTGTGATGTCTGATTAAGAATGGGATGTGATCGGTGGTACGAACTCCCCAGCATTCTAATTAAGTTCTGTTTTCAGTTACGATAACTGTAGTGTCTGATTACGAATGGGAAGTGATCGGTGGTACGAACACCCCAGCATTCTGATTAAGTTCTGTTTTCAGTTACGATCGCTGTATTGTCTGATTACGAATGGGAAGTGATCGGTGGTACGAACACCCCAGCATCTAATTAAGTTCTGTTTTCAGTTACGATCGCTGTATTGTCTGATTACGAATAGGAAGTGATCGGTGGTACGAACTCCCCAGCATTCTGATTAAGTTCTCTTTTCAGTTACGATCGCTGTAGTGTTTGATTTCGAATGGGAAGTGATCGGTGGTAACGAACTCCCCAGCATTCTGATTAAGTTCTGTTTTCAGTTACGATCGCTGTATTGTCTGATTACGAATAGGAAGTGATCGGTGGTACGAACACCCCAGCATTCTGATTAAGTTCTGTTTTCAGTTACGATCGCTGTGGTGTCTGATTACGAATGGGAAGTGATCGGTGGTACGAACTCCCCAGCATCTGATTAAGTTCTGTTTTCAGTTATGATCGCTGTATTGTCTGATTTCGAATGGGAAGTGATCGGTGGTAACGAACTCCCCAGCATTCTGATTAAGTTCTGTTTTCAGTTACGATCGCTGTGGTGTCTGATTACGAATGGGAAGTGATCGGTGGTATGAACTCCCCAGCATCTGATTAAGTTCTGTTTTCAGTTATTATCGCTGTATTGTCTGATTTCGAATGGGAAGTGATCGGTGGTACGAACTCCCCAGCATCTGATTAAGTTCTGTTTTCAGTTATGATCGCTGTATTGTCTGATTTCGAATGGGAAGTGATCGGTGGTAACGAACTCCCCAGCATTCTGATTAAGTTCTTTTTTCAGTTACGATCGCTGTGGTGTCTGATTACGAATGGGAAGTGATCGGTGGTACGAACTCCCCAGCATCTGATTAAGTTCTGTTTTCAGTTATGATCGCTGTATTGTCTGATTACGAATAGGAAGTGATCGGTGGTACGAACTCCCCAGCATCTGATTAAGTTCTGTTTTCAGTTACGATCGCTGTAGTGTTTGATTTCGAATGGGAAGTGATCGGTGGTAACGAACTCTCCAGCATTCTGATTAAGTTCTTTTTTCAGTTACGATCGCTGTATTGTCTGATTACGAATAGGAAGTGATCGGTGGTACGAACACCCCAGCATTCTGATTAAGTTCTGTTTTCAGTTACGATCGCTGTGGTGTCTGATTACGAATGGGAAGTGATCGGTGGTACGAACTCCCCAGCATCTGATTAAGTTCTGTTTTCAGTTATGATCGCTGTATTGTCTGATTACGAATAGGAAGTGATCGGTGGTACGAACTCCCCAGCATTCTGATTAAGTTCTGTTTTCAGTTACGATCGCTGTATTGTCTGATTACGAATAGGAAGTGATCGGTGGTACGAACTCCCCAGCATTCTGATTAAGTTCTGTTTTCAGTTACGATCGCTGTGGTGTCTGATTACGAATGGGAAGTGATTGGTGGTACGAACTCCCCAGCATCTGATTAAGTTCTGTTTTCAGTTATGATCGCTGTATTGTCTGATTTCGAATGGGAAGTGATCAGTGGTAACGAACTCCCCAGCATTCTGATTAAGTTCTGTTTTCAGTTACGATCGCTGTGATGTCTGATTAAGAATGGGATGTGATCGGTGGTACGAACTCCCCAGCATTCTGATTAAGTTCTGTTTTCAGTTACGATCGCTGTAGTGTCTGATTACGAATGGGAAGTGATCGGTGGTACGAACTCCCCAGCATCTGATTAAGTTCTGTTTTCAGTTATGATCGCTGTATTGTCTGATTTCGAATGGGAAGTGATCGGTGGTAACGAACTCCCCAGCATTCTGATTAAGTTCTTTTTTCAGTTACGATCGCTGTGGTGTCTGATTACGAATGGGAAGTGATCGGTGGTACGAACTCCCCAGCATCTGATTAAGTTCTGTTTTCAGTTATGATCGCTGTATTGTCTGATTACGAATAGGAAGTGATCGATGGTACGAACTCCCCAGCATCTGATTAAGTTCTGTTTTCAGTTACGATCGCTGTAGTGTTTGATTTCGAATGGGAAGTGATCGGTGGTAACGAACTCCCCAGCATTCTGATTAAGTTCTTTTTTCAGTTACGATCGCTGTATTGTCTGATTACGAATAGGAAGTGATCGGTGGTACAAACACCCCAGCATTCTGATTAAGTTCTGTTTTCAGTTACGATCGCTGTGGTGTCTGATTACGAATGGGAAGTGATCGGTGGTACGAACTCCCCAGCATCTGATTAAGTTCTGTTTTCAGTTATGATCGCTGTATTGTCTGATTACGAATAGGAAGTGATCGGTGGTACGAACTCCCCAGCATTCTGATTAAGTTCTGTTTTCAGTTACGATCGCTGTATTGTCTGATTACGAATAGGAAGTGATCGGTGGTACGAACTCCCCAGCATTCTGATTATGTTCTGTTTTCAGTTACGATCGCTGTGGTGTCTGATTACGAATGGGAAGTGATCGGTGGTACGAACTCCCCAGCATCTGATTAAGTTCTGTTTTCAGTTATGATCGCTGTATTGTCTGATTTCGAATGGGAAGTGATCGGTGGTAACGAACTCCCCAGCATTCTGATTAAGTTCTTTTTTCAGTTACGATCGCTGTGATGTCTGATTAAGAATGGGATGTGATCGGTGGTACGAACTCCCCAGCATTCTAATTAAGTTCTGTTTTCAGTTACTATCACTGTAGTGTCTGATTACGAATGGGAAGTGATCGGTGGTACGAACACCCCAGCATTCTGATTAAGTTCTGTTTTCAGTTACGATCGCTGTGATGTCTGATTACGAATGGGAAGTGATCGGTGGTATGAACTCCCCTGCATCTGATTAAGTTCTGTTTTCAGTTACGATCGCTGTATTGTCTGATTACGAATGGGAAGTGATCGGTGGTACGAACACCCCAGCATCTAATTAAGTTCTGTTTTCAGTTACGATCGCTGTATTGTCTGATTACGAATAGGAAGTGATCGGTGGTAACGAACTCCCCAGCATTCTGATTAAGTTCTGTTTTCAGTTACGATCGCTGTATTGTCTGATTACGAATAGGAAGTGATCGGTGGTACGAACACCCCAGCATTCTGATTAAGTTCTGTTTTCAGTTACGATCGCTGTAGTGTTTGATTTCGAATGGGAAGTGATCGGTGGTAACGAACTCCCCAGCATTCTGATTAAGTTCTGTTTTCAGTTACGATCGCTGTATTGTCTGATTACGAATAGGAAGTGATCGGTGGTACGAACACCCCAGCATTCTGATTAAGTTCTGTTTTCAGTTACGATCGCTGTGGTGTCTGATTACGAATGGGAAGTGATCGGTGGTACGAACTCCCCAGCATCTGATTAAGTTCTGTTTTCAGTTATGATCGCTGTATTGTCTGATTTCGAATGGGAAGTGATCGGTGGTAACGAACTCCCCAGCATTCTGATTAAGTTCTGTTTTCAGTTACGATCGCTGTGGTGTCTGATTACGAATGGGAAGTGATCGGTGGTATGAACTCCCCAGCATCTGATTAAGTTCTGTTTTCAGTTATGATCGCTGTATTGTCTGATTTCGAATGGGAAGTGATCGGTGGTACGAACTCCCCAGCATCTGATTAAGTTCTGTTTTCAGTTATGATCGCTGTATTGTCTGATTTCGAATGGGAAGTGATCGGTGGTAACGAACTCCCCAGCATTCTGATTAAGTTCTTTTTTCAGTTACGATCGCTGTGGTGTCTGATTACGAATGGGAAGTGATCGGTGGTACGAACTCCCCAGCATCTGATTAAGTTCTGTTTTCAGTTATGATCGCTGTATTGTCTGATTACGAATAGGAAGTGATCGGTGGTACGAACTCCCCAGCATCTGATTAAGTTCTGTTTTCAGTTACGATCGCTGTAGTGTTTGATTTCGAATGGGAAGTGATCGGTGGTAACGAACTCCCCAGCATTCTGATTAAGTTCTTTTTTCAGTTACGATCGCTGTATTGTCTGATTACGAATAGGAAGTGATCGGTGGTACGAACACCCCAGCATTCTGATTAAGTTCTGTTTTCAGTTACGATCGCTGTGGTGTCTGATTACGAATGGGAAGTGATCGGTGGTACGAACTCCCCAGCATCTGATTAAGTTCTGTTTTCAGTTATGATCGCTGTATTGTCTGATTACGAATAGGAAGTGATCGGTGGTACGAACTCCCCAGCATTCTGATTAAGTTCTGTTTTCAGTTACGATCGCTGTATTGTCTGATTACGAATAGGAAGTGATCGGTGGTACGAACTCCCCAGCATTCTGATTAAGTTCTGTTTTCAGTTACGATCGCTGTGGTGTCTGATTACGAATGGGAAGTGATTGGTGGTACGAAATCCCCAGCATCTGATTAAGTTCTGTTTTCAGTTATGATCGCTGTATTGTCTGATTTCGAATGGGAAGTGATCAGTGGTAACGAACTCCCCAGCATTCTGATTAAGTTCTGTTTTCAGTTACGATCGCTGTGATGTCTGATTAAGAATGGGATGTGATCGGTGGTACGAACTCCCCAGCATTCTGATTAAGTTCTGTTTTCAGTTACGATCGCTGTAGTGTCTGATTACGAATGGGAAGTGATCGGTGGTACGAAAACCACAGCATTCTGATTAAGTTCTGTTTTCAGTTACGATCGCTGTAGTGTCTGATTTCGAATGGGAAGTGATCGGTGATACGAACTCCCCAGCATCTGATTAAGTTCTGTTTTCAGTTACGATCGCTGTGGTGTCTTATTACGAATGGGAAGTGAGCGGTGGTACAAACACCCCAGCATTCTGATTAAGTTCTGTTTTCAGTTACGATCGCTGTGATGTCTGATTACGAATGGGAAGTGATCGGTGGTACGAACTCCCCAGCATTCTGATTAAGTTCTGTTTTCAGTTACGATCGCTGTGATGTCTGATTACGAATGGGAAGTGATCGGTGGTACGAAAACAACAGCATTCTGATTAAGTTCTGTTTTCAGTTAGGATCGCTGTAGTGTCTGATTACGAATGGGAAGTGATCGGTGGTACGAACTCCTCAGCATCTGATTAAGTTCTGTTTTCAGTTACGATCGATGTAGTGTCTGATTACGAATGGGAAGTGATCGGTGGTACGAACTCCTCAGCATCTGATTACGAATGGGAAGTGATCGGTGGTACGAACTCCCCAGCATCTGATTATGAATGGGAAGTGATCGGTTGTACGAACTCCCCAGCATCTGATTAAGTTCTGTTTTCAGTTACGATCGCTGTGGTGTCTTATTACGAATGGGAAGTGATCGGTGGTACGAAATCTCCCAGAATCTGATAAAGTTCTGTTTTCATTTACGATCGCTGTAGTGTCTGATTACGAATGGGAAGTGATCGGTGGTACGAACTCCCCAGCATCTGATTAAGTTCTGTTTTCAGTTACGATAGCTGTGGTGTCTTATTACGAATGGGAAGTGATCGGTGATACGAAATCTCACAGCATCTGATTAAGTTCTGTTTTCAGTTACGATCGATGTAGTGTCTGATTACGAATGGGAAGTGATCGGTGGTACGAACTCCCCAGCATCTGATTAAGTTCTGTTTTCAGTTACGATAGCTGTGGTGTCTTATTACGAATGGGAAGTGATCGGTGATACGAAATCTCCCAGCATCTGATTAAGTTCTGTTTTCAGTTACGATCGCTGTAGTGTCTGATTACGAATGGGAAGTGATCGGTGGTACGAACTCCTCAGCATCTGATTAAGTTTTGTTTTCAGTTACGATCGCTGTGGTGTCTGATTACGAATGGGAAGTGATCGGTGGTACGAATCCCATGCATCTGATTAAGTTCTGTTTTCAGTACGATAGCTGTGGTGTCTTATTACGAATGGGAAATGATCGGTGATACGAAATCTCACAGCATCTGATTCAGTTCTGTTTTCAGTTACGACAGCTGTGGTGTCTTATTACGAATGGGAAATGATCGGTGATACGAAATCTCCCAGCATCTGATTAAGTTCTGTTTTCAGTTACGATCGCTGTAGTGTCTGATTACGAATGGGAAGTGATCGGTGGTACGAACTCCTCAGCATCTGATTAAGTTTTGTTTTCAGTTACGATCGCTGTGGTGTCTGATTACGAATGGGAAGTGATCGGTGGTACGAATCCCATGCATCTGATTAAGTTCTGTTTTCAGTATGATAGCTGTGGTGTCTTATTACGAATGGGAAATGATCGGTGATACGAAATCTCACAGCATCTGATTCAGTTCTGTTTTCAGTTACGACAGCTGTGGTGTCTTATTACGAATGGGAAATGATCGGTGATACGAAATCTCCCAGCATCTGATTAAGTTCTGTTTTCAGTTACGATCGCTGTAGTGTCTGATTACGAATGGGAAGTGATCGGTGGTACGAACTCCTCAGCATCTGATTAAGTTTCGTTTTCAGTTACGATCGCTGTGGTGTCTGATTACGAATGGGAAGTGATCGGTGGTACGAATCCCATGCATCTGATTAAGTTCTGTTTTCAGTACGATAGCTGTGGTGTCTTATTACGAATGGGAAATGATCGGTGATACGAAATCTCACAGCATCGGATTCAGTTCTGTTTTCAGTTACGACAGCTGTGGTGTCTTATTACGAATGGGAAATGATCGGTGATACGAAATCTCCCAGCATCTGATTAAGTTCTGTTTTCAGTTACGATCGCTGTAGTGTCTGATTACTAATGGGAAGTGATCGGTGGTACGAACTCCTCAGCATCTGATTAAGTTTTGTTTTCAGTTACGATCGCTGTGGTGTCTGATTACGAATGGGAAGTGATCGGTGGTACGAATCCCATGCATCTGATTAAGTTCTGTTTTCAGTACGATAGCTGTGGTGTCTTATTACGAATGGGAAATGATCGGTGATACGAAATCTCACAGCATCTGATTCAGTTCTGTTTTCAGTTACGACAGCTGTGGTGTCTTATTACGAATGGGAAATGATCGGTGATACGAAATCTCCCAGCATCTGATTAAGTTCTGTTTTCAGTTACGATCGCTGTAGTGTCTGATTACGAATGGGAAGTGATCGGTGGTACGAACTCCTCAGCATCTGATTAAGTTTTGTTTTCAGTTACGATCGCTGTGGTGTCTGATTACGAATGGGAAGTGATCGGTGGTACGAATCCCATGCATCTGATTAAGTTCTGTTTTCAGTATGATAGCTGTGGTGTCTTATTACGAATGGGAAATGATCGGTGATACGAAATCTCACAGCATCTGATTCAGTTCTGTTTTCAGTTACGACAGCTGTGGTGTCTTATTACGAATGGGAAGTGATCGGTGATGCGAAATCTCCCAGCATCTGATTAAGTTCTGTTTTCAGTTACGATCGCTGTAGTGTCTGATTACGAATGGGAAGTGATCGGTGGTACGAACTCCTCAGCATCTGATTAAGTTTTGTTTTCAGTTACGATCGCTGTGGTGTCTGATTACGAATGGGAAGTGATCGGTGGTACGAATCCCATGCATCTGATTAAGTTCTGTTTTCAGTATGATAGCTGTGGTGTCTTATTACGAATGGGAAATGATCGGTGATACGAAATCTCACAGCATCTGATTCAGTTCTGTTTTCAGTTACGACAGCTGTGGTGTCTTATTACGAATGGGAAATGATCGGTGATACGAAATCTCCCAGCATCTGATTAAGTTCTGTTTTCAGTTACGATCGCTGTAGTGTCTGATTACGAATGGGAAGTGATCGGTGGTACGAACTCCTCAGCATCTGATTAAGTTTTGTTTTCAGTTACGATCGCTGTGGTGTCTGATTACGAATGGGAAGTGATCGGTGGTACGAATCCCATGCATCTGATTAAGTTCTGTTTTCAGTACGATAGCTGTGGTGTCTTATTACGAATGGGAAATGATCGGTGATACGAAATCTCACAGCATCTGATTCAGTTCTGTTTTCAGTTACGACAGCTGTGGTGTCTTATTACGAATGGGAAATGATCGGTGATACGAAATCTCCCAGCATCTGATTAAGTTCTGTTTTCAGTTACGATCGCTGTAGTGTCTGATTACGAATGGGAAGTGATCGGTGGTACGAACTCCTCAGCATCTGATTAAGTTTTGTTTTCAGTTACGATCGCTGTGGTGTCTGATTACGAATGGGAAGTGATCGGTGGTACGAATCCCATGCATCTGATTAAGTTCTGTTTTCAGTACGATAGCTGTGGTGTCTTATTACGAATGGGAAATGATCGGTGATACGAAATCTCACAGCATCTGATTCAGTTCTGTTTTCAGTTACGACAGCTGTGGTGTCTTATTACGAATGGGAAATGATCGGTGATACGAAATCTCCCAGCATCTGATTAAGTTCTGTTTTCAGTTACGATCGCTGTAGTGTCTGATTACTAATGGTAAGTGATCGGTGGTACGAACTCCCCAGCATCTGATTAAGTTCTGTTTTCAGTTACGATCGCTATGGTGTCTGATTATGAATGGGAAGTGATTGGTGGTACGAACTCCCCTGCATCTGATTAAGTTCTGTTTTCAGTTACGATGTGTATATGCCCCAATACATTTGAGAAATTATAAAGAAATATTGAGGATAGTATAGAAATACAAACATATTTACAGGAATTGCATAATTATTTGATACATAGAAACAAAATGATAAGTTACAGAGACGAAGACAAACATGTAATATGAAATACGATTAAAAAGAAAACAGAGAAAACTTAGGGAAAGAAAAGGAATGTTTAATACAACAGACAGTAATATTAAATGAATGAATAAGAAAAAGAAAAGAGATTGCGGATAATCCAGACAAAGGGCAAACATGGGGAGTGGGAATAGGGATGCGGAGATGTTGTTGGTCAAACGTTTCAATATTCTAATAGGAGTGGAGTAATATAGTTTTTGAATTTTGATTTAGAATTTAAAGGAATGATATCGCTCGGTAGAGATTTCCAACTTGAGGTTGCTTGAAAAGCAAAAGAAATTTCACCGTACTTAGCTTTGAAAATCTTGAGAGTAGAAAACATTTGATTATCAGGGCGAAGAATCTGGCGATGTCGTAATCGAATATAGAGTGTAAGAATCGAATAAAGGGGATGAGACTTGTTATAAATAGCGTTATGAATAAGGGTAATAAACCGTAGCTTTCTTCTAGATTTAAGAGTGGGAATTTGGTAGTTGGAACGAATACCAGTAAGTGTTAGACATTCTCGTTCGTTAAAATAGATTTTGCTGATGATTTTGAGAGCTTCATTTTGAACTTTTTCTAAGTTATAAGAATTCTATTTGCTAATACCAAAAATGCGTAATTAATACCATGTAGTTTTTTGAAAAACAATCTCTCAGGTGCAGTCGCTCAAAAAACTATCATTACACTATGGTTGAATACAGAATTGAGAGAAAATACCCGGCAACGAATTTTTTAGAAGTTAGTGATCTGGTAACCTTCGTGTGTACACGATCACTAATATCTAAAGTAATCGTTGCCAGATATTTTTTCTGAATCCTGTAATCAACCATAGTGGGTTGCCAGATCAATAATTTCTAAAAAAAATCGTTGCCAGGTGTTTTTTCTGAATTTTGTAATCAACCATAATGTTCGGTAGTTTTTGAGCGACTGTATCCTGCTTAATAATGTGTACTGATTTGAGTTACAATCTCTCCCATGTCTCATTAAAGATTGATGCTCTCTTTCGTCTGCGATCTTTTTTGGTGCCGAAATGTTCTCTTTTGAGCTATCTCAGGTATCTGATTAAGAATATGGACTGTTCTGAGCTACAATCTCTCTCATACCAGATTAAACATTAATGTTCTTGGGTTGTTTTACCTCTGAGTGGCACTTTTTTTCCACACAGTGTGCTAAATGGCCAGTCGCAATGACCCCGAAGGCTCAGAGAAGGTTGGGGGAGGGGACCCAATGGAACAGTGTTGAGAGATAGATGGAATCCTTCCGTCAAGGCAATCCAACGTATTCTTTAACGTGCAAAAGGTGTCTCTCCTACAAACGGACCACTTCTTAACATTCCATCCGATAGACGGCGGCCTTTCTAAGCCCATCGGTGTCCCCTACTGACCATGGGCAGGGTGAGGAGTTTTGCGGAGACAAATCTCATCGCTGACACAACTGGGACTCGAACCTGAGAACTGCAGGTTACAAGCCTGGCGAGCTACGGACTGAGTCACACCCGCCTCTGTTCTCTTAGACTGCGATATTTTTGGTGTCAAAGTGTTTGCTCTTTTGAGCTCTAATATTTCACATATCTGATTAATAGTGTATTAATTTGAATTACGATATCTCCAATGCCTGATTAAATATTTGCACTCTTTTTTTTTTGACTGTCATGTCTTTCGTGTCTAAATGTGTGTGTGTGCTCTTTTGAGTTACAATATCTGAGATATCGGATTTAAAAAATGGACTGTTCCGAGTTACTATCTCTCCGTTAACTGATTAATGATATATATCTCTTTGGGCTACGATCTCTTCGGTATCTAAATGTATGCTCTTTTGAGCTACGATATCTCAGATGTCTGATTAACAATGTGTCCTGATTTCATTTACGAACAGTCCGATACCTGGTTAATGATTTGTGATCTCTTTGGGCTGCGATATTTTTGGTGTCTAAATGTGTGAACTTTTGATCTACGATATTTCAGATTTCTGATTAATAATGTGTCCTGAATTCAGTTACGAACTCTCTGATGACTGATTAATGATTTGTGTTCTCTTTGGGCTGCAATCTTTTTGGTGTCTAAATGTGTGATCTTTTGAGCTACGATAATTCAAATTTCTGATTAATAATGTCCTGAATTCAGTTACGAACTCTCTGATGGCTGATTAATGATTTGTGTTGTCTTTGGTCTGTGATCTTTTTGGTGTCTAAATGTGTGATCTTTTGAGCTACGATATCTCAGATGTATGATTAATGATATGTCCTGATTTCAGTTACGAACTCTCTGATGGCTGATTAATGATTTCTGTTCTCTTTGGGCTGCCATCTTTTTCGTGTCTAAATGTGTGATCTTTTCAGCTACGATATTTCAGATGTATGATTAATAATGTGTCCTGATTTCAGTTATGAACTCTCTGATGCCTGATTAATGATTTGTGTTCTCTTTGGGGTGCGATCTTTTTGTTGTCTAAATGTGTCATCTTTTGAGCTACGATATTTCAGATGTATGATTAATAATGTGTCCTGATTTCAGTTACGAACTCTCTGATGACTGATTAATTTTTTGTGTTCTCTTTGGGCTGCAATCTTTTTGTTGTCTAAATGTGTGATCTATTGAGCTACGATATCTCAGGTGTCTAATTAACAATGGTCCTGATTTCATTTACGAACAGTCTGTACCTGGTTAATGATTTGTGTTCACTTTGGGTTACAATATTTTTGGTATCTAAATGTGTGATCTTTTGAGCTACGATATTTTAGATTTCTGATTAATAATGTGTCCTGATTTCAGTTACGAACTCTCTGATGGCTGATTAATGATTTCTGTTCTCTTTGGGCTGCGATCTTTTTGGCTTGCGATGGTTTTTGTGTGATATTTTGAGCTACGATAATTCAGATTTCTGATTAATATTGTCCTGAATTCAGTTACGAACTCTCTGATGGCTGATTAATGATTTATGTTCTCTTTGGTCTGTGATGTTTTTGGTGTCTAAATGTGTGATCTTTTAAGCTACGATATCTCAGATATATGATTAATGATATGTCCTGATTTCAGTTACGAACTCTCTGATGCCTGATTAATGATTTGTGTTCTCTTTGGGCTGCGATCTTTTTGGTGTCTAAATGTGTGATCTTTTGAGCTAAGATATCTCAGATGTATGATTAATAATGTGTCATGATTTCAGTTACGAACTCTCTGATGGCTGATTAATGATTTGTGTTCTCTTTGGGCTGCGATCTTTTTGGTGTCTATATGTGTTCTCTATTGAGGTACGATATTTCAGGAGTGTGATTACTAATGTGTCCTGATTTCAGTTACGAACTCTCTGATCCCTGATTAATGATTTCTGTTCTATTTGGGCTGCGGTCTTTTTGGTGTCTAAATGTGTGATCTTTTGAGCTACGATAACTCAGATTTCTGATTAATAATGTCCTAATTCAGTTACGAACTCTCTGATGGCTGATTAATGATTTGTGTTCTCTTTGGGCTGCGATCTTTTTGGTGTCTAAATGTGGGATCTTTTGAGCTACGATATCTGACATGTATGATTAATGATATGTCCTGATTTCAGTTACGAACTCTTTGATGCCTGATTACTGATTTGTTTTCTCTTTGGGCTGCGATCTTTTTGGTGTCTAAATGTGTGATCTTTGGAGCTACGATATCTCAGATGTATGATTAATAATGTGTCATGATTTCAGTTACGAACTCTCTGATGGCTGATTAATGATTTGTGTTCTCTTTGGGCTTAGATCACTTTGGTATCTAAATGTGTGCTTTTTTGAGTAACGATATTTCAGATGTATGATTAATAATGTGTCCTGATTTCAGTTATGAACTCTCTGATACCTGGTTAATTATTTGTTTTCTCTTTGGGCTGCGATCTTTTTGGTATCTAAATGTGTGATTTCTTCAGCTACGACGTCTCAGATGTATGATTAATGATATGTCCTGAATTCAGTTACGAACTTCTGATGGCTGATTAATGATTTATGTTCTCTTTGGGCTGCCATCTTTTTCGTGTCTAAATGTGTGACCTTTTCAGCTACGATATTTCAGATGTATGATTAAAAATGTGTCCTGATTTCAGTTGTGAACTCTCTGATGCCTGATTAATGATTTGTGTTCTCTTTGGGGTGCGATCTTTTTGTTGTCTAAATATGTCATCTTTTGAGCTACGATATTTCAGATGTATGATTAATAATGTGTCCTGATTTCAGTTACGAACTCTCTGATGACTGATTAATGATTTGTGTTCTCTTTGGGCTGCAATCTTTTTGTTGTCTAAATGTGTGATCTTTTGAGCTACGATATCTCAGGTGTCAAATTAACAATGTGTCCTGATCTCATTTACGAACAGTCTGATACATGGTTAATGATTTGTGTTCACTTTGGGCTGCGATCTTTTTGGTATCTAAATGTGTGATATTTTGAGCTACGATATTTTAGATTTCTGATTAATAATGTGTCCTGATTTCAGTTACGAACTCTCTGATGCCTGTTTAATGATTTGTCTTCTCTTTGGGCTGAGATCTCTTTGGTATCTAAATGTGTGCTCTTCTGAGCTACGATATTTCAGGTGTGTGAATAATAATGTGTCCTGATCTCATTTACGAACAGTCTGATGCCTGATTAATGATTTCTGTCCTCTTTTGGCTTAGATCACTTTGGTATCTAAATGTGTGCTTTTTTGAGCAACGATATTTCAGATGTATGATTAATAATGTGTCCTGATTTCAGTTATGAACTCTCTGATACCTGGTTAATTATTTGTTTTCTCTTTGGGCTGCGATCTTTTTGGTATCTAAATGTGTGATTTTTTCAGCTACGATATCTCAGATGTATGATTAATGATATGTCCTGAATTCAGTTACGAACTCTCTGATGGCTGATTAATGATTTATGTTCTCTTTGGGCTGCCATCTTTTTCGTGTCTAAATGTGTGATCTTTTCAGCTACGATATTTCAGATGTATGATTAATAATGTGTCCTGATTTCAGTTACGAAATCTATGATGCCTGATTAATGATTTGTGTTCTCTTTGGGCTGCGAACTTTTTGTTGTCTAAATGTGTGATCTTTTGAGCTACGATATCTCAGGTGTCTAATTAACAACGTGTACTGATTTCATTTACGAACAGTCTGGTACCTGGTTAATGATTTGTGTTCTCTTAGCTGCCATCTTTTTGTTGTCTAAATGCCTCTAAAAAGTACAGGTACCTTTTGAGCTATAAGACCTCAGGTATCTAATTAAAAATATGCACTTTCTGATATATGTATGTGTTCTGATTAAAAAATGCGTGTTGTTCACTTAGTAAAAATAAATTTCTCAATAATATTTCTCCTTTTTTTCCTTCCCACATTTCTAAAAATCTGCATTTCTTTTTTCCTTAAAAATAGAAAAAAGGAAAGAAATATCAGGATATTTCTTTTCTTTAACAGAAAAAAAAAAAGAAAAGTTTGAAATAATAATTTCTCTCATATATCTACAATGAGCATATTTCTTTTCTTTAAAAAGTTAAAGAGCCTCAAATAATATTTTCTTCCTTTCCAGATTTCTGAAAATCCGCATTTTTTCTTTTCTTTATGAAAAAAATATAGTAAACCTTTAAAGAATAATTTGTTCCTACTTTTCTAAAAAATGAACGTAATTCTTTCCTTTTGAAAAACTAAAGAGCCTCAAAGAATAATTTCTTCCTTCACACATTTCTAAAATCAGGATTTGTTTTCCTTTTAATAGAAGAAAAATTAAAAACTTTAAAGAATAATTTCTTCCCACATTTGTAAAAATTCGTGTATTTCTTTCCTTTAAAAAAAATAAAGAGCCTCAAATAATAATTTCTTTCTTCACACATTTCTAAAAATCAGGATTTTTTTTTCCTTTAATAGAAGAAAAATTAAAAGCTTTAAAGAAAAATTTCTTCCAACATTTCTAAAAATGAGCGTATTTCTTTCCTTTAAAAAAAAAGTTCCTCAAAGAGTAATTTCTTCCATCACACATTTCTAAAAATCAGGATGTTTTCTCCTTTAATAAATGAAAAATTAAAATCTTTGAAGAATACTTTCTTCCTACATTTCTACAAATGAGCATATTTCTTTTCTTGAAAAAAATAAATAAATAACCTCAAAAAATAATTTCTTCCTTCCTACATTTCCAAAAATCTCGATTTTTTTTTTTCGTTTTCTTTAAAAACAAGAAAGCTTTAAAGAATAATTTCTTCCCATATTTCTACAAATATCGATTTTTTTTCTTTAAAACTAAGTATTTTTTTCCTTTTCTTTTTTTAAACACAAACAGCCTTAAAAAAAACCTGTCCCAACAAAAAGCAGCCAGAGGTAGAAAAATGATATTAAAACTTTAAAAGAAGAAGAAAATATTTGTGTGACCTTAAGATCTCCTTCTGAGTTAAATGCGAAAGTTGGACGATCGTGTACTCAAAGACAGAATTTATTAGCAAGTCTGCAATATCTCCTCATGCATAAACATGAGCCACTTTCACGTAGCAATCCTGTTTTCAATCGAGACCGGTAGTAGACAAGACCAACGGACCACTACGAGTGATAGCAGTTCTTTGTAAGTATGTGTGTTGATCAGTGTGAATGTAGCACTTGTTTCTGTGGAGGAACTCTTGCTGAGATAGTTGGCAAACCTTTCATGCATTCAAGGATAGAACTTGACGTTTGTCAACCTACGAGCCAAAAGCAAAATTAAGTGAACAGAGATAGGAAATTTTTCATATCTTCCGTGTATAAACGTCACGTGCTAAAACGATTATGTCTTATTCTATCGTTATCGGTATGATTCAGTCCAGGGAGTTTAGACTTCTGATTTAATTCTGAAATTGGCATTGTCTTGTGGGTTGGGTTGTTTTACCTCTGAGCGGCATTTTTTTGCACATCATGAGCTAAATGGCCAGGTCACATGGACCCCGAAGGCTCAGAGAAGGTTGGGGGAGGGGACCGACTGGAACAGCTGTTGGGAGACAGATGGTAGCCTCCCGTCAAGGCCATCCAGCGTGTTCTTTAACGAGCACAGGGTATGGCTCTCCCACACACGGGGCCACGGCTTAACGTCCCATCCGAGGAACGGCGGCCTTTCCAAGCCCATCGGTGTCCCCTACTGACCGTGGGCAGGGCGGGGAATTTTGCGGAGATAAATCTCAACGCTGACCCAGCTGGGACTCGAACCTGGGAACTACAGATTACGAGCCACCCCCGCCCCCATTGTCTTGTGTTTCTCAGTGCTTGCTTGTTTCGCTGTATGATCTAGTTGCACAATATTTACAGTTCTGATGCAGGGAAAGAGATTGTTTGTTACACATTTTGGCATATCTGGTGCAGAGAAAGTTTTTTTTTATAATTTTGCATATCTGGTACAGTCAAAAAACTAGTTGTTTTTTTTAATATCTTGGCGTATCTGGTGAAGGAAAAGAGCTAGTAATTTTTAGAGCTAGTTTGTTTTATGTTGGGTTGGGTTGTTTTACCTCTTAGTGGCACTTTTTTGCAAACCATGGGCTAAATAGCCAGGTCACATGGACCCCGAAGGCTCAGAGAAGGTTGTGGGAGGGGACCCACTGGAACAGCTGTTGGGAGACAGATGGTAGCCTCCCGTCAAGGCCATCCAGCGTGTTCTTTAACGTTGGGTTGTTTTACCTCTGAGCGGCACTTTTTTGCACACCATGGGCTAAATGGCCAGGTCACATGGACCCCGAAGGCTCAGAGAAGGTTGGGGGAGGGGACCCACTGGAACAGCTGTTGGGAGACAGATGGTAGCCTCCCGTCAAGGCCATCCAGCGTGTTCTTTAACGTTGGGTTGTTTTACCTCTGAGCGGCACTTTTTTGCACACCATGGGCTAAATGGCCAGGTCACATGGACCCCGAAGGCTCAGAGAAGGTTGGGGGAGGGGACCCACTGGAACAGCTGTTGGGAGACAGATGGTAGCCTCCCGTCAAAGCCATCCAGCGTGCTCTTTAACGTGCACAGGGTATGGCTCTCCCGCACACAGGGTCACGGCTTAACGTTCCATCCAACGGACGGCTGCCTTTCCAAGCCCATCGGTGTCCCCTACTGACCGTGGGCAGGGCGGGGAATTTTGCGGAGATATTTGTTTTATGTATATACTGACATAGTTGGTAGAGGGAAAATGATAGTCTGTATATATTTTGGCATGTCTGGTACATGGAAAGAACTACTTTGTTCTATGTCTTGGCATAAACGACGCAGAGACATAGATAGGGATTTTTATATTTTATCATAACTGGTGCAGAGAAAGATCTAGTTTTTTTTTTAATCTTGGCATATCTGTACAGGGAAAGAACTAGTTTGTTTCATATTTTGGCATATCTGGCGCAGACATAGAGCTAGTTTTTTTTTTATTTTATCATATATGGTGCGGAGAATAGCTTAGTTTCTTTCTTATCTATATATTTTGGCATATCTGGTGCAGGGAAAGAGTTAATTTGTTTTGTATCTTGGCATAATTGGTGCAGGAAACGAGCGTGTTTATATGCATATTTTGTCATATCTGATGCAGAGAAAGAGTTAGTTTATTTCTTATATCTTGGCGTACCTAATGCAGGGAAAGAGCTAGTTTGTTTTAATATCCTGAGTGGCACATCTGTGGTACAAAACGATGTAATACTTGAGGTCACACAAACCCTTAAACGATCAGATTAATTGTTGAACAAACGCGATAGATGTCTTTTTTTCAATTTCAGATCTGTTTGCTACGAGAGGCGATGATGAAATTAAGAGAGAAGAAAACAGAAAGCACTGGACAGAGGCAGAGACAAAAAAAATTTCCAAGCCTTAGGGAAAACATAAAACACATTTATTCTTTTCATATAATCTGTATATGAAAAGAATAAATAGGAAAAATGTACAGTCCGTAAGTGAGAAAAAAATACACAGTTCGTAGGTGAGACAAAAATACACATTCCTTAGGTGAGACAAAAAATAGTCCATAGGTGAGCCGAAAAAAGTAGTCCATAGGTGAGTCAAAAAATACACAGTCCGTAGGTTAGACAAAAATACATACTCCATAGGTGAGACAAAGATGCACAATCCGTAGGTGAGACAAAAATACACAATCCGTAGGTGAGACAAAAATATACAGTCCGTAGGTGAGACAAAAAATGCACAATCTGTAGGTGAGACAAAAATAGACAGTCCGTAGGTGAGACAAAAAATGCACAATCTGTAGGTGAGACAAAAATAGACAGTCCGTAGGTGAGACAAAATACACAGTCCGTAGATGAGACAAAATACACACTCCTTAGGTGAGACAAAAAATAATCTATAGGTGAGCCAAAAAAATAGTCCATAGGTGAGTCAAAAAATACACAGTCCATAGGTTAGACAAAAAATCACATTCCATAGGTGAGACAAAGATGCACAATCCGTAGGTGAGACAAAACATACACAATCCGTAGGTGAGACAAAAATATATTGTTTATAGGTGAGACAAAAAATACATAGTCCGTAAGTTAGACAAAAAAAAGTTTATAGGTGAGACAAAGATACACAGTTCGTAGGTGAGACAAAATGCGCAGTCCTTAGGTGAGACAAAAAATACAGTTCATTGGCGAGACAAAAAATGCACAGTTCGTAGATGGGACAATAATAGCTAATGCTCTAAGTAAAAATAATACAGTCCGTGAGACAAAAAATAATCATTCCATAATGAATTATCCATTTCCCCGATTAATTAAATTTGGGATAATTATACAAAGTGAAAATTTACATAGAAAACTGACAACATTCTTTAAATGTGAAAATTACATAAAAAAATTACCAACAGTTTTAAAACTTGAAAAATTATATAGAAAATTAACAACAATTATTAAATTTGAAATATTGCAAACAAAATACATAATTTTTTACGTGAAAATTTTATATAGAAAATTAGCAACAATATTTAAATGTGAAAAATAACGTACAATTAAATTATTGCACATAGAGTGAGAATGATACGGCGCTGTAAACATGAAACTCGTTCTATATATGTAGGCAGTGTTTTCAAATCAATGCTAACGGTGGGCGATTTTTTTCAAAATGTTCCATGGAGTTCTATGGAGAATATTTGGATAATGTGGGTCAGGGAAATCGAGTTTTTACCGTATATGATATATTTTAAAACCTCTCTCTAATTGTCCAACATTTTTACAAATACTAACATATAACTAAATTAAGCGAAATCTAACCTAATATTGTGATGAATCATTTTGTAATTATTAATGCTTTAATGTGTTATGAGAGCACCTGAAAGTTGGCTTTTCAGCATTACTGTTTTAATCTTTAAGTGAAGTTTGCCGCAAGAGGGCGCCCTTTACGCTTTTGCTCTCTGTCTCTTCTTGTACCTTATACGGTGTTTGATATTCTTATAGTTTTGATTCTTCTTCAAACTATTAAGTGTTAAATACGAGCGAAGGCGAATTATTCGTAATAAAGTTTGTTTCAATTCTGAAACAAAAGCTACCGGAATAATAATAATACAGCGTATTTTAAATTATTTAAGACTTTCGAAAGTGGAACATCAGCAATACCAAAGGAGATAGCATCATCACACACCGTGAATTCCGCAACCCTCCTACTGTCATTAAGGGAGAGAGAACCGTATAGCATCCTCTAAACTGCAACCTTGTTAATCTGTACTACTCCAACGCCGGGTTTCCAGTACTTGAGAGCCGCACGCATTTAACAAAGCGTAATGGGCATACTTAGTCTAACGTAAATGACTTCTGGTAATTGAATGACTACTCTGAAAAGGATGCTCACTTCACTCTAATCCAAGAGAATGCAGACCCGAAGATTCTCGTAATGAATTTTGCTCGGGCAGTGTGCTGCACGACGCAATAGCGGTGATCACGGAGTGCTCATGTGTGGGAGATGAACTGGTGTTTGAGAGAGTTTGAAGGCGGTTAGTATAATTAATTGAAACGGTTCTATCTTTGCTTTGAATGGTGGTGGCTTGTTCCACCATTAATAATACTGAGAAATAAGTGCACTGGTAAAAGGATAGCTATTGTTAACTCCATGCAGTAGTGAATGTAATGGTTTTTGTGTGACTATTTGTTTTCTTATCTTTGTTTTAATAGGATTGAACATTCTACTTGTACAAATTTTCATTGGCTACCTTGGAAAGTTGGGAGGTTAGTGTTCAGTCAGTAGAGCGCCAGGCCGTACAACTAAGTTATGACGTCAGCGCTGGTGACACAACAGCCAGACGTTTCTTATACATTTATTTCCACTTTTGCTACTGGTGTATTTTAAATATTAATCTTCCTACTATTGTTTATTTAAAAACATACCTTTTTTAGAAAGAAAATGATTTGTATCTATTTTCATTATCATAACGCTAATACATACGAAGAATTTTTTTTCTAAATAATGTATATTTATTAATAACATTAATATAATGATTAATATTAAAATTCACCAGTGATAAAAATAAATATATAAGAAATATCTAGATTTTTGAGGACTAGCTAATTGTGATAGCAAGTAGCCAAATTTTCCCCTACTGCCGTTATCCTGTTTATCTGTTTACGACTACCTATGGTGACGTCATAAGTTAATGGTATGGCCTTCTTTTTAGCAGGTGTTGGACAAACTTGTAATCTGCGCTTCCCTTATTGGACTACAACCTGGGCCAAGGTTTTTACCTCCGCAAAACTATCGCCTTACCCCCTGATCAGTAGGGGCAGGGGTGGCTCAGTCGGTAGCGCGCCAGGCTCGTAATCTGTAGTTCCCAGGTTCGAGTCCCAGCTGGGTCAGCGTTGAGATTTATCTCCGCAAAATTTCCCCGCCCTGCCCACGGTCAGTAGGGGACACCGATGGGCTTGAAAAGGCCGCCGTCCGTCGGATGGGACGTTAAGCCGTGGCCCCGTGTGCGGGAGAGCCATACCCTGTGCACGTTAAAGAACACGCTGGATGGCCTTGACGGGAGGCTAACATCTGTCTCCCAACAACTGTTCCAGTGGGTCCCCTCCCCCAACCTTCTCTGAGACTTAGGGGTCCTTGTGACCTGGCCGTTTAGCCCATGGTGTGCAAAAAAGTGCCGCTCAGAGGTAAAACAACCCAACTCTAGTAAAACCTAAACGCATGAATATAAGTCTTATATACAGGGTGACTCAAAACTTATCGTTCAAATTTCGTGGGGAGTTAGGGAATACGTCAGGAAACCGATTTCACATAGGAAAGAATGTCCGCAAATGTACGCATGCGTATGTAGAGGGCGCTGTGTGTACCAACCATCGATGGATCGGTAGAGGTGGACCGATCGCTTGGCCACCCAGGTCACCTGATTTATCACCCATGGATTTCTTTTTATGGGGGGCCATGAAAGACCATGTGTACGAGACCCCCGTCGACAGTGAAATGGACCTTGTTGCACGAATAGTGGCCGCCGCAGGCATTGTCCGTGATATGCCAGTCGTTTTTGAAAATGTTCGGCGATCAATGCAACGGCGCTGTGAATCCTGTGTCCGTGTAAATGGTTGCAATTTTGAGCACCTACTGTGAACCTGTACTTTACCTTGTTGGAATAAAAGTCACATTCGTTACCACTTAACTGTACTGTTTCCTTGTGTTCGCTTTACTTGTCCATTTTGTTCATGTAGATGACGTTTGTGGACATACTTTCCTATGTGAAATCGGTTTCCTGACGTATTCCCTACCTCCCCACGAAATTTGAACGATAAGTTTTGAATCACCCTGTATATGCGTCCAGGGACTTTAAAACAACACCTCCTACAACAGAAGGCCCGTGGACCAAATTTTGACATCTTCATTAGCACTCCAGTACTCTAGAAAATTATAATATATATATATTTGTATTATTTTTACTGGTGTACTTTTGTACTAATATTTATATTAAGGTTTATTCATAAATGTACCATATTTAGAAGGTACACCAGAATTTCTAATAAATACGAATAATTTTTCTTCTCAATACGATACATTTATAAATAAATATTATTGTAAAATTTATAGACCAGTAATAAAATAAGGAATAAATTTATAAGAATTTTTCTAAACAGAGGAGTACTTATGATGATGTCGTAACTTGGTCCATCAGCCTTTTGTTATAGGAGGTGTTGTTCTAAAGCAGGGGTTCTTCAATGTGGGGTACGCGGTAAAATTTTTTGGAGTACGCCATGAGAGCTAGATGTAGTAACAAAGTCGCTAAGTTGGCAACACCGCTATGCAAAAATGACATTTTTTGTGTTTGTCGATATGTGTAATTTATGAATACAAGATTTAATGTGTGTGTATATATTTATATATGTTTTATTTTATTCTCATTGTTATACTATAACTATAGTGTTATCTATCTATACAAGGGGTACGCCAGTTACATGCACATTTCCAGGGGGTTCGTGAAGCATAAAAGGTTTAGAACCAATGCTGTAAAGCATATGGATATACAGCTATGCGTCACTTAATGTCCATGATACAATCTGTGAAATTGGCTAATGTCCATGATATGTTCTGTGAAATAGGACATTATGCGATTTGGACGCTGTGCGAACACCATACTATATACTTACCAAAGTTATATGGGATACTGTAGTGTACCTGTATAGACTAAATATCCAAGATATGGTACATATACAGTCCTGTATTTCAGCTAATGTGCTGTATCTGGCAAGGTAATACTGTACAGTATGGACATTGAGTGATGATCATGGACATTAAGTGATTAATGATCATGGACATTAAGTGATTAATGATCATGGACATTAAGTGATTAATGATCATGGACATTAAGTTATTATATCATGGACATTAAGTGATTAATGATCATGGACATTAAGTTATTATATCATGGACATTAAGTGATTATATCATGGACATTAAGTTTCATGGACATTAAGTGATTGTATCATGGACATTAAGTGACGCATGACAGATTGTATCATGGACATTAAGTGACGCATGACAGTTTAATAGAAAAATTATGTAAAATACTGTATACTGTACATAGGCCTATATGTAATCTGTACAGAGATAACACTACAACGCTTAAGAGACGCTCGATTCACAAGGTTTGGTGCTGCTCCCTACGATTCGAAGTATACACTGTTACACAGCAAAATTTTTATTTGCAAGTAGGGTTGGGTTGTTTTACCTCTGAGCGGCACTCCATGGGCTAAATGGCCAGGTCACATGGACCCCGAAGGCTCAGAGAAGGTTGGGGGAGGGGACCCACTGGAACAGCTGTTGGGAGACAGATGGTAGCCTCCCGTCAAGGCCATCCAGCGTGTTCTTTAACGTGCACAGGGTATGGCTCTCCCGCACACGGCGCCACGGCTTAACGTCCCATCTGACGGACGGTGGCCTTTCCAAGCCCATCGGTGTCTCCTACTGACCGTGGGCAGGGCAGGGAATTTTGCGGAGATAAATCTCAACGCTGACCCTGCTGGGACTCGAACCTGGGAACTACAGATTACGAGCCTGGCGCGCTACCGACCGAGCCACCCCCGCCCTTGTAAGTAGGGAAAGTTCACATTAAAATAACGATACAAGTACAGTAACATAGGCGTTTATTATGACTATCAAGATATACGTACAGTCGCTCAAAAAATATCCGAACACTATGGTTGATAACAGAATTCAGAAAAAATATCTGGCAACGATTATTTTAGAAATTAGTGATCTGGCAACCTTCGTGTCACGTGACACGAATTTTGCCAGATCACTAATTTCTAAAATAATCGTTGTCAGATATTTTTTTTTTTGAATTCTGTAATCAACCACAGTGTTCGGATATTTTTTTGAGCGACTGTACTGTATCATCATATGCCTGGTATCGCAATCGCTTTGTACTGTATACAAGGAAATGAGATGCACGTGTTGCGTGCGGGAAGCTATTGCTTTCGTTACGTCTGGTTATGTCCGCTATGTCCTGTTCTCCGATCGGGGATTTCTGAACTCTATTATAACCCTATGGGACCACGGACGTATATGCGATCGAACATTGTCGGAACGGATGTTATGCGGTGCATATTTGTATATCTTATTCATATATGTATACGTGTATATCCTAAAGCATATGGTTTATAAGTCTTATAGTTCGAGAACACTAAAGAGCATGAATATAAGACTTATCAAATATGGCTATGGACACTATAGCATAAGGCTATAAGTTTTATGGGGCCAGGGACAATAAAGCATATAGTTATAAATTTTATATGATCAGGGAACTAAAGCATATAGCTATAAATCTTATATGACCAGGGACACTAAAGCATATAGCTTTAAATCTTATATGGCCAGGGACACTAAAGCATATAGCTATAAATCTTATATGGCCAGGGACACTAAAGCATATAGCTATAAATCTTATATGACCATGGACACTAAAGCATATAGCTATAAATCTTATATGACCAGGGACACTAAAGCATATAGCTTTAAATCTTATATGGCCAGGGACATTAAAGCATATAGCTATAAATCTTATATGGCCAGGGACACTAAACATATAGTGGTAAATCTTATATGGCCAGGAACACTAAAGCTTATAGTTATAAGTCACACACATATATTTATGGGAGTTAAAATATATGGCTATAAGTCACATATATATTTGGAAACACTAAAGAATATAGCTATAAGTTATATACTTTTGGAGACACTAAAATATGGCTTAAGTTATAACTAACAGCCATACTTTAGTGTCCCCAAACATATAGAATTTGACTTATAGGTATGCTTTAGAGTTTGGAAACGCTAACGCATAGCTGGAAGTCTTATCACTTATACCAGAGGACACTGAAGCGTGTGTCTAAAGTTCCATTTCCTTCATTTTTTTGGAGGAAGGGAGATCTTAAATCGACTCTTCAAACAAAAAAGAAAATAATGCAAGATTGGAGGAATGCAGATTTGACGTCATTTTCTGATAACGTTTCTGGTCCTTACTTTAATTGTGAAAAAGGGAAAATAAAGATGAAACTCGTTCTTTGGAGAAAAGCTTTAATTAGCGAGAGTTGCCATTAATCGTCGATCTTGTCAATTAGAGAAAATTACAGAAGCTTAGCTCATTATGTAGGCTTCAGCTGTAGGAAGTGATTCCGGTATAGGCCAGAAAGTAATGGGTTAATGTAATGAACGCCTTGGGCATCTGTTGTACGCTGTACGTCAGTGTCTCGCAAACTGTGTGCTGCGGCACACAGTTTGCGAGTAGTGTGCCGCGAGAGATTCCAAGTGTGCCGCGAGAAATTTTCAAATTGACACTAGATATTCGAAAGATTTCATTTTGACTTGACTTGTGTTATCGACGTGCTTTAATAAAAATCTTTCAGATTTTATCAACTGGGATCTTATAAGTATTTATCAAGCTTTTTCCAAATTTTGGTATTAATTTTTGATTATTTCAAGCCATAGAATGGACAAATATTTAAAACAAACACCGAGTTATGAATTAAAGAAGAGAGCAAATCTTCAAGTAAAACCAGGCTGATGACTTCAACAAAGCGCAAATATAATGACAATTACATAGAGTTTACTTTTATTCTTTTTTAGGTGTGCCGCGGAAAAAAAATTCGATTCAGTGTGCCGCGGAAAAAATTCGATTCAGTGTGCCGCGGAAAAAAATTCGATTCAGTGTGCCGCAGAGTAAAAAAAGTTTCCGAGACACTGCTGTAGGTGAAGTGTGTGTGTGTTATCAATAAACATTTCAGCGAAGAAGTGAAAAAAGAAAAAGTGGAAGCATTCAGTCTTGGAAAATTTGTTAATGAGTTTAAACTACACGTTAGACAGAACATGATTTCAGTGCGATTTAATTTATCGTTCAATATTTTCTTCATTAATGCATGTTCCGGGAAAAAATTTAGTTACTGGTCTTTTTCAGAGGTGGAGTAGTTATAAGTTGTTCAAAAACAGTGGTTCTCTCGAACTCAGTCAGACTCGTTGAACTCACTCTGAAACATAAAGTAACTGACTTCACTTTGAAAATGGGATTCACTGAACTCACTCACAAACTCAGACTCACTCAACTCACTCACAAACTCAGACACACTGAACTCAGTCACTCACTCACTCACAATTTATATGCACTGAACTAATTCTGAAACTTAAAGTCACTGAATTCACTTTGAAACTGGGATTCCCTAAACTCACTCACAAACTCAGACTCACTCAACACACTCACAACTCACTCACTCACAATTTAGACGCATTGAACTAACTCTGAAACCTAAAGTCACTGAATTCACTTTGAAACTGGGATTCACTAAACTCACTCACAAACTCAGACTCACTCAACTCACTCACTCTCAATTAAGACTCACTGAACTCACTCTGAAACTTAAA